>CM077163.1:77260396-77860396 GCA_039583875.1 Platanthera guangdongensis | reverse complement strand
AAGTCTGGGGGTGTGTCTCACATGCATTTCTTAGTGGCTGTTTGGGTTTAGCTCTTATTCGCTCTCTTTGGTTGCATGTAGCCTCCTTGTTTATCATTGACTACCACACCTTAGCCTTAGCCCCATTCAAACCTACAAGTCCTGCCGATTCACATTTGAGTCTACTTAGCATCATGGAGAGAGTGTGAAAGGGAAAGCTTATGGTTCCCGACATTGATGGATTTCATTGGAGGTGATCACGAGCCCCGGTCTTGGGCAATGCTCACCTTAGTGGCCTGTCTACTTTCTCCGTACACATGATCGAATGATTCTCTAGAATTCTAATTTTAAGTAGACACGATATTTATTTACCTCTGTAAAATAATTTAAGCTCCGTAGTATAATTAAAAAGTTTTTCTATTCTATTTTCTATGCACATGATGTATTTGATTTCTCTTCCTACTTTATTTTGAAGTTTCTAAGCCAGTTAGCTATTTTTACAGTCCATAGAGTAATGATTTGCGCGGGACGCGCAAATGGGTAAGTCTGGGGGTTTGATGAATCTAAATATTACATTGATTTTTGGACTCATCTGGGTCAATTTTATCGTCTTAGCACTGCACTTGAGATCTATAACTGCCTATATTTGCTTATTTTCTTATTTCATGATTAAGTACACTTTAGGCCCGTTTTCTGTGTGTTTTAGATGTTTCTGTATTTTTATATGTTTTCCTTGTTCTCTCGCCATGTCTTGAGAATGTGGTGTGCACTTTTGGTGGCCTATCTGCCTCTTCTGCTGGTGCATGGGTCGTGTGCATGCTTCAGAACCGCTTGGGAGACCCTGACGATATAGGAACACTGCGCACGATCAATGGACTCAATGCGCACGACCACTGGTCGTGCGCCACTGATCGTGCGCATTACATTCTACTTTTCCCCATTTTTTTCTTAGCCAATCGCACGATCAGTGGATTTAGTGCGCACGACCACCGGTCGTGCGCCACTGATCGTGCGCATATCTGCTGATGTTTCTGTCCAAGTTGCAGGTTTAATTGAAAATTGCGCACGATCATCGACCGACAGTACGCACGACCACTGGTCATGCGCCACTGATCGTGCGCTCTGCTTATTCTGCCTCCGTATTTAAGGGCCTGCTCCGCGATTTAGGGGAGGATGGGGTCATTTCAGTAATCAGGGAGTGCACGGGAAGTGCGGTTCTACATCTCCAGCTACTCCATCCACCTCCACCTTCATCGGGAGTCTGTAGCCGGTGATTCCGAAGCTTTCCAAACCCTCCGGTGAAGCTCCCGGCCAATGATGACCTCAACTCCAAGCTTTCCACCGGAGTTGGAGAAGAAGACGACCTAGAGAATGGACTCAAAGGCCTTCGAGGTGACAGCTCGTTAGTACCGGAAGCCTCCTCGGACTGAGCCCGGAAGCGGATTGACAACTCGCTATTCCGGCCACGACCTGCTATGGACCTTCACCCTCTAGTTGTTTACTCGTCTTCCCCTTCCTCCGTTGTATGGAATGATTCGATATTGTAATGAACTACCTTTTCTGCTCTATATCTAAGTGGATGTTTGTAGTTTTCATTTGCTTTTGAGTTATGTGTTGTGAATGCGCCTCGCCCACTCCACATCCACTCCATACCCTTGTTTCACCTGATTGCACTCCGCACAAGAACACTTCCATCAATTAACTTTCCGTCCACTCGCCCAACCGAAGTTCGGCATTGCGGCTGATAAACTCACCTCACCTTGCGAAGCGGTGCCTTCGACCCGCATAGTCTTAAGTAGTTTATTAGATCAAGAAACTGCAATCTCACAAGCCCCCTTTTTAATATTTTCTAAGTATAACCCTCATAACGATATTTTTTGAACTGTCGCCGCACTATGCTAATTGCATTACTCAAGAGACCGACACTCGGGGATTTATTCTCAAATTTTATTACTTGTGCGACCGGTGCGCTTGCCTATTTCCACGCATCAGTCTACCCGGAGCTGAGCAGCACTCGGGGTCCCTTACCCCCACAGGCGAGCCTTCGGACCTACCAACTAGTGAGAGCCTGCGCAGCGAGTATACCTAGGGCCGAGCCAGGCTCGGGGTAGTATAAAAATCTCAAAGAACCAATCCTTTCCCCCAGATGTGCCTACAACCCTGCCCAGCTAATGAGGGCCTGAGCAGCGAGTCTACCCGGGGCCGAGCAGCACTCGGGGTCCCTTACCCCTACAGGCGAGCCTTCGGAACTGCCAGCTACTGAGGGCCTGCGCAGCAGGTCTACCTGGGGCCGAGCCAGGCTCGGGGTAGTGCAAAAATCTCTAAGAACCAAAAAGAAACCAATCATGAAAAAAACTCAAAGATTTTATTACAAGTAGTATTTACAACCTTGCCCCCACTAAGGGTAGAAGTGCTTCAGGTCGTCTCCGCTCCATGCATGACTCACGAATACCCCTTCCACATTCTGGAGGTGGTATCCCCCTGACCCCAGGACCTTTTCTACGATATAGGGTCCTCCCAATTAGGGTTGAGCTTACCAACTACTGACAACTATCCTGCGACGTCGAACTTCTTTAGGACCAAGTCCCCTTCCTTGAACTGCTTTATCCTTACATGCTTATCGAAATACTTGGCCATCCTTCACTTGACCTCCTCCTGCCTGACAGCGGCCATGTCGCGTAGTTCTTCCACCATGTCCAACGAGAGTTGTAGCTCCTCATCATTTCCTTCCCTCCATGTCCCGCCCCCCTTGCCTGCGGCCGCCACCCGTGGTGATTGGACATTGAATTCCACTGGTAAGACCGTCTCGCATCCATATGAGAGTTTGAAAGGGGTCTCGCCAGTGGCTGTGTTTGGGGTTGTACGCAAAGCCCATAACATCGAGGGAGGCTGCTCCACCCAACTCCCCCTCAAGTTTTCCACCTTCTTCTTGAGCAGGTTCACTATAATTTTGTTCGCCGCCTCCACCTGACCGTTTCTCCTGGGGTGGTTGACGGAGGCAAACCTGAGGTCGATGCCCAGCCGAGTGCAGAAACTTATAAACTCCTCACTTGCAAACTGAGGACCATTATCCGTGAAAATGGCCTGAGCCAGCCCGTGCCTGCAGATGATCTCCCCCCAAACGAAGTTCCTGATGACTTGGGAGGTTACTTTGGCCAACGCCTTAACTTCCAGCCATTTAGAGTAGTAGTCAATCATAAACAAGAGAAACCTTCTCTGCCCACTCGCCGGGGGAAACAGCCCGACTAGATCCATCCCCCAAATGGCAAAAGGCCATGACGATGTGATGCTTCAAAGCCGTTGAGCGGGCAAGAGCTGGAGGGGGCGTAGAGCTGGAATTTTTGGAAGCTCCTCGCAAACTCTGCAACATCCTTCCTCAGGGTGGGCCAGAAGTACCCCTGCCTGACCACTCTTGCCTCCAACGTCCTACCTCCGGAATGGATACCACATTCCCCAGAGTGTACCTCCTCCAGAATCCGCCGGGTCTCCTCTTCCGTCACACATCGCACCAGAAAGCTCGAAAGCATCTTCCGATGTAAGCTTCCTTCATGCATGAGATAGTGGGCCGCCTTATGCCGAAAGCTCTTTGCCTCCTTGATCCCCTCAGGGAGGTTGCCCGTGATGAAGAAGGTCACGAAGGGATCCACCCATGAGGGCCACTGATTTACTTCAATTAGCTCCCCTTCCTCAATCGCTGGATGAAACAGATCAGTCAAGGTACCCCCCTCGGGGTCCAAACTTGGCCAATCGGCCAGCCGCCTCATTCTCTTCCCTAGGGAGATGATGCATTGAGAAGGTTCGAAACCCCCCTATGATCCCCCTCGCCTTAGCTAAGTACCTCTGGAGGGTTGGTTCCTGAGCTTCATACTCTCCCCTGATTTGGGATGCCACCACTAGTGAATCTGTGAACACTTCCACGCCGTGAACCCCGAGCTCCTTAGCCAACTGCAACCCGGCTATGATGGCCTCATACTCTGCCTGGTTGTTGGTGACCGGGAAGTGTAGCACCACTACCTGCTCTATGACGACCCCCTGGGGGCTTATGTAATGCCCCAGGTTTTTCTGTGTTTTGTTTGATCTTGGATTGGCGTTACGATGACGCATTTCTGGCCTTTCGCCGTTGTAGAGCGTGGTCTTAGCTCTTTAGGTTCCTTGTGTAGTCTGGTTGTAGCCTGTTAGAAAGATTCCCCAGCTAGCCGGAGTCTGTTTTGGTGACTCGGTTGGGCCTCTTAGGGAATGCTTGTGTTTTGGCTTCGGGAGGTGTTAGCCCGAGTGTGTGATCGTCGGATGTTGTTTTCAACCTCACCGTTGTTTTCGTTGGTTGGGTGTTTAGCTACGGTGCGAGTTTTGGTTGAAGTCCGGGATCGTTTGCTTTCACGTCGTTTCGAAGTTTGTTATGTTAGCTGTAATGTTTGCTATGCTGTGCATGACCTGGTATGGCTGAGCTTGTTAGGCTGGTGCCTTGTCTCTTTTTTTTAGCTAAGGAGTTAGCTGTTTTTTTGTGTATGTTTGGGTGATACGGCCTGGGCCACGGGCGTGACCCAGGGCATGCCGAGCTCGCGTAGAGCTCTCGGTTGTGTGGTCAACGAAATTTGGTTGACGAGTGTTTTTGGTAGGAACACGGCATGTGACACGGGCGTGTCACAGGGCGTGTCCCCTTCGGTTCGTCGAGCTGCGCTCGACGATAGTCGAGTGGCGTTTGGGTGAGTTCACGCCCCCCTAACATGGGCATGACAGATCTGACACGGGCGTGACTTAGGGCGTGACTCCTGGTCGGCGATCTGCGCTCGACGATTGTCGAGCGCTAGTTAGGTTGGTACACGGCCTGTGACACGGGCGTATCACATGGCATGTCCCCTGTTTCGTCGAGTTGAGATCGACGATCGTCGAGTGGGTAGGTGGGTAGATGTGTGAGCACACGCCCCATGACACGGGCGTGTCGGACCGGACACGGGCGTGTCACGGGCGTGTCTGGGGCGTGTTCCGTACTTTTTTCCTGAGTGCCTCTTTTTATGCCGTGATTCGTTTTTCCTCCTCATTTCTTCGTTCCCGATTCTGGAGAAGCTTCCAGCTGAGGGTTTTGGGAGGAGGTGGTGTTGGGTTTTGGCTTTCTCTCGTCTAGATCCTTCCTTCCATGTAAGTTATTCTTGATCTAGGGCAGATTCTAGGAGTTAAGAATTTCTGATTTCTTTTCTTCTTCCTCAAAGCTTCCGTTTTGGTCTTCTAGGTGGCCGATCTTGCCGCCGGTGCCAAGCTTTGGAGATAGCTGTTGTTTTTCCTGGAGGTAGAGGCAAGTGGCTCCCTTGCCCTTTCCAAATTATTTCTAACCCTTACTCTGTTTTCATTTCCTGTGCAATAACTCTGTTCTCTTTATTTTCCTTCCTAGAAGTTAGAGCAGCAGTTGACTTTTTCCTTCATTCCAGCCATGGGCTGCTTCATTATTTTCTAGAATTAAATCAAGCTTTCTCTCTTTTTGTCTCGGTTTGGTGTCCAATGGGTAGCTAGAGTTAGGGTAAGGCTGCGTTTAGTTGTAGTTTAAGTATAGTTGCGGAAGCCCCGAGTAGATAGGATAGAAGGGAGAGTTGGAATTAAATTCCCAACTCTCTGTTTTCGTGCGTTGAGAGAGTTTAAACTGCAGTATTAACTAAGATTTACGTTTACCCTAAGTAGAAAGCGCTGACAGCATTGAGTGAGCCGAGTTCACTCAACGCCATCATCCAGCGTAGGTTTTGCAGCTAAGTATTTTTGGCGTCAAGTGAGTGGAGCTTACTCAACGCCGCGTCGAGTGGGCTCGACGTTTCTATCTTGGGTTCGTGTGTTTCCGTAGGATTGTTAGTATGACTTTTCCCTGGGGGGGGGGTATTGGGCGTTCGGCTAGTTTTTGCATGCCGACTCTTGGGTTGTGGCAGGTGGTGGAGTTTTGGTGCCTCTGGAGGGGTGGTTTTATGTGGAGAGTTGTGGCCACCGCCTTTTTCTCCGGTTTGGGTTGGCGTGTATGGGATCCTAAAGCTGCCACTGTTTGACCCCTTAGCCCTTTTTGGATCTGGTTTTGGTTATGTATTCAGATCCATGTTTTGACCACTGCCATTAACCCACAAGTTAGGACTGTTAGCTCCTTTCCTATTCTATGGCTATTTCTTTTGGCATATATGTATATCTCTTGTTGCTGTTGCAGGCTCTTTTGTAGGGCATGTTGCTTTTATTGCTCACACTTGGTGTGCTTTGCTGTGCTTTAGACAATGCTTTTTTCTTACTGTCATGCCCTTTCTTTTGCTTATAGCATTCTGTTGCTGGGTTGGTAAACCCTTCTTATTTTCTCATAAATCTAATGCTCTATTTACCTTTTTGATTATTTTCTTGCTGAGGTGTTCTTTTCTTGAATGCCTCAGGTCCAAGTTGTAGCCACTTCAGTGGCTAGTTCTTTTGGGGGGCTTGCTTGTGGCCTCTTGGGTAGCTGAGATAGCTGATCCTCGATTTTTGTGAGGTAGTTCTTTACTTTTCTGTACAGACATTCGTACTCACCAGTGGGTTCGTGTCAGGTTGTTGACGCCCACTAGTGGCTTCTTGCCATGCTGGGTATGAACTAAAACTGCTATTTTTGCCTTTTTTGGGATGTTTACTTGTCTTCTGGGAAGGATTTATGCTAGGTTGCATGTTAGGTATTTTAAACCCTAAAGCATTACTATATGTATCTCATGCACGTCATATTTATAAAACTAAGGCACTTTTTTTTCTTTAGCGTAAAAGACTATCTTCATATATATTATATTCACCTTAGAGTCGTGCATACCATGAGTCGTCCCTCGGGGACACTTATGCTCATTTAGGGTGTCAACTTAATTTAACCAAAGTATTTTCTGCTGCGTATAAATATACTTTAAATTGTGCACTAGCTGATCCACCGTGCCGAGGGATACAACCATACAAAATAACTGGTTTTTTTCATATTAATATATGATTTTCCTTAAAATCTAAAGTCTGGAGTTTTACTTGAACGTGTGCAGTTATCCCCTACACGATGTGGCATCATGACACGTATTTTCTCTTGCTCTGATACGATGTAATCGTAGAGAATATGCGGGTTGTGACAGTTGGTATCAGAGGGAGGTTGCTTGGCAAATGGTCGGCCAACCTTTCCCTTGTTTGCATTTGTAGTTAGCGTCATACCATACACACACCGATATGTCATCAGCACGTCTTGGCTGAAGCACGAACACGACACTCATGAGCATGAAGAAGTATACTAAGCATATTATGTAGTATGTGATGCATAATATGTGTTTGTATATGGATACACCATAGGAGGCAACATGTGAGGGTTATGTAGTATGGGATGCATAACCTCACCACATGAATGCGGCTAGCACGTTTTCTTTTTTTGTTGCATGGAAATGTTATGTAGTATGAGATGCATAACATTTTCATGTGTACGCCTCCCATGGCATGTATTAAGGCCTTTTTAGAATGTATAGCACATCATGCATAGCATAACATTTCATAAGTACAACGTGCCAAGCTAAAGATTTGCATGATGACATATGTACACGCATGGTTTTGAGTCAAAAAGAATACAAGTACATGCATTCATGGTTTAGGAACATGAGTTAGTATGATGGTGGTGAACCATCTTAGATTAAGCATAACATCATCATGGTAAAAATAAATCTCAGAGCAAGTTTTGCAGTTGAAGTTCATATTTAAGTGTGTTTGTCTGTACCGGGTAGTTTTGTTCTAGCTGTTGGGCTAGGTTTTGTCTAAAGCTTGTGCGATATTAGGATGGCGAGATGTCCTGCGATGAGATCGACTCCCCAATCAGAGGGTGAGACGTCGGTAGTGCAGAGTGAGGCGTTGATAGAAAGCCTGCGGCAGAGTAATGAGGCATTATCGAGACAGGTAGTGGATATGCAGTCTCGGATTCAATCTCTTGTAGCAGTGGTGGCGGGACAGACTCCGAGAGTTCAGGACCCTGCTGAGAGGGTAGCTGTTCCTGCCCCTCCTGCTCCTCCCGTGCCTTTGGTTGTGGTGCCCCTGGAGATGGCGTTCATATCCCAGTTTCAGCGGCTTAGGCCCCCTACTTATGATGGGCAAACAGATTTCATGATTTTGGATGACTGGCTGATTTCCATTGAAGAGATGTTCTCTTACTCTGGGATTGCGGACGATCAGAGAGTGATGCTCGTTGCCTACCAGCTCAAGAGCTTAGCAAAGAGTTGGTGGCTGAGGGAGAAAGAGAGCTTGGTGGCAGGATGCACTTGGGAGTCATTTAAGTTGATGCTGTTAAATAAGTTTCTGCCTTCGGTCGAGCGAGACCGGCTAATGAATGACTTCCTCCATTTGAAGCAGAGGAAACTCACGGTTAGTGAGTATGAGATTGAGTTTAACAAGTTGAGTCGGTTTGCTCTTAGTTGCTTTCAGTAGACCCAAATATAATATCATCTACATATATTTGGACTAGTATAACTTTGCCTCTAGATTCCCTAAGGAATAGAGTCTTGTCTATTTTCCCCTTGTGAACTTGTTCTCAATGAGGAAACTAGACAGGGTTTCATACCAAGCTTTAGGGGCTTGCTTTAACCCATATAAAGCTTTCCTAAGTCTATAGACATGATTAGGTAGAGTTGAATCAACAAAACCTGAGGGCTGTTCCACATAGACTTCTTCTTTAAGAATACCATTTAGAAATGCTGACTTGACATCCATTTGGTAAACTATGAATCCTTGAAAGGTTGCATAGGCCAGGAACATTCTTATGGCTTCCAGTCTGTCTACTGGAGCAAAGGTTTGATCAAAGTCAATACCTTCTTCCTGCCTATATCCTTTAGCAACCAATCTTGCTTTATTCTTAATGATGACACCTTGTTCATCCATCTTATTCCTGTAGATCCACTTGGTTCCTATTATATTGTGGTCTTTAGGTTTAGGAACAAGTTCCCAGACCTTGCACCTCTTGAACTGATTCAGCTCTTCTTGCATTGCTTCAGTCCATTGTGGATCTAGAATGGCTTCTTCAAACTTCTTTGGTTCAACTTGAGATAGAAAACTGGAGTAGATTGCTGCATTCAGGTTTCTGCTCCTTATTTGTACCCTTTGTCTTGGATCTCCAATAATCTGCTCTACTGGATGATCTCTAAGATGCCTATTGGCTGGAGGCATCCTGACTTCTGGTTGAACCTCTTCAATTTCATCATCTTGCTGTACTCCTTGTACTTCTTTTGCATTTGGTACATGTAGTACTCCCCCTGGACAACAACCACTATCTTCTACTTGCTGTCTTGCAGTAGATTCTTCTTCTAGAGTGAGCTTGTACATCTTCTTTGTTAAACCTGTGGGGCTGCATACAATACTAGACAACTCATTGTTAATAAGCCTAGTTTCATCAAATACTACATGTACAGATTCTTCTACAACTTGTGTAGACAAGTTGTAGACTCTATAAGTCTTACTGTTGTTGTTGTACCCAACAAAAATTCCCTCTTGGGACTTGACAGCAAACTTAGTCAAGTAAGACTTTCCATTGTTAAGTATGAAGCACTTACAACCAAAGATCCTGAAGTAGGATAGGTTTGGTTTCCTGCCTTTCACAACCTCATAGGGGGTCTTGTTGAGGCCTTTAGTAATGGTAGCCCTATTAATAACATGGCATGCAGTATTAACTGCTTCAGCCCAGAAGTATTCTGGTAATGATGTATCACTTAATAGGGTCCTACCAGCCTCAATCAAGGTTCTATTCTTCCTCTCAGCAATGCCATTTTGCGGAGGTGTTCTAGGTGAAGAAAATTCTTGAAATATCCCAAAGTCTTCACATAGTTTTGTCATGCTATCAGACTGAAACTCAGTACCATGGTCACTTCTTATTTTGACCACTGTACTATTTAGTTCATTCTGAATTTGTCTAACAAAGCTATAGAAGACATTGGGTGTTTCAGATTTCTGTCTTAAGAAGAACACCCAGGAAAACCTTGAGTAGTCATCTATAACTACAAAGGTATAGACCTTCCTACCTAGGCTGTGAACTGGCATTGGACCAAAGAGATCCATATGCAAGAGGTATAAACACCTCACAACATCTTTATTTTCTATGCTTCTAAAGGTGGATCTAGTCTGCTTGCCCTTTTGACAAGCTGAGCAAATACCATCTTTAACACACTTAACTTGAGGACCATTCCTCACTAACTCTTTGCTAAAGAGTTTGCCAATTGTCTTGTAGTTTAGATGAGCTAGCCTCTTGTGCCATTTGACACAATGAGAGACTTTCTCATCTGCTACAAGACACACTTGAGAACCATTGGTCTCACACATAATGTCTAGGCAGTAGACATTCCTCTTCCTATAACCAGTCAAAATGATCTCTTGATCAGTTGACCTCCTGATATGACAACCATTTTTAACAAATGAGATGCCATACCCTACATCACTTAATTGACTTATACTTATTAGGTTGTGTTTCAACCCTTTAACATAAGCCACTTGAGTAATGGTAACTAAGTTACTAGAAATGTTACCAAACCCTTTGATGATTCCTTTTTTAGAACCACCAAAGGTGACTTTTGGACCATCTTTGATTGGAATGTAGTCCTTTAGTAAACCCTTTGTTCCAGTCATATGTCTGGAACATCCACTGTCCAAGTACCATATTGGGGCATGACAACTTGGACTCACCTGCAAAATAGATTAATGAACCTTAGAACCCAAAGTATTCTTGGGTCCTTGGTATTTGTTAGTTTGCATCCTGACAAGACTACCTGCAGGCTTTCCAACAGGTAGTTTGCTACTCACTTTGGCACTAGCATTGTGCCAACAGTCCATTGCAAAGTGGCCAACCTTGCCACAACACCAACACTCAAACTTATTGTACCTTTGCTTAGGTACAGTCTTAGCTGTTTTATCCACAGCTGGCTTGTTGAGTGTTGGGGCTTTGCCCTTGGACTTGGACTTGGCCTGAACAGTCCTTGCAGGTCTAGTAAACCCTAGTCCAGCTTTACCTTTATGATGAATAAATTCATCAATTATGGGTAAAACAGACTTTGGTTTAGAAAACCTAGCAACTAAGTCCTTCTCCTTCTGAAGATTAATCTCCAGACTCTTGATTTGATCATTCTTAAATGATATAGTTCCCATTTGAATCACAGTTATGTGCTTCAATCTGGCTATCTCATTTAGTTTTTGATCAAATGACTTTTCAAAATCAGTTGCAGCAGCTTTGAGAATAGCAATTTCCTTTACCTGACTTTTGGCTAGGGACTTGCTCTTCTTATAATCTTGCAAAAGAACTTTATATTTATCTATTAACTGATGAATATCTTCTTCAGACTCAGAAGCACTCTCATCATTTGATGAAGATGAATCTGATTCTGTACTGGCACAAGAAATTGAACTGGAAGAACAATGTTGTACCTTACTAGGTCCTGGCTGCTCCAGGATTTTGTCACTTTCTGTCAATGCCATTAGCCCTTGGCATTGACTGTCTTCTTGTTCATATATAGACTCCATAATCTGCATGAACTCTTCTTCTTCTTCTTCTTCAGCAAACAGCCCTATATATGCCTCAGCATCTGACTCAGTTTCTGATGAAGTAATATCTGACAGAGTCTTCTCCTTTTTGGCAACAAATGACTTTTCTTTCTTGCCTTTGAAATGAGTCTTCTTCTTATCACTAGACTCCTTTCTCTTTTCTGGACAATCTGCTATCACATGACCTTGTCTATTACAGCAATAACACACAATTTTTGATAGTGTAGCTTTGCTAGACTTTAACTTTTTCTTATTTTTCTTTGAAGACCTCTTTTTCTGATAAGAGTCTTCCTTTCCCTGTGAAGTAGAAGGCCTTGACCTCCACTGTTTCTTCTTTAAGAATTTCTGAAAATGTCTTGTGAAGGCAGCAAAGTCCTCATCACTTTCACTGCTCTCAGATTTTGTGCTGACTAACTCATCTGACTCAGAATCAGCTGCTTTTAGAGGTGGAGAAGGTGACTTACATCTGTACTTTCTGGGGGCTTATGTTTTGAAGGCCACTGTCCTCTCCTTATGTTCACTTCTTGTTGATTTCTCCTCTTCTTTCCTCACTGTCAACTGCATTTCATAAGACAACAATTTGCCAAACAGTGTAGGTGGAGGAATTTCTGCCAGCTTTGCCATTTCCCCGATGACACAGATCTTGGTGTCCCAATCTTTAGTTAGGGACCTTAGAAACTTGTCATTGAGTTCATAATTACTAAACTCTCTGCCATAGGACATGAGTTCATTCACTATCCTGTAGAACTTCTTGTAGCACTCAGTTATGCTATCACCCTTTCCTTGTCTAAAACTTGCATACTCTTGATTTAGCAAGGATTTTCTGTCTTGCCTCACTTCTTCAGAACCCTCCATGTACACAATAAGAGTTTCCCACATCTCTTTAGCTGTCTTACAGTGTATCAGATTCTGAAAAGTTGCATCATCTATGACACTCACTATTATGTTCTGAGCCCTCTTATCCATAGTGGCTAGAACAATTTCATCCTTTGTCATTTCAGAGAAATCCTTAAGTGTTCTCTGATTGGCATCCAAGACTGAAACCTTCATGGGCACATATGACCCTTCTTTAACTGTGAAAATCCTAGGGTCTGAGGCTTCCATAAAAAGTCTCACCCTTTCCTTCCATATCCCAAAGATCTCTTTCCTGCATATGGGTAACTTCATGGATCCCAATTTCTTGTGATTTTCAGTGGAACTCATGGTTCTTGATTTTCTTGAATCTGTAATTTGACTTAGACTGAATCTGCCAACAGGATCTACTCAGACTGTTAGTCCTTTTTGAGCAACCTCGCTCTGATACCACTTGAAATATATAGTACCTAAACACCTAGAGGGGGGGGGGGTGAATAGGTGACCAAATTCTTTTTAACTTTTTATGGCAGCAATCAGTTTTTAACACAGATTTCTATCTACTATATCACAGCACATATGCAACAATCACAGCCAACCACAATCACACAGTAGACACAGAGTTTTATAGTGTTTCCCCAAGCTTTGGGTACATCCACTTTCCCCCTTCGCCTATCTAGCAGTGTACTAGATTCGGTCAAACTCTTCCACTATCTCAGAACCCAAAACAGGCTCCTACACCTCAGGCCCAAGGCCCTACAACTCAGCTTTTCCACAAAGCCTACACTCAGCCACAAAGGCCTACACTCAGCCACAAAGGCCTACACTCAGCCACCAAGGCCTACACTCAGCCACCAAGGCCTACACTCAGAGATTTAACTCTCCTACCCTCAGCCTTTATATTTGCAGGCTTACAATCTCAGATCCCTAAGGATCCTACAAGTTATAATGAATACAAAATGAATAAACTCAACAACTTAGATGAAAGAGAGATAAGTTGTGAGATTCTTTATGAGTTCTTGGAAGAACTCAGCTGAAATCAATCTAACTTGGCTTTCTTCAAAGCTTCTTGAAAGTAGAACACAATAAGACTGATTCCTCTGCAGTTGATGCTTGATCTCTGCTTCTTAAGATTCAGACCAATCTGAATCCTTCTTCTCAGCTGGGTTCCAACAGCTGATTTCTTGGATGGAGCTCTCTCTCTCCAACTTCTTAGATCTTCACTTGAAAGCTAGATCTTCTTGTGTGTTTCTCTTGTGAATGATCACTTGAACCACTTCATCAATCTCTTGAACAACATCTTCTGTAGACAGCAAAAGCCTATTTATAGGCCTTCTTCATAGTAACCGACTGGTCCGGTTTATAACTGTCTTCTGACAACTCTGACAGGTGCAGTAGACCGGCTGGAATGGCAGCTGTCAAGTCATCCAGTCAGTTCTTGAAAATTCTCTAACTGTCTGAAAGTGTCGAGACTTTCTGTCTTTAAGTGTCGACACTTATAGACCAAGTGTCGTCACAAGTTGTCTAAGTGTCGACACTAGTCTACAAGGTGTCGACACAACTCCTTGTGTTGTAGTTCTTATATCTCGACACTGTTTCTTCTTCATGTGTCGACACTGATAATGTGTGTCGACACAAGTCCTTGTACTTCAGTATTTTGCTGAATTCTTCTTAGTGTCGACACATCACCTTTGTGTCGACACATCTTCATGTGTTGAAACTGTTAAGTGTCGACACTGCTTCTTGCTGTCGACACATGTCTTCAGTGTTGATACTTGTTGAGTGTCGACACATTGCTCTGGGTATCGACACTTTCTTCTTCTGTCGAGACTCTGGCTGAGTGTCGAGATATTCCCTTAGTGTCGACACTTGTACTTAGAATATTTTGTTGAACTATGCTGTTCTTTGCTAAGTGTTGAGTCTTCAGCTAAGTGTCGACACATTGTTCTGGGTGTCGACACTTACTTCAAGTGTTGACTCTTCTGCTGTGTGTCGACACATTGTTCTGGGTGTCGACACTTGTACTTAGTCTCTGCTAGCTTTTGCTGAGTGTCGACACAGCCTCCAAGTGTCGACACAGCCTCCAAGTGTCGACACTTTATGATGTAGACACAGTTTCACTGGGTGTCGACACAACTGCTAAGTGTCGACACTGCTTCACTGGCTTTTCTTCATTGAGTGTCGACATAGCTCCTTATGTCGACACTTTCTGTCTGGTGTCGACTCAGCATCCCTGGTGTCGACACAATGACTCCAAGTGTCGACACTGCTTGCCTGGGTGTCGACACAAGTCTTCTTAAGTATCGACACTTTCCCTCTGGGTGTCGACACATGGACTTAGAAACTTTTCTTCTTTCCTGTAAATACTTAGCCTGCACAAGTAAACTCAAAACACATCAAATACATTTTGATGTATATCATTGAGTTGGGTGAGGCTTCTTCAAATCAGGTACATTTAAACCAATGTACCCAACACCTCCGCTGACCCTTACCTTCTCCACCTTCCCTGCCCTACTGACTACCTCCATCTCCACAACTTCCTCCGCTGGCTCCAGCCGAGTCTGCTCCCTGATGCCCCTCTCCTCCCCTTCTCCCACTCCTCACCGCCTAGCCTCTCCACCTCCATCGCTTCCAACCCACCTTCCTCAGGCAGCTCTACCTCCTCTCCCCTTCGGGCCTCCCCCTCCATATCTCCCTCCATACTCTGCTCCTCCATTACTCCCCCCCATCGCCTCACTTAGGCTTGCTCCTTCCTTATCCACAACCTCCTCCTCAGTCTCTCTCCCAACCTTGCTTAGGCTGCTACTTCCTTCCTCGCAGCCCCCTCTTCGACCTTCTCCTCCGCCTCATCCAGACTCATCTCTCCTTCCCCCTCAGCTTCCTCTGCCCTTGCCATCTCCATTTCCAGCTCCTCCGCTTCCTCCATCCAGGATATAGTGTTGACGACAGTCACATAACACTGTCTCGCCACTTTCGGATCTCCCCTGATCCTGACCTACACCCCTCCGCTATTGAACTTTAGGCACTGATGGAACGAGGATGAGACGCAACAAAAGGTGCTGATAAGAGGTTGCCCGAATATTGCATTGTAGCTGCTCGGAGCGTCAACGATGACGAACCGACAATTCCTCGATACCCCCCAACGTCACATGCAGCCTTACCCCTCCTTCCACTTCCTTTCGCTCCCCCGAGAACCCAAACATCGGTCCATCCGAGGCTAGCACTGTAACATCCCAACTTTTCAGCAGGAAAATGTTTTTTGGGTGACACGGCGTGGGACACGGGCGTGTCTCCTTGTGGTCGACGAACTCAGTTCGATGAAGTTAACTGGGGCATGTCCCCTCGGTTCAACGATTTAGATCTCCGTTCGACGATTTAGATCATGCGTTCGACGATTGTCCCCAGCAAGCGGCGTTCGACGATTTGGATCTCCATTCGACGATTTAGATCTACGTGCGACGATTGTCCCCAGCAAGCTGCATTCGACGATTTGGATCTCCGTTCGACGATTTAGATCTGCGTTCGACCATCAACGAAATTGCCCGTTCGACGATCGTCGAGTGGTCTTTTTCGGGCAGATTTTGGCTTGATGCAGCAGGCGAATTAAAGAGATAGAGGCCACTTGGACTTGGCTCCATCAGCCCAAAAATTGTGCTGGCTGGCTTCCTCAGAGAATGTCTAGAGAATGTGACTACATGGTGCCCACTTGGCATGAAGGGTGAAACAAACAAAGCTCCAAACTGAGCTTACATTGGGAGTATCTCCCCATATACCCCCTCCTAGCCAGAATTAGTGTTTCCATTAGCTTCAGAGGGCAAAAGAGAGTAGAACCCAAAAGCTAGAGTGAAGGAAACGGTTCAGAAACCATGAATCCGAAAGGTGTCGTCGGATTAAGGTCGAGAATGGCCACCCGCCTCCATCCTTGCCGCCAGCCACCAATACAGGTCCGTTTCACCGTTCCTCTACCCGTACTAGAATCCTAGATCAACTAGGGGAGATATCGGGCTCAATTGAGCCCGATGCCATGGGAGAAATGGGAGATTTTCCAAGATTTCGCTTACCGCTCGGGATCGCCGTCGCCGCCGTCTCCCGCCGCGTCATCACCGGCAAAGGATATCCACCACCACCGTGAAGGTGATGACACCGTTGGCTGGGGGTGGCGCCGCCTTAGGTGGCCGGAAATGGCCCCGCAATATCCCCCAGGTCGGCTCGATCTCAGCCGTTGAACACTTGGGGAAGATGAAAGGATGCCGTCCAATCTAACTTTAAGATTCGTGTTGTGCCCTTTTTATTTAAAATCAATTAATTTATGTATTATTTTATGAAATGAAATTCCATTTCTGTCACACTATGTTAGTTACCTTGCATGTCAAATATAGGGCTCTTAGAGCCATTTACAGAGGGTGACATGAACATGAAATATGTATCCCTTTGTGTTAACTTTAAATTTCCACACTTAACTTGAGATTTGGTCTAGTGGTCTGATCTGTAGGACCATTTTGCTAAGGTTGGTCCTTAGTTAGGGCAGAATTTCAAAATGATGCCCAAGTCAAACCATTCATCCAAATGGCCCAATATTTTGGGTGCATGCATTTTTAGGGCTTGGTTAATCCCTGTACAAAAATGAGAATTTTTGGGAAAATTCTTTCTATAGTTTTTACTAAAATACCCAAAATGAAATAAATGAAATATTTAGAGTTGTGGGACTCAAAATGGCCCCAAAGTTTGGTGGCATGTCCTTAGGGACATTATAAGTGTATGGTTTAAATTTCATCCAATTTGGATCACTGCATATTGGGTAAACCCACTTGCATGTGTTGGCTTGTTATAGGCATGGAGTGCATTTAGCCTAAAATGAAATAATGTGTATTCAGCCAACTTGGAACATTTAAAAATCATAATTTTAATTATGGAGACACATGATGGTGTAATACACCTCTCATAGCAATGTTGGGATTTTTGGGGACAAAAATCCCATTAATTTGAATTTCTGAAAATTTGGTCCCTTTTAGGAAATAAATTTAAAATAGGTTTACCCTTGTCATAAAAGGTTCAATTTCTGTTGAGGACTAAGGAGTGACATAATAAGCACTAAAAATAAATTATATCTCTGTTGGATGAAGTTTAAGTAGTTTAAGGAGCAAAATGACCATTTTACCCTTATGGAATTTTGTGTAGAAATCATGGATATATTCGTTTGAAAAATCTGCGAAAATTCATATTGCTGTAATTTTATGTTTTATACCTTGTGTAATTATTTCAGAATTTTTGGAGTGCCAAATAATGTACTTAGGCCCCATAATGGTATTTTGGTAAATAACTCAAATTGATCATGGATAGGCCATTTCAACCTAGATGTAAATGAAAATCTGGACATAGCATTATTTCATTATTATCAAGGCTCAATAATTTAATTAGAAGTTTTGAGATAATAGTTTATGTACTTCATTTGGAAAATGCTAGATTTGTGGATATAGTATTAAATAGGAATTAATTATAAATCTGAATTGAAAAGGCATGAAATTTTGGTAGGCCCCATTAATTGTCATATTATATACCTGGAAGAATCCCTGGGATAGTAGGTTCAATATTGACAATACTTCATGTGCAAAATGACTAGGAATTACATTTTAAGAAATTAATTTAATGGTGTAAGTAATTTAGAAATTATGGAAATTCATCCTAGTCATCATATAGGTCCATACCATCCTAGGATAAATAATTTGAGGCATATGACCAGAGGAATTAGAATGTCACATTTGTGGGTGGTATCGGGACATGGGTAAGGGTCTAACACCGATGTTCGTACTAGTAGGGCCACCAGGGGTGGAATCTGAATAACTAGTAAAGTGAGGATCTTAGTGGAGGAATTAAACCTGGGTGGTCTCCTTGAGGATTCCTTAACCATGTGTGGAAGAGTGCAAGTACCGTAATAGCAACAATAACGGGGACCGGCGGAAGACCGTCGTGTTCCTAATAACACCTTAAGTTTTTAGGGTCGTTCTAAAGTAATACGAGAGTTGGGGTATAAATCCTGGGTAGACACCAATAAAAGTAATTATCCTTGAGAAAGGGAACTTTGAGCGTAATCCCATCGTAGTTCCTAGTGCCCCCGAGGGCCCTTCACCGGGTATACCCTGGGCAGTCCTAGGATTAACCTTAAATCACTAAGTATAATAACCCGTAGACAAGAGTAGTCTAATAGGTTAAGAAATTCTGGTTTATTCTCACACGTGATGGGTTGGAGGGAGACTTGTGTAACATGCTCACCCGTGTAGGGTTTGAGGGATTTGGAATAAAGGCACTATTGTGCGTTCTCACCCGTGCAGGGTTAGAGGGATTGTGATAAATGCTCACCCGTGTAGGGTTTGAGGGACTCAGGACGGGTTGGTCCTGCGAGCTGAAGGCTCGGGATGAAATACTTGCATGTGCATAAATATAGTGGCGGGGCATGCGGTACTGGCCGTTTGTCACACCGATGGCAGTACGGTGCACTAGGCGATTGTGAGGGTTAGAGGGGCCAGTGAGTTGTTTTACACTGCGGTTTGGAGGACGATCCCCGATAACGCACATCCGACCCAACAAGACTGACAGGTTGTCAGCAAAGTACGTAAGCAGAGACTCTAGAGTGCACCTTGGACGTGTACAGAGGTGTATGAGAGGGGTCTAAGGTTTGGTAGTGTGCATACCGGCCTAGAAGTGGAGACGCCCGCTCCACTGCTGCCGTAGCCACAGCGGTGGTACCCGAGAGTGATGCTAGCTCTCAAAAAGTGGGAACTAAAGGTCTGTGATCACAGAGTCATTGTGCGTGAGTTGCACTTGCCTGTGCATAAATTGCATCATAACATTCATTCATATTAGGTCATATGCTTCATAGATCCTTATCATATAAATTAGTATGGACTCTTTTATATGATAAGTTAAATTTCCTGGAAACATTAACTTATAAATTTGTATGGACATTTTTATAAGTTAAGGTACTTTTGTGATGGTAGATAGCTTTACCTTTCAGCTTTACTTTACTTTTCTACTCTTACTTTCAGTTCTTTCCTTTACTAGTACTGCACTTTACTTACTTGTACAATATACTCAGAACTACTAGAGTCGAATAATAATATCTATTACAACTGCTAGTTAGTTCTTGTCACATACTTCCACTTTTGCTACCCCTTGTTGTCCTCCGCTTCGTCCTTCCGCTCGGTGCCTAGGAGCTGCGGGGCGAGGTGCAGAGGAAACGACTTAGTCTTTTTGACTAATGGTCGGTGACCATACTATTTTAGGAGCTCGTGGAGATGGAGCACCAGCACGACAAGGAGGAAGGACTTGAGGAGCAGATACCGCTACCGCAGACTACTACTACTGCGCGTCCTCAGGTGGGACGGGTTTTGATGTATTAGATTAGCTTCCGCTTTAATTTGAGAGAGAGTTGATATGATGTACTGGGCATAAGCCCTTATTACTCTTTCATGTTGTACTCATTGTGGACTATGTTTCTGTACTCTTCATTTATATATATGATATGTACTTTGTGACTTATGGACTAGTGGATTTAATATACTGATATACTTATATTTATCGTAATAGCCGACAGAATCGGCGTGTTGCGGTGTCGACTAACTCATGCATTAGTGCCACCGTAAGACGGCGGTTCTGGGCATAAGACCCGATAGCCCTCCTTGGTAAGGGGGAGGGGGGTTTTACAAGCACCCTCCGAGCTTCCACCTTCATCTCATTAAAGACTTTCTTGAAGATCATGTTCACGGAACTCCCGTTGTCCACCAGTATCTGGGAGACCGTGAAATTCTCTATCGCTGTCTGGATCACCAAGGCGTCGCATAATGGATCCTCGTAATCTGGCATGTCTTTCACTGAGAAAGTGATCTTCTCCTCCGGTGGGGGGGGGGTCTGGGAGGTCGAGGCGACGCTTCTTCGATACATGGTTTGGAAACTCCCCTTGCGGGTAGCCTCGATCCCCACACCTCCGTGGATCACCCCTATTCCTCCTCGGGTCCCCACATCCACCCGGTCTTCATATCTATCATCTCCTCCTCCTCCTTGTAGAACTTCCTCAATCCTCACGGAGGGTTGCTGCTGAGCCTGCCCCTTGCTGCCCTTATCTCAAAAAATTCTGGGCATGTGGCTGTCGCGTGGCCCGCCTCGTGGTGAAAGTCACGGAAGGGCAACACCACCCTGTCTTCTCTCCTCCTCGCTCCTCCCTGAACTCCTCTCCTTCCTCCTCTTCCCCTAACTATCTCCATTGCTTCCTGCTGCGGCCGGAGAGGGACCCTCTGCCCCTGCCTCCAAGCCGGTTGGTTGATCCTCATTTGCTCCCGGTGGTTGTCCCTGCCCGGGAATCCACCACCTTGTCCTTGAGGGTGACCCTCTTGGGGCCTCCATCCCAACCTGTTGTTCGGCTCCCGCGGCCCCTAACCTTGCTATTGCCCCTGACCTCGGGGTTCCTCTCTCCTTCTATACTCCCTCTGCTCTCTCTGCCTCCCTGCTCCAACTTCTTTCCTGTCATTCTCATCCAACTTGGATAACCTCGTGGCACACACCGGATTGGCCGACTCAATCTCAATTTCTTTCGCTGCCCTCTCCATCAAGCTCCTCGAAGGAGAGGGGGGGGGACTCTTTTCAGCTCCATGCTAAAGAAGCTGGGCCTCAACCCCAGAGTGAAGGCAAGCATCACCGTGTACCCCGGCATCTCCTGTACCTGCAGAATCTCTTCCTGGAACCTGTCGACATAGTGTCCCAGCGTCTCCTCCGACCTCTGCTTGATGGCAAACAGGCAATCTGCTCCCTTCGTTCTCTTCTTGGATGTTGAGAACCTCTGTAAGAATCCGCGTCTTAGATCTTCAAAGCAGTAAATCGAGCTTGCGGGTAATTGGTGGAACCAATCCCTCGCCTTTTCCTTCAACGTGATGACAAAGAGCCGACACTTGAAGGCATCTGACATTTGCCTTATGGAAACGACATCTTCGAACCACTGCACATGCTGTGTAGGGTCGTCCCTCCCGGTGTAGTATGACATGTCCAGCTCCCTAAACCCTTCCAGGACCGGGGCTGAAATGATAAGCTCACTAAAGGGGCTCCTGCTCACGACCTGCCGAGAAGGCTCCTCCCGCGACCTCGACTAGCTGGCCCTGTCTGCACTTGCCTGTCCCGGGAACAGCTCCCGCCTGGGGATGTCCCTTTTCGCCGCCTCA
Organism: Platanthera guangdongensis; assembly: GCA_039583875.1. Classification (NCBI taxonomy): domain Eukaryota; kingdom Viridiplantae; phylum Streptophyta; class Magnoliopsida; order Asparagales; family Orchidaceae; genus Platanthera; species Platanthera guangdongensis. The sequence goes on along the minus strand of CM077163.1, from coordinate 77,838,848 downwards.
GCCGGAATCTCCTTCCCGGGATGCTGTCTGGGAGCATTCTCGACCAATGACGGAGCAGCCGCCACCGGGACCTACGGAGTCTCCCACTCTCCTCTCGCCGAGAAAGCCAAGTGGATAGTCTACAAGACCTCCCGCCTGAAGTCCTCCAACATTCCCAACGTCACCCCACTCTCCCGAGAGGGAGAACCTCCCGAGCCAGCTCCTTCTCCTCAACCTTCGGCCATGAGACTTGACTTGAGATTTTCTTGTATCGGCTACGGTCCACGCACACCGCACCAGAAATGTTGAAGCCAAAAACTGGCCTCAACGAACGTTCAAACCTCGGGGAGTAGCCAACACCTACTTCTCCCAAATCTCAACCCAAGACCAGCGATAAAGAACCAGGAACTGACCCGAAACCCTAGCTGGGAAGTTCCTCCACTATCCCGGAAGCTCTATTAACACTTCCCCTCCAAGGCCAATTACTGGGCTAGGAGTACCTCAGAAAACTCTAGAGGGCTAAAATGAGAGTATCAGGAAAAAAACTGCCTTCTGAGGTATCATGTGGGTCTATTTATAGTTTTTCAACTACTGGTCTACAAAAAGTGTATTCCTGTTACCCTAGAATTACTAAAATGCCCCTGAGCTGGCCTACCAATAGCCAAACTCCGCTATTCTGAGGAGTTAAATGCAGACTAGGGGTATTTAGGTAATTTCAGATCTGGGTCCCACCAGGCGAGAGCTCTTCCTGCTGAGCTCTACGAGAACCCTACTTGCTCTAGGCGCGAGCCTTCCCGCCTACCCTGGTCAGAACCAGAAGCATCACTTAACGCCAAAGGGCTGGCGGGAGCATCGAGTGGAGAAGCCTCACTCAGCGGCAAGGGGTTTCCGCCGGTCCGAGGCGCGAGCCCTTTCGCTTGCCTAAGTACAGCCATGGCCTAAGCCTACAATCTGCGCTCGACAAATTGTGCCCTCAGTTCGACAAAATGATCTCGACGAACTGTGCTTCTTAACCCCACGGGCGAGAGCCTTCCCACCTACTCGCGGCGAGAGCCCTCCCGCATGTTTTCTTACTTGACCCAATTGTATGCCCGAAACTAGCCCAATCCGGGTTCTTGAGGGGACCTTGGTCCTACCCAACGAATATGGGTTGTACAACAACTTTCAGAGATAATTTGGCTATGTAAAAGTTTAATGAGTACCAAGCACAAGCATCACAGTCACTTGCGTGATATAGTTTTGAGTTAGTATATTTATCATTTTGGGTGCATTTTGGTGAGTACCTTTTTGTGTTACTAAATAAAATGATTTATTTATGTAATAGTTTTATGTTAAAATGAAATATCATTTTGCTATATATCCTTGCTTTCATACAGTGATGACAATATTGGACAAAAAGCATCAAAGCTAGGAAGGAGAAAGAAAATTCATATATTCATTGGACCACTGAAATGAATTATGCGCTTTTGGCGGCTCTTTTAGGGCAACAAAACCTTGGGCATAGAGGTGTAAATGGGTGGAAGGGACCACATTCACTTCTGTTATCACCGCTTTGTGGGATGGGTGTCAAGTCCATGTAAGCAAAGAGAAGATAACAACAAGATTGAGAACTTAGAATAAACACTACCAAGATATATCTACAATGTTGGATACACGCGATTTTGGGTGGAATTGGGAGAAACATGTGGTTAAGGTTGATAGTGAATGAGTGTGGTCTAATTATATTATGGTAACCCATTTACTATCATTCTCCAACATTTAATATCCACAATAATTGCTTTCTATTTTATGTTAATTTTTTTGTACTTATATGTTAAATGTTAAAGTGCAGGCACATCCAACTCTGAAGCAATATAAGGATAAGTTGATTGTAAATTGGACGGAACTTGCAGCCCTATGTGGGTCAGGCCAAGCAGCGGGTGGTAATGCAATGACTAGGGTACGGTGGAAACATGTAATGAAGCTGATGTTGAAATGGAAGAGATTCCTGATGATGATGATAATGTAGCGACAAACAAGCCAGGGAGAAAAAGGTAAAGAAACCATCATCTATTGATATGATAGCAGCAACCATCACTCATATTGCAAACAACATGGATGACCTGCCAGCACGAGAAAAGACAATGGTTGAGAGAATGTATGCGACATTGGCCGTTATCCCAGACCTTTTGGAGGCAGATCCTATAAAGACGATAAATTTGTTGTGTGCTAGGGAGCTGAAGTGAGATCTTCTTAGTTATGTCAAAGCTTGCTAGGAGGAGTTGGTTGCGTGCATCTCGATAAAGAACTATGATATCGCTACTTTTGAGGGTTAGACGGTTTTTTGTGTTTAATTTGGAAATTTTTTCATTGCTAATATAAACCTTGGAGATGTTTGATTATGATAGTATATAATTCTTAGCATGACTTCTGTAATGCTCACCATGTCTTTTGTAATATGTAATTTGTAAGCATTTTGTGTTTATAACAATGTCTTCTTTTGCGATAGTACTTGCTTTAATTTTCTTGTGATTAAAATATTTGATCAGGAAAAAAATTCAATGTCATTCTGTAATTTGATCTGCTTCTTAGATTTCACTGTTTTCACATGAAATATGACATTTTTATGATTTTTTTTCAGATTTGTGTTTCCTTTATGTTTTAAGGAATACTTGTATTTGAAGATTTTATAATAGAGAAAAAATGTGTAATCTTTCTGTAAATTGATGTGTTTCATAGAATTAGATCGATATGCACGCGTGATGGAATGTTGGCCCCGTTTGTTTCTCTGATTTTTACCAGCATAAAAGTATCTTTCTTCAGTAATCCAAGTCTTGATTTTCCTATAAACTCAGATTTTATGTTTGATATGAGCTCATCTTTCATTCATTTGCGAGATTCAATATATGCAAAGCTTTTCGATCAGATGTTGGGAATAAATTCAATGGGTGTTGATTTTTCTGGGAAGTCTGGATCCTGCAAGAGAGTAGCAAATGCACGATTTCAAGCTTACTATATCAAAAAATAAAGAAGTTTAGAATATCCAATTAGAAAGTTTCACAAATTAGGTAAATCAGAAATCCCCAACTCAAACTAAAAAATATGGTGCAAACGAATATAAGTTTTCATTTTGCCTCAAAACAGACTTAAAAACCATGTTGCAAACTAACATAAGTTTTCGTTTTGCCCCAAAACAAAAAGACATGATCTTTTTCGTTTTGAAGCAATACAAAAACTGTATATGAAAACGGTGCAAATGAATGTGGCCTTGGACTCTTTTTCATTGAGAGTTTGCACTTTACACACATGCATATGCGGTGTAAATTTTTACCACCGTAAAAATAAAAAATATTGCATTGTTAATAGCACTTCAAAATAGGCTATTAACATCCCAGTTTTTTAAAATTCCCTCTCCCAAATCAAACAACTAATAACACTCCTTTAATAATTCAAAATCCGCAGCTCTAATGCCCGACTCCCATTCCCCCCTTCCTCTCGCTCCTAAAACCGCCGCTCCTAACCCGTGAAAAACCATGCTTCGTGTCCATCGTCGGTGGCTCTAGGCCTCGTCTCCGGCATTTCGAAAGCTTCTCTAGGATTTTGAAGCCTTCTCTAGTGATTTCAAGCGGTCCTCCAGGAGGTTTGGGGATTTCTCCCGCTATTCTGACATGTTGGACTCTGCTTCCCTTTGACATCGCCGATGGATCTTGGCCATTTTTACCTTTCGAAGCCTCCTCGACATTTTGAAGCCGTTTATAAAACCATCAAAGTTCTCTGCTAACAAACCTTTTTGGTCTCTGCACATTAGCTTTACTATATCCCGAAGCAATCAGTAGAGCTATAAAATGGTGCACAGAAATTCAGTGTCTCAATAATGGAGGCACATTTCATGCCTGACTGATCACACATGGGTTAATTTGTGATGCCTATATTGCAAGTCATTCGATTTCAATGTACAGTGCCTCCTAGTCTTATGATTACGCAGCAAAGGTATTCGATGAAATGCCTGAAAGAAATGTGGCATCTTGAACAGCTATGATATCATCATACTCTCATTATGACAATCCATCACAAGCTCTAAAAATCTTTATGTATATGCTGGAATGGGGATTGGAAGATAATAAATATTGTTATACCTTTTTTGTCGCTTTAAAGGAATGTGCCTTGACAGGGGACCTCTACATTGGTACAATGATATGTTTTGGAGTTTAAAACTACTATAGTATGTAGACAGTAAAAAGTCAAGGAATATTATGGTATGATTAAATCAATATTTCAATTTATTCACAATATTGGAAAATACTAAAATTACTTTTTGGTGCTTTTACATGGCTAAAGCAAGGAGATTTGATGAAAGTTTGGGTGGCCTCAAATTATAATATTCCATATATTATGAATTCTCTTAAAGTATTGTTATGGTTTAGACTCATAGGTATGTGGTTGAAAAGATTGAAAAAAAAAGTTGGTGTGCTAATAGCCGCAGTGTGAGAATATAATTTTATGGGGTGTTTTTATCACATGGAGACTATTAGTGACTTTCGGAGTGCTATTAACATTGCTCTAAAAATACGCGGAATATTTGTGGCTCTGGAATCGCGGCGCGCGTTTCGTCCTAACAAGAGCAACGCGGTGGGCTTCGTTTGTTTCCACATTACTGCTTCGTTGCGTGGGTCTTACAGAAACAAAATTTCATTTTTTTCGCTTGTTTGCGTCGGCACATGCAGAACAATGCTACGTTGAATTGAAGCTTTATCCATGATTACATGAGGCTCCTTTTTTAACGTTATGGTATCCCGATGAGCGCAATTACCTGCAACCTACAAGCGACCCTCTTCTCAGTGGGCAACTACAATTTTCTTCTCTTTGATCTCCTTGTCGGTCGAAATGCTAGGATCTGCAGGTTTGTTGACGCCAGCATAATATCCTTGAAGCCAAGGTGATTATGTATCAATGACGATGAATGCGACAGATTCGGTGCCAGTAAAGATTGTCAGTATAAGACTCCCTCCCCCCAACAGTAGACCTGGTCAAGGAAGGGCCTCTCTGCCCAAGACTGCCACCATACGCTTCTAAAGCAAATAACATGTCCACTTTCCAAGAATAGAATGATTGTCTTGTTAGGGTATGAAAATCATCAAACCCGACCTATTGCGGGTCACTCGAGGCTCCTGGTAGGCTGGACTAGAATGAACCGCCTTAGCTCGCGGAGAGATTTAGCGCGCAAACAGTCGCAAAAAAGTAGGAAGTGAACAAGAAGATGTTTTTTAAACGCGGAAAACCCTTGAATATGGTAAAAAACCATATGGCTGGTTCCGTGCCGACCAAATTTCACTATTTGTCGTAGTTTACAAGGTTTTGGAGAAATCGAGGGAAACCTGTCGCTCCTTGTTATAACTTGAGGGTGAGAGAAAAAGAGGCATGTTCAGAGAATGGCACCACCGCTCGTGAAGCTCAATGTGCCTATTCAAATGGTGGGGAATGCCCGTGGTCGCTATGCGGACGTCGAGCGTAGGAAAATTATTGAGGAAGATCGACGGAATGCTTCACACGTAGGAGCATGGTGGACTTTGAAGAATCTTCAAGGTGTTTGAAGGTCTCCAAGGATGGAGAAGAAGATTTTTGCAGAGCTCTGACCTGTAGAGAAAGGAGACTTTGAGGAGACAAAAGTTAAAATGAAGGGAGGCATGCGGTTCTATTTATAGGCCCCAGAGGTGGTTAAAGTAGTTATGCAGTTATCCGCCCAATTCAAAATAGTTCGATGCACGTATTATTTTTATAATTTTATCACGCATAATATAACATTATTTCGGCCACTAGCACCCACCGATGAAAGGTGGTTACGTTGGTGGTTATATGGGTGGTTACCCGCACAATGAATGAGGGAGATCGCCCAAAGGCAATCAGACGACGAAGGAGGGCCGACCGAAGAAGACAGTTAGTCGCGAGCCCCCGACGACTGATGCCCAATGGGGAGAAGAGGGAGGCGGTCATCAGTCGATCGGTCGCACGGGGTGGCTGTAGCCCGCGGACGATCACATGGTGCAGCGGTGACATGCTGGGAGTTCTGACGCCCCCTTACGACCTCTTGTAGATGGCTACACCGCCTAGAGGTGGCCAGCTGGGAGGCTGGCAACAGGCTTTGCAGTGGCGGGCGGACGGGAGGCCGGTCTCGGGCCATGCGGCCGCTCGCGGGTTGAGGAACGATGCGACAACGGCTAGCCGGGAGGCCGGGCGTGGGTCATGCAGCCTCTCGTGGGCGGCCGAATGAGAGGCTGGCCGCGGGGTCCTTGTCACCCCACGTCGGGGCTGCGGGTCTGCGGGTGGTCGGCCGGGTGGCCAACCGCAAGTGCGTGATCTGGGACGGCGGTTTCTGCAGTGGTTGGGATCATACACGTGACAATTCGCACTAGATTGAGATTGCAAATCAAGTGCAAGGTGATTCCTCCCACTGCCCCCACTAAGTTAGTAGCGGTTATGGGAATTCGGGGTATTCGTAGCCTGAAATTTTTATAAATTGAGGAAGACTCCATCAAGACCAATATACGAAAGCAATACAGAAAACATATATATATATATATATATATATATATATATATATATATATATATATATATATATATATATATATATATATATATATATATATTATGGATGAGAGTGGGACTAGTCAAGTTAATAATAGTCATAACAATAATACTTACAACAATATAATAGATGAACGTGAAAAAAATTTAGAAGCATACGCTAAAACAAATATAACAACAAATAACTGAAATGCAATACAAATATAAAATATTTATTAAATTAAAGTTATACTACCTAGCGCAATCACACGTGTTCACAACTACAACAATACCCTGTGTCGACATAGTTTGACTATTTCCCTTCCAGCAGGATAACAAACCTCACGAGCCTCACCGATGTAGGAAATCAATGATAGTGGTCGGTCCTGCCACTTATAGGTATGATCATTCCGCACTACTCAGGACATGATGTACAACCTAGTGTACTTTTGAATGTGAGCGACATTCGGAGATAACAGAAACCCGGCTAACCAGCGGGGGGACCCGTTTGTACATAAAATATGGCCAAGCTTCCAGGGTATGTACTCTCTAGTACTTAAAGTCGTCATCCTTCCTCGTACCAGTACGAACCGTCTACGGGCATGACCGACTTACCACTTTTGCCACTTTAATTCACGAGCATTTCAATAAGGTAAACAACTGGCACTTTCTGGGTCTATGGTGGCTTGCCCTACCGTTGTTTACCCAAATACTGCGACAATATGGGCTAGCATCAGACAAGAAGGAATAGCTTACCAAGCATCCATTCCTGGTGTTCACGGGCTCTTCAGGTGGTCACTCCAGATGTCCACAGACGTTCTCCAGTCCGTGACTTAAGAGCAACTGTGTTCAACACGGACACTCTTTAGGCAACCCCAACAAAAGCATTTGACAGACGATCTCTCATAAAGCAGTTCAGAAGGCCCAACCCCGAGGTCACGACGGGCGCATATTCATCTCTTCAGCATTGACCTCGGTAGCACTGCACGGTTATGTGCGGTCTCTTATCTCAACCCCCGTCTCCAGACTCTTCGTGTACCTAGGTGGCTATGCATTTAATGTCGTAATTAATAAGACATTAAATTCCCATCGGTTTGTGAACCGTCTGAGCAACCTACCCTCAAGTATAAAGAAGGACCAGGGGTGCTCTAATGGGACATGTGAACTTAACCTAGAACCTACCTAGTTATTGATGCCGAAACTAAGTCCATTCAGTCTTCTCTCTTCTCCCCACTTGTACTTACATGTATTCGCATATAACTATTTTACAGTTAATCAAGAGGCCCTTTCACAAGAAAGCTAGTTGTCGCGGTGGGTCAAATCTTGTGTTCGCTGCTTTCAGCGGTACCTCTTTTTCATGCTCCTTTTTATTCACCTAAACTATCCACAACCAATAACCAAACACTTATGAATATATCTTTCCTTTACCAACCAAATAATCCAAGGATAGCACACAGAGTGTTGGTGACAATTTTGTCTCCAATAGAATTTGGTGCAGTGAGCGTGAAACTCAAGCGATTGGTGAAATTGGCCTTATTTTGAAAGGACAATAATAGTGTTCACCCAAGTAAAGAAGCATGTCCTATACACACAAGCCCTCTGAGGAGTGCTCGCTCACGCGACCTCCAGATACCACCATCTAGCCAGTGAATTCGCTCTTACGTCAGGCATGGAATTTCCTGATTGCGAGCAGCCATCCGTCACTCGCGCCGAGTTCGAGCGTCTACTCGACTTAGTTAATCAACTAATCGCCCGGGGGGAGGAGCAGCTCAGGTGAGCATCCAAGATAACCGGTAACTCCTACTCGTATACCGCCTCCGCCTCTAGGGAATCCGCCCCAGCTCTAACAATAAGAGGAGGGAGCTCGCGCCCACCGTCAACTTTATTAAGAAGTTGCCCAAGACCATCCCAAAAGGGTCCCGATCTTTGTAGTCCAAGAGCCAGTCGTTGGCGCAGAGGTTACTCACCGTTCATGCAAGGAATTGCGCGGTAGAAGGTCCCCAACGGCTTTAGGGAGCCTCAGCTTCCCGCTTTTCGGGGAAAGAGGATCCTGCTTCTCACTTGCTGGCATTTGATGTCACAGTGACTCTGCATCCGCTCTTTGAAGGTCTACCCTGCAAGCTGCTTGCTACCACCTTTTATGGGAAGGAGAGGGAGTGTTTTTACAGCTCCCTCCCAGCTCGATCACTTCCTTCAGGGAGTTAAGAACAAATTTCTTGCAAAGGTTTGCCACATCCAAAAGGCAAATGATAGATATTGACGCTCTATTCCAGATTCGATAAGGACCAAGGGAGACTTTGAGACAGTACATTGATTACTTTTAGAGTCTGTTTATGAAAGTTCCAAACGCTGACCCTCAAGTCTACAATGTTGCCTTTACTAATGTCCTTCGGCCAAGACTGTTCAAGTTCATGATCAGTAAAAAGAAGCTGAAGATATGCATAATTGATTGAGAGGGCAAACTAGTTTATTGAAGGAGAATTCAATAATAAAGAGTTCATCGTAGGTCTCTTCGATCTGGGTGGAAAGCGCCTGCTTAATCCTTCCAGCCGCCCTCCAGGCATCCCTCAAAAAAATAATTTCAGCCTCCAAGAGCGTCGGTCCTCTAACTCACATGGGTGTAACTTTCGTCATCGAGGCCCTCGAGTATTTCAGCAAATGAGGCTGGGGCATCCTCAATCACAGCAGGAAGGCAATGACAGCCTACCATTGCAATTATCAGCATCCTCAGAGTAGTAGAGTGAGGCGCAAGAGGACATCAACATAGGAGTACCGTTGGAAGAGGTTGTGGAGATGCTCCATCAATAGCCAGATTTTCGGCCCCTAGACCCATGAAAGGAGGGTTTGGAAGTAGGAATTTGATCCTCTACTATAAGTTTCACTGAGATGTGTGGCATGATACTGAAAATTGCCTAATCCTCCATGACATGGTAGGAGACTACTGGGGGAAGGAGAGCTGGAATACCTGCATGCAGAAAGACAGGCAAAGAAGGCTAGAGAGGCATCGTCCCGGAAATGGAAAGAAAATATTAGGGAGGGACCGTGTGCCTAAAAGTGCAACATCATAGAGTAAGGATAAAGTAAAGAGGAAGAGTGTGCAAAAGTAGTGGGAGTCAGCCTGCTAGGGTGTATCAACTATATACACGATAGAGTTTGAGTGGAGTCTTCCTGCAAAGGGAGTCTGAGGCATCTGCATGGGGGAGAAGTAGCCTCAGCATTGCCGGCTCCGCCTCCTCGTGGGATGGTATCATTCATGGAGGAAGATCTTCCCTTAGTCATCAACCCCATAGAGGCTGTTCTAGGAGATTATACCGTGGCCCGAATCCTGGTAGATACAAGCAGTTTTGTCAATGTGCTTTTCAAGCCCGCATATGAGGTGATGAAAGGAGGGCGAGTCACCGAGATCCTGTGATGACCCACTCAATGGCTTCGCAAGATAAAATAAAGAGGTTGAAGGAAGTGTGGACCTAACCATCATCCTGTGTGGGATAGTGTAACAAGAGTCCTTATTGGTCATTGACGCACACTGCAGTTACAATGCCATCTCTGGGAGGCCCCTCTTGGATGACTTCTAAGCCATCGTGTCAACCGATCATCCGATCCTAAATTTCCCACTTGGAGGGAAGCAATTCAGGGTCAGGAAAAACCCTAAGATGACTCGACAGTGCTACATCCGACCGGTAAGTTCGGTGGATGAATACGTGCCATCTCGAGTCGAAGACATCCAGTTTCTAGGTGCGATAGAAGAATACGTCCCACTTTCTGTTAGAGATGTCCAACCTATGGGTATGGTGGGAGAGTACATTCCACTTCTGGTCAAAGATACCTGGGTTGCATACGCAGCGGAAGAGTACGTTCCGCCTCCAGTTGAGGATGACGGACTGGTCAATCCGTTCTTCTAGCATTTGGCAGGGAAAGTCAAAACCTTCACGGTGATATTTTTTCCTTTATGCTCCTTTTTTTTACTATTATTGAAATGTCTTTGCATGCTTGTTTATCTTAAAAGCCTAACATCTGTATAATAGATGAGTTTTTCAGGTCATGCAAGCTATGTGCTCTCCTGGAGTACCTGACCTTTGAAATAAACCAAAATAGATCTGGGATTGACGCCCATGTGTGGTTATCGGTGCCTACTTGGACCCCTTCAGACGTATCTGACCGTCTCAAACCCAAGCCATCGGGACTACGACCCTCCTGCTGGTGTGAGTCACTTCCCCACCATAAAAACACGATAATTGTCCTCGTTGGAGATACTCCCAAGCAAAATATATGGCAAGTCCGGATGTGTTGACCTACCATGCATTGATCGAGGAATTGTTATTGTTATTGCTTCCTTTCCGAGGACAAGCTCCGAGCAACGCGTGTTTTATCCCCCTCCAACGTTATTCAACGTTATTTGCGTACGAGAACTCTGCGGATAACTTATGCCCAACTGGAATCCTTAACCTCTGACAAGCGGACATTATTGAGTAGTGACAACTCCTCAGGAGGAGCATATGTAGTCCCTTTCGTTCCCCGAGGCAAGTGTTCCCTCGACAATTCACAACATTTCACTAAGATCTACCTAACAATTGTTCGCTCGACATTTTGCAAAGCTTCAACGCCCACTCGACAATCCACAACACCTGCCTTTGAACTATTTGGCAAGAGACCGCTCACTCCGCCATGACTGTCCGATATGGGCACTCAAAAGGAAGCCACCCGAGTTTCCTAATCTTAATAGGCATTCATTCAAAATGCAGCCACTTGGGTTTTCCCAATCGTAATGAGAGGGCATTCAAAATGAGTCCGCCTAGGTTTTCCTAATCTTAATAGGCAGGCATTTGAAATGCGGTCACTTGGGTTTTCTTAATCTTAATAGACGAGCATTCAAAATGAGGCCGCCTGAGTTTTCTAATCTTAATAAGCAGACAGTCGAGATGTGTCCGTCGGGTTTTTTTGACCTTAATATGCAGGCACTCGAAATTAATGAGGCCGCATGGTTCCTATAGTCTTGATGGGCGGACATTCAGGACGAGGATGCCTAGGTTTTCTAATCTTAGTAGGCAGATGCTCAAAATGCGCTCGTCTAGGTTCCCTATGTCGAAATTAGTAAGAATTGTATGTCAGAGAGGAATCAAAATAATAACTAGAATCAAGTAAGTCCTTTCATAAAGTTACAAAATGTTTTTGACATCCATTACAAGGAAAAAACACTAAGTTAAGATGCATGATGGTGAGCTCCAAGATGGAGTGTTTGTTTGGACCATGTTTAGTGATAAGAAGAGTCTTCTATTGAGCTCGGGAACACCGCATCTGGGTGGCCTGCAAATAAGGTCTAATATTTAACATCTGCGTACTCCGATTTCAAGGTGTCATTCTCCTTCAGAAGGCGGATACGGGGGATTGCCGTCTCCGTCGAACGCCTATTGAGCCGACCTAGCTCCCGGCGAAACCTTGGTCCATCTGCTACCCTCTTTTCCTGTGAAAGCAAGAGTTCGCGGGAGGATTATTCTTTTCGTACAGGTAAGAAAGGGAATGTAGCATTCGTAATTAACTTTTACCTTCGGTTTATCTCGCAGGTGGGCACTGGTCCCCAATGTGTTATCAAAAGGACTCCAGGTCATGCTGTTATAGACAAGATCCCGCAAGATTGCTGCAGTGGTCTTTGAGGATAAGTCCCCCATAGAGATGGTTTCTAGCTCCCCGCGGTTGTCCGAACCACAGGTTGCCCCTACAACCGCCAGCACATGATTGCGAACTCATGCGACCTCCCTCCAAGAAGGCAGTTGGGTGTGATCTTGACAAACTCGAGCCTTCAGATGACTAGCGAGACGATTGATTCAAAGCACATACTCAACTCAAGAGGTAGGAGGCCGGACATACTGATGTTTATTCTCTAGTGGGTGTGCCGCTTCTCTACGAGTGGCTTGATGTTATTGGGCAAAGTTTGCAATTTAGAGCCTGACACATTTAGGAAAACTACAAATTACGGAAGCTTCAAGCTAGGTATGCACGAGTATTTAAATTTTTTGAAAAGAATTTCATTCTTTAATAGATTCGCTCTCTACTTCCTTCACACGACAAATATAGTATCACGTGTCCCAATATTCATTCTCCAAGTAGTGAGTGATCAACATGGTAACGTTATAAGGGCCGGGAGATAGAAGATCTCTTCCGCGCGAAGGGCAGACATGACGCTGAACTCGCCTGGGCCACCTTTGAAGAAGGTAAAGAGTAATCGTCAGCCCACGAGGATGCCCGTCGTATTAAGGATTCACATTTTATCAGAACTGAAGTGCAGTTGATCACACTTAAGAGCTCGCGTCCTAAATAGAGAGTGAAACACCTCCAGGGAGAAGGATATCCTCTCCAACAGTATGTCATGAAAGACATTATGGTCGCGACGGAGTTTGACGACAACTAGACATGTATGATCCCGTAATAATTCATTATCTCTGCCACCTCGAGGAGGACAGGAAGAGCCCTTCCCTCCTCAAAGTGATCGAAGAGAATCACGAGTTCGGCCTCGAACACCGAGTTCACCCTCTCCACTTTTTTCGGAATACGCACAGACATCTAACGGGAATCTAGGCAGAAAGACTGCCAAGCTCGCACTATCTAGTGTCATGCTGTAACATACCATTTCCAACTAGACCCCTAAGAGTGTTTTTGTCATGACTAGGTTATGACAAAACCCTAGGAAGCTCAAGAATACCAAGTGAGCTTAGACATGAAGTTGGAAATCATCATGGTCTACAAATAGTAGAATTCTAAACAATAGTTTAGGATGACCATGGGGCTACACCTTGACCCCAAGACCCTACCCAACCATACTAGACCTTAGGGGAGGCCAATGGGTCACCAAGGACCCATTGGGGTCAACCAAAGAGGCTAAGTTGACCCAAGTCAACCTTAACTTCAAAAAGGGTCAAAGTGCCCTTACTAAGGGTCAAGTGACCCCCAAGGTGCCCAACCAACCTTACTCAGGGCTTCCTAAACCTAACGTGAGGTCAATGGGTCACCAGGGACCCATTGGAGTCAAACCTAGTGGCTAAGTTGACCCAAGTCAACTCAAGCCCCAAAGTGGTCAAAGTGCCCTTATCAAGGGTCAAGTGATCTCCAAGGTGCCAAGGTAACCCTACATAACCCTTCATAGACCTTAGGGGAGGCCAATGGGTCACCAAGGACCCATTGGGGTCAACCTAAATGATCAAATTTGACCAAGTCAACCCTAGCCTAAGCCAAGTCAAACCTAGCCCAAATGGGCTAACCCAAGCTCAAGACATTTTTCCCTTAGGCTAACCTCACTTTTCATAATTATTATGATTAAGTGGGCTGCACATATCCTATGGAGTTGACCAGTCAACATGGGGGACTAGGAGAGAGAAAGCTCCATTTGCCCATTAATGGAGGAGAGAGAAAGAGGGAGGAAGAAGCCATTCATGGCTTAGGGAGGCCAAGAGCCATCCTTGATGGCTGAATTCAACTCCCCTGGAGAAGGGGAGGAGTTTCCAGCAGTTTCTTGGCCACCCCAAGCCAGATTCACCTCCCCACCACCTTGGCCGAGCCAAGCTTTCAATGGCCATTGATGGTAGGCCTCTCCCCTCCCCTAACTGGTGTTTTAAACACCATCAGTGACACGAGAGGAGTCCTTCTCACCATTTACCTGGAGATTTCGAGCCACTTGACTGCACTGTTGAAGAAATCCGGCAGGCGGCACCACCACCATGGCAACCCGAAGATCGACTCGACTCCAAACCACCAGCAAGGTCCTCCTCCTCTCCTTATCTCATGGGTAGATCGTAGCATGCTTTAGGTGCAAGGTTCGGGCTCAATTGAGCCCGATCCAAACCATGGCTTTCATGGTTTTCGGCCAAAAAAAACAACCTAGTAGAACTGCCGGAAAACGCCTCTCCGGCGGCTGTGCCGCCGCCTGGCGACAGCCACCACGTCAACGGAGGTGGTGGTGGTGGTGGCCGGCCGGGGAGGGGGCTGGATGGCCGGCGGAAGCCGCTTGAAGTCGGCCCAGGAAGAACAAATCCTGGCCATCGGCTCAAGGAAGGAGATGAACGGATCCCGTTCATTTGCGCCAAGATTCGTGCTTCATCAAATATTAAACTATAGGATTAATTTCATGATTATTTCAATTTCTGTCACAGATTTTATATTTATTGGTTTTAAAATTTAAAAAATACCTAGGGCCACCTGGTGGGAAAACTTTCAATATAAAAGTTGTAGCCCTATGGGTCTACTTTACTCCAAATTTGATTTGGACCAATTTGACCATTTGGTTGGACCAGAGCAGCCATTTTGGTGGGACCTGTACCTAGGGCTGTCCTGAGATTCAAATGGAGGCCCACCCTTCATCCCTTGTCCAAATGGGCTGAAATTTGGACAGGGGATAAGCCTTAACTATACCTAGGGTCTTTCCAAAATTGGGAGTTTTTGGAGACACTTTACCTAAAGTGTTTTACTTTTATTTAATAATGCTAGGGTATTTTAATTAAGTGGTCTAATGACCTCCAACCCCTCCCAAATTTTGGTGAGTGGTCCCTGACATCAATACCTAGCTCTGTACAAAATTTCAACTCATTTGGATGAGCTTTGGTTAGGGAATCACCAAACCCTAGTTTGGCCTTAAGGAGGTGTTTTTGATTAAAAGTGCACCATGGGCTTAGGGTGGCCACCTCCCCTCAACAGAGGCTGAGGTTTTGGACACTGACATAGTATGGCCAAGATCACCCTCTTAAGGAAAATGGGGTGATGTAGGCTTGATTTACCCTAGTGTTCAACCTCAAACACTAAGGAAGGACTTTTGGGGGTTGTGAAGGACATGAGGGCTAATGCCTTTGTATGACCTTGAAAACTCAGTAGAATTGAAGGTAGTGTAACCTAAGTTCTCTGGAAGGAACCTTAGAGGACTTGGAGGAAGGTAAACACCTCAAAACCCTAGTTTTAGGGTAGAAGCATAATTTTGTAAATTCAGCCACTAAACTTTATTTAAAGGTTGTGAAACTTGGGTAGAGTAAGTTTTATACCATCTAGAACCCCTAGTAATTTTATTAGAATTTTATGGATTATATTTCCAGTACTCTATTTGTTAAATATCAATAGGCCCAAAATGGTGTTTTAATTAATTTGATTATTCTGTTCATTTGAAACTGATGAAACTTGGCCAATAGTAAGTGAATATCCCTGAATTTTGTTAAAATTTTTAATTGAAGATATTTAGTACTTCCTTCACTAGTTTCAAAAAGGGGTTTTGGTGGTATAAAATTATTTATAGATGATATATCTGTTGAAAAATCATGAGACTTATGTACTGATGATTTCAGGCCAAAATATGCTTGTAGAAATTTATTCATAATTTTTAGAGGGTTTATTACAGTACTTTCTTTACAAGTCCATAATATGAGGATTTTTGATAATTAATTTATTCAGAGATTAATACTTGCTGAAAAATTATGAAACTTGACCAATGCTACTTTTAAGGTTGTATCTACATAGTACAATTAATTTACAATTTTTGGATGGATATTTTCTGTACTTGATTCATAAACAACGGAAGATAGTAAATATTGCTAAAATAGTTTTAGTGCCCTTTTATTGATAGAAAAATTGTGATACTTTGGATTTACCATATTGAGATAATCCAACATTTATCATAATTTTGTTAGGCATCTTGCATGAGTACTTAGGGTAGTTTATGCTCAAACTGGTAGCCTTTGGAAGCTTAAGGGAAATTAATTAAATGCCAGATAAATTAGGAAAATTATAATTACCTGGATTTAGTCTTTTTGTGTCATGATAAGTCTCCAGTAAATAAGGTAGCCCATTTGGATGAATGTTTGGATTATCTCCTGTCCGGTCCGACATATAGCCTAGATGGTTTGCATTTGGCAAGTTGGGTAAATTGCAATAAGATATAATGGGGCACGGTGTAGGAGTTAGCCAT
This sequence comes from Platanthera guangdongensis, assembly GCA_039583875.1. NCBI lineage: Eukaryota > Viridiplantae > Streptophyta > Magnoliopsida > Asparagales > Orchidaceae > Platanthera > Platanthera guangdongensis. The sequence goes on along the minus strand of CM077163.1, from coordinate 77,822,390 downwards.
TTTGAATAGATGTGGATGAGTTCACCATAGAAGGATAGGAAGGGTTGGTGAGAAGTGGTGCTGGCTAGAGTTAAGAGGTGCTCGGGTTCGACGAAAGATCGTCTTTCCCGAAGAGAGGAAGGTTAAAAATCACACTAGGTTAGTCTATCGTAACACGAGAAGGTAATGGGTAAGGGAATCAACCAATAATAATAATAAGTACCTTGCGAAAGGGAACGATGGGCGTAATCCCGTCATAGTTCCTAGTGCCCCTTGAGAGCCCTTCACAGGGAATACCAGGGGTAGTCCTGAGTTAATGTAAACTGTATTAACAAGCTGAAAAGAGTAACTTAGTAATTAGGGTTGCACATTTCATGAACACAGATAACACAGGAAGATAGTTGGGAGCTTCGGCTTGGATAGTTAAGAGACGGATGTTTTGGTCCGGAGAGCTTCGGCTCAGATGGTTAAGAGACGGACGTTTTGGTCCGGGGAGTTTCGACTCGATTGTTTGAGACGGACATTTTAGTCCGGGGAGCTTCGGCTCGGTTTTGGATACGTTAAATTTGTATGTACATAAAAGGAAAAAAAATAAGGTGGTGGGTCTTCGGTATTGGAGGGTCGATGCACCGATGCCAATACGCTGACTCGGTAAGTGTGCCTAGCACTTCGCCAATAGAAGTCCGGTGCGCCAGCCGACAAGAGTATGCAGGAGCTCCGCTTTGTGCACCAGCGTTGAGGCGTACGATAGGTCTGACCAGTAGTGCTTTACTGGTTTAGAGGTGGGCGAGGCCCAACCCACCGCTTCCGTCCGCCACTACGGAGGTATCCTGGGAGGTTACGACTCCAGAAAGGGGGAACTAAAGGTCTGTGTGCACAGAGTCGGGTGTGTGTGTTGCACTTGCATGTTCCATCATACCCACTTGTATGTCATAACATAACCGATTCATTTAACCCCTGACACCTAATGTATAAGTGGAATGAGACGCTTATACATTAGGACTTGCAAAACGACCCCTTGGTCTATAAGCTTGTGTGGGCAAGTTTATAAATTAAGGTTAATTTTGATATGTATATATATTGCTGTTTGATAACCGACACCCCAACGTATAAATTGGTATGAGACTTTTTATACGATGGGAGCCGTGTAGAAGATCCCTTGGCTTATGTGTTCTCACATAAGTGAATGTTACTTTTCATATTTCATCTTATTGTCAATATCTATTATAGAATTGCTAGTATAAGTCCGCTGCCATCTGTTTTTGATTATTCTCCACCTTCAAGTCCTCCCCTTTCTTCCTCTCCGCTCGGTGCCTAGGATCCATGAGGGAAGGGGTGGGGGATGATAGGTCTTAGTCTTTTAGACTAACGGTTTTCGAACCACATCATTTTAGGGAATCGTAGAGCCCAACACGGGGGAGCAGCCCCAGAGACCGGTGCGCTTGGAGATGGGGCAGTCTAGCTCCGGAGTTCATACAGCCGGGACCGTGAGTCTCGACCTTGAGTAGATGTTCTGTTTTTTGTTTCCGCATGAGTGATTTGTAGGGAGGATATAATGTACCGGGCATAAGCCCGTATTTTAGTACTCTGATATATTATTCTGTGGACACTCCCTTCGTGAAGATTATCTATATGATATGTGATCTTCTGTGGACTGCTAGTTTGCGTTTACTTTGATTTGTTACTTTTTTGTGATCGAATTGGCCGGCAGAATCGGCGCTTTGTGGTGATGACCCTTCAGGACGTGAAGGAGTCACCGCAAAATGACGGTTCTGGGCCTAAGACCCCGGTGTTTTAAAAGAGAAAAAAAGGGGGGTCTTACACATGCTGGGCGAGCTATCTATCAAGAAAGCTACCATGCACTGAGATTTTGGAGGAGCGAGAGCTCGCGCCATTTTAGAGAGATGCTTACGTTTTTATAATGAAGAAAAAACGTGGCGGGGTCTCCTATTTATAACACTGATGAGAGAGGTGAAGTGACGCAAACATAAATCTCTTCGAGGGATGTTCGCTCGCGAACACACTCCCAGAGACTCCGCGGTCGCGCTATCATGTATCGTCCGATGATGATTTGTAAACATCATTCATAGTAGGCAAAGATACACCGAGAAGTAAGTAAAGAAAGTTTGCATTAAAATGCTAACAGTTACAATCAAAAGGAAAAAAACAAAAGAAGCATAGGAGAACACATTTATAATCGCCCGTCAAGACGATCGATTCTTGCCCTCAACTTGGCGAACTCCACCTCCAATCAGGCGATCTGCGCCTGAGCCCGCGTCAAAATATCCCACATGACACATAAGGTCGCTATGAGTATTCCCCCCTCACAAGAAGGCACCGTGCAGGTAAGCAAAGAGTAAGTTTCGATTATATGAATATCATGAAGTGCTTACAGGGATATACCTCTTGCCAGGGATGAGGTTCCTCGGCTTCCGCATCCTCATCTCTGAAGGCATCGATCCGGGTTGTTGCGAGCATTCGCGAACTGGACGCGTGGCCGTTGCCTCTAAAGGAGCCAAACACTTAGAAATCAATCTGCAGTGGGACTGATGCCCTGCGGGGAGCCAAAGATGGGGCGCTTAGCCATCTTGGGGTTTATGTGCTTGAGGTAAGCCCTCCGCAAAATCTCTCTGTGCCTACGAGTAGCCAGTAGCTGCGCGTGGGTTTGCAACTGCTCACCAGGCTTCTCCCATACCACATGGGGGATGGTGGATGATTCACGGGCACCCGATCGATAGGCAATATCGTCCACGCGACCTCACACCGGTCACCTCCCCTCCAAACTCTGGCCATCGGTAGCCCCTACCATCTTCTCCTGTTTTGACGACAATTCACGATTAGGTATGATCCTTAGTATTTTCTTATCCTCTGCAGGTATCCTGGAGGCCTCTTCCTCCAGTTGCACCATCCTAAGTCGAGCCTTCACCATGGCATCATGTAACACTTCTCTTGTAATGACAATATAATATGAGTTCGGTCGGGGCCCCACAACATATAGACGACACATCTTCGACATTATAAAGTGATATAAAATTATGCCTTACAACATTCAAGCATCCAAAACACGTCAACACCAAACATATCAATGCACCATTACACTCCTAAACTATCTCGACATACAAGCCAAATTACAGTGACTGAAACATAACAAACAAACACGTAGGAAATATTAGAAGGGGGTACACTTCATGAGGCTTAAGATTTCTTTGTCGGCGAGCTTTCTCCAGCTTGCGATTCTTATCCTGTAAAAATTTATTGTAACGTGGATCAGCAAAGGCTGACCTCAACTATGTAACCAGCACCCCTCCTACCGACCATCCCTAGCGGACACCGGGGCACTCCATCACCCTACAGGTCAGCACTTCATATGCATATGTAAATAAACATGGAAAGTAAACAACAGGTTTTGATGTCTCACACACCAAACACGTTTCTATGTTGAGCTTTTAAATAAAAGGGGTCTACAATGCAGCATGCATGTAAACTTAAGTTTCACCCAAGGCACCCTATAACGTGTATGATTCTAACAAAACATCACGCATCATCACATCACATCACATAAAATCACATGGGTACTTCCAATTTCCCGCATCGGCTTCCAAGTCGCAAAATGAAACTCTTGCGTAGCCCCACTCGCTTATGGTTCTCAACACCCGGGCTTGCCTGCAAGCTCTGACTCTCACGCCAGTTCCGTCACAACAATCCAACTGATGTTAAGAACCCTTGCTTGACCCTGCCCGTTCGTGGGCTTCATCGCCCAGGCTTGTCCAAAAGCTTGATGTTCTCATCAGTTTCCACAGAAGGGGACTTTTCTTGCCGGGACACTCTCCACACGTGACTTGCAACACCACAGACTAGCCAACCGACCATAGAGACAAAGCCACGTCTTCACAAAACATTCAACAATCACATTCTTTCCCACCCTAAACCACCATTTGTTGTCTCACAAAAAAGGGCATCACAAACGACGTCTTCGCCGTAATCGGATTTCTAGCAAAAATCCCCATAGAACACATCATGCAACATCGCCGAATTGGACCACCGGTCGCAATTACAACTTACCCACAGTGCCCAATCCACTAACAAAGAGGATCTCTAATGCAACAATATGCCAGGGATGGACTCAATTGACCCAGTGGTTCCACTTGAACCATGACGACTCGAACCCCTCTCATTTGAGAGATCCAGTGCCTAATGCTCGAATAAAGGCATAAACAAAACAGATGCCACGCGCGCATTCAAAAAACTAGGAGAAGAAGTTTCGTTACCTTACGATTCCTCTTCCTAGCCATGAAGATTTTGATTTGCACGGATGAAAGTGTTCACCTTCAAGCCCTCTCCACGAATTCAGCCTCGGATCAACGAAGGAGCTCTAAAGCTTTGTTAATTGCAGAAGACATATCTTCTTCCTCATCCAAGCTCTTTATCAAGACCCTAACCTCCCAAACTCTCAAATAAGGAATGAAGAGGAAAGGAGAACCCATCTACCCTACTTAGGGTTCACGAAATGGCATTCCTGGGCCACCCGATCAAGTTTTAAGAAGATCAGATGGCCAGAAATTGCCACTTATGGAATAGGTTCCGTTTGCTACCACCGGGCGGTAGTTACCTACCGCACCATGGTAACCCACAAAGCCTTTAACCACCTCAGGATATTGCTATACTAATAACGGTAGAGCTATCGCTCAGCGCTATCACCTTACTCTCGATGCACTCGACGAATAAAAGGCTACCGCCGGGCAGTGGCTACCTACCGCCGCGCGGTAGCTTCTAGAGACTCCAATTTTTAGTTGCGCATCAAGGAAGAGTACATACCCAAGATAGTGTTTGGTACGAGGTATGACCACTTCGAGTTCTCGGTGATGTCGTTCGGTTTAACGAACGCACCATGTAACACCCCCATCCGTCGCATGACATATAACAGAAGGTCCAGCTGGAACCCGACGCCATATACCATAGGCAGTCAGAAGGGTTACATAAGAATATTCAAACTATCAAATTAAGACTACTCGTCCTACACAGAGCATTCTAGCGGAAACTTTTAAAAGTTGAAAGAACCCAAAACTTAAATCCAATAATCATGAATGTCCACAACCACACCACTGGAATGAAAAACAAATACACTGAAAGGGTACACAGCCTTATGGCCTTACAGATGTTCACTTAACAAAATAATGTCTTACATACATCGGCTCGCAGGCCGGCCACACATAACAAAATAAAAACAACTATTCTTTACGGCCTTCGAGGGCCAGCACAACAACATGGGCTCCAGCCCGCTATCTAGCACTCGGCTCCGCAGCACCTGCAAGCAACATTCTACCGCACGGTGGCAAACAAAGCAACGGTCAGCCAAAGCCGACCAAATTATAACGACCCCGCCCCTTACTCGGGACGGCGGTGCTCCTTCCCTGCATATCATTAGCCCATTAAAACAATAAAACGCAATTATACTACACCACAGGTGTAGGCTCGCACGGCCAAACACCCCGTGCACTCAGGGCACATTAACGGTGAATCCTGACACTTCAGCGTCTTCAGCACCATCCCAAAGATGGCAACCACGTGAGCATTTAGCCTTTCTGACCACCGTCTAAGGCTCCCAACTATGCCAACGACCAGTCCCCTTTTCGGGTCTCTCGCACCGAACCACATAGCCTAGGTCCAATTCCACTTGCCCGTTGCTCAGAACACGTAGTCACTTTAAGACGTACGCATGAGCCAAGCTTCTCTCGGATCCCAAAACCTTTTCAAACAATCACATAACCCAGTTATGTTCAAGGCTGGTTCCCTGACCGCCAAGTTAGCAGAACACGTTTCCGCTCAATTTTCCGGGTGCGCCTTGGAGTTAATCTCCAAGGATCCCTATTGCAATCTACCGCGTAGAAACCCGAAAAACCCAAAGCACGGAGTCTTCTCCGGCAAAACATATCAAATACAACATCACCGATCCAGACAATACACGTCCGGGTAGGCTTCACATACAATGCCTATGCCCGTACTTCGATTCCGGACTCTATATGCAACACAATGTGGACTATTCACATCAACCCCAAGGAATACCACACACTCACCGCACACTCACAGGAGCGGGTTTCCCTATGCAAAAAGGAAGAGAGCTTCACATGCTCAAGTAGAGAATCGTTACCCTTGTAGTCCGCTTTGGCGCCATGGAAAAACTACACAGATAGAAGTCTTCGCAACGATCTTTCCTCTACGGATCCGCTCTCAGTTCTCCAAACGGTGCTCCAATGCTCCGCCGGCGGCCGGAATCCTCCTCCTTCTTCCTCCTTTCTCTAACTCCTTGGAAAGAGAATGACTTGGATAAAATGAAGAGTTAAATCCCCCATTCCCACCCTTAACAGAGCAGGAAACCGTCTGAGCCCTTGGATCTCAATTAAAGAAAATGAACGGCTCAGATCTACACAAAATTCCCCAGACCTGGGCAGAACACGGCCTCGCACACGGCCGTGTTCCAGGCCGTGTGCCTTGATCGAGGCACGATCGTCGAACGAAGAAAAGACACACGGGCAAAGACAAGCCCGTGTCTCACCTGACACGCCCGTGTCGGGTCCTCGACACGCCTGTGACTAGGGGGCGTGTCACATATAACCGTCACGACAACGGACACGACCCAACGGAACACGGGTAGGGACACGGGTATGAACACGCCCGTGTCACTCGACAATCATCGATCATCGAACGCAGAGGGTCACTTGACAATCGTCGAGCGCCGTTCGGCGATCGTCGAATACAGAGGGACACGCCCTTCCGACACGCCCGTGTCGCCTGGCGTGTTCCTCCCGAACACTTTTCGTCGAACTCAATCGGCTTTCACGAACACGGGTACAGACACGGTTAGACACACGCCCGTGTCAAATGACACGCCCGTGTCATTTAGCCATGTTTCTAGCCGTGTACTTCTCGGGATGAAAACGGCCAGCCAGACACGGCCTTGGACACACCCGTGTCCTAGGCCGTGTACCCTTATACAGATACCAAAAATCCCTTTTTACGCGACCAACTCAAATACAATTTTCGGGGCGTTACACACCATCGACATTCATGGACTTGTTGAACCAAATATTTCAGCAGTACTTGGATTCCTTTGTGGTGGTGTTCATTGATTATATTCTTTTATAATCAAAGTCAGAAGAGGAGCATGAGACTCACTTGAGGATGACTTTGCAAATTCTAAGGGAGAACCAGCTTTACGCTAAGTTCTCAAAGTGCGAGTTTTGGTTGGAGAGGGTGATATTCTCGAGCCATATGATTAGTGGCAAAGGGGTGGTAGTGGATCCGACGAAGATTGAAGTCATTAAAGATTGACCTGTTCTGAGAACTTAACCGGAGGTCAGGAGTTTTATTGGACTAGCCGGTTACTATATTTCCTCCCGGCTCTTATCGGCTTCTTCAAATGTCGGGCGGGAAATCATTCCCTCAGAGTTGTCAAACCTCAGAGCCTCCTCCAAGCTATTAGTTGTTGGCGCACTCATGGTAGCAGTTGTTCTACAAGCAACCAGAGGAGGGATGGAACACTTGTTAGCACCTCTTCCCCAGCAATATTTCAGATGACGAGCCCTCTCACTGGGTCTATCACCGCTCAAAGGTTTCCCTCGGGTGCGACTGTCTTCTAGGTGGAGCACCTAGTAGTCATGGGTATTCTGACAAGGCAGACTAACTTGGTCACTACTTTTTACGAGTATTCATGCGGGACCGCTTCACTCGACAAGATTCCGGCAGGAGGTCGCGACGAACAAGTTTTGGCTAATACTGTAACGACCCGACCCACAGCACGCTCGCCGACCCCAAACGACGTTACAGGGCTGCAGCCCAGACACCCCAACCCATCTCCGGCCTGTTTATCAGCACAATAGGTTGTAGAGGCGGAGCTTCGATCCCACAACCTCCTTGATAAGATGCCTTAAACCGCAACCTCATCACATTAGGTTGTTGGGCCGGGTGGTTACATAAAAGTGCACTTTTTAGGTAACGACCCGACCCATGGCACGCTCGCCGACCCCAAGCGATGTTACAGGGCGGAGATGAGTTGCGGTTTAAGGCATCTTTTCAAGGAGGTCGTGAGATCGAAGCCCCGCCTCAACAACCTACTGTGCTGATAAACAAGCCGAAGATGGGTTGGGGTGCCTGGGCTGCAGCCCTGTAACGTCGCTTGGTGTCAGCGAGCGTGCCGTGGGCGGGGTCGTTACAAATACGCTGGCCATTACCATAAGTTTTTCTAGGACATCTTGGTTCATCCCAACCATTTTCAGCGACACCTCTTTTTCATGTTCCTTTTTTATTCGCCTAAACCATCCACATGACCAATAACCTATCACTTGCAAATCTCTCTTTCATCTGCCGACCATCCGATCCAAGAATAATGTGCGAAGAGTTTGTGACAATTTTGTCTCTAACAACCGTCTTACATGTTGCTTGATCATACCGCTCAACTTTAAACAGGGTGCATGACGATCAAGTGAGCTCATTATTTAGGATTAGCCTTGGAGGAATGCTACACATCCAAATTAACCCTAACTAATGCCCAAAACAACCTAAATGGTTTATTAGAGCGTGACCCAAAATGAAAGTGCGAAAATGAAAACATTTATAAATTGTAATAAATAAAGTGTAGTAAAGGAAATGCCGTCCGTAAAGTGCAAGAATGAAATATATGAATAAAGAATAGTAATGAGTGTGGTAATAAAGAGAACTCTAAACAAGTAATAAATAAAGTTCTCTCCTCCGCAGCTCCAGCTTCGTTCCAAGAAAGCATCTCCGTTTCAATGAGGCTTCTCCGTTTTCAGGGAGGTATCTTCGTCCCAAGGAGGCATCTTCGTTCTAAGTAGACATCTTTGTTCCAAGAAGGCATCTCCGTTCCCAGGAGGAAGGAAGTACAATTCTACAACGAGCTCTTCGTATTTTGACCGTATTTGGGTCTGTCTATTTACCCAAATCCAATAACTACTTCAGTTGCACCTTTAGGGCGACTTATCGAGTTGTGAGGTTCGACAGATTAGATTTTATTATAATTTCAAGTCTCTTTATTACAACACCCGATTTTATCATCGGGACTTCAAATCTCTGCAAGTGTTTAACACAGAGTCTTTAACCTCAATCAATTCCATAAGAGCTCTTCGAGTTCATAAATTACGATCGATAGAAATTCTTCTGATTTTCACTCTTTTATTCAATAAATATCAGAAGTTGGAAAATTATAAAACTTGATCCGAAGGTTAGATTTGTCATAACTAATTCTCATAATTTTCTCAAATCATTTTTATCTTTGATTTAACCTTCAATAATTATTCACCTCAAATTAATATTTATTTTAAATTTAAAAATATTTTTATTGCCCCAAAATTCTCAAAAATTTTTTGAGGGTTTATATAGTGACCAAGGGCTTGTTCAATTTTTATCATAAGCAAATCATCAAATATGAGCTCTCTTTTAATTTAAAAACAACAAAATTGTCACTATTTAATTCTTTTAAAATAACTATACTATTTATCCACTTAGCATATTTTTATTGTGGACGTGTACTCACATCTTGTTCATACCTATATTTTCTCAGAATTAGAGCTCCATTTGGGGAGACTTAGGCGCATCATTTGGAGTTCTCTGTTTGAGGCAAACGGCGCCGCACGACAGGTAACCAAATGGCCGGTGGCGGTGTTTGCTCTGTTTGCACCCGACGCGTCATGAGAAATGGAGGAAAACGAATGAATTCCAACCGCGACCTTCCCACTCCGGCTCCAAAAGCACTCCTCCTCCCGCCGCCTGAGCAAAACGCCAAACCAAACAAAGCCTTATTTTCAGCGATCAAGCGATTACGATCGCATGTACCGCGGTCGTAATTGCTTGACCGTTGAAAATAAGTCCCCCCAAACGGAGCCAAGGGCTGTGTTTGACACAGCTTATCACGACTTATTTTCTCCGGTGAGGTTGGACAATAATGTCATTGTCATACCAAAATTTTATGGCTCGAACTAGTCTCTTTTTTGTAACATTTGTGATACCAAACATATATTCTATGACAATAACATTTTTGTCCAATCTCATCGGAGGAAATAAGCTACGATAAATCGTGCCAAACGTATCCTAAATCTTCAAAAAAAAAAAGCTTCAAGCTATTTAAAACATTTAACTAGGCAACTTTAAATTGTTGAAAAATAGTAAAACAGATTCAAAAATTGTTAAATATTTATCCAAGATGTGGAAAGGCTCTATCAATCTGTGTGATTTTTTTTACAGATTTTATCATCCATTTAGGTCCTTTAATAAATAAAAAATCTTTATTTTAATTTCTAAAAAAACATATACTTTTCATAAAAATCCGGGATTTTTACTGACCATAGATCATGCCAGTAGGAACAACTTTCTTATTCAAAGTTTTTCCATTCCAACCATATATTAAGCTCAGAAATTTAAAATCCCTCTGCCTTATTAAGAAAATTAACCAGCACTAATCTTAATCCTACTGGTCCGGCTGAGATTGAGCAAGTAGGGCCTCCACAACGGATCAGGCCGTCCGATCCTGATCACAGGATTTGACGACACCTGTAAGGTTGCAACTTATCAAAGGTTGTAAGCTTACAGGGCCTCCCCACCGGATCCGGATCCTCTCCATTTCACTTGAAATGGAGGGGGTCCATTTCAGCATCCAATGGATAAGACAAGCCTGAAAAAAATCTTGTGGTGAAGTTTTTTTTAAGTAAAAAAATCTAAAAAAACATGAGAAATGATGAACCCGTCGGATCAAAGTGAAATAAATCTAGACCGTGAAATGGATCCCCTCCATTTCAACTTTCAGTTGAATGAAATGGAGAGGATCCTGATTTCTCCCCACCGCAGTCTAGTCGCGCGCGGTTCTCCACGCCACCACCCTAGACTGACTGGCTGGGGGCCGACGCAACCTCCGACGGTCGTCCGGTGGCATGGCGCCACCAATAGCTGCCAATGATCCCCTTTGCTGGGAGTTAAACCACGGATGCCGTCGGAGCTTCGTCCTTCGGCGGCGCCACCGCCTTGGGGGCTTCCATAGGGGGCCTCTGAGCCCTCTCTGGCGAGTTGCCGCTCCACAGTGATCCAAGAGGCGCTGGGGAGCCTCATGTTAAATTTTCTCAACGTGGTCAGCAAGATAGCCCAAACGCCAAATTAATATCTTCGGAACTACCCAGTTCGCACGTTGAACCAGCGGAAACCAAGGACTAGAGGCACAAAGGTAAATCACAACAAACAATGGAAGCACAAACATGTCTATTATTCATTCACTTCTTTACAATGCGAGGCATACATAGCGAGACATGATTTCGCTAGTATAACAGCTGAAAAACAGAAGCACCAAAAAACAAGACGGGCGGACAGAACCCGAGTCCGCCGAGACCGCGAGGTCGCCGAGGTCGCCGAAGCCGCCCGAACTATACTGCAATCCGCCGAATACCACGGAGTCCGCCGAAGCCGCGAGGCCGCGCGGACACACCGTTATTCGCCTTCTGCTGAACCCGAACTGAGGAACACCCCTACCCGCCTGAAGCCGGCGGACAGGTTATTGAAGCTGACAAAGTTGAAACAGAACTGACAAGCCGCAGAGCGACCTCCTGCTGAGTCCGCAGAGACCGCACACTTCCAAGCACTTGACCGAAGTCACAGCCAAACTCCTGGCTCCTTGTAGTTATCCGCGCGACCTGCACACAACAAACCGTCAGCCTGAAACAATCCGTGCGGACTGGCAAACACAGACCGCAGCACTTCGCACACCCCAACTTACTGTTCACTCAAGTTTTGTAGATGTGCCAGGGGGTCCTATTTATAGGCCGGGTGAGGAGTGTGGTCACCGCCCAAGAGATAGCGACACCGCCCCAGCCCGCGCGAATACAAACCACCGTCCGCTGAGTCCGCGAGGACTTAGCCGGTCACCAAGGAAAAACTGCCAGGAGCAAGGCAACCATTGACGAACCCTCTCCAGTCCGCCTAAGCTAAGCGGACAAGGCATCAGCCCGCAAAGCTGCAACCGCTTCAGGACAGCAAACCCCCTTCAATGGCTGTCCGCACCAACCCGAGGCAGTCCGCAAGACACACACCTCAATCCGCCACAAGTCCACGACCAAAGGCAGCTAAAGACAGACCGCCCGGTCACAACGGACTCGGCGGATACGGCGGACACACTGAACTCGGCACCAAGTGTGACCAAGCCCAAAACCATAAGGGGCTAATGCGAGCTTGGCGGACGCAAAACGCCCGTCCGCCAAAACACCACAGCGCAGACTGCGACAGTCCGCGAGCTCCTCGCACTCCTGCCCTATCACAGCGATCAATCCCGGACTCCAAAACCAGGCCGCCACAACGATCTCCACAGCAACTCCCTGCTGTGCCACCAGAGCTCGACAAGGCCTCAGCCAAGCTCAAGCTTAGTCCGCAACAGCCAATACCGCGGACACATCAGTCCGCAAGCTTCCCGCGGACAAGAGCCAACCCGCCTTTCAGCACAAGCTTGCACCCACGACCACTGAGCAAAGCACCAGTCCGCAAGCCTCTCTATCCGCAGATACCAGGCCGCACCAAACCGCGGACTCCATGCAACAACCCATTCAGAACACAGCCGGCTTCCACCAGACTTTTCACCAGGCCGCAAACCTCAGTCCGCCCAGTCCGCCCAGTCCGCCAAGGCTGTCCGCCACAGGCCGCGCGGCCTGTCCCGTCACCCACTTTCACTTCACAAATTTCAACACTCCCCCTTGAAGTGAGAAGTGGTGACCAAGCCCAGCAAGCTGCGAAGCGTTCAAAGGGCCCCTTCGACAGTGGCTTTGTGAAGATGTCAGCAAGATTATCTTCACTCCGAACATGCCCGACCAGCAGAGACCCCTCCAACACCTTCTCCCTGATGAAGTGGTGATCAATCTCTATATGCTTGGTCCTGGCGTGGCACACTGGATTGTTAACCAGTTTGAGAGCACTCTCATTGTCACCCCGGAGTAAAGTAGGCCCTTGCACTTCTTCATGAACATCCTCTATAAGCCTCCTCAACCAAACGGCTTCCCGAGCAGCCAAGGCCGAAGCCTTATACTCCGCCTCCGTGGTTGAAACCGACACTGAGTCCTTCTTCTTGCTACACCACGAGATGCTAGCTGAACCGCAAGTGAACACATAACCTGAAGTAGACCTTCGATCATCCGAATCACCGCCATAGTCAGCATCCGTGTACCCGAGCAACGCAACCTCCGCGTCCCTTCTATAGAGGAGTCCCATGTCAGAAGAAGCCTTGACATACTTCAGAATTCCCTTCGCCGCCACTAGATGAGATTGTCTTGGTTCAGCCATATACCGACTTACTCGGCCAACAGCATAAGCGATATCCGGCCTTGTAATCGTCAGGTAAATCAAGCTCCCAACAAGAGCCCTGAACACCAAGGGATCATGAATAACCCTTCCCTCATCTCGTCGAAGCTTCAGCCCAAATTCCAGTGGAGTAGAGCACTTCTTCCCTTCGCCCATGCCAAACCGCTTCACAATGCGATCAGCATACCCTTTCTGGCTAATGAGAACCCCGCACTCCTTCCTCTCCACTTCCAGACCAAGAAAGTGATGCAACTCTCCCAAGTCTTTCATCTCGAAGCGTATAGCAAGCTCTGCCCTGAGCCTTGCTACTTCCTCCTCCGAGTTCCCTGTGATGATCATGTCATCCACATACAGCAGGACCAAGACTCGTAGCTCTCCCTTCTTCTTGACGAACAAGCTTGAATCCGAGTTAGAAGCCAGGTATCCACAGAATTGTAAGTACTCTGCAATCTTCCCATACCACGCTCGAGGAGCTTGCTTCAACCCATAGAGAGCCTTCCTGAGTTTGCAGACATAGTCCGGATGCTTCTCAGAGACAAAACCAAGCGGCTGATCCATGAAGATGTCCTTGTCAATCTCTCCGTAAAGAAAGACATTCTTCACATCGAGTTGCCACAACCTCCATCCCTTGCTAGCAGCCAAGGCGATCACCACTCTTACAGAAGTCATCTTCGCAACTGGACTGAATGTCTCCTCATAGTCTTCTCCATACTGCTGTGAGAATCCTCTAGCGACCAGACGAGCCTTGAACCGATCAATGCTCCCATCAGCCTTCTTCTTCAACTTATACACCCACTTGCAAGTAACCGGAGTAACGCCATCAACCTTGGGCACAAGATCCCAGGTTTCATTCTTCTTCAGAGCATCAATCTCTTCCTTCATGGCATCATCCCACTCCTTCACTCCAGTGGCCTCGTTGAAGTTTGCAGGCTCTCGCTCATCCAGAGGACCTGCAAAGAAGCAGGAGACAAAGCTCACTGCATTCCCATCACAGTACCGAGCCGGTGGCTTAACCACCATCTTCGATCTCCGAAGATATGGCTCCTTGCTCACTGCTTCCGTTGCTTCTTCAGGCTCCACTCCTACCTGGGGCAAGCATTGAGCAGTGCTCCCCCTGCTTCCTGAGCCAGAAGGCTCAGCCTCGGAATTCGAAGCAACAGGAGCTGCTGGTGAAACAGCAAGCTCCTCTTCCAAGCCTTCAGCAACCTCCACTGGTGCTTCAAAATCCTTGCTACTTCCGGTTAGCTCCACCGAGCCACCTCCATATGACGTCAGCTCATCGAAGACAACGTCTCTTGACACCACGAACTTCTTCGTCACAGGGTCCATGCACTTCCATCCCTTCTTCCGCTCATCATAGCCAACAAAGACAAGTTTCCTTGCCTTCGCATCCAGCTTTGTCCGTGAAGCATCCGGGACATGCACGTAGCAAGTTGAACCGAACACCCTAAGGTGTTCAACACTCGGCTTCTCCTTCAGCAACAGCTCAATAGGAGTCTTCATGTTGATAGGGCTGAGTGGCATCCGGTTGATAACATAAGCAGCATAAGACATTCCCTCCGCCCAAAAGGACCTTGGGATATCTTTCGCATGCAACCAGCATTTGCAGGTTTCCGTCAAATGACGGATCTTCCGCTCCGCTACCCCATTTTGTTGTGGAGTGTGAGCACAAGTAAGCTCCCGTTGGATCCCGTGCTTCCTGCAGAAGTTAGAAAACTCGGAAGAGACAAACTCCCCCCCGTTATCAGTTCTAAACTTCTTAATCCGCAAGCCAAGCCGGTCTTCTACCAACTCCTTGAACTCCACGAACAACCGGAAGGCTTCCGACTTCTCCTTTAAGAAGTACACCCAAGTATACCTTGAGTAGTCATCAACCAAGACAAGCATGTATTTGCTTCCACCAAGGCTGGCAGTAACAGACGGTCCCATCAGGTCGCCATGAATACACTCCAATGGTTTCTTGCTCCTTATTTGTGATTTATCAAACGGAAGGCGATGTGCCTTACCGTATTGACAGCCCGCACAAACATGCCCATCACCAAAGGAGGACAACTTCGGTAACCCCCTCACCAGACTTCTACTCTCCATTGCCTTTAGCTTGTCCATGCCAACATGCCCCAGCCTCTCATGCCAGATAACCGCACTATCATTGGCTCTCATTCTATCAACATAAGCACTGGTGGAAAGAACATACAAGCTCTTCACCCTTCTCCCAACATGAGCAACATCAGCCTTCACTGCTGATACGTTGCGAAGGAACCTCACGTCTGTTGGCCCAAACAGAACGTGATACCCAACGTCCACCGCATTGGTCACCGAGAAGAGGTTCTTCTTCATGCCCGGTACGTGATACACACTCCTTAACGTAAGTGGCCCCTGATCACTACCCAATGACACGAACCCCTCTTTCTCTACTGCATAAACAGTATTATCAGCAGTGATAATAGCTTCATTACCTGAGTAAGCCTGCATGGAGGTGAACTTCGATTTGTCTCCGGTGAGGTGATGACCACACCCGGAGTCCACGATCCACTCGCCGTTGAAGTCCTCAGCAGACAAGGCCCGGACACAAGTGCCCGTCAAGAAAGCTCCGCCCCATTCTGCTTCTTCACTTCTCGAACAAGCTTCCTCCTTTCCCGCAGCATGCCCAGGCTGCAGTTTGACCTTGCAGTCCCGCTTGAAGTGCCCACGCTGATGACACCGGTAGCACTTCAGATTCTTCTTCCAGTCCTTAGGAGCATTGCTCCTCTCCGGCGGATATGAAGTTGAAGTCTCCTTCTCAACAGCGGCCTGCACCTTCTTCTTCTTCCCTTCCCATCCTTTCTTCTTTCCTGAGAAGAGAGCTTCGCTGCCTTCCTGATTCAGGTTCACTCCAGCCATCTGCCTTGCTAAGCTCTCCTGCGAGGCAAGCAGATTCTCCAGCTCCAGCAACGATGGCTGAGTAGCCCACCCTTGAACAGATGTGACAAAGGCCACATACTCCTTCCGCAAGCCGCGGATAATGTGCCTTTTCATCTTTGCCTCAGAGATAGGCTCATCAGGATCCAGTGCCGACAGCTCAGCACACAAGCTATTCATCTTTAAGAAGTACTTGGAAATGGAAAGGTCTCCCTGAGTTGCCCTGGCCAACTCATTCTCCAGGAACTGAAGCCGCGCCACATTCTTCCTATTGAACAACTCATCAATGGTTGTCCAAATATCAGCAGCCGACTCACATCCAATGATGTGATCAAACAGTTCCGGAGACACAGCTCTCTTCAGAACGAACTCCGCCTTAGCATTTGTTCTTCTCCAGAGCCTCACCTGCTCAGCAGTACCGAAAGCAGCAGTGACTTCCTGCCTGTCGTCTCCACCAACGACATCCCACAGCTCCTCGCCAAGAAGATAACTCTTCATGCACGACTTCCACTTCTTGAAGTTAGTCGGCGTTAAGAGTTCAATGCCCAGACATCTTGCTAAACTCCCTTCCATTGCAACACCTGTTGGCAACCTTTCAGCAGCTCCGAGCAACAACACAGGTTGATCACCACTCAATCACAGAGTAACAACACTGGCTGACTTCCGCTCACGCAACTGAACCTCAGCAACCTCCCTCTGATACCATGTTAAATTTTCTCAACGTGGTCAGCAAGATAGCCCAAACGCCAAATTAATATCTTCGGAACTACCCAGTTCGCACATTGAACCAGCGGAAACCAAGGACTAGAGGCACAAAGGTAAATCACAACAAACAATGGAAGCACAAGCAGGTCTATTATTCATTCACTTCTTTACAATGCGAGGCATACATAGCGAGACATGATTTCGCTAGTATAACAGCTGAAAAACAGAAGCACCAAAAAACAAGCCGGGCGGACAGAACCCGAGTCCGCCGAGACCGCGAGGTCGCCGAGGTCGCCGAAGCCGCCCGAACTATACTGCAATCCGCCGAATACCACGGAGTCCGCCGAAGCCGCGAGGCCGCGCGGACACACCGTTATTCGCCTTTTGCTGAACCCGAACTGAGGAACACCCCTACCCGCCTGAAGCCGGCGGACAGGTTATTGAAGCTGGCAAAGTTGAAACAGAACTGACAAGCCGCAGAGCGACCTCCTGCTGAGTCCGCAGAGACCGCACACTTCCAAGCACTTGACCGAAGTCACAGCCAAACTCCTGGCTCCTTGTAGTTATCCGCGCGACCTGCACACAGCAAACCGTCAGCCTGAAACAATCCGTGCGAACTGGCAAACACAGACCGCAGCACTTCGCACACCCCAACTTACTGTTCACTCAAGTTTTTGTAGATGTGCCAGGGGGGTCCTATTTATAGGCCGGGTGAGGAGTGTGGTCACCGCCCAAGAGATAGCGACACCGCCCCAGCCCGCGCGAATACAAACCACCGTCCGCTGAGTCCGCGAGGACTTAGCCGGTCACCAAGGAAAAACTGCCAGGAGCAAGGCAACCAATGACGAACCCTCTCCAGTCCGCCTAAGCTAAGCGGACAAGGCATCAGCCCGCAAAGCTGCAACCGCTTCAGGATAGCAAACCCCCTTCAATGGCTGTCCGCACCAACCCGAGGCAGTCCGCAAGACACACACCTCAATCCGCCACAAGTCCACGACCAAAGGCAGCTAAAGACAGACCGCCCGGTCACAGCGGACTCGGCGGATACGGCGGACACACTGAACTCGGCACCAAGTGTGACCAAGCCCAAAACCATAAGGGGCTAATGCGAGCTTGGCGGACGCAAAACGCCCGTCCGCCAAAACACCACAGCGCAGACCGCGACAGTCCGCGAGCTCCTCGCACTCCTGCCCTATCACAACGATCAATCCCGAACTCCAAAACCAGGCCGCCACAACGATCTCCACAGCAACTCCCTGCTGTGCCACCAGAGCTCGACAAGGCCTCAGCCAAGCTCAAGCTTAGTCCGTAACAGCCAATACCGCGGACACATCAGTCCGCAAGCTTCCCGCGGACAAGAGCCAACCCTGCCTTTCAGCACAAGCTTGCATCCGCGACCACTGAGCAAAGCACCAGTCCGCAAGCCTCTCTATCCGCAGATACTAGGCCGCACCAAACCGCGGACTCCATGCAACAACCCATTCAGAACACAGCCGGCTTCCACCAGACTTTTCACCAGGCCGCAAACCTCAGTCCGCCCAGTCCGCAAAGGCTGTCCGCCACAGGCCGCGCGGCCTGTCCCGTCACCCACTTCCACTTCACAAATTTCAACACCTCACACCTGCTCGACGAACCTCCAAAGCTCCATCCGAAGCTTGGTGGTGTAGTGGCGGCGCTCTGGCGGTCGGAGGCCGCTTGCAGGACGTACATACATTGGGGTGAGTGAGTGATTGGGGAAGAAGAGGAGGAGGATCTACATGTGTGGAGGGCCTCCGGGAGATCTCCGGCTGGTTTACCGTTAGAGGTGGCAGAAGAGGAGGTGGGCTCGGGTTTGGTTTTCCAGTGAGGTGGGGCTCTGACAGGGTGTGGCTTGGGGTCGACCTGAGCTAGGCATTTGAGTGAGATGCTCTCGAGGAAGGATGGTTTATTTATAGGGCTGGGATAGCCCACCCCTCCTCCCTCTCAACGCAAGACTAATCCCTTGAGGGTTAGGTCTGTCTTAACCCTTGTGGAGTTAGTGCAGTGAGTTGGTCTCATCTGAAAAGAAGGTACAACCAGGTGTTTATATCAGGGTGACATGGAGTTTGAGAGAGAGAGAGAGAGAGAGAGAGAGAGAGAGAGAGAGAGAGAGGGATGAGAGTCTCTTGGGCTTTATCTTCTTCTTATCCCTCCCTTTGTCGTGGTTTTCAACCCTTAAGGTCAGCTGGTGCCTTATTTTCATAGCCCATTAGAGCTGGCGTTAGAACCATAGTAGGGGCATGGGTGGAGGTTTAGTGAAATTTCCGTAAAAAGTGCCTTTGAAAGGGTTTTAACCAAAGTCAACGCTAGGAGGTTTCCCATGTGAGTCAAGGTCAACATAAGTCCAAGTCATCGAGTGACAAACTAATAATAGTGTGTTGGAGCAATATTGGTGCTTTTCGATGCACCACTTAACATGACAAGACTCGATTTGGCCAAACAGACCAAAAGACATTATAATTGAGCATTATAAATTTTGTTCTTTCCTATTGACCATACGAGTCCAATGCAAATGGCTTGGGTCAATTCGGAGCTCGTTTAGTCAAAAGTATAATTTTGGTGTTGTGTCGACGCCCAAGAATACCCAAAATGGTCATCTCCACTAGACGGCCTCAGATTGGAACAAAACTTGAACTATTGCACTGATATCACCTACACGAGTCCAATGCAACTAACAGAAGTCAATTCACAGTAAATTTGCTCAATATACTAACTCGGCATCGTTGTGACGAGCATTGTTACTCAAAATGGTCATTTTTTCTAAATGACCTCGGATCGAAACAAAACAAGTTCTGTTGCACTTTTATTGACTATACACATCCAATATAATAAATGGAAGTTGATTCAGAGCATATTTACTCAATATACTAACTCGACGTCGTTGCAATGCACAACGTTACTCAAAACAATCATTTTCTCTAAATGACCTAGATCGAAATGAAACGAGTTCTGTTGCATTCGTATTGATGATACGAGTCCGATGCAACTAATAGAAGTCGATTTAGAGCACGTTTACTCAATATACTGATTTATCATCATTGTGACGCACAATGTTACTCAAAATGGTCATTTTTTCTAAATGACCTCGGATCGAAACAAAACGAATTCCGTTGCACTCATATCGACTATATGAGTCAAATGCAATAGATTGAAGTTAATTCGGAGTTTGTTTACTTAATAAAACATTTTAGTCACCTTCTATGTCACGACCCACATTTTCACCGCAAATAAAACTTATCAGAGTAAGGGAAAATGCGCATCATGATGCCACGTCAGCAGGGGATAACTGTGGACGCTCAGACAGACACCAAACTAATCATGAAAAAAGTTTCTTTTTTTCTAAGTTATTTTAAGGAAAGTCAATTAAGTGCAGAAGTTAGCCGTATCCCTCGGCTTAGTGGCTCATCTAGTCCACGAATCAAAATATATCATACGCTGCGGAAAAATACTTGATTAGATTAACTTAAACATCCTACATGAGTAAAAACGTCCCTAAAAGACAACTCATGCCATGCAAGACTCTAAATTTATTATAGTAGGAAAGATAGCTTTTACGGTCGCTAGAAATAATATGTTAGAGTTTCAAAATTATGTGATGCATGAAGTAATAGTAATAGATTTTATAGTTGAAAATACCTAACATGCATTCCTAACATAAATTCTCCTAGAGAACAAGTAATCCACATTCACAATTAAAGAAATGAGCAGCTAGTAAGTATCAACAACTAACAATTCAGTGGGTGCCAACAAGCTGACACGAACCCACGAACAAAAGTATGTCTGAACTAGTAAAACGAAACAAACAATAAACTACCTCGCTGAGACGAGGAAACAACCACGGCCAACACTGCCGCTCAGAAAACTCCAAAATCAGCACTGCTAACTGCTATTGCTCTGAACCTGAGGCATTCAAAAAAAATAAAACACCTCAGCAAGAAGGTACAAATGGTGGTAGGAAAAGTAATAAGCCAAAATAAGCAAAGGTCAAAAGGGGTACCAACCCAAGACCATAAACACTGAAGTAAAGTACAAAGTAAACAGGGCATCAACAGGAAAAGAGATCCTACGTGATTTATCACGTTCAACAAGAGTACACCAGATGCACGAGGCTATAAGGTGACTACAAGAATATTTCACTAGAAAGGACAATACAACACCTTTAGTAGGCACTTGTGGTCGGCTCTACCCCAAAAAAACACGGGCGAAGTGGTCACTCTTGGACACACCACCGAAAAACAATAACGGGCGAGGTATTCACTCTTGGACTCACCACCAAAAAACAACAACGGCGAGGTGGTCACTCTTGGACTCACCACCCAAAAATAAAACGGATATATAATCCGTCTAACTGCGAGGGAGTTTCATACTCTCCACCATACACCGCAGACATCTAAAAACCAGGTAGACTTCCACCGGGCACTAATGAAGGTAGCAAACACTGCGGAGGTGGAAGCGTCCACTAACTCCCGCATTCAAGAAACCCAAAGAAACCACAACACAAATACCTCGAGATTTGGCTCGACAGATCCTACTTGACATTACCGAACCCAAGACGCGGTTGATCAACCTCTAGGAGGAAAATTCTAACGAGCTAAATGACGAAAGGTGAAACATACATAGCCATTAATAAAACATACCAGGAACAATTAACCAAAACCAGACAAAATCGGGCTTTCCAAGACAACACCTTACAACAACAAAGGATCGTTGAAATGATTAAGCACAACAGTGATTTAGAAGAATAAGTGCAGAGAATTTAAAGAATATGAAAGTATAGTCATTACCATCAGATCGGACAAAGAGAAACGAGGGGAAAACCCCCACTTGCCTTGGTTTCACCGGAAAAGTCCTCTGAATCGCTCCATGTCGAAGATCGGGGCAAAAGACTGCGGGAGGAGTTGGAATCTAGACAAAAAGGTCGAAAAGGGGATTAGGGCCGAAAAACCCTAACGAGAAAATATCAAGGAACGGGGAAGAAATTACCACGAGGGCGCAGCTCTCGACGAGGGCTTTCCAGATCTACGATCGGTTTGAAATTCCGAGCTCCGGAGCACCGTCAACGGCCACCGGAAGGGTTAAGGACGAACAACCTCTATCTCGCTCACGCCGCTCTGGTTCGGGAGGAAAAGAATCAGAGAGGATGAAGAAGATGAATAAGATTTTTATACCAAAGTTGGTAACCGGGAAAACAGCAAAATAAACCGGGTTCAGCTGAACTGGTTTTCCCGAAGCAGGGTGGAAGGATGACTCGAGTATCAGACCAAACCTACCCGAGTAGATCAATACCACCACTCGAGTCACAGAAGACCTACTCGAGTAGTTCAATACAACTACTCGAGTAACAGAAGGCCTACTCAAGTAGCTCATCACCACTACTCGAGTAACAGAGACCTACTCGAGTGGTCCATTACAACTACTCGAGTAACGGGGAAGGAGTACTCGAGCACTAAGGGAATCACACGAGTAAGGCACTGGGATTACTCGAGTATAATGGAATTACACGAGTATAAGGCAAGGGAATTACTCGAGTATGCAGCTGTTACTCGAGTACTACACGGGGAAGCTACTCGAGTACAAGGGACTTACTCGAGTACAAGGGAGGATCCACTCGACGAAAACTGTTCGAAAATCGTCGAATGCAGAAAGCAGGGCCCGATCGGAGAACTCAGTTCGAAAATCGTCGAACCAAATTTGAAAATCATCGAACTTAACACGGAGATACGCTAGACCTACAACAAGCTCCGTTCGACGAATTCGTCGAGCTCAGCACGACAATTGTCGAGCTCCACTTGACGATCGTTGACCTCCAGACAGCGCCAAGGAAAAAGTGACAATCGTCGGCTCGACGATCGTCGAACTCAACACAACGCCCAAAAAAGATGACATTCGTCGAGCTCCGCTCGACGATCGTCGACCTCAGCACAGTGCCCAGAAAAAAAATGACAATCGTCGAGCTTCGCTCGATGATCGTCGAACTCGAAACAACGCCCAACAAAATGACAATCGGCTCGACGATCGTCGAACCCGACACAACGCACAGGAAAAAAGGGACACAATCGTCGAGCTTCGCTCGACGATCATCGAACCCGACATAGCGCCAAGAAAAACCGAAGAAAAAACTCGGTTCGACGAAAACCCACACCTCAAGGAGGGCTTCCCGAGAATCACACAAGCCCAAAACATTACTATAGAAATTAACGTGTTCAGATAGTTGAACAAGGAACTATAAGGTCCAAACAAAGGCTCAAATGCGCCGAATTAAATGAAACTCACGCTGTAGGCGAAAACTGTAGCTACGGACACAACGACGAAGTCAAAACCAAAATTCTACGAGCCATTCCTGAGATATTAACCGCCAAAACATGCGGCGAACAAAAACAAAACCCAAAACTTCGATCGCGCGCCGAGACTCCAAAAACTCTCGGGTTGCGACGAAACTGGACGAGCACGTCCAAAACTACTCAAATCCAACACTCGACGTTAAAAGTAACGCCACGACGTCATAAATCTGACATTGCCCAAACAAATAAAATCATCGAAAAAATCGGGGGCGTTACAGTCACTCCCCCTAAAAAGAAGTTTCGTCCCGAAACTTATCACAACTCCAAAAACAAACCAAAATCGATAAAATCCAACATAACTGAAAACATAACGACATACCCGAAACTAAGAGAAGAGGTGCGGATGAGATTCCCTCATCGCCGATTCCAATTCCCACGTCGCGCTCTCGACGTCTTGATTTCTCCAAAGAATCTTGACCATAGGGATGGTCTTTCTCCGCAACACACGCTCTTGAGAATCCAGAACACGAATAGGTTCTTCCACATATGTAAGGTTGGGCTGAATCTGGGGTATCGAGTCAATGACTTGACGATCGCTACGAACACACTTCCGCAATTAGCTCACATAGAACACATCATGGACACCAGGGAAGGTCGCAGGCAAGTCCAGCCTATAAGCTGACACTCCGATGCGCTCGAGAATCTGGAAAGGTCCCACATACCGGGGGTCTAACTTGTGGTTCCTTCCAAACCTTTTAACGCCAGACATCGGGGAAACTTTCAGAAAAACAAATTCTCCAACCGCAAACTCCAGATCGACCCTTCGTAGATTAGCATACTTCTCATAGCGCTCTTGAGCCACACGAAGCTTTTTCCGAATGTGAGTCACGTCACAATTCATCTCTTCAAGGGCTTCCGGACCTAACAACGGTCTCTCACCAACTTCAGCCCAAAACAATGAGGTCCTACAATGCCTCCCATACAAGGCCTTAAACGGAGCCATCTGCAGACTCTCTTGATAACTATTATTATAAGCAAACTCCATGAGTCTGAGACGCTCATCCCAAGCACCACCATGATCCAAAATATAACACCTGATCATATCCTCTACGATCTGATTTACCCTTTTCGTCTGACCATTAGTCTGCGGATGATAGGCGGTGGAATACCTTAAATCAGTACCCAACCACTCCTGTAAACTCTTCCAAAAGCGAGACGTAAATCTAGAGTCCCGATCTGATATGATACTAACAGGCACACCATTTAATCTGATGACCTCTTCAAGATATAACTCAGCTATCTTCTTCATCGAGTACCCAATCTTAAATGGAACAAAGTGAGCACACTTTGTCAATCTGTCGACTATCACCCAAACAGAGTCGTGCCCACGGGGAGATTTGGCAGACCGGTGATAAAATCCATTGAAATACTCTCCCATTTCCAACTTGGAATATCAAGCGGTGTCAATTTACCACCAGGCCTTCTGTGATCAGCTTTAACACACTGACAAGTATAACATTCCGATACAAACCTTGCGACGTCATTCTTCATCCCTGACCACCAAATAATTTGCTTTAGATCTTTATACATCTTAGTGGAACCAAGGTGGTAGGATACACTGGAACCATGATCTTCAGCACAGATCTTAGCTCGAATATCGCCAAAGGTGGGGACGCAAAATCTACCCCGATACTTCAAGGTGTCCAGCTCATCCACAGAGAAATCAGGTAGCTCCTTTCACAGTTCTATTCCGGAAGTGCAACAAATCAGGATCATCCTTCTGATGTGCTCGAGTAAGGGAAATCCAAGAGGGTTCTTCTGCTTCTAGACTAGCAGGCACAGTAGTACTCCCAACCTCAATATCCATCAACAAAAATTCTTCTACCAAGGACTGCACTGACAAATTAAAAATCTTAGCGGTCTTTCTACTCAAGGCATCGACTACTACATTAGCCTTTCTTGGATGATAAAGAATTTCCACTTCATAATCCACCACATATTCTAACCACAGACGCTGGCGCAGATTTAGTTCTTTCTGAGTGAAGACGTACTTCAAACTCTTATGATCCGTATAGATCTTGCACAACGCGCTGTACAATAAGTGTCTCCAAAGCTTCAGCGCATAAATTACAACAGTAAACTCCAAATCATTTGTAGGATAGTTTCTCTCATGGGTCTTTAGTTGTCTCGATCCATACGCGATCACCTTACCATCTTTCATTAACACACAACCAAGTCTGATATGTGATGCATCAATATACACATCATACTCAACTCCTTCAGTAGGTAAGGTTAAAATCGGAGCAGTACATAATTTCTTCTTCAGCTCTTGGAAAGCCTCTTCACACTTATCACTCCAAATGAATGCAGTATTCTTCTGAGTAAGTCTAGTTAGAGGAGCAGACAACACTGAAAATCCTTCCACGAATCTTATATAATAGCCGGCTAGGCCTAAGAAACTCCTAATCTCCTTAGGTGAAGAAGGTCTCTCCCATTCCCTCACCGCGGAAATCTTGGTCGGGTCTACAGAAATACCGTCCTTGCCTATTACATGACCCAGAAAGAGCACCTGAGTTAACCAGAATTCACACTTGCTCAACTTCGCATATAACTTGTGCTCCCTCAGGGTCGACAAAACCAGGCGCAAATGCTGAGTATGCTCCTCAACATTGCGGGAATACACCAAGACATCATCTATGAACACAATAACAAATCGGTGCAAGAAATCCTTAAACACCCGATTCATCAAATCCATGAAAGCAGAGGGTGCGTTGGTTAGACCAAAAGACATCACCAAAAACTCATAATGTCCATGCCGTGAACGGAAAGCGGTTCGAGGAATATCTGCCTCACGAATCCTCAACTGGTGGTAGCCTGAACGAAGATCGATCTTTGAAAACACCGAGCTACCACGCAATTGGTCGAACAAATCATCAATCCTTGGCAAGGGATATCTATTCTTAATGGTTACCTTGTTCAATTCCCTATAATCGATGCAAAGTCTCATCGATCCATCTTTCTTCTTGACGAACAAAATAGGAGCACCCCATAGAGAAGTACTGGGTCTAATAAAACCACAAATGAGCAACTCATCGAGCTGAGTACGCAACTCATCCAAATTACGCGGAGCCATACGGTACGGTGCTTTAATAATAGGACAAGTACCTGGCTCGAGGTCTATCACAAACTCTATCTCCCTTTCCGGAGGAAGTCCTGGAAGACTATCAGGAAAGACATCTGGAAACTCTCGCACCACCGATGTAACGCCCCGAAACTCAAAGGAGCAAAGGGGGACGTTTTGGGCCAGTTTGGGTTCTGGCAGAAGGCACACGGCCTGGGACACGGGCGTGTCCCAGGGCGTGTCAAGCGTGTGTCGACACTTAGCCGCGAAGTCGTCGAGTTATACTCGACGATTCGTCGAGAATGGGCACACGGCCTGCGACACGGGCGTGTCGCAGGGCGTGTCGACCCGTGTCGACACTTAGCCGTGAAATCGTCGAGTTATACTCGACGATTCGTCAAGAATGGGCACACGGCCCGCGACACGGGCATGTCGCAGGGCGTGTCGACCCGTGTCGACGATCGTCCCGGGGAGTCGTCGAGATTCACTCGACGATCGTCGAGACAAGGCACACGGCCTAGGACACGGGCGTGTCCAAGGCCGTGTCATCAAGTCGTCGATCTTCCCTCGACGAAATGTCCCGTGTACACGGCCTGGGGTCCAGGCGTGTCAAGGTGACACGGGCAAGGACATGGGCGTGTCCTAGGACCCGTGCAGTGCTCGGGTTGAAAACGGGGGAAAAATCATGGGGTACACGGCCGGCTACACGGCCGTGTCAGCTGGAACACGGGCGTGTCAGCTCGAACACGGGCGTGTTCGATACCCGTGTGAGGGTCCAGGAGATTCGATTTTGACGGCGAATGCGGCACACGGCCCTGGACACGGGCGTGTGCCAGGCCGTGTTCGGTCCAGATTGGGCATTTCAGCCCCGAATCAAAGCCGTTCGTTTTCTTAGGTTGAGATCCAACGGCTGGGGATGGTTCCTGAGAGGATATACCCGGGTTTGACTTAGAAAAATCCATTCTTTCTTACCTTTTCATCTCTCCAAGTCCTTGGAGAAAGGGGAAAAGCCATTGGAGGAAGAGGAGCTAGATCCGCCATTGGAGGAGCTTCGGAGCTCCGAATCGCAAGCCGACTCCGGATCCACGGAGGCAACGCAAGTGCGGTGATTTCTATCCGATTAATTTTCGATGGAGCCAAAGAGGAACTCAAGGGTAACGATCCTCATCTTGAGCATGAATCGCTCCTTTTCTTAGCATAGGAAGCCCGCTCTCGCGAGTTTGCGGAGAGTTGGAGGCATTCCTTCGGGTAGATATGTAAAGTCCCCGTTGTTTAGAGTCCGTATGCGAGAACGGACGTAGGCATTTTTGTGTGAAGCCTACCCGGACATGTTAGTCTGGATCGGTGATGTTGCATTGCATAAGGCCGGAGAAGACTCCGTGCTATTGGGTGTTTTTCGGGTTTTCTACGCGGTAGATTGCAGCAGGGAGCCTTGGGGACTAACCCAAAGGTGCACCCGGAAAACTGGGCGGATACGAGATCTTGCCAACTTGGTGGCCTGAGTGCCAACTCGAACATAACTGGGTTATGTGTTTTGCGGTAGAATGGGACTCGGTGGAAGTTTGACCCGCGCAAATGGCTTAAATTGTCGTTGCGATGTGAGCACGGGTTAGATGGAACCGTACCCGCTCTATGTCGTTCGGGTTAGAGAGACCTAAGGTTACGTGGCACTCGCCGTTGGCATAGATGGGAGTCTTCGGCGGTCAATGGCTTAGATTGACGTGACCAAGGCCAGGAAGACGAATTGCTCATAGGTTTGGCCGTCTAAGTGGCGGTGGTGAGTCCGGAATGTTAATGGCTTTAATTGACGTAACATCGACCGGTTCACCGAGAATGTGCCCTGAGTGCACGGGACGTGTGGCCGTGCGAGCCAACGTCTGTGATGAAATGGCTATGGTTATATGCATTGCTCGCTTGTGCTAATGAAATGCAGGGAAGGAGCATCGCCGCCCCGAGTTGGGGGCGGGATCGTTATAATTTGGTCAGCATTGCTGACCGTTGCCTTGTTTGCCACCGTGCGGTGGTTTGTTGCTTGCAGGTGCAGCTGGACCAAGCGGTCAATAGCGGGCTAAAGCCCTTTTTGCGAAGCTGGTCCTCGAAGGCCCAAGTGGAAATGTTTTCTGTTTTATTCATGTATGACCGGCCTGCGTGCCGAGGTTTGTAAATCATGTATTATTCAAGTGAAACATTCTGTAAGGCCTTAAGGCCGATTTTGGGTATTTTGTATACATTCCTAATTATGTACTAGTGGACATTCGTGCTCTAATGCTGGGTTCTTGTTTACAACCTATATAAACTGCTTCCGCTAGAATGCTCTGTGTAGGACGTTGAGATTGGTTGGATGGTTTCCATACGTAACCACCCGGTCTGTCTGTGGTATATGGCGTCGGGCCCCGGCCGGACCTACTGCTATATACTATGCGACGGATAGGGGGTGTTACAATTTGGTATCAGAGCCAGGTGTTACAATTTGGTATCAGACTACTGGTTTTGGTCGGGCTTAACCTGAATTCGTGGGCGAATTCTTTTTAAGGGGTGGTGAGCACATTGTGTGCGTCATCGTTATAATGGTAAAAGAACCCATGAATGTCCACTTAGGAATGAAAATACTCGTGTTTGAGGAACCTGCGTGTTCCTATAATTACTGTTTGCAATGTTATGTGGTCGCTTAACGGTGTTTTGTACCACTATAGGTGACCAGAAGTGGTGTTGGGCCATCAGAACGCCGAGTTTCTGAGGCTAGCAGTGCACCGGATGTTGCTCCCGCAACACCTCTGTCGGCTGAGAATATACGTTTGGTGGCTGAAGCGGTGTTGGCCGTGATAAATGCGCAGCCTGGAAGGCAAGCGCAGCAGCCCGCTCCTGCGATGGAGCAAGTACCTCTGCGAGAGGCTGAGCCGAGGAGGGTGGAACAAGTGGTTTTGGAACCGTTAGTGCCAAGGAGGGCCACTGAGAGGCAGTTGAAGCATGTAATGAGCTTTAACCCTCCGTTATTCTCGGGGTTGGGAACCCCATCTCAGGCTGAAGACTGGCTCTCTAGGGTGAAGAGAGTCATGATGGCGACGGAGACGGAGACGGAGGAGTGGCAAATGACCACCATCGCTACGTTCCTGCTGGACGGTGAAGCAAGGATGTGGTGGGAAGGATTGGAGCTGCATCATTTGAGAGATTAGACAACTGATAGACGTTCCGATGGAAGAGTTCTCGGGATTGTTCTTAGCAAGATACCTCCCTTCTACTCAGAGGATTTCAATGGAGAATGAGTTCCTGAAGTTGGTGCAGGGTGAGAGGAGCGTGGATGAATATCTCCACGAGTTTACGCGGTTGAGTCGTTATGCTAGCTCCACCATCATGGATGAGGAGCGCAATGACTAATCGTTTTTATGAAGGCTTGAGGGATGAGCTGAGACTATTACTGTCGGGGCCGATGACGCAGGGTTTCCTAACTTTGGTCAATACTGCCCGGTCCTTGGAGAAGGACATGAAGAATGTACAAGCGAAGAAAGGCTTGGCTGATAAGAAATCTGAGTTTAGAGTGCCGACTACTTCAAAGTCCGGCTATCGGAGGTCTTTCAAGAAGCATAGGACTTCGGGTCCAGCTCCTTCTGGTGCTTCTGGGGCGACTACGAGTCGGACCCCGGGCGCGTGTTTTACATGCGGAAAGACGGGGTCACTTTGCCCGTGATTGTTGGAGCGGACGTCCTAACTCCGAGAGGAGGCCGGGAGCCACTTATGAAGAGAAGGGAAAGGCGGTGGAGTCGACCGCATCCCATTATACTCCGGCCCAACCAAGGGTCTACAATCTTGGCCGACAGGAGGCCATTAAACAAGCTGATGTGGTGACAGGTACGATTTAATTTATAGCAAGTCAATTTCCTTTATATGCTTGTTATGCACATGTTACCTTACCACTACTTGTTTAGGATTTGTATTGATTTGCGAAAATCCGGCACGAGCACTCTTCGATACGGGAGCTTCACACTCCTTCTTGTCCGAAGGATTTATATTACGCATCGGGGTCCCTTCCTCGATGGCGAAGGATAAGTTGGATGTGTTGTTGCCCAACGGGTGTTCGATGCGAGCGGATAGGATCTGCGATGTTAAGATTCGTATTGGGGAGCAGGAGTTCGACCTGCGAGCGTCTTTACTTCCGTTAGTGGAGTTCGACGTCATATTTGGCATGGACTGGCTCTCGGAGCAGCAGGCCCATATAGATTGCGGTAGCAAGGAAGTCAAGCTGGGAGCAAGTCGTGAGATGACTTTTACGGGCTTAAAGGGGTCGAGCAAGACGATGATGTCTGCTCTTCAGGTGGTGAAGGCGGTTCGTGCCGGAGCAGAACTGTTCTTTACACTAGTGGAGGTTGCAAAGCCGAAGCCCGCTTTGGATTGTATTTCAGTGGTATCGGAATACCCTGATGTGTTCCCCGTAGATCTTCCTGGAGCCCCGCCTCAACGGGAGATAGATTTTACGATCGAGCTAGTGCCAGGTGCAAAGCCTGTGTCACGATCTCCGTATCGGCTAGCGCCTAAGGAAATGGCGGAGCTGAAAGTTCAACTGCAAGAGTTGTTGGAGCAAGGGTATGTGCGCCCGAGTTCTTCGCCTTGGAGCGCACCGGTCCTCTTTGTTAAGAAGAAGGACGGAAGCTTGAGGTTGTGTATTGATTATCGGGAGCTAAACAAGCTGACGGAGAAGAACAAGTACCCGATCCCTAGGATTGATGATCTCTTTGATCAGTTAGTCGGGTCGACGGTGTACTCGAAGTTAGATCTCAAGTCTGGGTACTATCAGCTGCGGATAAGGGAGAGTGATATCCCGAAGACAGCATTTAGTACGAGATACGGGCATTATGAGTTTACGGTCATGCCGTTTGGGCTGACTAATGCGCCGTCAGTATTCATGGATTTGATGAACAGAACGTTCAGGGAGTACTTGGACCATTTCGTGATCGTCTTCATCGACGATATTTTGGTGTACTCGCAAAGTGAGGAAGATCACTTCAAGCATCTTCATTTGGTGTTGGAGACGCTAAGGAGAAACCAGTTGTATGCCAAGTTCTCGAAGTGCGAGTTTTGGCTATCCTCAGTGGCGTTCCTCGGGCATATAGTGAGTGGAGAGGGTATTGCGGTGGATCCGGCGAAGATTGTTGCGATACGGGAGTGGCCTGAGCTTGCTACGGTAGCAGAAGTCCGGAGCTTTTTGGGGCTTGCCGGTTATTATAGGCGCTTCGTAGAGAACTTCTCGCGGATAGCGCTACCTCTCACTACTTTGACGAGGAAGGAGCATAAGTTCGTTTGGACGCCGGAGTGCGCGCGAGCTTTTGAGGAACTGAAGTGTCGGTTGACCACGGCGCCTGTGCTGAGTTCGCCGGTTGGGACCGAAGGCTATGAGATATATAGCGATGCTTCGGGCAGCGGTTTGGGTTGCGTGCTACTGCAGCATAGAAGCGTGATAGCTTATGGCTCGAGACAGCTAAAAGTGCACGAGTGGAATTATCCGGTCCATGACTTGGAGTTAGCGGCCGTGATTTTTGCCTTGAAGCTGTGGAGACACTATTTGTACGGTGTGAAGATTGATATCTACACCGATCACAAGAGCCTAAAGTACCTGATAGATCAGAAGGATCTGAATATGCGGCAGCGTAGATGGATGGAGTTCCTGGGGGACTATACATTCAAGATCCACTACGTGCCTGGCAAAGGGAATGCGGTTGCGGACGCGTTGAGTCGCCGAGCCCCAGCTCAAGCCAATTGGCTATCGGTGCATGATGAGCGGTTGGTGTGGGAGTTGGAGGCGCTGGAGATTGTTTGTGTGGACAGACAAGCAAGTGCTGAAGCAGTTCTGAATTGGACTGAAGTCCAATATGACCTGGCTGATCGTATTCGGCAGGCTTTGGATATGGATGCTCATATAAAGCAGTTCATGATAGAGGCTCTGGATGGGTCAAATTCCCAATTCGTCGTGGAGGACGGATTGCTTTGGAAAGACTGTCGTCTGTGCGTCCCTTGTGTGGGCAATTTACGGGTGGAGTTGTTGTACGAGGCACACCATACCAAGTACTCGATTCACCCGGGGAGCACGAAGATGTACCGCGACGTCAAGAAGCTATTTTGGTGGCCGGGTTTGAAAAAGGATGTGGCGCTATACGTAGCGAAGTGCCAAACCTGCGCCTTGGTAAAGGCGGAGTGCCAAAAGCCGGGAGGATTCCTTAAGTCCTTGCCTATTCCGGAGTGGAAATTTGACGACATCTCTATGGATTTTGTGCACGGTTTGCCAAGATCGCAAAAGGGGAACGACGCCATTTGGGTGATCGTGGATCGATTAACGAAGGTGTCACATTTTATTCCGCATAGGAAGGATGATCCGGTGGAGAAGCTGGCAAAGCTATATGTGGATAACATAGTGCGGCTTCATGGTGTGCCCCGCAGCATCGTGAGTGACCGAGATGGGCGGTTCACGTCCAATGATTGGAGGCTGGTGCAGCAAATGTTGGGAACTAAGTTGAAGTTCAGCACAGCCTTCCATCCGCAAACGGATGGGCAGACCGAGAGGGTCAATAGAACCATGGAAGACATGCTTCGCATGTGTGTCTTAGATTTCGGAAAGCAATGGGAAGACCACCTTTATTTGGTGGAGTTCGCATACAACAACAGCTACCAAGCAAGTATTCAGATGGCGCCCTTCGAGGCCCTATATGGTAGAAGATGTCGCACGCCGTTGTCTTGGATAGAAACGGGTGAGTCAAAGTTGTATAAGCGATCGGAAGTAGAGGGCGCTACTTCTTTGGTGAGAACCATTCGGGAGAGGTTGCTTATCGCTCAGGACCGGCAAGCAAAGTACTATAATGCCAAGCACAGGAACGTGGAGTTCGCTGTGGGCGATTATGTATACTTGAAGATAAAGCCATTCAAGGGTGTCTCGCGGGTGCGGCGATTGAAAAAGCTAAGCCCGAGGTACCTTGGACCGTTCGAGGTTCTGGAGCGAGTTGGAGAAGCGGCCTATAGACTGAAGCTTTCAGTGGAGCTAAGTGGTTTACACGATGTATTCCATATTTCGGTGCTTCGGAAGGCGGTGCAAGAGCCTACGCAAGTGATCGCGGTCGATCAAGTGCCGGTGGATAGTGGGCTAACGACAAAGGTCAAGCCCGTGCGGATTGAGGACTCGGAGGTCAAGCGGCTACGCAATAAAGAGATCAGGATGGTCAAGGTCCGGTGGGACAATTGCGGTCGTGAGGAGCTCTCTTGGGAGCGAGAGCAGACGATGCTTGACGAATATCCGGAGTTGTTCCGCTCAGGTACAAATTTTGTTTTTGTACATGTTTTTCCCTTTATGTAATTTCGTGGGCGAAATTCTTTTAAGAGGGGTAGAGTTGTAACGCCCCGAAACTCAAAGGAGCAAAGGGGGACGTTTTGGGCCAGTTTGGGTTCTGGCAGAAGGCACACGGCCTGGGACACGGGCGTGTCCCAGGGCGTGTCAAGCGTGTGTCGACACTTAGCCGCGAAGTCGTCGAGTTATACTCGACGATTCGTCGAGAATGGGCACACGGCCTGCGACACGGGCGTGTCGCAGGGCGTGTCGACCCGTGTCGACACTTAGCCGTGAAATCGTCGAGTTATACTCGACGATTCGTCAAGAATGGGCACACGGCCCGCGACACGGGCGTGTCGCAGGGCGTGTCGACCCGTGTCGACGATCGTCCCGGGGAGTCGTCGAGATTCACTCGACGATCGTCGAGACAAGGCACACGGCCTAGGACACGGGCGTGTCCAAGGCCGTGTCATCAAGTCGTCGATCTTCCCTCGACAAAATGTCCCGTGTACACGGCCTGGGGTCCAGGCGTGTCAAGGTGACACGGGCAAGGACACGGGCGTGTCCTAGGACCCGTGCAGTGCTCGGGTTGAAAACGGGGGAAAAATCATGGGGTACACGGCCGGCTACACGGCCGTGTCAGCTGGAACACGGGCGTGTCAGCTCGAACACGGGCGTGTTCGATACCCGTGTGAGGGTCCAGGAGATTCGATTTTGACGGCGAATGCGGCACACGGCCCTGGACACGGGCGTGTGCCAGGCCGTGTTCGGTCCAGATTGGGCATTTCAGCCCCGAATCAAAGCCGTTCGTTTTCTTAGGTTGAGATCCAACGGCTGGGGATGGTTCCTGAGAGGATATACCCGGGTTTGACTTAGAAAAATCCATTCTTTCTTACCTTTTCATCTCTCCAAGTCCTTGGAGAAAGGGGAAAAGCCATTGGAGGAAGAGGAGCTAGATCCGCCATTGGAGGAGCTTCGGAGCTCCGAATCGCAAGCCGACTCCGGATCCACGGAGGCAACGCAAGTGCGGTGATTTCTATCCGATTACTTTTCGATGGCGCCAAAGAGGAACTCAAGGGTAACGATCCTCATCTTGAGCATGAATCGCTCCTTTTCTTAGCATAGGAAGCCCGCTCTCGCGAGTTTGCGGAGAGTTGGAGGCATTCCTTCGGGTAGATATGTAAAGTCCCCGTTGTTTAGAGTCCGTATGCGAGAACGGACGTAGGCATTTTTGTGTGAAGCCTACCCGGACATGTTAGTCTGGATCGGTGATGTTGCATTGCATAAGGCCGGAGAAGACTACGTGCTATTGGGTGTTTTTCGGGTTTTCTACGCGGTAGATTGCAGCAGGGAGCCTTGGGGACTAACCCAAAGGTGCACCCAGAAAACTGGGCGGATACGAGATCTTGCCAACTTGGTGGCCTGAGTGCCAACTCGAACATAACTGGGTTATGTGTTTTGCGGTAGAATGGGACTCGGTGGAAGTTTGACCCGCGCAAATGGCTTAAATTGTCGTTGCGATGTGAGCACGGGTTAGATGGAACCGTACCCGCTCTATGTCATTCGGGTTAGAGAGACCTAAGGTTACGTGGCACTCGCCGTTGGCATAGATGGGAGTCTTCGGCGGTCAATGGCTTAGATTGACGTGACCAAGGCCAGGAAGACGAATTGCTCATAGGTTTGGCCGTCTAAGTGGCGGTGGTGAGTCCGGAATGTTAATGGCTTTAATTGACGTAACATCGACCGGTTCACCGAGAATGTACCCTGAGTGCACGGGACGTGTGGCCGTGCGAGCCAACGTCTGTGATGAAATGGCTATGGTTATATGCATTGCTCGCTTGTGCTAATGAAATGCAGGGAAGGAGCATCGCCGCCCCGAGTTGGGGGCGGGATCGTTATAATTTGGTCAGCATTGCTGACCGTTGCCTTGTTTGCCACCGTGCGGTGGTTTGTTGCTTGCAGGTGCAGCTGGACCAAGCGGTCAATAGCGGGCTAAAGCCCTTTTTGCGAAGCTGGTCCTCGAAGGCCCAAGTGGAAATGTTTTCTGTTTTATTCATGTATGACCGGCCTGCGTGCCGAGGTTTGTAAATCATGTATTATTCAAGTGAAACATTCTGTAAGGCCTTAAGGCCGATTTTGGGTATTTTGTATACATTCCTAATTATGTACTAGTGGACATTCGTGCTCTAATGCTGGGTTCTTGTTTACAACCTATATAAACTGCTTCCGCTAGAATGCTCTGTGTAGGACGTTGAGATTGGTTGGATGGTTTCCATACGTAACCACCCGGTCTGTCTGTGGTATATGGCGTCGGGACCCGGCCGGACCTACTGCTATATACTATGCGACGGATAGGGGGTGTTACAACCGAGACATCCTCAAGACATGGCGTAACAAAAGCTGTCTCCAGAGCAGAAATAGAAACCAAAAACACCTCGCAACCAGACTCTATAGCACGACAAACACGTACCGCAAAAATGACAGGAGAAACTCTGTCCTGAAATCCATAGACGCTCATCGGTTGTCCGTTGTACATTTTGAAATCCAATCGCTTAGCCTTGCACTGTATGACCACATCATACTTGGACAGCCAGTTCATGCCCCGAATCACATCAAAATTAGACAGATCCAAAATCATCAGATCCGCAAAGGCCAGAAAATTGCCAAGATAAATAGGGCATCTCAGAACTCCTTGGTTAGATATCACAGAATCACCGGAGGGGAGCTTGACATTGAAGGAGCCTCCTAATTGGTCCACATCCAGGCGATGTTTATCGACAAATCTCCGGGCCACAAAGGAATGGGTGGCACCCGAATTGAAAAGAATGCGAGCCCACCTATTCCGCACCTTAAACTCCCCTAAAATGGTAACATACATAACTAAACGAATGATAACTAGGGCAATAACGATAACTAACAAGGATAAATTAAACCGAGGCTAACCTGATATCACTTGTGTAGAAGTTTGGGCTTCCTCGCTGGTCATCACGTTCAGCTTTCCTTTTCCTTTATCCAGTTTTGGTGGCGGCGACAGAGCTCGAAGTGGGGCAGGCTGTAGTAGGGACTGAGCTTGGGGGCACGAAGACTTCTGGTGTCCCTTATGCCCACACTGGAAGCAAACCCTTTCTTTCATCCAGCAACGAGTCACATCATGACCCTTCATTGCATAGAACAAGCACACAAGCTCTCCCTTGGGTGCACTTTGGATGACATGAACCTGCTGCTGCTTCAGGGTGGCAGTCCTCTTGAAGCACCTTTCGTCGGGGTGGCCAGGACGACCACAGAAGCTACACACTTCCTTACTTTTCTTCTTAGAAGAAGGGCCAGATGCCCTGAAGCTACCATACTCAATGCCTTTTCTTTTCTCCTACCTTGCCGCAGCACCGCGGTTCTTGGCGTTTTCAACTGCCTCCACTTTTAAAGCGGCTTCTACTGCTTCAGCATAACTTTCAGCTTGGTAAGCACATGCCAACTGCTGGACATCGCTTCTTAATCCTCCCAAGAAACGCTTCACTCTACCCTCCTCATAAGATACCAAATCAGGAGCAAACCTGTTCAGTTTGCTAAACTCAATATCGTACTCGCTCACAGTGAGCTGTCTCTGCTTTAGATGCAGGAAGTTATTCATCAAGCGGTCTTGCTCGATCGAGGATAGAAATTTCTTCAGCAGCACCTTCTTAAAAGATTCCCAAGTACAGCCTTCCTTCAGGCCCTCTCTTTCCCGAATCCACCAACTCTTTGCCAGACCTTTTAACTGATTGGCTGCAATCATCACCTTCTGAGCTTCTAGAATTCCAGAATATGAAAACATCTCCTCGATGGAGATGATCCAATCATCTATAATCACAAAGTTAGCACTCCCGTCGAAGGTGGGAGGCCCCAACCGCTGGAAGTGCGATATGAAATTCATTTCTGGTGGTATCGCCATCGGGGGCACCAGAGGAGCAGGGTATCGGGCACGGCTTGGCTAGAGGCGACCTCTTGCGCTGAAGGTTGCTGCACGGGAGCGGCAGACAACAAGGACTCAATTTGCGATTGCATCGCAACCAATTGTCTTGATAGAGCCTCATTGCTCTAACACAGACTCTCTATAATCGCGTCACTTTGCGCACCTGATGACTCACCCTCTGACTGGGGAGTCGACCTCGTCGCAGGACGCTTTGGCGGTATTTCTAAAAGGCAAACGAATAACTCATCAAAATCCTAGCTTACCACAAAGCCACATGACTAGTTCAGACCATACTTAAAAGACACTTGCTTATGCTGCAACTTGCTCTGGGAATTTATAATGATGCTATGTCCTACTTAGGATGATATCCTCTCATCCTATTGACTCTTGTGCCTATGACATGAATGCATGCATTTATATTCGTTTTCTGATTTAAAACCATGTGTGTACATATGTCATCCCACAAATCTTTAGCTTGGCACGTTGTGCTTATGCAATGTTATGCTATGCATGATTGTGCTATGCATTCTAAAAAGGTCCTAATGCATGTCATGAGCGGCGTACGCATGAAAATGTTATGCATCCCATACTACATAACATTCTCATGCAACGAAAAAGAAACGTACTAGTCGCATTCATGTGGTGAGGTTATGAATCCCATACTACATAACCCTCACATGTTGCCCCTATGGTGGATCCATATACAGACACATATTATGCATCCCATACTATATAATATGCCACCTATACTTCATGTTATACTATGAGTATAGTGTTCGTACTTCAGCCAAGATGTGCTGATAACATATCGGTGTGTGTATGATATGATGCTAAACACCTAATACCAACAAGGAAAGGTTGCCCGACAAATTGTCAAGCAACCTCCCTCTGATACCAACTGTCATGACCCGTATTTTCACGACAAATAAAGCTTATCAGAGTAAGGGA
Organism: Platanthera guangdongensis; assembly: GCA_039583875.1. Lineage (NCBI taxonomy): Eukaryota > Viridiplantae > Streptophyta > Magnoliopsida > Asparagales > Orchidaceae > Platanthera > Platanthera guangdongensis. Next base: position 77,783,847 of record CM077163.1, on the reverse strand, counting down.
AAATGCGCGTCATGATGCCACGTCAGCAGGGGATAATTGCGGACGCTCAGGCAGACACCAAACTAATCATGAAGAAAGTTTCTTTTTTTTTCTAAGTTATTTTAGGGAAAGTCAATTAAGTGCAGAAGTTAACAGTATTCCTCGGCTTAGTGGCTCATCTAGTCCACGAATCAAAATATATCATACGCTGCGGAAAAATACTTGATTAGATTAACTCAAACATCCTACATGAGTAAAAACATCCCTAAAGGACAACTCATTCCATACAAGACTCTAAATTTATTATAGTAGGAAAGATATCTTTTACGGTTGCTAGAAATAACATGTTAGAGTTTCAAAATTATGCGATGCATGAAGTAATAGTAGTAGATTTTATAATTGAAAATACCTAACATGCATTCCTAACATAAATCCTTCCAGAGAACAAGTAATCCACATTCACAATTAAAGAAATGAGCAGCTAGCAAGTATCAACAACTAACAATTCAGTGGGCGCCAACATGCTGACACGAACCCACGAACAAAAGTATGTCTGAACTAGTAAAAATAAACAAACAACAAACTACCTCGCTGAGACGAGGCAACAACCACGGCCAACACTGCCGCTCAGAAAACTCAAAAACCAGCACTGCTAACTGCTACTGCTCTGAACCTGAGGCATTCTAAAAAATAGAACACCTCAGCAAGAAGGTACAAATGGTGGCAGGAAAAGTAATAAGCCAAAAAAGCAAAGGTCAACAGGGATACCAACCCAAGACCATAAACACTGAAGTAAAGTACAAAAGTAAACAGGGCATCAACAGGAAAAGAGCTCCTACGTGATTTATCACGTTCAACAAGAGTACACCAGATGCACGAGGCTATAAGGTGACTACAAGAATATTTCACCAGAAAGGACAATACAACACCTTTAGTAGGCACCTGTGGCCGGCTCTACCCAAAAAAAACACGAGCGAAGTGGTCACTCTTGGACACACCACCCAAAAAAAACAACGGGCGAGGTGTTCACTCTTGGACTCACCACCCAAAAACAACAACGGCGAGGTGGTCACTCTTGGACTCACTACCCAAAAACAAAACGGATATATAATCCGTCTAACTGCGAGGGAGTCTCATACTCTCCACCATACACCGCAGACATCCAAAAACCAGCTAGACTTCCACATGGCACTAATGAAGGTAGCAAACATTGCCGAAGTGGAAGCGTCCACTAACTCCCGCATTCAAGAAACCCAAAGAAACCACAACACAAATACCTCGAGATTTGGCTCAACAGATCCTACTTGACATTACTGAACCCAAGATGCGGTTGATCAACCACTAGGAGCAATTTATAGTCCTAGGAAAATTCTAACGCGCTAAATGACGAAAGCTAAAACATGCATAGCCATCAATAAAACATACCAGGAACAATTAACCAAAATCAGACAAAATCGGGCTTTCCACGACAACACCTTACAACAATAAAGGATCGTTGAAATGATTAAGCACAACAATGATTTAGAAGAATAAGTGCAGAGAATTTAAAGAATATGAAAGTATAGTCGTTACTATCAGATCGGACAAAGAGAAACGAGGGGAAAACCACCACTTGCCTTGGTTTCACTGGAAAAGTCCTCTAAATCGCTCCACGTCGAAGATCAGGGCAAAAGACTACGGGAGGTGTTGGCATCTAGACAAAAAGGTCAAAAAGGGGATTAGGGCCAAAAAACCCTAACAAGAAAATCTCAAGGAACGTGGAAGAAATTACCACGAGGGCGCAGCTCTCGACGAGAGCTTTCCAGATCTACGATTGGTTTGAAATTCCGAGCTCCGGAGCACCGTCAACGACCACCGGAAGGGTTAAGGGCGAACAAACTCTATCTCGCTCACGCCGCTCTGGTTCGGGAGGAAAAGAATCGGAGATGATGAAGAAGATGAAGAAGGTTTCTATACCAAAGGTGGTAACCCGGAAAACAACAAAATAAACCGTGTTTAGCTGAACCGGTTTTCCCGAAGCAGGGGGGGGGGGGAAGGATGACTCGAGTATCAGACCAAACCTACCCGAGTAGATCAATACCACCACTCGAGTCACAGAAGATCTACTCGAGTAGTTCAATACAACTACTCGAGTAACAAAAGGCCTACTCAAGTAGCTCATCACCACTACTCGAGTAGCAAAGACCTACTCGAGTGGTCCATTACAACTGAAAGAATTGGTTCCTAAACACCTAGGGGGGGGGGGTGAATAGGTGCAATTCCTTTTTACACTGAGGCAGAATATTTATGCAGATAATCAAATTTATCTACCAGTTCTATAGCTACCATAATCACAGAATTCAAGAAATACACACAGTCATAGATTACACACAATTTTATAGTGGTTCCCCAAGGTCTGGGTACATCCACGTTCCCCCTTTGCCTATCTAGCAGTGTGCTAGATTTGGCCTAACTTCTTCTATTCACCTCAGATCCGTAGATCTTACAGATCAGAACCCACACAAGGCTCCTACAACTCAGAGTGAGTCCACACTCCTACAGCTCAGGCAATCTGCCCTACCTCAGCCTTCAACAAGGCCTACACCTCAAAGATAACAATCTCCTACAACTCAGGCTCACAGCCCTACCTCAGCCTTCAACTAGGCCTACCACTCAGAGAAATTAATCTCTTACAACTCTGCCTTTATAAACACAGGCTTACAACTCAGATCTTATAAAACTCCTATAGAAAATAGATTTAAGTTTGTAATATACCACCACCCTAGTAGAGAGAGAAAAGATGGATGGTTTCTTGATCAGTTCTTGGAAGAATCTGATGGAAGAGAACAACCACTCTTAGCTTTCTTCAAAGCTTCTTGAATCTGAACTCAGTAGGGTTGAACTCCTTTGAAGTTGATCTTCAATCAGCTTCTTTCTTGAAATTCAGATCTCAATCTGAATCCTTCTTAGCAGACTCGTTCAGAATCTGCACTTGAGGGACTTGTTGATATAAGTCCCTTTCTTTTCTTCAATAGATGGAGCTCTCTCTCTCCAAATTCTTCTTTTTCATGTATTCAGTATTAGTGTGTAACTTCTGCTTCTGTTGATAGAGAATGTCTTTATATAGACTTTCTCCATGGTAACCGGCTGATCCAATTTCTAAAAAACTTCTGACAGCTCTGACAGTTGCAATAGACCTGTTGGTTATGGCAGCTGTCAAGTCTTCCAGTCACTTCTTGGAATTCTGTCTCTGTCAGCAAAATGTCGAGACTGAACTTCATCTTGTGTCGACACAAGCAGACAAAGTGTCGACACAAGCCTTGATGGTGTCGACACAGCTCCCTTGGTGTAGACACTGCTTCTCGACACAGCTTCTGTAGAATGTGTCGACACTAGTTCTGTGTGTCGACACAGTCACTTCTTTTCTTTATAGAAATATTAACTTTGTTGAAACTTTACTGTGTGTCGACACAAGTCCTGTGTGTCGACACAGCCTCTCTGTGTCGACACAATTGATGTCGACTAAATTTCGCTGTGTGTTGACACAGCCTCTGTGTGTCGACACAATTAATGTCGACTAAAATTCTCTGTGTGTCGACACAGCCTCTGTGTGTCGACATAATTTCTTCTAGTGTCGACACAGCCTTTCCAAGTGTCGACACAGCTGACTCCAGGTGTCGACACAACTGACTCCAAGTGTCGACACAAGCCTTCATAAGTGTCGACACAGCTTTTATGGTGTCGACTCATGAACTTAGAAACTTTTTCCTGCATTCTTGCATTTTCTTAACCTACACATATAAACTCAAAATAATATCAAATACACCTTGATGTATATCGTTGAGTAAGGTGAGGCTTCTTCAAATCTAGTACACATTTTCCAATGTACCCAACAATCTCCCCCTATTTGGAGAAGTCATAACCCTTAGTCAATGATATACACCATTCATAATAAACACATAATATGATGTATAAAAATATTACATGACAGGGTAACTTATAAACAAAACATGTATAAAAAAATCATCACAGAAATGATGCAAACATAATGAACATTTAATCATTGTTTTGTTTAAACTTTCAAAAGTTTCTTTGACAATAAATTACATAGATGTTTAATACTAAAGATTACAAAGTTGTAAAATCTAGTAAATCTATCCTAAGGCTGCTCAGGCTCCTTGATGACTATTCCTTTGCCTGATTGGATCTTGACTTGTACTGGAGCATCAGTATCTTCAGCTGGCTTCTTGCCATTCAGATCTTTCTTCTTTTGTTCTTCATCCCTAATCCTTTGCCTTTCAAAATAATGAAAAGGCTTTGGGAAATACTTGCTAGACTCCTGAGCATTAGGAGGTAGCTTCGCAGCTTTTGCCTTTCTTCTATATTGCAGAATGGCTTCCTGTCTAGTTTCATGCTTTTGCCATTCTTGCTCAGTATACCATTTGCCCCTATCACGGGTCTTGTCCTTTACAGCTTTCCAAGCAGTCAAGATAATATTTCTAGAAGTAGGACTCAACTGCTCAAAATCAGGCTTCAACTCAGCCTGTTATCTGAATCTTTTCTTTGACAGTTGAGCCTCTTGCTCTTGATTCAAAGCTGCTCCTAACATCTCTACCTTCTCAAGGATGACATTTTTTTTACCCTCTGGAGGGCTGTACATTGACTATACTTCATGCTGAATCATCTCAAAATCTGCTGGAGGGTAAATAACCTGAGCAACTTCAAAATAAGCAGGTTGTATACCTGACTCAGCTACATTATCATCATCATATAGGGGTGGATATCCAAGGGTGGCTCTGATGCTATTAGATATCCATTTAGCATGATCTGAGCCTGCTTTGACTAACACCCTCTCCCCCTTTATGACTTCTCTATCAATATAATCCCTGAGGTCATCTTTCTGAAATCTTATTTGGTCATCCAGATAATTAACACCATCTTTATAAAATGACTTTAATTTCAGGAGCTGGGCATAAATTAGCTTTTGTGAAGTCTTAATAGCTGTTTGTACAACAGCTTATTCTTCCTGGAATTTTTTTTCAAAATCTGACTTGTCTTTAACCCTTGCCTCAGGCTGGGCAGCAGCTGTATTCTTTAATTTAGTGACAATCACATTATGTGATTCAGTCAGATTATCATTCATTCTTAGTTGATTTTCAAGCACATAGCCTTGCTTAACAACTATATCATCAACTTGAGTCTTTATGTCTAGTTGTTTGGCAACATAGACTACAACATTGCCACCTTTGTGGAAGCAATCTGTCATTTCCTTCTTGTTTTGATTTACTTCAAATCTTATGGATTTGATATCTTGAGCCAAGGAGAATTGCAATTCTTTATGGGTCTCATCCATATATTTCTCCATGGCTATCCTTTGCTCATCTAACTTGACTTGCAAGGATACTAATAAAGAGGTATAATCTGTGGTTGGAGCAGATTGTGGAGCAGTTTGTAATGCCTTTTTATAGCTTTGGCTTCTCCTTTTGAAAACCATCAACTTTCTCTTCTTAGCTTTTATTGCTGCTTCATCTTCAGAAGCTGAAGTACTTGCTATATCTACTCTTTCCTTAGGACTAGGAGGCAATTCTTTTCAGTCCTAGGTAGCTCCTCCTGAGTGTTATCTTGCCCCCCTCAGTTCTTACTTTCTCCCCCTGAGTCCCTTGCTCCTCCCTCTCAGGAATTACTTGCTCCCCCTCAATGTTAATTGGCTCCCCCTCAATATCTGCTTTCTCCCCCTCAAATTCAGTTTGCTCCCCCTCAGTTCTTGCTTGTACTATATCAGGAAACAACTCTTCAAGGGTAAACTCTTGTTGAGTCGGGACTTGAGGCACCACCAACTCAGGAGCATCTGCAGCTGTAGATGTATCCTCTATGATAACATCTTGTGCTTGACTATTTAGTTATGTGGTCTGGTCAGCATCAATCAAGGACTCAGTTAGTATATCATCCTCATTATTGAAAATTGATTGATTAACTTCTTGAATTACCTCAAGAATAGTCTGTGTAGTCATTTCACTTTCCAAGTGGGTTAGCTCTTCCTCAAGATGAGGAACCCCCTGCACCTGAGCACCATCTACAATTTCTTATGCAGGAGATTTTTCAGGAATCTCTGGCCTCTCTTCATCTGGCATGTCCTTTGTAAGGACTCTATCCCATATGGAGATTATCCTTATGTCCATTCTTCTCATATGGTTTATCTTAGAACCAGTAGTTTGTTCCATTACTTCAGGAATTATTTTAGCCAAGTACAGACTCATAATTCTTCCTAGATTTGGCTTCTTAATACTTTCCTTAATCTTTTCAAACATTACTGCAGACCAATCTGTGTTCAGTCTGTAGATAATCCTGGTCATCAGGCTGAACATATATGCTGAAATCCTATCATGCCCCTGGCTTGCAGAGAATGACTTTTCCAACCACTTCTGAAAGGAATTTGCCTTGAAGATTCATCCCTTTTCTATTCATTGCAGTCCCAATCTTCATGGTGGAATCCAATCCACACCACTGAAGTGCTTCCCTAGTCTTTGATGAGGGTACTTCTTCTTCTTCGTGAGTTCTTGGGAGTTGAAGGGTTTTCCTCAAGCTTTTCAAAGTAAGTTTAACCTTAGCTCCCTGAACTGTAGATTTGATCTTAAGTCTAGTAGAATTTAAAGTAGCTGCGCCATAGAATTCCAGTATTTTTTCTTCCATATCTTTGTAGGTCCAGATACCAGAAATTCTAAACCATTTTATACAATTAGGGTTACTACTGCTTTAATTTCAGGTTCCGAATTATCAAAGGCGTTGCGAACCAGCTCATAACCTTCGTTGACGTTATCTTCAAGCTTTGGCACCATTGGGGTTAAGTGAAAGCTTGGATTGAGAAGAGAGAAGTTGTCGACACCGGGTTTTGGTATCGAAAATATGGAGAGTGTGTCGACAGGGTTTGCTGTTGACCTATTTATACCCTTCTAAAGAATGAAAGTCAAAAGTCGCGTCAATATTCTCTTAATGTGTCGACACAGTTGAAATATGTCGACACAGAATTCTAATGTCTTGACATCAATTCTATTTATCTTAGTCGAGTTCGACGATCTGAGGTCGATGAATCTGCGCTCAACGATATGTGTCGATTCTGCGCTCGACGAAATCTGCGTGTTTACTCTAAGTGTCGACACCATTTCTGGATGTGTCGACACCACTTCTCTGAAGTGTCGATACCGATTCTCTAGATGTGTCGACACCACTTCTCTGAAGTGTCGAGACTGATTCTCTAGATGTATCGACACTACTTTTCTGGAGTGTAGACACCAACTACTATGTGTCGACACAGACAACCTTTGTTTTGACACCATTTTACTTAGCCAAATTTGTTAAACTAATTTATGTTCAACATACCTAATTCAATTTTGAAATTATTGAATTTAGTTTCATCTAAAGGCTTTGTGAATATGTCAGCAATTTGTAAATCAGTGTTTACAAATTCTAATGAAATATCTTCTTTCTCTACATGATCTCTAAGAAAATGGTACCTTATTTCTATATGCTTTGTTCTACTATGAGAAACAGGATTATGTGCAATAGAAATAACACTAGTAGAATCACATAATAAAGGAGTTCTACTTACCTGAATACCATAATTTTCTAACTGATGCTGTATCCATAACAGTTGTGCACAGCAACTTCCTGCAGTAACATACTCAAACTCAGCTGTGGAAATTACCACACTAGTCTGCTTCTTACAGCTCCATGACACCAGTCTTCCTCCTAGAAATTGACAGGTGCATGTTGTGATTTTCCTATCTACTTTACAACCTGCAAAGTCTGCATCTGAATAGCCCATTAGTAAAAAATCTCTATTCCTAGGATACCAAAGGCCTAGATTAGGTGTGCCCTTAAGATATCTCAAAATCCTTTTGACAGCAGTATAATGAGATTCTTTAGGGCAGGATTGGTACCTAGCACAGACACATGTAGCATACATGATATCTGGTCTACTAGGCAGTCAGATATAGGAGGGAGCCAACTATTCCTCTATACAAAGTTTCATCTACAGGTTTCCCTGTATCATCTTTGCTAAGAGACATACTTGTCCCCATTGGAGTTCTCATGGTAGTGGATGCCTCCATACCATACTTCTTAATTAACTCCTGGGTGAACTTAGACTGGGATATGGACAAGCCATCATCAGTCTGTCTTACTTGGAGACCCAAGAAGAACTTAAGTTCTCCCATACTGCTCATTTCAAATTTCCTTTGCATAAGTTTTGCAAACTTTCTACAAAGGTTACTTTCAGCAGAACCAAATATTATATCATCAACATATATTTGGACTATGATAATCTTTCCTTTGGATTCTCTAAGGAATAGAGTCTTGTCTATTTTCCCCCTTGAGAATTTGTTCTCAATGAGGAAAGTAGACATGGTTTCATACAAAGCCCTTGGGCTTGTTTCAACCCATACAAAGCTTTCCTAAGTCTATAAACATAAGTAGGATTGAGTGGATCAACAAAACCTGAGGGCTGTTCTATATAGACCTCCTCTTTTAAGTCTCCATTTAAGAATGCAGACTTAACATCCATCTGGAACACTTTGAAGCCTTGATATGCTACATAGGCTAGAAATAACCTGATAGCTTCCAACCTTGCCACAGGGGCAAAAGTCTGATCAAAGTCTATGCCCTCCTCCTGTCTGTATCCTTTGGCAACTAGTCTTGCCTTGTTCTTCACTATGATCCCACTCTCATCAAGCTTGTTTCTATAAATCCACTTTGTCCCTATGACATTGCGGCCCTTTGGTTTTGGAACCAAATCCCAGACCTTGCACCTTCTGAATTAATTTAACTCCTCCTGCATAGCATCAATCTAGTGAGGGTCTTGTATAGCTTCTTCAAATCTCTTGGGTTCCACTTGAGATAAGAAGCAAAGAACTGTGTTTAAGTTCCTGCTCCTTGTTTGTACTCCTTGTCTTGGATCACCAATGATCTGGTGTGCAGGATGATCCTTCAAATGTCTAACTACTGGAGGTAGTCTATCAGCAGTTTAACCTTCTCCAATCTCTTCATTATGCTACACCTCATGGTCTTCATCAGCATCTTGAGTGTCTTGTACTCCCCCTGGATAGCAACTACCATTTTCCTCATCCTGCTTTGCAGTTGGATCTTCTCTGATAGTAAGCTGGTCCATCTTCTGCTGTATACCTGGAGAGATACAAGAACTACTTGGCAACTCACTGTTAATAAGCCTAGTTTCATCAAAGATGACATGAACTGACTCTTCTACAACTTGAGTAGCCAAATTGTAGACCCTATAAGCCTTACTATTGTTGCTGCACCCAACAAATATCCCATCTTGAGATTTGGCAGCAAACTTAGTTAGGTGAGATTTGCCATTGTTAAGCACATAACACTTGCAACAAAAGATCCTGAAATAGGATAAGTTTGGTTTTTTGCCCTTCATAACCTCATAGGGTGCCTTTTTGTGGTTTTGGTGATGGAAGCCCTATTGAGCACATGACATGCAGTGTTTACTTCCTTAGCCCAGAAATATTCTGGGAGAGTAGTGTCACTCAATAGTGTTCTTCCAGCCTAATCAATGTCCTATTATTTCTTTCAGAAATGCCATTTTGCCGAGGTGTTCTAGGTGAAGAGAATTTCTGATGAATCCCAAATTCTTCACACAACCTTGTCATAATTTCAGATTGGAATTCAGTTCCATGATCACTTCTGATTTTGACCACTGAACTATCTAATTCATTCTGAATTTGTTTGACAAAATTGTAGAAGACATTTAGGGTTTCAGATTTCTGCCTCAGAAAGAATACCCATGAAAATCTAGAATAGTCATCTACCACCATAAAAGTATAGACCTTCCTACCTAGACTATGAACTAGCATAGGACCAAATAAATCCATATGCAAGAGGTATAAGCACCTCACTGAATCTTTGGTTTCTAGGCTATGAAAGGAGGATCTGGTCTGCTTGCCTTTTTGAGAAGCTGAGCATATCCCATCCTTATAGCACTTAACTTGAGCACCATTCCTCACTAACTCTTTACTAAACAGTTGGCCAATAGTCTTGTAATTCAGATGAGCTAACCTCTTATGCCATTTGACACAATGAGAGACTTTCTCATCAGCCACAAGATAGATAGGAGAATTCTTATTCTCACACACAAAATCTAGGCAATACACATTTCTTTTTCTATAGCCAGTTAATATGACTTTTTGATCACTTGACCTCTTGATAAGACACCCATTCTTAACAAATGAAATGTCATATCCTAGATCACTCAGCTGGCTTATGCTTATTAGGTTATGTTTCAAACCATTTACATAGGTCACTTGAGTGATTGTAATTGAGTTGTTAGAAATGTTACCAAAACCTTTGATGACTCCTTTTTCAGAACCACCAAAGATTACTTTAGGCCCATTCAACATTGGTGAGTAGTCCTTCATCAATCCACTTGTTCTAGTCATGTGCTTGGAACATCCACTGTCCAAGTACCATATAGGGGCATGACAACTTGGACTTACCTGCAACAAAGATTACTTAACCTTAGAACCCAAATAACTTTTGGGTCCTTGGTTCAAGTTAGCATGAAACTTAACAAATCTGCCTGCAGCTCTTCTAACAGGCAGACTGCAATTCTCCGTGACACTGGTGTTGTGCCAACAGTCTAAGGCAAAATAGCCTATCTTACCACAGCACCAGCACTCAAACTTATTATACCTCTTTTTAGGTACAATCTTAGCTGTATTGCTAACAACAGATCTTTTGTTTTGTGCTGGGGCTTTGTCTTTATTATTGGACTATGTAGCCCATGCAGTTCTCTTAAAGCCTATTCCTGCCTTATCCTTTTGTGACACAAAGTCATCTATTAAGGGTAGGATAGATTTTGGCTTAGAGAAACTAGCCACAATCTCCTTCTCTTTCTGAAGTCTATTTTCCAGACTTTTAATCTGATCATTTTTGAATATGATTGTTCCCATTTGAATAACAGTTATGTTCTTCAATTTGGCAATCTCATTCATCTTTTGACCCAGCAGCTTCTCTGAATCAGATGCAACCAACTTAAGAGCTGCAATTTCCTTAGCCTGATGTTTGGCCAGGTTTTTGCTTCTCTTGAGTGCATGCAGCAAATCTCCATATTCATCTATCAGGTGATGAATATCTCCTTCAGATTCAGACCCATCTTCATCTCTTGATGGAGATGTATCTGATTCTGACCCAGTGAAGTAATCAGAATCTACAGATACACTTTTTACCTTACTGGGGCCAGGCTGATCCTGACACTGGTCTTCTTCAGACACTGCCATCAATCCTTTGCAATGATGGTCTTCTTGCTCATAGATAGAGTCCAGTAATTGTATGAACTCATCCTCTTCTTCTATTGCAAACAAACCAATATATGCCTCAGCCTCAGATTCAGATTTTGAAGTTGATTGATCTGTCCAACTTCGCTCTTTCTTAGCTACCAAAGATTTCTCCTTCTTGCTCTTGTACTGTGACTTCTTTTTATCACCAGTCTCCTTCCTTTTATCTGGACAGTCAGCCACAACATGTCCTGGTCTGTTGCAGCAATAGCAAATAATTTTTGATGTAGTTGACTTGCTGGGCCTTTTCCCACTCTTGTCCTTCCTGGATGATTTCCTCTTCTGATAATAGTCATCCTTGGACTGAGATGAGGATGGCTTAGATTTCCACTGCTTCTTCTTTAAGAACCTCTGGAACTGTCTTGTGAATGCTGCAAAGTCTTCATCAGAATTGCTGCTATCTGTACTGTGATTATCAGAATTTTCTGAAATCACTTCTGCATCTTTCTTAGGAGAAGATGAAGACATTCTCCTATTCTTCCTTATGACTTCTACCTTGAAGGCCACTGACTTTTCTCTGTAGTCACTCTTTATATTTTTCTCTTCCTCCTTTCTGGCTAATAACTGCATCTCATAAGACAACAATTTTCCAAACAGTGTTGGAGGTGAAATCTCTGCCAGTCTGGCCACTTCCCTTATGACACAGATCTTTGTATCCCAATCCTTAGTCAAAGACCTAAGGAATTTGTCATTCAGTTCATATGTACTGAATATTCTTGCATAAGACATTAACTCATTTACAATTCTGTAGAACTTCTTATAACATTCAGTTATACTTTCAGACTTAGCTTGTCTGAAACTCTCATATTCTTGATTAAGCATAGACTTTCTATCTTGCCTAACCTCTTCAGAACCCTCCATGTAGACAATCAATGTGTCCCACATCTCCTTGGAGGATTTACAGTGATTTAGATTCTGTAATGTTGAATCATCAATGACACTCACTATAATATTCTATGCTCTTTTATCCATTGTAGCCAAGATGATCTCATCCTTAGTCATCTCTGAAAAATCCTTTGGTATTCTTTGATTGGCATCCAGGACAGAAACCTTCATTAGAACATATGGTCCTTCCTTAACCGTTATATAGATTCTAGGAGCAGATGCCTCCATAAATAATCTTACCCTTTCCTTCCATATTCCAAATATCTCCTTCATGCAAATAGGCAATTTCATTGCACCAAGTTCTTTATGGTTTTCTCCTGAACCCATTTTCTTGAACTTATTCTGCCTCACAGATCTCACTCAGACTGTTAAGTCTATCTTTTGAGGAACCTCGCTTTGATACCACTTGAAAGAATTGGTTCCTAAACACCTAGGGGGTGGGGTGGGGGGTGAATAGGTGCAATTCCTTTTTACACTAAGGCAGAATATTTATGCAGATAATCAAATTTATCTACCAGTTCTACAACTACCATAATCACAGAATTCATAGAAATACACACAGTCACAGATTACACATAATTTTATAGTGGTTCCTCAAAGTCTGGGTACATCCACTTTCCCCCCTTCGCCTATCTAGAGTGTGCTAGATTCGGCCTAACTTCTTCTCTTCACCTCAGATCCGTATATATTACAGCTCAGAACCCATACAAGGCTCCTACAACTCAGAGTGAGTACACACTCCTACAGCTCAGAACCCACACAAGGCTCCTTTAACAAGGCCTACACCCCGGAGATAACAATTTCCTACAACTCAGGCTCACAGCCCTACCTAAGCCTTCAACTAGGCCTACCACTCAAAGAAAATAATCTCCTACAACTCAACCTTTATAAACACAAGCTTATAACTCAGATCTTATAAAAATCCTACAGAAAATAGATTTAAGTTTGTAATATACCACCACCCTAGTAGAGAGAGAAAGGATGGATGGTTTCTTGATCAGTTCTTGGAAGAATCTGATGGCAGAGAACAACCACTCTTATCTTTCTTCAAAGTTTCTTGAATTTGAACTCAGTAGGGTTGAACTCCTTTGAAGTTGATCTTCAATCAGCTTCTTTCTTGAAATTCAGATCTCAATCTGAATCCTTCTTGGCAGACTCATTCAGAATCTGCACTTGAGGGACTTGTTGATAAAAATCCCTTTCTTTTCTTCAATAGATGGAGCTCTCTCTCTCCAAATTCTTATTTTTCATGTATTCAGTATTAGTGTGTAACTTCTGCTTCTGTTGATAGAGAATGTCTTTATATAGACTTTCTCTATGGTAACCGGCTGATCCGGTTTCTAACAAACTTCTGACAGCTCTGACAGTTGCAGTAGACCTGTTGGTTATGGCAGCTGTCAAGTCTTCCTATCACTTCTTGAAACTCTGTCTCTGTCAGCAAAATGTCGAGACTGAACTTCATCTTGTGTCGACATAAGTAGACTAAGTGTCGACACAAGCCTTGATGGTGTCGACACAGTTCCCTTGGTCTAGACACTGCTTCTCGACACAGCTTCTGTAGAATGTGTCGACACTAGTTCTGTGTGTCGACACAGTCACTTCTTCTCCTTACAGAAATATTAACTTTGTTTAAACTCTGCTGTGTGTCGACACAAGTCCTCTATGTCGACATAGTTGATGTCGACAAAGTCTTATGTGTGTCGACACTGCCTCTGTGTGTCGACACAGTTGATGTCGACTAAACTTCTCTGTGTGTCGACATAGCCTCTGTGTGTCGACACAATTGATGTCGACTAAACTTCTCTGTGTGTCGACACAACCTCTGTGTGTCGAGACAATTTCTTCTAGTGTCGACACAGCCTTTTCAAGTGTCGACACAGCTGACTCCAGGTGTCAACACAGCTGACTCCAGGTGTCGACACAAGCCTTCATAAGTGTCGACACAGCTTTTCTGGTGTCGACTCATGGACTTAGAAACTTTTTCCTGCATTCTTGCATTTTCTTAACCTGCACATATAAACTCAAAATAACATCAAATACACCTTGATGCATATCATTGAGTAAGGTGAGGCTTCTTCAAATCTGGTACACATTTTCCAATGTACCCAACAACAACTACTCGAGTAACGGGGAAGTAGTACTCGAGCACTAAGGGAATCGCACGAGTAAGGCACTGGGATTACTCGAGTATACGGGAATTACATGAGTATAAGGCAAGGGAATTACTCGAGTATGCGGCTGTTACTCTAGTACTGCACGGGGAAACTACTCGAGTACAAGGGAGGATCCACTCGACGAAAACTGTTCGAAAATCGTCAAACGCAGAAAGTAGGGCCCGATCGTCGAACTCAGTTCGAAAATCGTCGAACCCAATTCGAAAATCGTCGAACTCAACACGGAGATCCACTAGACCTACCACAAGCTCCGCTCGACGAATTCGTCGAGCTCAGCACGACAATCATTGAGCTCCACTCGACGATCGTCGACCTCCATATAACGCCAAGGAAAAAGTGACAATCGTCGAGCTCCGCTCGACGATCGTCGAACTCGACACAATTCCCAGAAAAGATGACAATCATCGAGCTCCGCTCGACGATCGTCGACCTCAGCACAGCGCCCAGAAAAAAAATGACAATCGTCGGCTCGACGATCGTCGAACTCGAAACAGCGCCCAACAAAATGACAATCATCGAGCTCCGCTCGACGATCGTCGAACCCGACACATCACACAGAAAAAAGGGACACAATCGTCGATCTCCGCTCGACGATCGTCAAACCCGACATAGCGCCAAGAAAAACCGAAGAAAAAACTCGGTTCGACGAAAACCCACACCTCAAGGAGGGCTTCTCGAGAATCACACAAGCCCAAAACATTACTATAGAAATTAACGTGTTCACATTACTGAACAGGGAACTATGAGGTCCAAACAAAGGCTCAAACGCGCCGAATTAAATGAAACTCACGCCGTAGGCGAAAACTGCAGCTACGGACACAACGGCGAAGTCAAAACCAAAATCCTACAAGCCATTCCCGAGATATTAACTGCCAAAATATGCGGCAAACAAAAACAAAACCCAAAACTTCGATCGCGCGCTGAGACTCCAAAAACGCTTGGGTTGCGACGAAACTGGATGAGCACGTCCAAAACTACTCAAATCCAACACTCGACGTTAAAAGTAACGCCACGATATCATAAATCTGACGTTGCCCAAACAATTAAAATCATCGAAAAAATCGGGGGCGTTACATTCTAGCTTCTAGGGTACCTTATAGGTGATTGACTCACTTTTATTATATCATATAGAGTTCTAGTGACCCAATAAAAGTTGACATGTTACAGTTTAATAAAAATAAGAGGATTTTAGTCCCCAAAAGTTACTAAGAGTAGGGGGAGGTGACATACCTAAAGTAAGAGTTCCGTGTGCTTTTCTCTGATGAGGCTCTTGATTCCTAAGTATACTCGTCATATCTGCAGTTTGACCATAATATTTTAACCATTGCAATAGTTTTATTTCACAAGTTCTTGGTTTTGGAATCAACAATCCATATGGGTTCTAACTGCATAGATCTGTCAGGCTGCACAAGTACTGTTGGTGCCTGAAGATGTTGCTCGAGTCGATCGGTCTCCTTTACTATATATATAAGATTACTAATATGAATACTTATTACATTTGGTGCAAGTCTATCTCTTATATAGCCAAATTCATGTTGAATTATTTATACTTACTGCTTATGGTCTTTGATTGATTTTGTTTCATAACTTTTTTCGGTGGGTTGTGTTGAAGTATGAGACCGAGCGGCCTGGCGGTCTAAGTCTGGCGGGTTGTTGTCCGTGTGGTCTAGCGGTTACTCTCCAGCGGTTTGGTATCCAGACTGTTGCTGTTTATAGTCCTAGCGGTCTGGCGATTTCTCTCAGATGTCTTGGAGACTGGGCGGTCTAGCGGTCTCCTAATGCGGCTTGTTCTCTTCCTTCTGGTGTTGCCGAACGGTTAGCCCATTTGTCTAATCGCTCGGCCTGTTCGGTCTCTTTATTTTCTAGCCGCACAGCTATGTAAATTTTTAGTCCCACATTGTTTACTTGTACTCTCTCTTTTCTCCTCCATTCTATAAAAGGGAGACCATACCTTTGTAAATGACATCTTTTTGGATAATAAAACTTTCAATTATTCAAATTTCCGGCTTGTTTTTTAGTCGTTTGTTCGCTACTTTTACATGGTATCAAAGCGAGCAATCTATTCGACCTGATTCCTTCTTTGCCTTGTTGTTGCCCAGTTTGTGCGACTTCCTTCCCTCTTTTCTGTGACCTGTTTCACGAGCTCTCTGCTTTCCTTCCGCTCTCTCTTCTCTCTGTTCGCTCGGAATTTTTTCAGTTCGCGCGACCTCTTTCCCTGTGCTTTGGTCTGCTTCCTGGCCGCTGGTGTGCTACCACCGTGACCGTTGCAGCTTCTTCTCTTTAGCCCGCTGCGGTTTCCTTCTTTTCCGCTGCTGTCTCCTTCTCTTGTCGCGGCCTACTCCTTTGTTCGCGCGGCTTTATCCCTTTTCTATCCACACGACTTCTCTTCTACTCGTGCGGTTTCCTATTTTCTCTATGGACAATTCCAGTCTCTCCACCCCCGTTATATCTACCTCCACTACTCCTGTAGCTCCTCCTCCACCTACTCCTTCTGGAAACCTTGGCACACTTTCTATACTAGTTGGTTCCAACTATCCAGATTAGAGAGTTTCTTTCACCTTTATTCTTCGCTCTCAACGCAAACGTCATCACCTCACCGATGACCCTCCTCCTCCTAACTCTGCTAAATTTGATGACTGGGATGCGAGTGATGCGCTTATCCACACTTGGCTGGCCAACACCTCTCTGATGAATGCCTTCTTATCATCTGCCATGATGAGACGGTCAAGGCTGCATGGATTCACCTCGCCGCTCTCTATTCGAAGGGGGGCCAGACATCCCGCATTAATACTCTCTATGCGGACCTCTTCGCCCGCCCTTCCATGTCTCCTACTGCGGCCTATCAGCAGGTTCAGGCTCTTGGCGCCAAGATCCTTCAGAATCTCCCCTTCTCCGCAGACTTGGCCGAGCAGCACAAGCACTTCCAGGAACTCCAGGTTGTTTGTTATCTTCTGCGCCTTCCTGAATCCTTTGATATGATCCACCAGCAGATCTCGGGCGAGGTGGAGTCGCCCACTTTGGATGCCACCGCAGCTCGCATTGCCACTGTTACTTCGCTGCTCCAGCATCCTCTGTTGTCCTCCCCTCCTCCACAGGACTCATATACTCACCAGGCTCAGCGGGGTGGCACTAGTGGCCGTAGCCAGTTAGGTGGGCGCAGTTCGTCCAGGTTCCTCTGCTCTGACTATGGTCGTATCGACCATTCTGTTGACCGTTGCTGGCAGAAACATCCGCATCTTCGCCCCTCCGGTGATGCATCTTCCTTAACCTCCGCCTCCTCTCGGCCATCTGCCTCTGTGGCCACGACTTCAGGTAGTGCCCACGTCATTACCCAAGGTAAATGACTGATTGACTATGGTGCTACAAATCACATGACTGGCAATCCTCATTGCTTTTATCTCCTCGAAACGCATGATCGGTTGCCCCCGGTTCATGTTGCGGATGGTTCACGTTCCCCAGTTCATGGGACGGGCATAGTTCAAGTCACCCCGTCACTTCACTTGGCGGACACCCTGTAACGCCCCGAAACTCAAAAGAGCGACGGGGGACGTTTTGGGCCAGTTTTGGGTTCTGGATGGAGGCACACGGCCTGGGACACGGGCGTGTCCCAGGGTGTGTCAGGCTTGTGTCGACACTCAGCCAGGGAAGTCGACATTTTGGTCTCGACGTTGTGTCGAGACTGGGCACACGGCATGTGACACGGGCGTGTCACAGGGCATGTCGACCCGTGTCGACACTCAGCCCGTGAAGTCGACACTCTGCGCTCGATGATGTGTTGAGACAAGGCATACGGCCTAGGCAACGAGCGTGTCCAAGGTCGTGTCGTCAGGTCGACGATCTTCACTCGACGAAGTATCGAGTGTCGAGACCGTGTACACGGCCTGGAGCCCAGGCGTGTTGAGGTAGACACGGGCAAGGACACGGGCGTGTCCTAGAACCCGTGCAGTGCTCGGGTTGTTTTTGGGATAAATCGATGGGGTTACACGACCGTGTCAGGTGGAACACGGGCGTGTCAGGTCGAACACGAGCGTGTTCGATGCCCGTGTGTTGTTCCAGGCGAGTCAATTTTGATGGCGAATGAGGCACACGGCCCTGGACACGGGCGTGTGCCAGGCCGTGTGCGGTCCAGATTGGACATTTCAGTCCCGAATCAAAGCCGTTCGTTTCTTTAATTGATGATCCAACGGCTGGGGGTTGTTCCTGATGGGATATACCCGGGATTGGGCCTTAGAAACCCTCACTTTTCATGAGTTTTTATCTTTCTAAAGCTTAGAGAGAGAGGAGAGCCAAGGAAGGAAAAAGGAGCTAGATCCAGCCATTGGAGGAGCTTCGAAGCTCCGAATCTCGAGCCGACTCCGGATCCACGGAGGCAAAGCTAGTGCGGTGCTTTTCATCCGCTTAGTTTTCCATGGCGCCAAAGAAGAACGCAAGGGTAACGATCCTCTTCTTGAGCATGTTAAGCTCTACTTCTTTTGCAAAAGGGAAGCCCGCTCTCGCGAGTTTGCAGTGAGTTGGAGGCGTTCCTTTGGGTAGACATGAATAGTCGCCGTTGTTAGAGTCCGTAAGCGAGAACGGACATAGGCATGTTGTGTGAAGCCTACCCGTACATGTTGGTCTGGATCGGTGATGTTGTATTGCATAAATGCCGGAGAAGACTCCGTGCGATTGGTTGTTTTTCGGGTTTTCTACACGGTAGATTGCAACAGGGAGCCTTGAACATGGAGGCCTGAGAGCCAACTTGAACATAACCGAGTTATGTGAAATTATGTGACGAAAATGGGACTCGGGAGAAGTTTGACCTGCGCATATGGCTTAAATTGTCATTGCGACGTGAGCACAGGTTAGATGGAACCGTACCCATATCTATGTCGTTCGGGTTAAAGAGACCTAAGGTTACGTGGCACTTGCCGTTGGCATAGATGAGGGTCTTCGGCGGTATATGGCTTAAATTGTCGTGACCCATGCCGGGAAGACAAATTGCTCATATGTTTGGCCGTCAAAGTGGCGGTGGTGGGTCCGGAATGTCTATGGCTTTAACTGACGTGACATCGACCGGTTCACCGAGAATGTGCCCCGAGTGCACGGGGTGTATGGCCGTGTGAGCCTACGCCTGTGATAAAATGATTATTATTATATTGCCCGCTTGTGCTAATAAAATTGTAGGGAAGGAGCATCGCCGCCCCGAGTTGGGGGCGGGATCGTTATAATTTGGTCAGCATTGCTGACCGTTGCCTTTTTGTTTGCCACCGTGCGGTGGTTATGTTGCTTGCAGGTGCTGCTGGACCAAGCGGTCAATAGCGGGTTAAAGCCCAAATTGCGAAGTCGGCCCTCGAAGGCCTATTTGGAGTGTTTACTGCTTTATTCATGTATGACCGGCCTGCGTGCCGTGGTTTGTAAATCATGTAATATCAAGTGAACCATTTTGTAAGGACTTAAGGCTTGTACTAGTGTATGTATAACATTCCTGTTTTGGTATTAGTGGACATTCATGCTCTAGTGCTGGGTTCTTTATTGCAACCTTTATAAATTGCTTCTGCTAGAATGCTCTATGTAGGACGTTATGATTGGTTGGATGGTTTCCATGAGTAACCACCCGGTCTGTCTGTAGTATATGGCGTCGGGCCCCGGCCGGACCTACTGCTATATGCTATGCTACAGATAGGGGGTGTTACAATTTGGTATCATACTACTGGTTTTGGTCGGGCTTAAATTGAATTCGTGGGCGAATTCTTTTTAAGGGGTGGTGAGCACATTGTGTGCGTCATCGTTATAACGGTAAAAGAACCCATGAATGTCCACTAACGAATGAAAATACACGTGTTTGAGGAACCTTCTTGTTCCTATAATTGCTGTTTGCAATTTTATTTGGTCGCTTAACGGTGTTTTGTACGACTATAGGTGACCAGAAGCGGTGCTGGACCACCAGAATGTCCGGTTCCTGAGGAGTATAGTGCGCCCGTTGAGGTGTTTGAGACTCCTCCTTCGTATGAAACCGTTAGAAGGATCGTTGAAGCGGTGTTCACTGTGAAGGGTGCATAGCTTGGAGGAAATATAGAACCCTGCACCCCTGTTGTAGGCTTCAACGCCAGTTGGCATGATGGAGCAGATGACCTTTGGTAGACCATCGGGGTAGCAGCTGAACATGCGTTTAATGCAGGGAGCACACAAAAGTTGAGGAATACTTGCAATCATTTCTTATGATAAGCCACTGCCCATGCTTCGAGTTGGATAATGTGCAAGCTACAGTCGATAGGTTTTATAATGGCCTTCACGCCGAGTTACGAGTTCTACTGCTAGGACCAAAGTTATTGGGATTCCGAGCCTTGGTGGAATCAGTTAGATCTTTGGAGGCAGATTTGAGGAAGACCCTCCCGATGCCAGCGACCATGGTATCGAACTATGCAAGCCCCATAAGAGTTGCATCCGTTGGAATGCTGGAGAAAAGGGCTATGACATCGACTAGCAAAGCTACTTACACATGTTTTACTTATGGAAAGAAAGGGCACTTTGCCCGAGACTGTTGTAAAGGTGCTTAGAAGGCCAAGAAAGCTATGTCAGGAGCAGTCAAGGACTTTAGTGCAAAGGAGACGACATTCAAAGTGCCGAACACCTCAAAGTCTGTATATCGAAAATGGTATAAGAAGCATAGGACTTCCGGTCCAGCTCCTTCTGGTGCTTCTGGGGCGACTACGGGTCGGATCCCGGGCACATGTTTCAACTGTGGGGAGCCGGGGCATTATGTAACGCCCCAAAACTCAAAGGAGCGATGGGGGACGTTCTGAGCCAGTTTTGGGTTCTGGCAGGAGGCACACGGCCTGAGACACGGGCGTGTCCCAGGGCGTGTCAAGCTTGTGTCGACACTTAGCCGACGAAGTCGAAATTTTGTTCTCGACATTGTGTCGAGACTGGGCACACGGCCTGTGACACGGGCGTGTCGCAGGGCGTGTCGACCCGTGTGGACACTCAGCCCGCGAAGTCGACACTCTGCGCTCGACGAAGTGTCGAGACTGGGCACACAGCCTACGACACGGGCATGTCGCAGGGCGTGTCGACCCGTGTCGACACTCGTCCCGGGGAGTCGACGAACTTTGCTCGACGATGTGCCGAGACAAGGCACACGGCCTAGGACACGGGCGTGTCCAAGACCGTGTCGTGAGGTCGACGATCTTCGCTCGACGAAGTGTCGAGTGTCGAGACCGTGTACACGGCCTGGAGCCCAGGTGTGTTGAGGTAGACACGGGCAAGGACACGGGCATGTACTAGAACCCGTGCAGTGCTCGGGTTGTTTTCGGGAGAAATCGATGGGGGTACACGGCCGGCCACACGGGAGTGTCAGGTGGAACACGGGCGTGTCAGGTCGAACACACGCGTGTTCGATGCCCGTGTGTTGTTCCAGACGAGTCGATTTTGACGGCGAATGAGGCACACGGCCCTGGACACGGGCGTGTGCCAGGCCGTGTGCGGTCAAGATTGGGCATTTCAGTCCCGAATCAAAGCCGTTCGTTTCTTTAATTGATGATCCAACGGCTGGGGGTTGTTCCTGAAGGGATATACCCGAGATTGGGCCTTAGAAACCCTCACTTTTCATGAGTGGTTGTCTTTCTAAATCTTAGAAAGAGAGGAGAGCCAAGGAAGGAAGAAGAAGCTAGATCCGGCCATTGGAGGAGCTTCGAAGCTCC
Source organism: Platanthera guangdongensis (assembly GCA_039583875.1). NCBI lineage: Eukaryota > Viridiplantae > Streptophyta > Magnoliopsida > Asparagales > Orchidaceae > Platanthera > Platanthera guangdongensis. The sequence continues at coordinate 77,761,800 of CM077163.1, read as the reverse complement.
AAATCGCGAGCCGACTCCGGATCCACGGATGCAAAGCTAGTGCGGTGCTTTTCATCCGCTTACTTTTCCATGTAGCCAAAGAGGAACGCTAGGGTAACAATTCTCTTCTTAAGCATGAGTAGCTCTCCTTCTTTGCATAGGAAGCCCGCTCTCGCGAGTTTGCGTTGAGTTGGAGGCGTTCCTCCGGGTAGATATGTGAAGTCCCTATTGTTTAGAGTCCGTAAGCGAGAACGGACATAGGCATGATGTGTGAAGCCTACCCGGACATGTTGGTCTGGATCGGTGATGTTGCATTGCATAAATGCCGGAGAAGACTCCGCACGATTGGTTGTTTTTCGGGTTTTCTACGAGGTAGATTGCAACAGGGAGCCTTGGGGATTAACCCAAAGGTGCACCCGGAAAACTGGGCGGATGCGTGATCTTGCCAACTTGTGGGCCTAGGATCCAACTAGTACATAATTGGGTTATGTAACATTGTACGTTCGATTCACGGGCTTTGGGGAAACTTAACTCGTGCCGATGATATTTAAGTGTTGTGGCAAGTGAGCAACGGGTTGAGTGGGAACCGTTCCTGCTTTATGCCGAGTGCATAGAGGTCGGGTCTTTCTGTCGATGACATTAAAGTGTCGTAACATAGGCTGTTGATGAGATAAAAGTGTGATGCCAACGCCTGTGATGCAATGAGTTGATATATTGCTCGCTTATGCTAATGAAATGCAGGGAAGGAGCATCGCCGCCCCGAGCTGGGGGCGGGATCATTATAATTTGGTCAGCATTGCTGACCATTGCCTTGTTTTGCCACCGTGAGAAGGTTTTGTTGCTTGAAGGTGCTGCTGGACCAAGCGGTCAATAGCGGGCGAAAGACCAAATTGCGAAGCCGGCCCTCGAAGGCCTAATTGGAGTGTTTACTATTTTTATTCGTGTATGACCGGCCTGCGTGCCGAGGTTTGTAAAATATGTAATATGAAGTGAATAATTTTGTAAGGCCTTAAGGCTTGTACCGGTGTATGTATAACATTCCTATTTGGTATTAATGGACATTCATGCTTCACTGTTGGATTCTTTATTGCAACATTTATAAACTGCTTCCGCTAGAATGCTCTGTGTAGGACGTTATGATTGCTTGGATGGTCACCATGAGTAACCACCCGGTCTGTCTGTGGTATATGGCGTCGGGCCCCGGCCGGACCTACTGCTATATGCTATGCGACGGATAGGGGGTGTTACAATTTGGTATCAGACTACTGGTTTTAGTCGGGCTTAAGATGAATTCGTGGACGAATTCTTTTTAAGGGGTGGTGAGCACATTGTGTAACACCCCCTATCCGTCGCATAGCATATAGCAGTAGGTCCGGCCGGGGCCCGACGCCGTATGCCACAGACAGACCGGGTTGGTACTCATGGAAACCATCCAATTAATCATAACGTCCTACACAGAGCATTCTAGCGGAAACAGTTTATATAAGTTGCAATAAAGAACCCAGCACTAAAGCATGAATGTCCACTAAAGTAGCCAACCAGGAATGAAGTAAATACACCATTACTGGCCTTAAGGCCTTACAAAATGGTTTACTTATTGTTACATGATTTACAAACCATGGAACGCAGGCCGGTCATACATGAATAAAGCAGTAAACTCTCCAAATAGGCCTTCAAGGGCCGGCTTCGCAATTTGGGCTTTAGCCCGCTATTGACCGCTTGGTCCAGCAGCACCTGCAAGCAACATAACCACCGCACGGTGGCAAACAAAAAGGCAACGGTCAGCAATGCTGACCAAATTATAACGATCCCACCCCCAACTCGGGGCGGCGATGCTCCTTCCCTGCAATTTTATTAGCACAAGCGAGCAATATAATAATATTCATTTCATCACAGGCGTAGGCTCAAACGGCCACACACCCCATGCACTCAGGGCACATCCTCGGTGAACCGGTCGATGTCACGTTAGTTAAAGCCATAGACATTCCGGATCCACCACCGCCACTTGTACGGCCAAACACATGAGCAATTTATCTTCCTGGCATGGGTCATGACAGTTTCAGCCATAGGGCACATCCTCGGTGAACCAGTCGATGTCACGTCAGTTAAAGCCATAGACATTCCGGATCCACCACCGCCACTTGGATGGCCAAACACATGAGCAATTTGTCTTCCCGGCATGGGTCACGACAATTTAAGCCATAGACCGCCGAAGACTCTCATCTATGTCAACGGTAAGTGCCACGTAACCTTATGTCTCTTTAACCAGAACGACATAGAAATGGTACGGTTCCATCTAACCCGTGCTCACGTCGCAACAACAATTTAAGCCATATGCGCAGGTCAAACTTCTCCCGAGTCCCATTTTCGTCACACAATTTCACATAACTCGGTTATGCTCAAGTTGGCTCTCAGGCCTCCATGTTGGCAAGATCACGCATCCGCCCAGTTTTCCGGGTGTACCTTAGGGTTAATCACCAAGGCTCCCTGTTGTAATCTACCGTATAGAAAACCCGAAAAACAACAAATAGCACGGAGTCTTCTCCGGCGTTTATGCAATGCAACATCACCGATCCAGACCAACATGTCCGGGTAGGCTTCACACATCATGCCTATGTCCGTTCTCGCTTACGGACTCTAAACAACGGGGACTTCACATATCTACCCGAAGGAACGCCTCCAACTCACCGTAAACTCGTGAGAGCGGGCTTCCTATGCAAAGAAGGAGAGCTACTCATGCTCAAGAAGAGAATCGTTACCCTAGCGTTCCTCTTTGGCGCCATTGAAAAGTAAGCGGATGAAAAGCACCGCACTAGCTTTGCCTCTGTGGATCCGGAGTCGGCTCACGATTCGGAGCTTCGAAGCTCCTCCAATGGCCGGATCTAGTTCCTTCTTCCTTCCTTGGCTCTCCTCTCTCTCTAAGGTTTTAGAAAGATAACAACTTAAGAAAAGTGAGGGTTTCTAAGTCCAATCCCGGGTATATCCCTTCAGGAACAACCCCCAGCCGTTGGATCTCAAAATAGGGAAATGAACGGCTTTGATTCGGGACTAAAATGCCCAATGTGGACCGCACACGGCCTGGCACACGCTCGTGTCCAGGGCCGTGTGCCTCATTCGCCGTCAAAATCAGCTCGCCTGGAACCTCACACAGGTATCGAACATGCCCGTGTTCGACCTGACACGCCCGTGTTCCACCTGACACGGCCGTGTACCCCCATCATTTTTCCCCGAAAACAACCCGAGCACTACACGGGTTCTAGGACACGCCCGTGTCCTTGCCCGTGTCACCCCAACACGCCTGGGCTCCAGGCCGTGTACACGGTATCGACACTCGACACTTCGTCTAGCGAAGATCGTCGACCTGATGACACGGCCTTGGACACGCCCGTGTCCTAGGCCGTGTGCCTGGTCTCGACACATCGTCGAGCAGAGTGTCGACTTCCCGGGACGAGTGTCGACACGGGTCGACACGCCCTGCGACACGCCCGTGTCGCAGGCCGTGTTCCATGTCTCGACACTTCGTCGAACGCAGAGTGTCGACTTCGGGGCTAAGTGTCGACACAGGTCGACACGCCGTACGACACGCCCGTGTCGCAGGCCGTGTGCCCAGTCTCGACCCAATGTCGATACCAAAGTGTCGACTTCCCGGCTTAGTGTCGACACAGGCTTAACACACCCTGGGACACGCCCGTGTCCCAGGCCGTGTGCCTGCAGCCAAAACCCAAAACTGGCCCAAAACGTCCCCCGTCGCTCCTTTGAGTTTCGGGGCGTTACAACTCTCCCGCTCTTAAAAAAATTTCGGAGCTCGAAATTACATAAAGGAAAGACATGTACAAAACCAAAATTTGTACCTGAGCGGAACAGCTCCGGATACTCGTCAAGCATAGTCTGCTCTCTCTCCCAAGAGAGCTCCTCACGACCGTAATTGTCCCACCGGACCTTGACCATCCTGATCTCTTTATTGCGTAGCCGCTTGACCTCCGAGTCCTCAATCCGCACGGGCATGACCGCGATCACTTGCGTAGGCTCTTGCACTGCCTTCCGGAGCACCGAAATATGGAATACATCGTGTAATCCACCAAGCTCCACTGAAAGCTTCAACTGATAGTCCGCTTCACCAACTCACTCCAGAACCTCAAACGGCCCAAGGTTCCTCGGGCTTAGCTTTTTCAATCGCCGCACCCGCGAGACACCCTTGAACGGCTTGATCTTTAAGTACACATAGTCGCCCACAGCGAACTCCACGTTCCTGTGCTTGGCATTATAGTACTTCGCTTGCCGGTCCTGAGCGATAAGCAACCTCTCCCGAATGGTTCTCACCAAAGAAGTAGCATCCTCCACTTCCGATCGCTTATACAACTTTGACTCACCCGTTTCTAGCCAAGACAACGACGTGCGACATTTTCTACCATATAGGGCCTCGAAAGGCGCCATCTGAATACTCGCTTCGTAGCTGTTGTTGTATGCGAACTCCACCAAATAAATGTGGTCTTCCCACTGCTTTCCAAAATCCAAGACACACATGCAGAGCATGTCTTCCATGGTTCTATTGACCCTCTCGGTCTGCCCATTCGTTTGCAGATGGAAGGCTGTGCTGAATTTCAGCTTTGTTCCCAACATTTGCTGCACAAGCCTCCAATCATTGGACGTGAACCGTCCATCTCGGTCACTCACGATGCTGCGGGGCACACCATGAAGCCGTACTATGTTATCCACATAAAGCTTTGCCAACTTCTCCACCGGATCATCCTTCCTATGCGGAATGAAATGCGACACCTTCGTTAACCGATCAACAACCACCCAAATGGCGTCGTTTCCCTTTTGCGACCTTGGCAAACCGTGCATAAAGTCCATAGAGATGTCGTCAAATTTCCACTCCGGAATAGGCAAGGACTTACGAAATCCTCCCGGTTTTTGGCACTCCGCCTTCACCAATGCACAAGTTTGACACTTTGCTACGTATAGCGCCACTTCCTTTTTCAAACCCGGCCACCAAAACAGTTACTTCACATCACGGTACATCTTCGTGCTCCCCGGGTGAATCGAGTACTTGGTATGGTGTGCCTCGTACAACAACTCCACCCGCAAATTACCCACACTTGGGACGCACAGACGACCGTCTTTCCAAAGCAATCCGTCCTCCACAACGAATTGGGAATTTGACCTATCTAGAGCCTCTACCATGAACTGCTTCATATGAGCATCCATATCCAAAGCCTGCCGAATACGATCAGCCAGGTCATATTGGACTTCAGTCCAATTCAGAATTGCTTCAGCACTTGATTGCCTATCCACACAAACAATCTCCAACGCCTCCAACTCCCGCACCAACCGCTCATCATGCACCGATAGCCAATTGGCTTGAGCTGGGGCTCGACGACTCAACGCGTCCGCAACCGCATTCCCTTTACCAGGCACGTAGTGGATCTTGAATGTATAGTCCCCCAAGAATTCCATCCATCTACGTTGCCGCATATTCAGATCTTTCTGATCAATCAGATATTTCAGGCTCTTAAGATCGGTGTAGATATCAATCTTCACACCGTACAAATAGTGTCTCTACAGCTTTAAGGCAAAAATCACGGCCGCTAACTCCAACTCATGGTCCGGATAATTCCTCTCGTGCACTTTCAGCTGTCTCGAGCCATAAGCTATCCCACCTCCGTGTTGCAGTAGCACGCAACCCAAACCTCTCCCCGCAGCATTGCTATAAATCTCATAGCCTTCGGTCCCACTTGGCAAAGTCAGCACAGGCGCCGTGGTCAAACGACATTTCAACTCCTCAAAAGCTCGCGCGCACTCCGGCGTCCAAAGAACTTCTGCTCCTTCCGCGTCAAAGTAGTGAGAGGTAATGCTATCCGCGAGAAGTTCTCTACGAAGCGCCTATAATAGCCGGCAAGCCCCAAAAAGCTCCGGACTTCCGCTACCGTAGCAAGCTCAGGCCACTCCCGTATCGCAACAATCTTCGCCGGATCCACAGCAATACCCTCTCCACTCAGTATATGACCGAGGAACGCCACTGAGGATAGCCAAAACTCGCACTTCGAGAACTTGACATGCAACTGATTTCTCCTTAGCGTCTCCAGAACCAAATGAAGATGCTTGAAGTGATCTTCCTCACTTTGCGAGTACACCAAAATATCGTCGATGAAGATGATCACAAAATGGTCCAAGTACTCCCTGAAGGTCCTGTTCATCAAATCCATGAACACTAATGGCGCATTGGTCAGCCCAAACGGCATGACCGTAAACTCGTAATGCCCGTATCTTGTACTGAACGTTGTCTTAGGGATACCACTCTCCCTTATCCTCCACTGATAGTGCCCAAAATTAAGATCCAACTTCGAGTACACTGTCGACCCGACTAACTGATCACATAGATCATCGATCCTTGGGATTGGGTACTTGTTCTTTTACGTGAACTTGTTGAGCTCCCGATAATCCATACATAGCCTCAAGCTTCCGTCCTTCTTCGTAGTAAAGAGGGTCGGTGCGCTCCAAGGCGAAGGACTTGGACGCACATACCCTTGATCCAACAACTTTTAGCAGTTGCACATTCAGCTCCGCCATTTCCTTAGGCGCTAGCCGATATGGAGAGCGTGACACAGGCTTGCACCTGGTACTAGCTCAATCATGAAATCTATCTCCCATTGAGGCGGGGCTCCAGGAAGATCTCTAGGGAACACATCAGGATACTCCGATACCACTGAAATATTTAACCAACACGGGCTTCGGCTTTGCAACCGCCACTAGTGTACAGAACAGTTCTGCACCAGCACGAACCGCCTTCACCACCTGAAGAGCGGACACCAACGTCTTGCTCGACCTCTTCGAGCCCGTAAAGGTCGTCTCACGACTTGCTCCCAGCTTGACTTTCTTGCTACCGCAATCTATATAGGCTTGCTGCTCCGAGAGCCATTCCATGCCAAATATAACGTCGAGCTCTACCAACAGAAGTAACGACGCTTGCAGATCGTACTCCTGATTCCCAATCCAAAACTAAGCGCAACAAATTCTACCCGCGCACAATGAGCACCATTGGACTATAACACATCCAATTTGTCTCTTACCATCGAAGGAGGTACTCTGACACACAATATAATTCCTAATCAAGGATGCGAAGCTCCCTAAATGAACGACGCTCTCGCCGAATAAACGGAAATCAGAACAAATCTTAGCACGAGTAGTTCTAAGCTAACATGCACAAGGGCGACAAGTATTCAAGGCTAAACTGCTATAACTTTAAACCATACCTGTTGTCACGACAGCATGCTTCTTCTCGGACTTGGGACGTCCGCTCCAGCAGTCTCGGACAAAGTGCCCCGGTTTTCCACAAGTGAAACATGCGCTCGGGGTTCGACCCGTAGTCACCCCAGGAGCACCAGAAGGAGCTTGACCCGAAGTCCTATGCTTCTTATACAATTTTTGATATCCAGACTTTGAGGTGTTCGGCACTTTGAATGCCATCTCCTTTGCACTAAAGTCCTCGACTGCTCCTGACATGACTTGCTTGGCCTTCTTAGCACCTTTCCAACAGTCTCGGGCAAAGTGCCATTTCTTTCCACAAGTAAAACATGTATAAGTAGCCTTGCTAGTCGATTTCATAGCCCCTTTCTCCAGCATTCCAACGGATGCAACTCTTATGGGGCTTGCATAGTTCTTCAAAACAGAGAAATCATATTTTTCCTAAGTCCAATGTGATCTCATCTATGCCTTGGCAAAATTGTTTGAATTTGTACTTGAAGAAACCCTATTTTCCAATTTTATTTCCAAAATAGCTATATTTAAAATAAATACCAATAAATAGAATTTTGATTCCAAAAATTCCATTATTAATTTGAGGGATGAAATTTACCCTAATGAACCACTATAAATAATTTCATGACCCTTGCATGTCACCATTGGGCTAAATACACCAATTTGCATTTTTGCTATTTGCACACCAAGGCTTAACATAGGCTAGCACATGCAAGTGGATTCTCCAACATGCAGTGAACTCAAGGTGCTGAAAATTTTATCATGCACCAGGGATGACCCCACTGACCTACCACCAAAGTTTGGGGCCATGGGGAGGAGTAGAGCTCCATATATGTCATTTATTTATATTTTGCTATTTTACCAAAAACTATAGGAAACTATTCTCTAAAAATTCCTAAATTTTGGCAGGAGCTACGTATTCCCTAATCATGCATGTGCCCAAAATTTGGGGCCATGGTGATCAATAGTTTGACCTAGGCATCCAATTTAATTTCTGCCCTACACTAGGACCAGTCCTAGGAGAAAAGTCCTACAGGACTGTACACTACACCAAAATGTATGTTTAGGGTGGCATATTACAGGTAAGACCCTAGGCTACATTTTTCATTAAGGGGCTAAGTTCTGGAAATTCCTCTAAGAGGCCTATATTTAGCATGCAAAGTGACTGAAAAGGGGTGACAGAAATTTCACTATTCATCAAATATTAAAATTAAAACATTTAATCCTCTGCACGAATCTTAAAGCTAAACCGACGGAATCGGTTCATCGTCCCCAGGTGTTTCACGGCCACGATTGCTCCTTCCTGGACGATGTTGGCTGGCCTTTTTCGGCCAGCTGAGCCACCACCACCGCCAGCGGATATCGCCACCACCTTCGTTAAGGTGGGGGCTAGCGTTTCCCAGCGGTGGGGCCGCCGGAGTTGGCTCCTCCGGTGAACCCGAGCAAGAAGAGAAATGCTCGATTTTCTCCAATTTCTCTCATGGCATCGGGCTCAATTGAGCCCGATATCTCCCTAGATTGATCTAGAAACCTAGTACGGGAAGAGGCGAGGCGAAACGGACCTGAATCGAAGCTTGGCTGCGGGTCAGGCGGCGGTTTGCCGTGGTGGTGGTGCGTCGGCGAGCTCCACCCCAAAAGCTCAAATCTCCACCGTTCTCCATGATTAAGCAGTCGAATTCCACTCCTCTCGGCCTTCTGAAGCTAATGGTGAGCTCTGTTTGGACTGAGGTGGCCTATAAGTGGAGTTAACTCCAAGGTGAGCTCGGTTTGTGCATTGGAGGCTTCACCCATGGTGCCATGTGGCTCACTGCCTTGGTTTTCTGCTGGAATTGAAGAGGGGAGGTCGGCCACCTGGTTTTGGGCAGCCTAAACCAGCTGATGGGGTGGCCATGTGGCCACCATTTTCTTCATTCTCTTTTCTCTCTCCTCTTCTCCTAAAAATTCCAATTTTACCCCCTTGCATGTATTCTCTCTCCTGATTTAGAGGGGTAGGACTGGTCTTGTTCACTTGGGCTGACTATGGGCCAATTTTGGTGGGCTTGGTCCAAGGGGAAATGGCTTGGCCTTCATTTCACTCTTTAGGTCAATTTGTTGACCAAATTGACTTAGGGAGTTGACTTGGTCAACCATGGTGGGTGGACTGACCCCACTTGGTGGAAATGGGTCTAGTGGCACCACCCAACTTGGTTTGGGTCAAGGGGGTGCCCCACTTAGGTTAATTAGGCCTATGAGTGTGGGTTTGACCAAATTAAGCCCAAGGTTGACTTTGGTCAATTGGGGTCAAAATGTTAACCCAGTGACACACCCTAGGGTCCACTTAGATTGTCTTTAGGGTTAGGGTAATATGGTGGGGTCATGGTGTGGCTAGGGTCCCTAATTAGGCTAGTTTGACCTAGTTTGACTAAGGTCTTATAGTGGGCCACACATGGCTACCACCCACTACCTAGGGTCAAACCTAGTTGATCTCCTTAAATCTCACCCCATGCCTAACCCAATCTAAGTTGAGGGGTCCAGAAGTAACATGGGATGTTACAAATTCCAATAAACAAGAAAATAATTTCGTCCCCGAAATTTAAGTTCGGGTCTACGGGGTTCTATTTGCAAGAATCATCAAGAAATTTAAAGACATAACTTAAATGTACCTAATGCGAATAGCTCCGGGTGTTGCTCCAGCATCAGATCCCTCGGCTCCCAAGTGTACTCCTCCCGTCCATGGTTGGACCACAGTACCTTCACAAGAGGGACCTTCTTCTTCCGCAACACTCGGATGGCTGTATCGTTAATCCGGATCGGCTCCAATCTCACTGATCTGTCAGGCTCTACCGGTCCGGCTGTAGTAGTGATGTGCTGCTCCAGCCGAAGGAGAGCTCTTTGCAAGGAAGAGACATGGAAGACGTCATGTAATGCACCCAACTCCGGTGGCAGCTGCAGTCGGTAAGCCAAGGGGCCGATCCGCTCCAGGATCAGGTATGGCCCCATGTATCGTGGACTGAGCTTCTTGTGCCTCCGCACCCGAGAAACACCGTGTACTGGACGTATCTTCAAGAATACCCTGTCTCCAACCTGGAACTCCACCTTCCGGTGCCGAGCATCATAATACTTTGCCTGCCTGCTCTGGGCCTCCAGTAGCCGATCCCTGATCAATCGAATCTGAGCCTCAGTGTCCTCTATATAATCAGATCCCAGAGCCCTGGTATCCACATCCTGAACCCATGACAGCGGTGTCCGGCATCTCCTCCCATAAAGCGCCTCGTATGGAGCCATCCTGATGCTAGCCTGGTGGCTGTTATTATACGAGAACTCGATCAATGGCAGCAGCCTCTCCCAAGGCCTCCCCGTATCCAATATGCATAATCTGAGCAGGTCCTGCATGGTCCGGATGGTCCGCTCGGTCTGTCCGTCGGTCTGCGGGTGGAAGGCGGTACTAAAGGTAAGCCGAGATCCCAAATAAGCATGCACGGACCTCCACTCGCTCGAAGTGAACCGACCATCACGGTCCGAAACAATAGTCCTGGGGATACCATGATATCTGATGTACTGCTCCACAAATAGTCTCACCAGGACTGCAACTGGGGCATCCTTCCGAACTGGAATAAACCGCGCTACCTTGGTCAATCTATCCACTATAACCCATATAGAATCATGCCCAGAGTGGGAGCGAGGCAATCCGTGTACAAAGTCCATAGCAATGTCCTCGAACTTCCACTCTGGAACCGACAGTGGCTGTAGTAAATCTCCCGGGCTCTTGCATTCCGCCTTCACACGCTGGCAGGTCTCGTAATGGGTCACAAAATCCGTGATCTCCCTCTTCATCCCGGGCCAATACATAGATCTCCGCAAATCTGCCCACATCTTGGTGATGCCGGGGTGCACTGAATATCTCGAGCAATGTGCCTCTCGGAGTATGTCCTCCCGGATACTGCCTCCTGCTGGTATGTAGATGCGTCCCCGGAACCTAAGAAGATCATCCTGTAGCATGTAGTCCTCGACCCTGCCCCTCTCTAAGGTACTGAAAATCGGCTGTAACGCAGCATCCAGCCTCTGATGTGCTCGGATGCCCTCCTGTATATCATCGCCGCTGATCACTGAGCTCAAATACTCTCTATATACGACTGGCTCGGTCTCGGACACCATGGTGATGTGCATGTCCTCCATCATCTGTAGCAGCTCTAAAGACATCAATCGGGGCTCCGGTCCAGAAGTGCCGGCCCTCCTGCTCAAAGCATCCGCAACCGTGTTCGCTTTCCCCGGGTGATAGTGGATCTTGTAATCATAATCACAGAGGAACTCCAGCCACCTCCTCTGTCTCAGGTTTAGGTCCTTCTGCGTATCGATATACTTGAGATTCTTGTGATCTGAAAAGATGTCACAATGAATCCCGTATAAATAATGCCTCCATATCTTTAGGGCGAAAACCACAGCCCCGAGCTCTAGATCATGCACTGGATAGTTATGCTCATGCTTCTTCAACTGTCTCGAAGCATAAGCAATAACGTGTCCATGCTGCATCAGGACTGCACCCATCCCCTGATAAGAGGCGTCCGTGTAGATCTGGAATCCTTCGCTCCCTGATGGAAGCGCAAGAATGGGGGATGAGATGAGTCGGTCCTTAAGCTCCTGAAAAGCAGTCTCACACCGCTCTGACCAAACAAAATCTGTGTCCTTCTTCGTCAAGGGCGTGAGGGGGAGTGCTATCCTCGAGAACCCCTCCACGAACTTGCGGTAATACCCTGCTAGTCCCAAGAAACTGCGGATGTCAGATGCGGTCTTCGGCCGTGGCCAATCCCTCACCGTCTCTATCTTGGCTGGGTCCACAGCTAACCCAGCCCCACTGATCGTGTCCCCCAGGAAGGCCACCTCCTGCAACCAGAACTGGCACTTCGAAAATTTTGCGTACATCTGTGTCTCCCTCAACCTCTGCAGGACCTGTGCCAAGTGCTCCGTATGCTCCTCCTGAGTCCGAGAATATATAAGGATGTCGTCGATGAACACAATCACGAAGAGGTCTAAGAAAGGCTCGAATACACGGTTCATTAGACTCATGAATGCAGCAGGAGCATTCGTGAGCCCAAAAGGCATCACCGTGAACTCGTATAGTCCATAGCGCGAACTGAATGGCGTCTTCGGTATGTCCTCTTCCCTGATACGGAGCTGATAGTAGCCGGATCGCAGATCTAACTTGGAGAACCAGAAGGCTCCCTGTAGCTGGTCAAATAACTCATCTATCCGAGGCAGAGGATAGGTGTTACGGACCGTCAACCGGTTCAGCTCCCGGTAATCTATACATAATCGCAGTGATCCGTCCTTCTTCTTCACAAATACAACTGGCGCTCCCCATGGCGATGAACTTGGCCGCACAAATCTTGACTCGACTAGCTCCTGTAGTTGAGTTCTGAACTCTGCTAACTCCCTGGGAGCCATCCTGTAGGGTGCCCGGGACACCGGCTTCGCTCCCGGTACTAGCTGAATCCTGAAATCCAAATCTCTAGCAGGCGGTAGCCCGGGCAATTTCTCCGGGAATACATCTGCGAAATCCCGAACCACCGGAATATCTGAGATAGTCGCCTCTGTTCCCACCATCTCGAAGCAGACAATATAGACTTCTTCACCCTGCTCATGGGCCTTCACAGCCTGTATAGAAGATAACAGTAGGTGGCAGATAGGCTGGATACCTTCAACGATAACATGAGAGTCGCCATGTCTTAGCGTGATCCTCCTGGACGGGCAATCTATCTGGGCATGGTTCCGATGCAACCAGGCCATGCCCAAGATCAAATCAAAGTCCTGCAGCTTCAGAATGGTCGCTGGCGCCTCAAATGCCTTGCCGCCAATCTCGGCCTCCATATCACAATGTGCAGTGGTCCGCAGCTCCGACCCATCGGGTAGACACACCCTCATCGCTAGCCCAGGGAACCTCTCCACGCCTTCGAGTCCGTCGATGAAGGCCTCGGATACGAACGAGTGTGAAGCACCCGTGTCGAAAAGAGTATGAGCGGGCTTGCCGCTGATCATAACTATGCCTGTGATAACCTCCTCGGGATTCCTCGGCTCTGTGAGGTCCAAGGCATATATCTGCTCCTGCTCGCGTCTCCTGCCGTGATATCCCCGACCTCGGCCTCGTCCTCGGCCTCGTCCTCGGCCCTGCTGTACTGGGGCCACTGGAGGTGGAGGAGGAGGAGGGGGATGGAATCGGTGCGGGCACTCCGACCTGATGTGCCCAGGCTGGCGGCATCCGTAACAAACCACTTGTCGGTGGCCTCGGTCATCCTGTCTCCTCGGATCATGCATCTGTAGAGGTGGGGGAGCCAATGCTGGAGGAGGCCCCTGCTCCTGCCTGAAGTTGGGACGACGACGTCCCCCACCCCTCCTGTATCCGATGGTCCTGCCTCTCTGAGAGCCCCTACTGCTCTCACCTGATGTCGATCCATCAAATGGTCTCTTCCCTCCGGCTCGCACCATCAGCTGGTCAGCCTCCAGCTTCTTCGCCATCTCGATGATCTGCCTGGATGTGCCATGAGAAATGAATAGCAAAGCCTGCCTCAAATCATCCCTGAGGCCCCGGTAGAACCTCTTCGCATACCTCCTATCGTCGGTGTCCTGAATCCCCGCGAACCTGGCCAAGTGGGAGAACTCTCTCTGGTACTCTATCACTGATCTAGTCCCCTGCTTGAGGTTCAAAAACCTCTCCTCCAAAGCATCCCTGTCCGTAGCAGAAACGAAGTGCTCCAGAAACACATCGCCAAACTCCTCCCAAGATATCTCTGACAGCTTAAAGTCCGCATATGTAGACGCCCGGACTGATTTCCACCATCTCTTTGCATGAGCCTCTAGCACAGAGGTGGCTAGGGGTACTGCCTGGCCGACTGGGCAGCTGATGCCCGCTAAGATTTCGTGTATGGCCTCCAGCCATTCTTCCGTCTTCACCGCATCCTCTGTCCCGCGGTACGTCGATGGGGACAGGCTCTTGAATGCACTCAGCCAGCTCGACCCCGGATTTGGCTGTGGAGCCGGGACTTGCTGGGCTCTAAAGGCATCCAAAATCGCCGTCAGGGTCTGCCCCATCTCCGTATGTAGGAATGGAGTGGCAGCTGGAGGGGGAGGAGCCACATTTTGCGGCGCTGCGACCTGTGGAGGTTACATAAAGGTAAGGTTAGAGCAAAATTGGCCTAACACATTGTACTTTGTGGACCATTTATGTGACTTTACACATGGGCACACCACTGCTTCCGCTGCATAGTTTGTCCGCAAACTAATGCTCGGGCGGGGGTGGTCCCATGTTGTGGACTTCTTTCTCATATGATCGTTGTTCGAGTGATACCAGTTTGTAAGATCCCCCTCCCCCTTACCAAGGAGGGCTACCAGATCTTATGCCCAGAACCGCCGTCTTACGGTGGCACTAACTCACGGGTTAGTTGACACCGCAACACGCCGATCCTGCCGGCTAGTACGATCATTAACCTGTAGGCCAATATGAGAAGAAGAAGTAAACTGTATATAAAAACCATCAGTCCACAAGTCACAGTACAATCATGTAAAAGAAATGAATAGTACAATAGTCCACAATATAGTACCAATGAAAGAGTAAAAAGGGCTTATGCCCAGTACATCAAATCTCTCTCTCACAAAATCATAAATGCGGAAGCTACACTAGAACATCAAGACTCGTCCCACCTGAGGACGCACAGTAGTGGTAGTAGCCTGCTGAAGCGGTATCTGCTCCTCATGTCCTGCCTCCTCGACGTGCTGGTGCTCCATCTCCACGGGCTCCTAAAAATAGTTGGTCACCGACCATTAGTCAAAAAGACTAAGTCGTTTCCTCCGCACCTCGCCCCGCAGCTCCTAGGCACCGAGCGGAAGGACGAAGCGGAGGACAACAAGGGATAACAAAGTGGAAGCAGGTGACAATATCTAACTAGAGTTGTAATAAGTAATGTAATTCTACTCTAGCAGTTCTAAGTACGGTACAAGTAATAAGTAAGAGCGGTGCAGTAAAGGAAAGTATAGAAACAGCAGTGTGAACAAGTAAATAAGCTAAGCTACCACTAAGCTATCATCACAAACGTACCCTAACTTATATAAATGCCCATACAAATATATAAGTTAGGGTTTCCAGGAAATTTAACTTATCATATAAAAGAGCCCATACTAATTTATATGATAAGGATCTATGAAGCGTATGACCTAATATGAATGAATGATATGATGCAATTTTATGCGCAGGCAAGTGCAACTCACACACAACGACTCTGTGATCACAGACCTTTAGTTCCCACTTTTTGAGAGCTAGCATCACTCTTGGGTACCACCGCTGTGGCTACGGCAGCAGCGGAGCGGGCGTCTCCGCTTCTAGACCGGTATGCACACTACCAAGCCTTAGACCCCTCTCATACGCCTCTGTACACGTCCAAGGTGCACTCTAGAGTCTCGCGTACGTACTTTGTTGACAAACCCGTCAGTCTTGTTGGGTCGGATGTGCGTTATCGGGGATCGTCCTCCAGACCGCAGTGTAAAACAACCCACTGGCCCCTCTAACTCTCACAACCGCCTGGTGCACCGTACTGCCATCGGTGTGACGAACGGCCAGTACTGCATGCCCCGCCACGATATTTATGCACATGTAAGTAAATCATACCGAGCCTCCCACTCGCAGGACCAAAACCCGTCCTGAATCCCTCAAACTCAAACCCGGGTGAGAACGCACATTAGTTCCTTTATACCAACTCCCTCCAACCCTAGACGGGTGAGCATATATCATAAATCTCTCCAACCCCCACACGGGCGAGAAGGTACAACAATGTCCTAACCTATTAAGCTACTATTGTCTACGGTTTATTATACTTAGAGATTTAAGGTTAATCCCAGGACTGCCCCCGGTATTCCCTGTGAAGGGCTCTCAAGGGGCACTAGGAACTGTGTTGGGATTACGCCCAGCGTTACCTTTCGCAAGGATATTTATTTTAGTTGATGGCTACCCATGTATCTCCCCAGCTCTCCTTTTTGCTTTAGTATAACCCTAGTGACTTAAGGTATTACCGGAAAACCGACGGTCTTCCGCCGATCCCCGCTCGAGTTGCTAGCTAAGACTTGCACTTTTAATCCCTCACTAAGACAACTCTACCCACCAGGGTTACTCATGTTGAACTCTCTCTTATTTCTGTCGATAACCAATCCCCTAGTAATCCCTTAAGGCAAGACCTATTTGTATTATATACAGACCATGACCTATGAATATCCTAAAAATGTGATCTTCCAAAACTTAAGGCATCTTGCCTCTAAATATTTATCCTAAGGTATTATGGACTAAGGGAACTACCCTAAGGATTCTCGTAATTTTCCTTGGTCAAATAGTCCTTTAATTAATTCTTTTAGTTTAAATGTTAGGTCACTTTACACATGAAGTAGTTTGATTAAGTATCCACTGACCTAGGGAATTTTTTTCTGAGATGTATATTGACAAAATATTGCTGCCTACAGAATTTCATAATTTTCCTTAAATTATTTATTATCATTTTCAATTTAATATCAATTCCACACAAATTCCATTTTCCAAATGATGTATAGTCATTATGTACTCAAAAATTCCAGAAAAATTACAAAGCTTTTAGGACACTAATTTATGACTATTGGCAGAGAATCATCAACATTTATTGTAAGATGGCCTATAGGATTCCATTATAATATATTTACCAAAATGCCATTGTACTAACTTAACACAAATAATGCATCCATTAAATTCTGAGAAATTTATGCAAGACTAATAATAACATTTTATAGCAATAGAATAAATTCCAAATTTTTCAGAAGTATATATCCATCACTTCAAGAATTTACAAGATAAGGGTAAAATGGGGAATTTAGGGTATCTACTCCAAAGGTTCTTCAAAAAAGAGAAATCATATTTTTCCTAAGTCCAATGTGATCTCATCTATGCCTTGGCAAAATTGTTTGAATTTGTACTTGAAGAAATCCTATTTTCCAATTTTATTTCCAAAATAGCTATATTTAAAATAAATTCCAATAAATAGAATTTTGATTCCAAAAATTCCATTATTAATTAGAGAGATGAAATTTACCCTAATGAACCACTATAAATAATTTCATGACCCTTGCATGTCACCATTGGGCTAAATACACCAATTTGCATTTTTGCTATTTGCACACCAAGGCTTAACATAGGCTAGCACATGCAAGTGGATTCTCCAACATGCAGTGAACCCAAGGTGCTGAAAATTTGATCATGCACCAGGGATGACCCCACTGACCTACCACCAAAGTTTGGGGCCATGGGGAGGAGTAGAGCTCCATATATGTCATTTATTTATATTTTGCTTTTTTACCACAAACTATAGGAAAATATTCTCTATAAATTCCTAAATTTTGACAGGAACTAAGTATGCCCTAATCATGCATGTGCCCAAAATTTGGGGCCATGGTGATCAATAGTTTGACCTAGGCATCCAATTTAATTTCTGCCCTACACTAGGACCAGTCCTAGGAGAAAAGTCCTATAGGACTGTACACTACACCAAAATGTATGTTTAGGGTGGCATATTAAAGGTAAGACCCTAGGCTACATTTTGCATTAAGGGGCTAAGTTCTCGAAATGCCTCTAAGAGGCCTATATATAGCATGCAAAGTGACTGAAAAGGTGTGACAGAAATTTCACTATTCATCAAATATTAAAATTAAAACATTTAATCCTCTGCACGAATCTTAAAGCTAAACCGACGGAATCGGTTCATCGTCCCCAGGGGTTTGACGACCACGATTGCTCCTTCCTGGACGATGTTGGCTGGCCTTTTCCGGCCAGCTGAGCCACCACCACCGCCGGCGGATATCTCCACCACCTTCGTTAAGGTGGGGGCTAGCGTTTCCCGGCGGTGGGGCCGCCGGAGTTGGCTCCTCCGGCGAACCCGAGCAAGAAGAGAAATGCTCGATTTTCTCCAATTTCTCTCATGGCATCGGGCTCAATTGAGCCCGATATCTCCCTAGATTGATCTAGAAACCTAGTACGGGAAGAGGCGAGGCGAAACGGTCCTGAATCGAAGCTTGGCTGCGGGTCAGGCGGCGGTTTGCCGTGGTGGTGGTGCGCCGGCGAGCTCCACCCCGAAAGCTCAAATCTCCACCGTTCTCCATGATTAAGCAGTCGAATTCCACTCCTCTCGGCCTTATGAAGCTAATGGTGAGCTCTGTTTGGACTGAGGTGGCCTATAAGTGGAGTTAACTCCAAGGTGAGCTCGGTTTGAGCATTGGAGGCTTCACCCATGGTGCCATGTGGCTCACTGCCTTGGTTTTCTACTGGAATTGAAGAGGGGAGGTCAGCCACCTGGTTTTGGGCAGCCTAAACCAGCTGATGGGGTGGCCATGTGGCCACCATTTTCTTCATTCTCTTTTCTCTCTCTTCTTCTCCTAAAAATTCCAATTTTACCCCCTTGCATGTATTCTCTCTCCTGATTTAGAGGGGTAGGACTGGTCTTGTTCACTTGGGCTGACTATGGGCCAATTTTGGTGGGCTTGGTCCAAGGGGAAATGGCTTGGCCTTCATTTCACTCTTTAGGTCAATTTGTTGACCAAATTGACTTAGGGAGTTGACTTGGTCAACCATGGTGGGTGGACTGACCCCACTTGGTGGAAATGGGTCTAGTGGCACCACCCAACTTGGTTTGGGTCAAGGGGGTGCCCCACTTAGGTTAATTAGGCCTATGAGTGTGGGTTTGACCAAATTAAGCCCAAGGTTGACTTTGGTCAATTGTGGTCAAAATGTTGACCAAGTGACACACCCTAGGGTCCACTTAGATTGTCTTTAGGGCTAGGGTAATGTGGTGGGGTCATGGTGTGGCTAGGGTCCCTAATTAGGCTAGTTTGACCTAGTTTGACTAAGGTCTTATAGTGGGCCCCACATGGCTACCACCCACTACCTAGGGTCAAACCTAGTTGATCTCCTTAAATCTCACCCCATGCCTAACCCAATCTAAGTTGAGGGGTCCAGAAGTAACATGGGATGTTACAGATAGAGGTTGCAGGATTGGATAAATAAAAATGAGTTCATCATTTGAAGATAAGATGAGTAGAGTGTGGATTGGCTAGTGTTAGGGGGTGCTCGGGATCGACGAAAGATCCAGTACAACAAGTAAGGGTTTGGGAAATTCGATAGCAAACAATAATAGTAAGTGTCTTATGAAAGGGATCTTTGGGCGTAATCCCATCGTAGTTCCTAGTGCCTTAGAGAGCCCTTCACGTTGTATACCTTGGGCAGTCCTGTGCTAACCTAAACTGTAGGTAAAACTAAATTGCAAGAGTAACTAGTGTAACTAGGGGTTCACTTTCACTCACCTCGATTCTTCAGGATGTTAGGTTAGGTCACTCGGGCTGTAGGCTCGGTGGATTTGGTGACGGGCAGGTTTGTTTGCCAAGCTTTGGCTTGGGTGTTGTTTGAGATGGGCAGGTTGGCTCGGCAAGCTTTTGCTCAGTTATTGTTGTGACGGACGGGATGGTCCGGGGAGCTTTAGCTCTGTGGTGATACATAATATTGCATGTGCATAAAGTATAACGTGGTGGGTCTTCGGTATGGGAGAGTCGATGCACCGACGCTAATAGGTTGTCTCGGGAAGTGCGGTTTAGCACTTGGCCAAATGAAGTCCACTGCACCAGCCGACAAGAGTACGCATGAGCTCCGCTTAGTGCACCAGTGTTGAGGCATATGATAGGTCTGACTGGTAGTGCAATTACATGTTTAGAGGTGGGCGAGGCTCAACCAACTGCTTCCATTTTCCACTACGGAGGAATCCTGGGAGGTTCGGCTCCGGAAAGGAGGAACTAAAGGTCTGTGTACACAGGGTTGAGTGGGTGAGTTGCACTTGCATGTTCACATCATGGAAAAATTGTATTTCATGGCATAATCATTGCATATAACCCGACACCTATTGTATAAGTGGTATGAGATGCTTATACAATAGGCCCTACAAAACAACCCCTTGGTTTATAAGTTCATGCGAACATGCTTATAGGTTAAGGTTTATTTCAGTATCTTTATATGTATATTGTTAGAAGACGACACCCTATCGTATAAATGAGTATGAGACTTTTTATACGATAGGAGCCCTACAAAAAATCCCTTGGCTTATGGGTTTTCACATAAGTGAAGGTTACTTTTCTTGTTCAGTCTTTCTTATATTCACTCTGTTTTATATACTATAAAACTATTAGATTAGTCCCGCCACAATCTACTTATTTGATTTTCTCCACCTTCATGTCCTCTCCTTTCCTTCTCCCTGCTCGGTGCTTAGGAGCCATGGGTGAATGCGCGGGGGATGATAGGACTTAACCTTTTAGACTAACGGTTTTCGAACCACATCATTTTAGGGGACCGTGGAGCCCAACATGGAGGAGAAGCCCCGGAGTTCTGCACGCTTGGAAATGGGGCAATCTAGTACCGGAGTTCAAACGACAGGGACTGTGAGTCCTGATCGCTAGTAGTTTTATTTATTTTGCTTCCGCGATGAGAGATGTGTAGTGAGGACTTGATGTACTTGGCATGAGCCCAAGATTCAACACTTTTATTGTTATTTCTGTGGACACTCCCATCATGGAGATTATTATTATTTATGTGATTTTTTGTGGACATGCCTTTATTTCTTTGCTACAGTTGTGATCGATTTGGCGGATAGGATCGGCGTTTTGTAGTGATGACCATCCCCGGCGAGAAGGGGTCACCGCAAAGCGGCAGTTCTGGGACTAAGACCCCGGTGTTTTTTTTAAAAAAAAGGGTCTGACATTAAGCGTTTCATTCAGCTTCTCCCTAGACATTTAGAGATATAAAGTGAAACAATCCTCCCTATGATGGGGCATTTAAGCTTCCCTTCAACTTCCTCAGAATTAGTTGGCTCTAGCTAATCCTTTTGGTGAGGATTACTATTGTCATTAATGAAAGTGCAAGTTAGATCTGATATTCTCTAGAGGGTGGGGTGAATAGAGTATGGTGCTTACAAAAAAAACTTTTACAACTGTTGTTGTATATCTAAGTGAAAAGGGAAGCACATAACATAAAGTAAACACAGCAACTAACTAAACACAGAGCAAACACATATCACAGCCAGAAAACAAAATAAAATAAGCAACTAGAAGACACATGGAGCTATAGTGGTTCCCCAACTAATCTGGGTACATCCACTCTTCTACCACCCTAGGTAGGAATCCACTGCAGGATGAGTTGATCAGGTGTCCTAGGCACCAATGGGTTTTGATCAGGTCCCCAAAAACCAAACCCTCAAGTCTTTTGGAAGGAGACTTGCAATTAGAATAATTTTGAAGGGATTTAAAACCCTGTACAGGAATTAGAGAGAGAGGGTGATAGTGTCTTCTCTGTCAACAGTCAGAGAGAAGACTTGTAGATTGATGTAGCAGCTCTTGCTCCCCCTGAGATCTTGAATTGGTCAGGAATGATGGAGCACTGCTTCAGGGTGATAGGCCTTCAATGACCTAGAATGCCTGGATCAGAACTGCTTTAGGAACTTCTTTGACAGATTGATTGAATGTAGTCCTTTGAAGTTATCCTGTAAATAGAGAGAAGAAGACTCTTGATTGAATTTAGTTGTTCTTCTTCTTCTCCAAAAGTCCTCTGGTCAAGGCTGATTGCAGTTAAGAACTTTTGCTTTGAGAATGTTTGTTCTTCTGCAACTTTTGAGTATTTTCTGTATTGTAATTCTTGAACTCTGCTTAATTCTGTTCTCTTTTTGTGTCACTGTGTATCCCTCTCTTACTGACTGAGGAATATTCAAACTTTTGAATGTCGAGTAGTAATTACAGTCGGCCTTGGAAAGAATCAGCAATCAATGACTTTCCTAACTGTCCCATGGAAAAATGGCATGAGATCGTCCATAGTCAATGCACGTTCAAACGGTAACATTCCGAGAAGATCTGGCATTAAATGTTCAAGAATCAGTGCCAAGAAACGAGACGGGAACCTTGAAGAAAACCTAATCTGGATTCGTCGAACAGAGAACACAATTCGTCAATCTGAACTTGTGTTCGTCGAGCTGAGCTTGAGTTCGTCGAGCTAAGCTTTATAGAGTTCGTCGACCAGACAATCTTCATTCATCTGATAGACAGTCTTCATTTGTCGAGCTGAGAACCAAATTCGTCAACCTGAGAAAAGTTCTGGACTTAGGCAAAATATCCTGCATCTGCTGAAATGCTGTGTCGACAAAAGTTGGTGTCGACAGATTCATCTTGGTGTCGACACAAATCCTCTGGTGTCGACATAAGTTGGTGTCGACTGAAATCCTAATGTCGACATAAGTTGGTGTCGACATAAGTTGGTGTCGACTGAAATCCTGGTGTCGACATAAGTTGGTGTCGTCTGAAATCCTAGTGTCGACATAAGTTGGTGTCGACTGAAATCCTGGCGTCGACATAAACTTTCTGGTGTCGACACAAACCCTAAGTGTCGACACAGATTCTCTGAGTCCAGAAATCATCGAGTAGAGGTTATCATTCGTCGACCTGAGAAGCTGACTTCGTCGACCTGAGAAGCTGTGAACTTGAGGTCCAAGTTCGTCGAGCTCAGAATAAAATTCGTCGACCGAAGCATGAAGCTGGACTTAGAAAAATTTAAAGTTCTCCTGACTTTGGCGTGATGTAGAAACTGAGTTTTCATCGAATAGAGAACATAGGTCGTCGAGCTCAGCACTAAGAATTATCTCATGATCGTCGAGCGCAGAACTCCTTTCGTCAAGCTGAGTTCGACGAACGTCGAACTAACTTTACTTAGTCTTGAAAACTTGAGAGTCTGGAGTCTCTAAGGGTCTTGTTGAAAGCTGGTCCATCTGGAGTTGAGCCTAAGGACTTGAACCTACACTCAAGGACACAAAATTACCCTGGCTATACATGATGGGTCACATCCTAAGTCAGTGAACCTAGCCCAAATCAACTAGAGATCCAATAATCTCCCCCTATTTGGTTGAGGTCACTAACAGAGACTCAAGACAGAAAAACAAAGCAAGAAAAGAGATATATCTGGCAGAGAATTAAAACACATGCAACAGATATATATATACACATCTTTGCTTAACAGATAGCATAGTTTAAAAACAAATAACAGACAAAAATTAAAACAAAAAAAATTACTTCTTTGGCTTCTTCTGCTGAGGTTTGTCTTTTGCTATCTTTTCTCCTAGCTTCTTGAAAATGATTTCTCTGTTAGGATTTTGAGATTGAGCCACTGTCATGGTCATATCAGCTGCCCCAATAATTTTTAATGATGTTACTCTGGGGAAAACTGCTTCTGGGTGAAGTTTCATATAATCATCAACATTAAATAATTTGTTGCCTTTGCCAAATCTCTTTAGCTCTTCCTTTCTATACTTTAACATAATTGAAGACCAGAAATATGTTTTCCTTCTGCTTTGGCTTTATTTATCAATGATAAACCAATCAGCTCTTGGTACCTAGCTATTTTTGCTGTATTAGTAGTCTCTGGATCTTCAAAAGGAATTGGAGGGGAGTCTGGCTTCTTTGGGCTTTCAACTTTTTGTACTTTAGAACTTTGTTGCTGCTGCTTATGTTGACTACTTGAGCAGGATGGCCTCTGCTGGCTGCTTCCAGAAGATCTCCCTGAATGTCTCTAATAAGTTTGCATTGGGGCAGATCTCTGGGAGCTAAAGCCACTGGCACCAGCTGCTGGAGGAGGAGGAGGAGGAGGATCCTTCCTGTATCTGTGCACTGGAGGATGAGAGTATCTCATGCTTCTCTTTCTATCTTTTTGCTGGTTTTGGAGAGCCACATCCATACTGGCATTCCCTTATATGGAGTCACATTGTGCAGAATATAGTAGGGAGTGTCTACAGTGGGATTTGGCTTGGGAGGAGGAGCAGCCTTTCTCTTCTTTGACAACAATCTCTTTTTCCTGCTAGCTGCATCTTCATCAGAATCAATTTCATCATCATCATATTCTGAATTCTGAGGGCTATCATACAATGAATCCAAAGCTATGAAGGTCTTATCAGAAACAACAGCCTTTGTTGGAGGAGGGGCAGAAGGTTCAGGAATAGGGGTATCAGCAACTAGAGAAGAAATATCTGTACAAGATTCAGAAACACAAGAGACAGAGCTTTCAACTACTGCCTTATTCTCTTCTTCAATGTCTGCCTAAATAAGCTCATCTAGAGTAGGCATGGGAGAGTCATCCATAATGAAGTCTGGTGCTAAACCTGGCACTGATGTATCTTCTGGAATGACTTTTGAGCTGGAGGCAGATAGAGCAAAATTGTCATAGATGTTGGGTACATTGGTCAAATGTACCTGATTTGAAGAAGCCTTCCCTAACTCAATGATATGCATCATAATGTATTTGATGTTTGTTTGAGTTACTTGTGCAGGTTAGGTATACACTGGACTGAAGCTAAATGTTTCTAAGTCCATGTGTCGACACCTAGAGGAAAAGTGTCGACACTTGAGAAAGCTTGTGTCGACACCCAGACAAGCAGTGTCGACACTTGGAGTCATTGTGTCGACACCTGGGATGAAGAGTCGACACCAGACAGAAAGTGTCGACACTTGGAGCTGTGTCGACACTCAGTGAAGAAGTATGCAGAAAAGCTGTGTCGACACTTAGCAGAAGTGTCGACACCTAGAAGAGCTGTGTCTACACCAGAAAGTGTCGACACTTGGAGCTGTGTCGACACTCAGCAAAAGTCTGCAGAGTCTAAGTAAAAGTGTCGACACTCAACACAATGTGTCGACACTATGCTGAAGAGTCAGTATTTGAAGTAAGTGTCGACACTCAACACAATGTGTCGACACTATGCTGAAGAGTCAGTATTTGAAGAAAGTGTCGACACTCAGCACAATGTGTCGACACACAACCAGAAGAGTCAACACTTGAAGAAAGTGTCGACACCCAGCACAATGTGTCGACACTTAGTTGAAGACTCTACACTTGAAGAAAGTGTCGACACAAGGAGCTGTGTCGACACTTAGCAAAGAACAGAAAAGTTTACAAAATATTCTAAGTACAAGTGTCAACACTAAGGGAATGTGTCGACACTCAGCTGAAGAATCAAGATTGAAGACTTGTGTCGACACCAAGAAGCAGTGTCGACACTTGACAGTTTCTACACATAAAGATGTGTCGACACAAAGGAGATGTGTCGACACTTAGAAGAATACAGTTAATGAATGAAGTACAAGTACTTGTGTCGACACTCAATTTCAGTGTCGACACATGCAGAAGAATCTGTGTCGAGACATACAAGGAATTGTGTCGACACCTTGTAGACTTGTGTCGACACTTACACAACATGTGTCGACACTTAGCCTATAAGTGTCGACACTTAAGAACAGAAAGTCTCGACACTATCTGATAGTTAGAGAATTTCAAGAAGTGACTAGTTGACATGACAGCTGCCGATCCAGCCGGTCTACAGCAACTGTCAGAGGAATCAGAAGTTTGTTATGAACCGGACCAGCCGGTTACCATGAAGGAAGCCTATAAATAGGCATCCTTAGTTTACAGAAACAGTTGTTGTTGTGATTGAGAAACAAGAGTTACAGCTTGAGAGAATATTTAAAGTAGTTGATCAGATTAAATCAAGAAGTGATACACAGAGGATCAACACAAGAAGTCTGTCAGTTCAACTGCAGATCTAAGAAGTTGGAGAGAGAGAGCTCCAATCAAGAATTCAGTCTTTGGAACTAAGGCTGAGAAGAAGGATTCAGAAACAACTGGATCTCAAGAAGCAGAGGTCAAGGAACAACTGCAGAAGATTCAGACTAATTCAGTTCTAACTCAAGAAGCTTTGAAGGAAGCTAAGTCAGTTTGGATCTAACTGAGTTCTTCCAAGAACTCTTCAAGAAACTCTCAACTCCTCTCTTATTTTCTGAGTTGTAGAGTTAGCAATTGTATTTCTATTTTAACTTGTAGGATCCATTGGATCTGAGAGAATTGTAAGCCTATATTATAAAGGCTGAGGGTAGGGCTTGATTGCCTGAGTGTAGGAGTTGAAGAACTCTGAGTGTAGGCCTTAATTGGCTGAGTGTAGGCCTGGGTGGCTGAGTGTAGGCCTTAGTGGCTGAGTGTAAGGCTTTGGGCCTGAGGTGTAGGAACCTAGTTGGGTTCTGAGATAGTGGAGAAGTTTGGCCGAATCTAGTACACTGCTAGATAGGCGAAGGGGGAAAGTGGATGTACCCAAAGATTGGGGAACCACTATAAATTAGTGTGTCTGCTGTGGTGTGCTGAGCTGTGCTGTGGATTGACTGTTTGATTTCTGTAATTGCTGTTAGTTGTAATAATCTGTGAAATAACTGTTGTGCTGCAAACAAAATTGCAAAAAGGTTTAGGTCACCTATTCACCCCCCCTCTAGGTGTTTAGGTACCATATCTTTCAAGTGCTATCAGAGGGAGGTTACTCAAAAAGGACTAACTGTCTGAGGAAATTCAGTTTGGCAGATTCAGTATAAGTTAGCACACAGTTTCAAGAAAATCAAGAAACATGGGTTCTTCAGAGAATCACAAGGAATTGGGTTCAATGAAACTGCCCATATGCAGAAAAGAGATTTTTGGAATCTGGAAAGAAAGGGTAAGGCTGTTCATGGAGGCCTCTGACCCTAGGATCTACATCACAGTCAAAGAAGGGCCTTATGTGCCCATGAAGATTTCAGTCTTGGATGCTACACAGAGAACTCCAAAGGATTTTTCTGAGATGACCAAGGATGAGATTGTCCTAGCTACAATGGACAAAAGGGCACAGAACATCATAGTTAGTGCAATTGATGATGCCACCTTCCAGAACCTTATTCACTGTAAAACAACAAAAGAAATGTGGGATACCCTCATTGTCTACATGGAAGGTTCTGAAGAAGTAAGACAAGATAGGAAGTCCTTGCTTAATCAAGAATATGAGAGCTTTAGGCAAGGAAGAGGAGATAGCATCACTGAATGCTACAAGAAGTTTTATAGAATTGTTAATGAACTCATGTCCTATAGAAGAGAGTTCTCTAACTATGAATTGAATGATAAATTCTTAAGGTCCCTAACCAAAGACTGGGACACCAAGATCTGTGCCATCAGAGAAATGGCAAAGTTGGGAGAAATTCCTCCTCCCACACTGTTTGGCAAGTTGTTATCTTATGAGATGCAATTGTCAGTAAGAAAAGAGGAGGAAAAGTCAACAAGGACTGAACACAGGGAAAGGACTGTTGCCTTTAAGTCAGAAGTACCTAGAAAGAACAGGACTAAGTCATCAACTCCTCCTCCAGAGGTAGTTGGATCAGAATCTGATGAGTCTGTTAGCACTAAATCTACAAGCAGTGAAAGTGATGAAGATTTTGCTGCATTCACCAGACATTTTCAGAAATTCCTTAAGAAGAAACAGTGGAGGTCCAGACCTTCATATTCCAAAGGGAAAGAAGTCCAGTATCAGGAGAAGAAGCCTTCAAAGAAGGATAAGAAAAAGACAAAGACTAGTAAGGCAACTGGGTCTAAGATAGTATGTTACTGCTGCAATAGACAGGGGCATGTTATTACAGATTGTCCTGAGAGAAGAAAAGAATCCAGTGACAAAAAGAAGACTCACTTCAAAGGAAATAAGGAGAAGTCCTTTGTTGCAAAGAATGAGAAGACTCTTTCAGACATTTCTTCTTCAGACACTGAGACAGATGCTGAAGCCTACATAGGGCTATTTGCTGAAGAAGAAGAAGAGTTTATGCAGATCATGGAATCAATCTATGAACAAGAAGAGTGTCAGTGCCAAGGACTGATGGCATTGACTGAAAGTACCAAAATCCTGGAGCAGCCAGGACCTAGTCAGGTACAAAGTCCAACTCAAAGTTCAGATTTCAGTTCTAGTTCAGAGTCAGATTCATCTTCATCAAGTGATGGGAGTGTTTCTGAATCTGAGGGAGATATTCATCAGCTCTTAGATGAATATAAAGTACTGTTGCAAGCCTATAAGAAAAGCAAGTCCCTTGCCAAAAGTCAGGCAAAGGAGATTGCTGATCTCAAGGCAGCTGCAACAGATTTTGAAAAACAGTATGATCAAAAACTGAATGAAGTAGCCAGGCTGAAACACATTACAGTGATTCAGATGGGTACTATTACATTTAAGAATGATCAAATTAAGAGACTGGAGATCAATCTCCAGAAGGAAAAAGAACTTGCTGCTAGGTTTTCAAAACCTAAATCAGTATTACCATTAATTGATGAATTTGTTCATCAAAAAGGCAAAGCTTTACTAGGTTTTGTTAGACCTGCAGGGACTGTACAGTCCAAGTTCAAGTCCAAGGGCAAAGCCCCAGCAATCAATAAGCCTGCTGTAGTCAAGACAGCAAAGGTTGTACCTAAGCAAAGGTACAACAAGTTTGAATGCTGGTGCTGTGGCAAGGTTGGCCACTTTACCTTGGATTGTTGGCACAATGCCAGTGCCAAGTTGAGTAGCAAGTTACCTGGTGGAAAGCCAGCAGGTAGCTATGTCAAGTTGCAAACTAACAATCACCAAGGACCCAAGTTTACTTTGGGTTCTAAGGTTCATTAATTTGTTTTGCAGGTGAATCCAAGTGGCCATACCCCTACATGGTACTTGGATAGTGGATGTTCCAGACACATGACTGGAACTAGGGGACTACTGAAGGACTACATTCCAATCAAAAATGGTCCTAAAGTGACCTTTGGTGGTTCTGAAAAAGGAATCATCAAAGGGTTTGGTAACATCTCTTCAAACCTTGTTACCATTACTCAAGTGGCTTATGTTAAAGGGTTGAAACACAACCTCATTAGTATAAGTCAGTTAAGTGATGTAGGGTATGACATCTCATTTGTTAAAAATGGTTGTCATATCAAGAGGTCAAGTGATCAAGAGATCATTTTGACAGGATATAGAAAGAGAAATGTCTATTGTTTAGACATTATGATTGAGAACAATGGTTCTCCTGTCTGTCTTGTAGCTAATGAGACAATCTCTCATTGTGTCAAGTGGCACAAGAGGCTAGCTCATCTTAACTACAAGACTATTAGCAAACTCTTTAGCAAAGAGTTAGTGAGGAATGGTCCTCAAGTTAAGTGTGTCAAAGATGGCATTTGCTCAGCTTGTCAAAAGGGCAAGCAGACTAAATCCACCTTTAGAAGCTTAGACAACAAAGATGCTGTGAGGTGTTTATACCTCTTGCATATGGATCTATTTGGTCCAATGCCAGTTCACAGCTTAGGTAGGAAGGTCTATACCTTTGTAGTTGTTGATGACTACTCAAGGTTTTCCTGGGTGTTCTTCTTAAAGCAGAAATCTGAAACACCTAGTGTCCTCTATAGTTTTGTTAAGCAAATTCAGAATGAATTGAACTGTACAGTGGTCAAAATTAGAAGTGACCATGGTACTGAGTTTCAGTCTGAAAGCATGACAAAGCTGTGTGAAGACTATGGGATATTTCAAGAATTCTCTTCACCAAGAACACCTCAGCAAAATGACATTGCTGAAAGGAAAAATAGGACCTTGATAGAGGCTGGTAGAACCCTATTAAGTGATTCATCACTGCCAGAATATTTCTGGGCTGAAGCAGTTAACACTGCATGCCATGTGATAAATAGGGCTACCATCACTAAAAGGTTTAACAAGACCCCCTATGAAGTAGTGAAAGGCAGGAAACCAAATCTGTCCTATTTTAGGATCTTTGGTTGTAAATGCTTCATACTTAACAATGGGAAGTCTTACTTAACTAAGTTTGCTGCCAAGTCCCAAGAGGGAGTGTTTGTTGGGTACAGCAATAATAGTAAGGCTTATAGAGTCTACAACTTGACTACACAAGTTGTAGAGGAATCTGTGCATGTAGTTTTTGATGAGTCACAACTAATTAACAATGAGTTGTCTAGTAGTGTGTGCAGCCCCACAGGTCTTACTAAGAAGATGGACAAGCTTACCATAGAAGATGTACCAGCTGCAAGACAGCAAGTAGAAAATGATGGCTTATGTCCAGGGGGAGAACTACATGTACTAGGAGCTGAAGAAGTACAAGAAACTCAGCTTGATGAAGATGCTGAAGAAGTTCAACCAGAAGTAAGGATGCCTCCAGCCAACAGGCATCTAAGAGATCATCCAGTAGAGCTGATCATTGGAGATCCAAGACAAGGTGTTCAGACAAGGAGCAGAAATCAGAATGCTGTAGTATATTCAAGTTTTCTGTCTCAAATAGAACCAAAGAAATTTGAAGAAGCTATACAAGATCCACAGTGGACTGAAGCAATGCAGGAGGAGCTTAATCAGTTCAAAAGGTGCAAGGTTTGGGATCTGGTTCCTAAGCCTAAAGATCACAATGTGATAGGAACAAAGTGGATCTACAGGAACAAGTTAGATGAACAAGGTGTCATCATTAAGAATAAGGCAAGACTGGTTGCAAAAGGATATAGGCAAGAAGAAGGTATTGATTTTGATCAAACCTTTGCCCCAGTAGCCAGACTGGAGGCCATAAGGATGTTCTTGGCCTATGCAACCTATCAAGGATTCAAGGTATACCAAATGGATGTCAAGTCAGCATTCCTAAATGGTAATTTGAAAGAAGAAGTCTATGTGGAGCAGCCTGCAGGTTTTGTTGATTCAACTTTACCTCATTATGTGTATAGACTTAGGAAAGCATTATATGGGTTAAAACAAGCACCTAGAGCTTGGTATGAAACCCTATCTAGTTTCCTCATTGAGAACAAGTTCTCAAGGGGGAAAATAGATAAGACTCTATTCCTTAAGGGAATCTAGAGGCAAAGTAATACTTGTCCAAATATATGTAGATGACATTATATTTGGGTCTACTGAAAGTAGCCTTTGCAAAAAGTTTGCAAAGCTTATGCAAAGTCAATTTGAGATGAGTAGTATGGGAGAACTGAAGTTTTTCTTGGGTCTCCAAGTTAAACAGACTGGAAGTGGTCTATCCATATGTCAGTCTAAGTTCACCCTAGAACTCATAAGGAAGTATGATATGGATTCATCCAGTACCATGAAGACTCCTATGGGGTCAAGTATGTCTCTAAGCAAGGATGATGCAGGGAAACCTGTAGATGAAACCTTGTATAGAGGGATAGTTGGCTCCCTACTATACTTGACTGCAAGTAGGCCTGACATTATGTATGCTACATGTGTTTGTGCCAGGTATCAAGCCTGCCCTAAAGAGTCTCACTTGACTGCAGTCAAGAGAATCTTGAGATATCTAAAGGGCACACCTTATCTAGGCCTCTGGTACCCTAGGAATGGAGATTTTGATCTAATAGGCTATTCAGATGCAGACTTTGCAGGATGCAAAGAAGATAGAAAGAGCACTACTGGATCCTGTCAATTCCTAGGTGGAAGAATAATTTCATGGAGCAGTAAAAAGCAGACTAGTGTGGCTATTTCCACAGCTGAGTCAGAATATGTAGCTGCAGGAAGTTGCTGTGCTCAACTTCTATGGATTCAACATCAGCTAGTTGACTATGGATTTCAGGTAAGTAGAACTCCACTTTACTGTGATTCTACAAGTGCTATTTCAATAGCTAATAATCCTGTATCACATAGTAGAACTAAACATATTGAGATTAAATATCACTTTCTTAGGGAGCATGTAGAAAGAAATGATATTGCACTTGAATATGTTAAAACTGATAATCAGATAGCAGATATGTTTACTAAGCCCTTAGAAGAAGCTAAGTTCAATAGGTTCAAAATTGAACTAGGTATGATAAACTTAGACTAAGTTTACAGAACTAAAAATTGGCTAAGTAAAAAGGTGTCGACACATAGACAAGTCTATGTCGACACAGAATAGTAAGTGTCGACACTTCAGGAAAATGGTGTCGACACATCTAGGAAGCTGGTGTCGACACTTCAGAATGTTAGTGTCGACACATGTCGAGTAGGTGTCGACACATTCAATACGGTGTCGACACTTAAGTTTTACTCAGAATTTTCTAAGTAAAGTCTTGACTACATGTCGAGTAGTGTGGTGTCGACACTTAACCAAGTGTCGACACATAAAATCTGTTGACTAAACTTGTGTCGACACATGTGTGTCGAGACATTATAAGTCAGTGTCGACACTTATTGACAGTGT
This sequence comes from Platanthera guangdongensis, assembly GCA_039583875.1. NCBI lineage: Eukaryota > Viridiplantae > Streptophyta > Magnoliopsida > Asparagales > Orchidaceae > Platanthera > Platanthera guangdongensis. The sequence goes on along the minus strand of CM077163.1, from coordinate 77,729,505 downwards.
CGACACATCTTTAGAAATTCATCCCGCCTGTTCGTCTTCAAACAAGAAAGGTATAAATAGGGTTCTGTCTTTGTTTGTCGACACGCTTTCAAAAGTTTCGAGACCAAAACTCTTGTGTCGACATTTCTCTTCTCTAAAGACTAATTCTCCAAACCCTAATGGCTCCCAAGCTGGAAGAGAACGTTAACGAAGGCTATGAACTGGTGCGTGGCGCATTCGACGACGGTGATCAAGAAATCAAGTCGGTGATAACCCTAGTCACCAATTCAGGATTGGAGTTCTTGGTTTCAGAACCAACCAAGATATGGAAGAAGGAAGTTATAGAATTTCTTACTGGAGCGTCTGTAGATGACTCAGGCTACAGAATCAAGTCAAGGGTGCATGGCACCAAGGTCAAGATTTCACCCAAGTCTCTGAGAAAGGTACTTCAGCTACCTAAAGTTCAGGAAGAAGAGGAAGTAACAACATCTAAGACCAGGTAAGCACTTACCTGGTGTGGACTAGATCCTAAGCTAAAGATAGGATCAGTATTCAACAGGAGAGGAATGAATACCCAAGGAAAGTTTCTGTCAGAAGTTGTGGGTAAAGTTATCCTCAGCAAGACTGGAGGGCATGACAGGGTGTCAGCCTCCATGTTCAGTGTTATGACTAGAATCATCTTCAACCTCAAAACAGACTGGTCTATGATTGTATTTGAGAAAGTGAAGGAAAGTCTGAAGAAGCCCAATCTGGGCAGGATACTAAGTCTCTACCTGGCTGGATCAATTCCAGAGGTAATGAGCACTGCTGCTGGAACTAAAATCAATCACATGAGGAGAATGGATTCAAGGATATTCTCTAGATGGGAAAGAGTGCTGTCCAAAGAAGTTCCAACCCCAGAAAAGCAAGTTTCAAAGAAAGACTCTCCTCCCAGGAAGAAGAGGAAGACTGCTGCTGTGACTCAGGAGTCCTCCAGCAGCTCAGGCAGTGAAGAACATGTTGTTTTCACTCCTGATAGTCCAATAGATGTGGCTGCAGAGAAGTCACCTGCTCCTCAAGAGCCAGCTGAGATCCAGGGGGAGTTGCCTCCAGCTAGCCCCAAGGATCCAAGCCAGGGGGAGCCTCCAGCTGTAGAACATCCCTCTACACTGGAGACTGAGCAAGCTACACTTATTATCCAAGAGGTACTTTCTGACCTTAATACATTAGATTTTTCTGTAATGGATTCTGATTTGTCTGATGTCCATCAGCACATTCAGCAAGCAAGTACAGAACCAGATGTTGTTCTTCAGGACACATCTGCTGTTGTGCCACAAGTTCCTGATGAAGTAGTTGATGAAACCAGTACATCTCCTGCACAGTCACCCCCAGAATATACAATGGAAGATCTATTTCTGAATTTAGATCAAGAAGATTTTGACATGGACAAGACTGCTGCTGATGAAGTAAAGGGTGCTGCTGCTGAGGGGGAGAACTTGGATGTTCAGAAAGAGCCTATAAGGCTAAACACTGAGAAGGCACAAGATGTGCAAGCTGAACAACAATCAAGCCCTAAGGATAGGGTAAATATAGCAAGTACTTCAGAGTCTGAGGATGATGAAGCTGAGCAAGCTAAGAAGAAGCAGTTCTTTGTGTTAGAAAGTAGAGAAAAGAAGCGAAAAGTAGAGAACAAGCCGAATAAACTTTTGAATAACTGAAATTTTATTATCCAAAAAAGATATCATTTACAAAGGTATGGCCTCCCTTATATAGAATGAAGGAGATAAGAAAGAGAGTATACAAACAATGTGGGACTAAACATTTACAGTACTGAGCGGCTAGAACAATGGAGACCGAATAGGCCGCGCGGTTAGACAGATGGGCTAACCGCTCGGCAACTCCAGAAGGATAGAACAGGCCGCAGAGGTAGACCGATAGACCGCCCGGTCTCCAGGCACCAGAGAGACCGCCAGACCGCTCGGTCAACAAACCGCTGGAACAGACCGTGAAGCCGCCCGGTCTAACACTTCAACACTCCCCCTCAAGCTGGAGCATAGATATCAATCATGCCCAGCTTGTCACAAATGCGGAAGAAGGAAGTAGAAACCGGCTTGGTGAAGATATCTGCCAACTCCTTGTCAGAGGTGACAAAAGGAGTACAAATCTGTTTCTTCAAAATCTCCTCCCGAATGAAGTGACAGTCAACCTCTATATGCTTCGTTCTCTCATGAAAGACCGGATTCCTGGATATGTGTATAGCGGCCTTGTTGTCACAGAACATAGGGAGAGGACAATCATATACCTCGCCCAGGTCAAGCATGAGAGCCCGCAACCACTTTAACTCACACGTAGTTGACGCCATACTCCGGTATTCTGCTTCGGCACTGGATCTGGAAACAACAGACTGTTTCTTGCTCTTCCAACTTACGAGATTACCTCCAACAAAGGTACAAAAACCTGACGTGGATTTACGATCGCCTTTGTCATCTGCGTAACTGGAATCTGAGTAGGCCTCAACCCTCAGATGGCCATTCTTCTGGAAGAGTAACCCTCTGCCCGGTGCTGCTTTGATATACTCTAAAATCTTCAGGGCGGACTGAAGATGACACTCCCTGGGAGCTTGCATAAACTGACTGACCTTTCCTACAGCGTAGGCGATGTCGGGTCTAGTCACCGTGAGATAGATGAGTTTTCCTACCAAACGTCTGTACCGTGTGACATCAGATAGAGGAGGCGATTCATCCGTCCACGTTTTGTCCTCTCCAACAGCCATGGGAAGATGAGCTGGTTTGGCACCTGTCAAGCCTGCTTCTTGAAGAAGATCAAGGGCATACTTCCGTTGAGAGAGAACCAAGGAGTCAGGCTTCCGAGAGATTTCTATCCCCAAAAAGTATTTTGGAGAGCCCATATCCTTCGTGACCAAGTGCTGACGGAGGTGCTTCTTCGTCAAGTCCACCCCATCTTGGTCATCACCAGTAAGGAGAATATCATCCACATATACGGCTAAAACCACCAGCCCCGAGGCCGTTTTGCGAATGAACAAGGAGTGATCGGCCGAACTCCTTTGAAAGCCGATGGTTGCCACAATACCACTGAATTTTTCGAACCATGCCCGAGGGCTCTGCTTTAGGCCATAAATGGCCTTCTTCAAATGACAGACACGTGTCTCCCCCTGAGCAACATACCCAGGAGGTTGCTCCATATAGACGTCCTCCTGAAGATCGCCATAGAGAAAGGCATTCTTTACATCAAGCTGGGAAATAGCCCAAGCCCGGTTAACAGCCACAGAAAAGAGAACCCGGATGGTGCTGAGGCGAGCAACCGGAGAGAAGGTATCAAAGTAATCAACGCCATAAGTCTGAGTAAAGCCCTTGGCCACCAGCCGGGCTTTGTAGCGATCCACAGTGCCGTCGGGGAGAAACTTCACAACAAAGACCCAGCGACAGCCAACCACATCAGTGCCCACGAGAGGAGGAACCAGAGTCCAGGTAACCCGTTCAGTAAGAGTAGCCATCTCCTCATCCATGGCAGACTTCCAATGAGGGAGAGCGAGAGCCTCCTGATAGGTACGGGGAGTAGAAGTAGCAGAGATAGCCAAGGCAAAAGACCTGCGAGAAGGAGTCAGCTGATCATAAGAAACAACAGCCGTGAGCGGGTGTTGAGTACATGCCCGCACCCCTTTGCGAAGGGCAATGGGAATATCCAAATCATCGGGAGCGTCGGCGACAGGAGCGTCAGCGACCGGAGCGTCCGTGGCGGAGAAGGCTGGCCCGGGACTAGAGAGAGACGGCAGCGGAGAGGAGGGTGGAGGGGTGGGTTGGGAGACGGACTGGGAAGGAGTGGGTGGAGGAGTAGACGAAGGTGGGAAAACGTGGAGAGGTGTGGAAGGAACGGAGATATCAGAAGGAAGAGAAGGAAGAGAAGAGGAAGGAGAGAAATAGGAAGCATTTTCGAAAAAAGTCACATCGGCGGAGACAAACTGCTTGCGGAGAAGGGGGTCAAAGCAGCAATAGCCTTTTTGAGTGGTAGAGTACCCCAAAAAGACACACTTGGTGGAACGGGGGGAAAGCTTGTCGCGGGTAGCGGAGGGAGCGTGAACAAAGGCCGTACAGCCAAAGACACGGAGAGGAAGAGGAAAAGGTTCCTGGTGGGGGTAGAGAAGGGAGAAGGGAGTCCGGCCGTGGAGGACCGTGGAGGGAATGCGATTGATGAGATAGCAAGCGAGGAGCACAGCGTAGCCCCAGTAGGAGCGAGGGACGTGCATCTGCGTCATGAGAGTACGCGCAACATCAAGCAGGTGACGGTTTTTACGCTCCGCCACCCCATTCTGTTGGGAGGTGTAAACACAAGTCGTTTGATGAATGAGGCCGTGTTGGTGAAAGAACGCGGAGAACTCATGAGACAGATATTCCTTGGCATTATCAGAACGTAAGATTTTAATAGAAATAGCAAATTGAGTCTTAATCATAAAGTAAAAAGATTGCCAAACAGAAAATAGTTCAGAGCGATCCTTTAAGAGATACACCCAGGTACATCGAGTAAAATCATCGATAAAAGTGACAAAATAGGAACTGCCCCGACCAACTGTGAGGGTAGGAGCAGGACCCCATACATCAGAATGAACTAGATCAAAAATGCGAGAGGAGCCACGGCCGTGCTTCGGTGGGAAGGAGGAGCGATGATGTTTGCCAAGCTGACACGCATCACAGTTGAGCGGAGAACTGGTGGGAGGTAAGTGGGGCAGAAGCTGACGAATAAGCCGAGGAGGAGGATGTCCAAGACGAAGATGCCACTGAAGGAGATCGGTGGAGGAGGAGTAGGCAAAAAGAGCTGAAACATCGTCGAGGAAGTAGAGGCCGCCGCTCTCAGTCCCAGTAGCAATCGTCCGCTGGGTACTCGGGTCCTGAAAAGAACAAGTAGTGGGAGTGAATAAAACGGAGCACTGAAGTTGCCGGCATAAAGTAGTAACTGATAACAAATTGCACGGGAACTTCGGGACATAGAGGGTATCCTCCAAGCAAAGCGAAGGAGTGAGTTGAACCATGCCCGTCCCATGAACCGGAGACGGGGAACCATCCGCCACACGAACTGGGGGTAAGCGGTCATGGGTCTCAAGACGGGAGAAGCAATGAGGGTTGCCCGTCATATGATTGGTGGCACCGGAGTCAATCAGCCATTTACCTTGGGTAACGACGTGGGCACTACCTGACGTCGTGGCCACAGAGGCAGACGGCCTAGAAGAGGCGGAGGCCGAAGGAGCATCACCGGAAGGGCGAAAATGAGGATGTTTCTGCCAGCAGCGGTCAACAGTATGGCCAGTACGACTACAGTGAGAGCAGAAGAACCGGGAGGAACCCCGTCCGCCAGAGGAGCCACGGCCACTCGGGCCCCCCCGCTGAGCATGGTGAGCAAGGGAGTCTTGGGAAGGGGGGGAGGCCAACAGAGGCCGCTGGAGGAGCGAAGTAACGGCGGCAATGCGAGCCGCAGTGGCATCCAGAGTAGGAGATTCCGCCTCACCCAAGATCTGCTGGCGGATCATATCATAAGAGTCGGGGAGACGAAGAAGATAACAAACAACCAGGAGTTCCTGGAAGTGTTTGTGCTGGTCGGCCAAGTCCGCGGAGAAGGGGCGATTCTGGAGGATTTCAGCCCCAAGAGCCTGAACCTGCTGATAAGCCGCAGCTGGGGACATGGAAGGGCGGGCGAAGAGGTCCGCATAGAGAGTATAAATGCGGGACGTCTGGCCCCCCTTAGAATAGAGAGCAGCGAGGTGAAGCCAGGCGGCCTTGACCGTCTCATCATGGCGAATGACGGGAAGGCACTCATCAGAAAGGCTGTTGGCCAGCCAGGTGCGAACAAGAGCATCACTCGCATCCCAGTCATCAAACTCAGGAGAGGTGCGAGGAGGAGGGTCATCGGTGAGGTGATGACGCTTGCGTTGAGAACGAAGGAGAAAGGTGAAAGAAACGCTCCAATCGGGATAGTTGGAGCCCACAAGCTTGGAAACGGTGCCAAGGTTGCCCGAAGGAGGAGGAGGAGGAGGAGCAGCAGGAGTAGTGGTGAGACCGGAGGTAGTCATAGAACCCGGCAAGCAGAAGAAGCCGCGCGAACAGAAGCGGTTAGAAAACAGACGAAGCCGCGCGAACAGTAGCGGCTTGAAAGAGGCAAAGGCTCAGTGGGGAAGAGGTCGCGCGGACTGAAAAGGCCGAGCGAACAGTAGAGAGGAGAAGAGCAGGTGACCGCGACCAAGATGCGGGTAAGACAGGAATAACCCGCACGGTCAGGCAGATCACAGCAGCTGCGAGAAGGCGGTCAAAGGTACAGCGGGGAAGAGGTCGCGCGGACTAAAAAAGGCCGAGCGAACAGAAGGGAGGAAAAGAGCTGGTGACCGCGACCAAGATGCGGGTGAGAAAGGAACAACCCGCACGGTCAGGCAGATCACAACAGCAAGCCGCGAGTAGAGAGACAACACACGCGGATAGGGACAGACCGCAACGACTAGGAAGTCGGAGCGGGAGGAAAGAACAAAGAGCGCGGCGACAAGGAAACAGGTCGCTGCTACAAAGAGCAGTAGGAGAAGAGAAGAAGAAGAAGCAAGCCGCGCGAACAGGGCAGCAGACAGGAACAAGCCGCGCGGATAGAAACAAGCCGCGCGGACAGAGAGAAGCCAAGTCACGAAGCAAGTCGCAGAATGCGAAAAAACAAGCCGCGAACAACAGAGAGCGCACAGAATCAGAAGGAAATGACCGTGTCCTCTGATACCATGTTAGAAAGTAGAGAAAAGAAGCGAAAAGTAGAGAACAAGCCGAATAAACTTTTGAATAACTGAAATTTTATTATCCAAAAAAGATATCATTTACAAAGGTATGGCCTCCCTTATATAGAATGGAGGAGATAAGAAAGAGAGTATACAAACAATGTGGGACTAAACATTTACAGTACTGAGCGGCTAGAACAATGGAGACCGAATAGGCCGCACGGTTAGACAGATGGGCTAACCGCTCGGCAACTCCAGAAGGATAGAACAGGCCGCAGAGGTAGACCGATAGACCGCCCGGTCTCCAGGCACCAGAGAGACCGCCAGACCGCTCGGTCAACAAACCGCTGGAACAGACCGTGAAGCCGCCCGGTCTAACACTTCAACACTTTGTATTCAAAAGAAGGAGTCAGAGCTATAAGAAAGCTCTACAAACTGCTGCTCAACACTCCCTAGTCCAACAAGCTCCATCAACAGATTACAGCAGCTTAATGGTAGCAATGCAAGTTAAGCTGGATGAGCAAAGGAGGGCCATAGAGACGTATATTGATGAAAGCCAAAAGTCCCTACAATTTGATCTAGCTCAAGATATCAAATCAATAAGGTTTGAAATGAATTTGAATAAGAAGGAAATGACTGACTGCTTCCACAAGGGTGGTAATGCAGTGGTCTATTTGGCAACTCACCAGGAGAAAATCAAGTCTCAAGTAGATGATATAGCACAGAAGCAAGGCTATGTGCTGGAAAATCAATTGAGAATGAATGATAATCTGACAGCTTCTCACAATGCAATAGTCACTGAACTGAAGAGTAAGTCTGCTGAACCTTCAACATCATCTGCTGCTGCCAAAGCTGAATTTGATAAAGTATTTCAGGAAGAAATAGCTGCTGTCAAGACTGCCATTAAGGATTCACAGAAGGTCATTTCAGAACAACTTACCAAGCTTAGACCTTTCTTTAAGGATGGCATAAGGTATTTGGACAGCCAAATCAGATTCCAAAAGGATGATGTGAGAGATCATGTAGAACAAGAAGTCATAAAGGGGGAGAGGGTATTAGTCAAAGCTAGCTCTGACCATGCCAAATGGATTTCTAATTCCATCAGAGCTACACTGGGCTATCCTCCCCTGTGTGATGATGACAATGTAGCTGAATCTGGTATTCAAAGTGCATATCTTGGAGGAGAGCAACAGGAAGTAGCTCAGGTGATCTATCCACCTCCAGATTTTGACATGGTTCATGCTGATGTAAGCACAATGTATAGTCCAACTGCTGGTAAGCCTAATATTGTTCTGGAAAAGGTTGTTCAACCTATTACAGCAGCTATGCAAGAGGCTTTGGACAAAGAAGAAGAGACTAGGCTATCAAAGAACAAGTTCAGGGAACTTGCTGAGCAAAAACCAGATTTTGAACAGTGGAGCCCTACTTCTAGGAACATCATTCTCACAGCCTGGAAAGCAGCCAAGGACAATGCACATGAGAGGAACAAGTGGTTCTCAGAAGCTGAATGGAGGAAGCATGAGATCAGGAAGGAAGCCATTGTCCAGTATAGAAGGAAGGCTAAGTTAGGAAAGCTACCTCCTACAGCTGTGGAGCCTAGCAAGTACTTTACTAAGCCCTATCATTATTTTGAAAGGCAGAAAATCAAGGCTGAAGAACTTAAGAAGAAGGACTCCAAAGGGAAGAAGGTTGCTGATACTGAGCCTGCTGCTGCTGCTGTAAAGGCCAAAGTGCAAGCTGGAAAAGGCATAGTCATAAAAGAACCAGAGCAGAATTAGACTAAGCTTAGACTGAAGAATGTTGTACTCTGTTACATCTAAACATTATTGTAAATCTTTGAAAATATATTGCAAACAATGTATGAACAATTTTTGATAAATATATATTTCATGATTGTTTAGTAGAATGTGTCTAATTCTTGTTTGTTCTGTAATGCTGTATGAGTATACATGTGTGCTTTATTACATGTTTAAGTTTAACTCTGTTGACATATACCTGTTTTACATCATTTTATAATTTTTAATTATGAGTGGTGTATATCATTGACTAAGGGTTATGACTTCTCCAAATAGGGGGAGATTGTTGGGTACATTGGTCAAATGTACCTGATTTGAAGAAGCCTACCCTAACTCAATGATATGCATCATAATGTATTTGATGTTTGTTTGAGTTACTTGTGCAGGTTAGGTATACACTGGACTGAAGCTAAATGTTTCTAAGTCCATGTGTCGACACCCAGAGGAAAAGTGTCGACACTTGAGAAAGCTTGTGTCGACACCCAGACAAGCAGTGTCGACACTTGGAGTCATTGTGTCGACACCTGGGATGAAGAGTCGACACCAGACAGAAAGTGTCGACACTTGGAGCTGTGTCGACACTCAGTGAAGAAGTATGCAGAAAAGCTGTGTCGACACTTAGCAGAAGTGTCGACACCTAGAAGAGCTGTGTCTACACCAAAAAGTGTCGACACTTGGAGCTGTGTCGACACTCAGCAAAATTCTGCAGAGTCTAAGTAAAAGTGTCGACACTCAACACAATGTGTCGACACTGGTGTAGGGATGTTTGTGAGATGGACGTGCTTACGTGAACGGCGGATTACCCATCACAGAACATAGAAAAAATAAGAGAGTGCTCCGACCAAAAGCGAACGAAAAGGGGTCGGTTGGCTCTCAAAAATACGGTACTCGATACAACGTCCTTAGGACCTACTCTCCAACAAGCACACAACTCGCGCCTAGCCGGACTCGATACCACGACCTTAGGACCTACCTCTCCAACAAGCACACATCTCACCGCACCTACACAAGCATCTATTCTTTTCACAATAAGCCGTCAATCGCAGCAAAAAATATATTTAGGAGCGGCGGTAAACGATAAGGAGGGATCAAGAACAAGTTGAGATTAACTCCCTTGTTAGCACCAAAGCGTGCCCAATCTTTGAGAACAAGTCAAGGCTTGGCCTAGTTTGTTCTCTAGCGGATCTTCCAATCCGGAAAACAAGAGGGTCAACAACAACGTTCGATTCAGATTTGCAAGCGAAAAACACTTTAAAATCGCGGAAAAGACGGATGAATAACCTCCACAAAATTCTCACAGCAAGAAACACAAAGATAGGGAAGAGATTACCCAACCAAGAAGAAGATCACACAATATTTGTGGGAGAATCACTCTCTCCACGGTTCCACCGGTTTCACACCGAAGGGGGCTGCTTCCTTCTTCCACGGAGTCGCACCGAGAGAAGCCACGCCGGAGTCGCACCGAACGGGGATGGAGGAGGCAAGGCTTGGCTTCACACCAAAGGGGAGGAGGTGGCTATGGCTTTCACCATGGTGGCCGAAATTCCTCAAGGGGGTTACTTTAGGTTTCTTTTTCCAATGCATAACTCATCATAATATCCTCCTTTAAATAGGAGTTACAAAAGAGATCCAACCATCCATGATGGAGATGAAATCTCATCCATCCGGGCGGTTACATACACACCAAGGGTTTAATAGCACACCAACATGAAAATAAAAATATTACAAGCCAAATGTTTTAAGCAATTAAAATAAAACTAAGTAGAATTATTAAGCAAGCTTTGCGCGCCGCGGACGGAGGTTGTATCGCAGCTTTCCGTTAGCGTCCGTGGCGTTGTCATGACGCCGCAAATCTTTAACTTGTTGCGCCGCAGCAACCGGGTCATCATCAGGAAGTGTTGGAGGGGCCGCAACAACCGGGTCATCATCAGGAAGTGTTGGAGGGGCCGCGCCATCAATCCTCCCCCACTCAAAATCGCGCATCTCCGATGCGTGGGCTGATAGAAAGCGGCGGAGAAGCTCGGCATCCAAACGTTGAAGCTCTGTCGCGAGGACCCATGAGTCGTCCGACGGTGGGCGGTCACGCCAACGGATGAGGAAGCGGTAGGTAGCACCGGCAGGAGTAGTAAGTGGCTCAGCAGCGAGTATCATATCTGGATGGAGAAACGTCTTGGGAAACCTGGGAAACATGTCAGCAGTAGGAATAAAAGAAGGCAGCGTACCATCCGATGTTATACCTGCGGGGACCGGAGGAGAGAGATCATCCAAACTACCACTCCCCAACCCATTAGAAATTTCAGTGGAGGGAGAAGACGACAAAGAAACCAACTCTTGTGGAGGCGCAACAAACAGCGTCAAATCCGAGACATTAAAAATAGGGGAGATACCCCATTCAGCAGGCAAATCCAATACGAAAGCGTTGTCACCTAGCTTCTTTATAATCCGAAAAGGACCGGCGCGTTTTGGAGCTAACTTTTTAACGGTGCCAGTTGGCATTCGTTCGGGAACTAACCGTACTAAAACCAGATCGCCGACCTTAAAGTGTGACACCTTCCTATGTAGATTAGCGTGCGCTTGATAAGACTCATATTGAGCAGTCAAGGTAGCTCGTATACGTGCATGTAAGTCGTGAATATGTTGGGCGAAGGATTGTGCAAACTGACTTGTTTTGTATGTGGGAGGTAAGGGGACCAAGTCAAGTGGCACAGGGGCCTTATACCCGTGGACAATTTCATTCGGAGACATACCCGTGGACCGATTTTTAGAATTATTGTAAGCTAGTTGTGCATGTGGAAGCAGTAAATCCCAAGTGCCTTTATGGTCGCTCACGAGACATCGAAGAAGATTTCCTAGGCTCCGATTGACTACTTCCGTCTGGCCATCAGTTTGTGGGTGATAAGCCGCGGAGAATAATAATTTTGTGCCCATAAGAACCCACAAGGTTTTCCAAAAGTAGCTAGTGAACTTGACGTCCCTATCTGAGACAATAGTCTTCGGAACGCCACGATGACTAACGACGTCTTTAAAATACAGTTTCGCAATGTGAGAGGCGTCGTTGGTCTTACTACAGGGGAGGAAGTACGCCATCTTGGAGAACCTATCCACAACAACGAGTATAGAATCATGACGTCGCAGGGTGGGGGGAAGGCCTAATACAAAGTCCATGCTCACATCTTCCCACGGGACGGACGGAATAGGTAGCGGAGTGTATAAACCTACATTGGACTTAGTACCTTTAGAAACTTGGCACGTACGGCAACTGCTCACAACTTTCCCAACCATCGCCTTTAATTTAGGCCAAAAGAATTTCTCCTCTACGAGCGTTATCGTTTTGTCTCTGCCAAAGTGGCCACTCAAGCCACCACTATGTAACTCCCAAATGATGTGGAGTCGCAAAGAGGAGTGGGGGATACACAATTTTCCGTGTTTGAATAAGTATCCGTCTCTAAGTGAATAGGCCGTGATGGTCGTGGGAGAGCTATCCTGGGCAGATAAGTATGGCTCCTGAAAATCAGGGCATGTGGCGTATTCATCCTTTATGCGCTCGAACCCTACCACGTGGACTTGCATGGAGGAAAGTAAGAGGGTGAGGCGACTGAGTGCATCGGCAACTCGATTGTCGGTCCCTTTAAGGTGCTTGAGAGTAAATGTGTATTCTTGCAAGAAGGATACCCATTTAGCGTGGCGCGGGCTGATTTTGTGCTGACCATTGATGAATCGCAACGCTTCATGATCAGAGAGGATCACGAACTCCTTATGAAGGAGGTAGTGCCTCCAATGATGCAAACATCTAATGACCGCATAAAACTCCCTATCGTAATTGGAATAATTTAATTTAGCACCCGCTAACTTCTCACTAAAATAACTAACCGGGTGGCCCTCTTGACTCAAGACACCTCCAATCCCTACGCCAGATGCATCACAAGTAAGCTCGAAGACCTTGGTGAAGTCTGGGAGACGTAACACCGGTGCTTCGGTCATAAGCTCCTTAATACGATGGAATGCAAACGTGGCGGATTTGGACCATGTGAATTCTCCTTTCTTCATGCAGTCCGTAATGGGTGCCATAATGCTACTAAAATCACGTATGAAACGACGATAAAAGGTAGCTAACCCGTGGAAACTACGCACCTCACGAAGGCTAGTGGGCTCGGGCCAGTCTCTAATCACCTGAACCTTTCCTGGGTCAACACGAATTCCTTCAGAGCCAACTATATAACCTAAGAATTCAACCTCCGAAACATAAAATGTGCATTTCTTTAGATTTAGATATAAGGTTTCAGTCCTTAAGGTGGAGAGGACTACTTTGATGTGAGAGAGGTGTTCGGCGGGGGAGGTACTAAACACTAGGATATCATCAAAATACACTACAACAAACTTCCCCATATATGGCCTAAAGATGTGCGTCATCATCCGGGAGAAGGTGCTGGGGGCATTGGATAGCCCAAAGGGCATCACAAGCCATTCATACAACCCGTCCTTAGACTTGAACGCCGTCTTCCACTCATCCCCCTCTCGGATCCTGATTTGGTGGTAACCACTCCGTAAGTCCAGTTTAGAGAAGATAGTGGCACCCGATAGGACATCCAAGAGATCATCTAGTCGCGGAATTGGAAACCTATATTTTATAGTAATTTTGTTGAGAGCTCGGCTATCAACACACATGCGCCAGGTGCCATCCTTCTTAGGGGCAAGAAGAGCGGGGACAGCACATGGGCTCATACTCGTCCTAATAAATCCCTTATTTAACAACTCCTCTATCTGGGTTTGTAACTCTATGTGGGCAGTTGGATTAAGCCTATAGTGTGGTTGGTTGGGTAAGGACGATCCGGGGATAAGGTCTATTGCGTGTTGTATATCTCTAAGCGGTGGTAACGACGAAGGCAACTCCTCCGGGTATACATCCCTAAACTCATCCAACAATACCCGTAGCTCTCGGGGTAAATCTTCCAACACGCCACCATCAGTTTTTTCACTCAGAAGTACAAGAGCGTACATTATTCCCCCAATAAAGGGATCCTTCACAAATTTCTTCCTACCAACTAAACTCAAGGCTTTCCTTTCAACTGGGATGGTGGTATCCTTAGCCAACACTACCGGCTCTTTTGGCACAGTCGGTCTCAAGGTGACGATCTTGCCATTGAATTTAAACTCATAAGTGTTGGCACGACCATAGTGCGTCACATCACGGTCATATAGCCAAGGGCGGCCTAATAACACATGACAAACGTCCATTGGTAGGACGTCGCACCAAACCTCATCCGTGTAGGATTTGAAAGACAGGGGGACTAGGCATCGTTGGGTAACCTTAATAGTAACCTTACTAATCCAAGCGACCTGGTAGGGGGTCGGGTGCGGCTCGATGGTCAAGGACATACGCTTAACGGCATTCTCAGAAACGGCGTTTACGCAACTACCACCATCAATAACTAATTTGCAAAGTTTTTCTCCACTCTTAAAGATCAGGGAAAAGATGCTCGTCCTCTTCCAGTCGTCTACAGGACGAGGAGTGGTCAAAATGCAACGCATCACCATAAGGCGGTGATCGTCCTCCAAGTCACTAGGGACTCCGTCAGGGTCGCTCTCCTCTTCGGCCTCATGGACATAGTCGTCAGGGTCGGTAGTGGACTCTAGTAAGGCTATGGCCTTCGTCTTGGTGGGGCATTCATAGGCATAGTGGCCTTGAACACCGCATGAGTAACAAGTGGTGTTAGCCTTGCTAACCTTTCCAACGGGGATACGCTCACTAGCGGGGTTCTTGGTATTTCTCGCGGTAATCACAACGGATTTCGACTCGGAGGATCTAAATCTTCCTTTATCAGGAAAAGTGGAAGAAGAGGCCCCAGCGGTGGACTTATTCTTCGCATTAGAATAACGGGAGTGAGCTTTAGATGCTAGGTTCTTTTCAATGTCCAAGGCGGCATTGAAAGTCGTATTCAAGTCCGTGTGACCATAACGCAAGAGTTTCCGCTGAATGTCGGGGTGAAGTCCCTTTCGAAATCTAGATAAAGTTACTTCGGGGATCTCTCGAAGGTCACATCGTACCATACGGTCCTTAAGTTCTCCCATATATTCAGCAACGGACATTGAGCCTTGCCGAAGGGTGGCAAGCTCATCGAACATTTGCGTCCGATGGTACGCGGGAACGTACTGATCGGTTAGCAGGTTCTTCATAACAGCCCATCCAATGAGTGGGACACCGTGCCCAGCTCCTAACCTACGTTCTTCATTCAGCCAATAGGTTTTGGCACGTCCCATTAATTTCATCCTGGCAACTTGAACCTTTTGGGGGTCCGTGAGGTTGTGCCATTCGAAATAGCACTCCATGTCTATAGCCCAATGGAGGAAGATCTGGGGGATCTCCCATGCCATCATAGGTGGGGGCATCTATCTTGATAGCCCTCGTGATATCAAAGCCTCGCTCGGGGCGGGGTTCTCGAGGGGGCATACGGGGAGAGTTTCCCTCAGAATCCGAATCAAAGTTCGGTTGGTGCCGGTTGGGCTGCCCAGCATTAACGGGAGGTGGGGGTGGCCTTGCTTGATTTTGTAGGATCTGGGCTAAGGCGTTCCTAAGCTCTGTCATTTCGGCACGAAGACCTGCTATAGCCTCGGTGTTGGGATCACCATGCTCATTCGCAGCCATCCTAGACGTAGACGGGGTTGCGTACTCCGTTCCTAGCCTTGTGCGCATTCAGGTTTAGGGAGGCCCCGGGCAAGATGAATTTTCCTAGGACGGAAGCTATATTGAAAATAAGATATTTTTATATACTCCCGATGAGAATAACATGTAGATCGTTAAAAAATTTTTTCTTTGAAATTTTGCTGAAAAATAAAGTTTTCAGCCCGCTATTTGCAGACCACAGAAAATATTTTTTTGGAGTTCTAACGATCGGATCTCTAACAAGGAACGCAGAGAGGATGTTTGCAACGTGAAAGTTGAAACGACCGCCTCTGATACCAAATTGGTGTAGGGATGTTTGTGAGATGGACGTGCTTACGTGAACGGCGGATTACCCATCACAGAACATAGAAAAAATAAGAGAGTGCTCCGACCAAAAGCGAACGAAAAGGGGTCGGTTGGCTCTCAAAAATACGGTACTCGATACAACGTCCTTAGGACCTACTCTCCAACAAGCACACAACTCGCGCCTAGCCGGACTCGATACCACGACCTTAGGACCTACCTCTCCAACAAGCACACATCTCACCGCACCTACACAAGCATCTATTCTTTTCACAATAAGCCGTCAATCGCAGCAAAAAATATATTTAGGAGCGGCGGTAAACGATAAGGAGGGATCAAGAACAAGTTGAGATTAACTCCCTTGTTAGCACCAAAGCGTGCCCAATCTTTGAGAACAAGTCAAGGCTTGGCCTAGTTTGTTCTCTAGCGGATCTTCCAATCCGGAAAACAAGAGGGTCAACAACAACGTTCGATTCAGATTTGCAAGCGAAAAACACTTTAAAATCGCGGAAAAGACGGATGAATAACCTCCACAAAATTCTCACAGCAAGAAACACAAAGATAGGGAAGAGATTACCCAACCAAGAAGAAGATCACACAATATTTGTGGGAGAATCACTCTCTCCACGGTTCCACCGGTTTCACACCGAAGGGGGCTGCTTCCTTCTTCCACGGAGTCGCACCGAGAGAAGCCACGCCGGAGTCGCACCGAACGGGGATGGAGGAGGCAAGGCTTGGCTTCACACCAAAGGGGAGGAGGTGGCTATGGCTTTCACCATGGTGGCCGAAATTCCTCAAGGGGTTACTTTAGGTTTCTTTTTCCAATGCATAACTCATCATAATATCCTCCTTTAAATAGGAGTTACAAAAGAGATCCAACCATCCATGATGGAGATGAAATCTCATCCATCCGGGCGGTTACATACACACCAAGGGTTTAATAGCACACCAACATGAAAATAAAAATATTACAAGCCAAATGTTTTAAGCAATTAAAATAAAACTAAGTAGAATTATTAAGCAAGCTTTGCGCGCCGCGGACGGAGGTTGTATCGCAGCTTTCCGTTAGCGTCCGTGGCGTTGTCATGACGCCGCAAATCTTTAACTTGTTGCGCCGCAGCAACCGGGTCATCATCAGGAAGTGTTGGAGGGGCCGCAACAACCGGGTCATCATCAGGAAGTGTTGGAGGGGCCGCGCCATCAGACACTATGCTGAAGAGTCAGTATTTGAAGTAAGTGTCGACACTCAACACAATGTGTCGACACTATGCTGAAGAGTCAGTATTTGAAGAAAGTGTCGACACTCAGCACAATGTGTCGACACACAACCAGAAGAGTCAACACTTGAAGAAAGTGTCGACACCCAGCACAATGTGTCGACACTTAGTTGAAGACTCTACACTTGAAGAAAGTGTCGACACAAGGAGCTGTGTCGACACTTAGCAAAGAACAGAAAAGTTTACAAAATATTCTAAGTACAAGTGTCAACACTAAGGGAATGTGTCGACACTCAGCTGAAGAATCAAGATTGAAGACTTGTGTCGACACCAAGAAGCAGTGTCGACACTTGACAGTTTCTACACATAAAGATGTGTCGACACAAAGGAGATGTGTCGACACTTAGAAGAATACAGTTAATGAATGAAGTGCAAGTACTTGTGTCGACACTCAATTTCAGTGTCGACACATGCAGAAGAATCTGTGTCGAGACATACAAGGAATTGTGTCGACACCTTGTAGACTTGTGTCGACACTTACACAACATGTGTCGACACTTGGCCTATAAGTGTCGACACTTAAGAACAGAAAGTCTCGACACTATCTGACAGTTAGAGAATTTCAAGAAGTGACTGGTTGACATGACAGCTGCCGATCTAGCCGGTCTACAACAACTGTCAGAGGAATCAGAAGTTTGTTATGAACCGGACCAGCCGGTTACCATGAAGGAAGCCTATAAATAGGCATCCTTAGTTTACAGAAACAGTTGTTGTTGTGATTGAGAAACAAGAGTTACAGCTTGAGAGAATATTTAAAGTAGTTGATCAGATTAAATCAAGAAGTGATACACAGAGGATCAACACAAGAAGGTCTGTCAGTTCAACTGCAGATCTAAGAAGTTGGAGAGAGAGAGCTCCAATCAAGAATTCAGTCTTTGGAACTAAGGCTGAGAAGAAGGATTCAGAAACAACTGGATCTCAAGAAGCAGAGGTCAAGGAACAACTGCAGAAGATTCAGACTAATTCAGTTCTAACTCAAGAAGCTTTGAAGGAAGCTAAGTCAGTTTGGATCTAACTGAGTTCTTCCAAGAACTCTTCAAGAAACTCTCAACTCCTCTCTTATTTTCTGAGTTGTAGAGTTAGCAATTGTATTTCTATTTTAACTTGTAGGATCCATTGGATCTGAGAGAATTGTAAGCCTATATTATAAAGGCTGAGGGTAGGGCTTGATTGCCTGAGTGTAGGAGTTGAAGAACTCTGAGTGTAGGCCTTAATTGGCTGAGTGTAGGCCTGGGTGGCTGAGTGTAGGCCTTAGTGGCTGAGTGTAAGGCTTTGGGCCTGAGGTGTAGGAACCTAGTTGGGTTCTGAGATAGTGGAGAAGTTTGGCCGAATCTAGTACACTGCTAGATAGGCGAAGGGGGAAAGTGGATGTACCCAAAGATTGGGGAACCACTATAAATTAGTGTGTCTGCTGTGGTGTGCTGAGCTGTGCTGTGGATTGACTGTTTGATTTCTGTAATTGCTGTTAGTTGTAATAATCTGTGAAATAACTGTTGTGCTGCAAACAAAATTGCAAAAAGGTTTAGGTCACCTATTCACCCCCCCTCTAGGTGTTTAGGTACCATATCTTTCAATAGAGTTGCTTGGCAACTGCTGTACTAGCTGGAGAGGTATAAGGTACCATAGCCAAATAAGGCTTAGAGAAATCTGCTGGAGGGAATTTCATATGTACAGAGTCAAAACGTCTCAAAAAAGCTGATAAAGTCACTGTGGGATTTAAATAGAAATCACCAACAGGAGTTATTTGAGCAAATGACTCATCCAGATCAATGTTAGTATCCATAAATTGACTTAACTCAGACATCTCAGCATCAAAGTCTGTCAAAATAGGGGTGTCCTTAACTGAACCTGAATCTGCTAGAGATGGAACTGCTATGACTGCTGCTGCTGCTGTTGTATCTGCATATGGTGAAACTTCATCACAGAGCATATCCCCCTGCATGGGTTCAGGAAGACCTAGAGCCAGGCCCCTAGATGTAGAGGGGGCAGCAGAGAGAAGAGAGATTTGGGAAGATAAGGAATGAATGGAGGTCACAAGAGGTGTAATGGCCTCTTGGATCAAGGATTTAATGAGAGGTGTGAGCAAAGAAATGATGGTAGATTGATCAAATAGGGAAGGGGAAGGAATGGGAGGAGGAATATCAGATGGAGTGGGGGCATCTTGCATGATTGTATCTGATGGTATAATGTAAGATGGAATGGTGAATAAGTGTGGGGGAAGAGGAGACTGTGGGGGTGTAGGAATAGGAATGTCCTGAGGGGAATCTAGAGGAGTGGGTTGATGATCAACTGGCAAGGGGGAAGATGGAGGTGGAGATGGAATGTGTGTCAGGTCAAGTGGTGGAGATGGAGGAGGTGTAGGTACATGAGGAGGCTTCTTTGGAGGAAGAGGTGTTGGAATAGATGGTTGAGATGGAGGAACATCTTCACCAGGGTGGGGAGCGGCCTTTACAGCCCTTGTGCTCTCAGAAGTTTGGAGGGAGGAGGAGGAAACCTTTGAGGGCTTGGAGATGGTCCTCTCCCACCTGCCAAACAAAGCGCAAGTGAGGCGCTTGCTGGCGTTTATGGAGATGGTCGGGGAGACCATACACTCAGTAGCCTTCTCCTTGAGAAATATACCCAATATTCTGCCAAAGCAAACTTCCTTTTTGCTGTTCTTCTTTCTGATCAATTCAAAGAACACCTTACTCCAATCAACCTGTCGCTTATTCACTACTGCACACATTATCAAAAATTGGTGACGGGTAATATAGTCGTGAGCAGAGTGCTTGGCCATCAGAATCTTTCCCGTAATATTTGCCAGAAATTGGCAGGCGGCGGATAATTGCTTTTTCAACAACTTATTAGGGTTGTTCCTAGAGAAACCCATTAGTTTCAGCATATCACTGAATTCCTCAGAATCCATTTCCAGATTGTCTTCTCCGTTCACTAATCCAAATATTTCAGTGAGAACTACGGGAGAGAGGGAAACAACAGTGTTCCCTATATTGCCAGTCAAAACATCTTCTTCAGACACTGTAGATGTATATACCCATTCTCGTAGTTCCGTTCGATGAAGTTTAATGCGCCTGGTCATGAAATCCTCTAAACTGAGTTCTTCCAGTAGTTCTAAGATATATAGAAAGATGGGGCCAGAATGTTGAAACGACTCAAAGTCCATGTCGAAACCACTGTCAAACTTCATTGCAACCAAAGCACCTGAGGGAATCGCCATTGATTTCCTGCAAGAAAAACACAAAGAAAAAGGCGATCAAGAGCAAGGGAACTGAAAGCGCGGGACGGAGGTCGAAGAAAAACCTAGATATAGGATTTTCAGAATATGAATCGACAAACTCCGTTCCACGAAAGAGAAAAATTCTTCGAACTGAGCTCGACGAAATAAATTATAGACAGATAATTCGTCGATCTCATCCAAAAGAATCGAAAACAGTTCGTCGAACTCCGTTCGACGAAATGCCTTCTGAAGCAAAGTTCGTCGATCTCTGGTCGACAAAGATTGTTTCCTCACATAGAGAATTCGTCGATCTCCGTTCGACGAGAATCTCTTAAACTTTCCCTAATTCGTCGAACTCCGTTCGACGAACTCTAGAAAATTCGTCGAATACAGGCAGAAATTTGGTTAACTCTTCTCCATCAATCATTCCTGGTTGATTTATAAAGAATAGATGAGTTTTCTCATCCAATGGCTTGGTGAAAATATCTGCTCTCTGTAGATCAGTAGGAATGTGGATCAAGTTAATTTTCTTTTTGTCCACATTATCTCTAATGAAATGATGTCTAATTTCAATATGTTTAGTCCTATAATGGTGAATTGAATTCTGTACTATAGCAATAGCACTAGTATTATCACAAAATAATGTTGAATTATTTAAGTTGACACCATAATCTAAGAGTTGGTTTTGTATCCATAGCATCTGTGAACAGAAACTACCAGCAGCCATGTATTTTGTTTCTGTAATTGATGTAGACATAGATGTCTGCTTTTTGCAAAACCAGGAGACAAGTCTCATACCAAGGGACTGGCATGTTCCAGAGGTACTTTTCCTGTCCACTCTACATCCAGCATAGTCAGCATCTGAGTATCCAGTTAACTCAAACTCTGACTCTACAGGATACTAGAGTCCTAGATTAGGGCAACTCTTTATATATCTCAAAATTCTTTTTAGGAAAATAAGGTGAGATTCTTTAGGGTTCACTTGGAACCTAGCACAGAGGCATGTGGCAAACATTATATCAGGTCTGCTAGCTGTTAGGTATAATATGGATCCAATAATTGCCCTATAATTTTTCTGATCCACTGGTTTCCTTGTAGCATCAGAATCCACAACAGCATTTGTAGTCATAGGGGTTTTCATCCCTGAAGCATCACCCATCCCAAACTTTTTGATAAGCTCTTTAACATACTTAGTGTAAATCCCCGAAACTCAAAGGAGTGACTGGGTACGTTGTGGGCCAGTTTTGGGTTCTAGCTGCAGGCACACGGCCTGGGACACGGGCGTGCCCAGGGCGTGTCAAGCCTGTGTCGACTCTGAGCCAGGAAGTCGACACTTTGGTCTCGACATTATGTCGAGACTGGGCACACGGCCTATGACACGGGTGTGTCGCAGGGCGTGTCGACCCGTGTCGACACTTAACCGCGAAGTCGACACTCTGCGTTCGACGAAGTGTCGAGACATGGCACACGGCCTGCGACACGGGCGTGTCGCAGGGCGTGTCAACCCGTGTCGACACTTGTCCCGGGAAGTCGACACTTTGGTCTAGACATTGTGTCAAGACAAGGCACACGGCCTAGGACACGGGCGTGTCCAAGGCCGTGTCATCAGGTCGACGATCTTCGCTCGACGAAGTGTCGAGTGTCGAGACCATGTACACAGCCTGGGGCCCAGGCATGTTGAGGTGACACGGGCAAATACACGGGCGTGTCCTAAAACCCGTGCAGTGCTCGGGTTATTTTCGGGGAAAAATGATGGGGATACACGGCCGGCCACACGACCGTGTCAGGTGGAACACAGGCGTATCAGGTCGAATACGGGCGTGTTAGATATCCGTGTGTTGTTCCAGGTGATTCGATTTTGATGGCGAATGAGGCACACGGCCCTAGACACGGGCGTGTGCCAGGCCGTGTTCGGTCCAGATTGGGCATTTCAGTCCCGAATCAAAGCCGTTCGTTTCTTTATTTTGGGATCCAACTGCTGGGGGTTGTTCCTGAAGGGATATACCCGGGATTGGACTTAGAAACCCTCACTTTTCATAAGTTATCATCTTTCTAAAAGCTTAGAGAGAGAGAGGAGAGCCAAGGAAGGAAGAAGGAGCTAGATCCGGCCATTGGAGGAGCTTCGAAGCTCCAAATCGCGAGCCGACTCCGGATCCACGGATGCAAAGCTAGTGCGGTGCTTTTCATCCGCTTACTTTTCCATGACGCCAAAGAGGAACGCTAGGGTAACGATTCTCTTCTTGAGCATAAGTAGCTCTCCTTCTTTGCATAGGAAGCCCGCTCTGGCGAGTTTGCGGAGAGTTGGAGGCGTTCCTTCGGGTAGATATGTGAAGTCCCCGTTGTTTAGAGTCCGTAACCGAGAATGGACATAGGCATGATGTGTGAAGCCTACCCGGACATGTTGGTCTGGATCGGTGATGTTGCATTGCATAAATGCCGGAGAAGACTCCGTGCTATTGATTGTTTTTCGGGTTTCTATGCGGTAGATTGCAGCAGGGAGCCTTGGGGAGTAACCCAAAGGTGCACCTGGAAAACTGGGCGGGTACGAGATCCTGCCAACTTAGTGGCCTGAGAGCCAACTTGAACATAACCGGGTTATGTGAATTGTGATGGAAACGGGACTCGGTGAAAGTTTGACCCGCGCAAATGGCTTAAATTGTCGTTACGATGTGAGCACGGGTTAGATGGAACCGTACCCGCTCTATGTCGTTCGGTTAAAGAGACCTAAAGGTACGTGGCACTTGTCGTTGGCATAGATTAGGGTCTTCGATGGTCGATGGCTTAAATTGTCGTGACCCAGGCCAAGAAGACAAATTGCTCATAGGTTTGGCCGTCAAAGTGGCGGTGGTGAGTCCGGAATGTCTATGGCTTTAATTGTCATGACATCGACCGGTTCACCGAGAATGTGCCCTGAGAGCACGGGGCGTGTGGCCGTGCGAGCCAACTTCTGTGATGAAATGGCTATATATATATATATTGCTCGCTTATGCTAATGAAATGCAGGGAAGTAGCATCACCGCCCCGAGTTGGGGGCAGGATCGTTATAATTTGGTCAGCATTGCTGACCGTTGCCTTGTTTTGCCACCGTGCGGTGGTTTGTTGCTTGCAGGTGCTGCAGGACCAAGCGGTCAATAGCGGGATAAAGCCCTTTTTGCGAAGCCGGCCCTCGAAGGCCCAAATGGAAGTGGTTACAGTTTTATTCATGTATGACCGGCCTGCGTGCCGTGGTTTGTAAATCATGTAATATCAAGTGAAACATTTTGTAAGGCCTTAAGCCTTATGTTGGTATTTGTATACATTCCTATTTTGGATTAGTGGACATTCATGCTTTAATGCTTGGTTCTTTATTGCAACTTTTATAAACTGTTTCCGCTAGAATGCTCTGTGTAGGACGTTGATTGGTTAGATGGTTTCCATGAGTAATCACCCGGTCTGTCTGTGGCATACGACGTCGGGCCCCGGCCGGACCTACTGCTATATGCTATGTGACGGATAGGGGGTGTTACAATTTGGTATCAGACTACTAGTTTTGGTCGAGCTTAAGCTGAATTCGTGGGCGAATTCTTTTTAAGGGGTGGTGAGCACATTGTGTGCGTCATCGTTATAACGGTAAAAGAACCCATGAATGTCCACTTAGGAATGAAAATACTCGTGTTTGAGGAACCTGCGTGTTCCTATAATTGCTGTTTGCAATTTTATTTGGTCGCTTAACGGTGTTTTGTACCACTATAGGTGACCATAAGTGGTGTTGGGCCGTCAGAACGCGGAGTTTCTAAGGCTAGTAGTGCACCGGATGTTGCTCCTGCAACACCTCTATTGGCTGGGAACATACGATTGGTGGCTGAAGCGGTGTTGGCCGTGATAAATGCGCAGCCTGCAAGGCAAACACAGCAGCCCGCCCCTATGATGGAGCAGGTACCTCTTCAAGAGGCTGAGCCGAGGAGAGTGGAGCAAGTGGTTGTGGAACCGGTGATGCCAAGGAGGGCAACCGGGAGGCAGCTGAAGCATGTAATGAGCTTTAACCCTCCGTTATTCTCAGGGTTGGGAACCCCATCTCAGGCTGAAGACTGGCTCTCCAGGGTGAAGAGAGTCATGACAGCAACGGAGACGGAGGAGTGGCAAATGACCACCATCGCTAATTCCCTTCTGGACGGTGAAGCAAGAATGTGGTGGGAAGGATTGGAGCTGCACTTACTGAGAGGTAGGCAACTTGGTGATGTCTCGATGGAGGAGTTCTCAAGATTATTCTTGGCTAGATACCTCCCTTCGACGCAGAAGATAGCATTGAAGAATGAGTTTCTGAAGTTGGTTCAGGGTGAGAGGAGCGTGGATGAATATCTCCACGAGTTTACTCGTCTGAGTCGTTATGCTAGCTCCACCATCGTGGATGAGGAGCGCAAGACTAATCGCTTCTATGAAGGCTTGAGGGATGAGTTGAGATTACTACTTTCGGGGCCGATGACACAGGGTTTCTTAACCTTGGTCAATACTGCCCGGTCCTTGGAAAAGGACATGAAGAATGTGCAAGCAAAGAAAAGCTTGGGTGATAGGAAATCAGAATTTAAGGTGCCGACTACCTCAAAGATCGGCTATCGGAGGTCTTTCAAGAAGCATAGGACTTCGGGTCCAGCTCCTTCTGGTGCTTCTAGGGCGACTACGAGTCGGACCCCGGGCGCGTGTTTTACTTGTGGAAAGACGGGGCATTTTGCCCGTGACTGTTGGAGCGGACGTCCTAAGTCCGAGAGAAGGTCGGGAGCTACTTATGAAGAGAAGGGAAAGGCGGCGGAGTCGACCGCATCCCATTATGCTCCGGCCCAACCAAGGGTCTATAATCTTGGCCAACAGGAGGCCATCAAACAGGCTGATGTGGTTACAGGTACAGTTTAATTTATAACAAGTCAATATCTTTAAATACTTGTTATGCACATGTTACCATACCACTACTTGTTTAGGATTTGTTTTGATTTGTGAAAATCCGGCACGAGCACTCTTCGATACGGGAGCTTCACACTCCTTCTTGTCCGAAGGATTTATATCACGGATCGGAGTCCCTTCTTCGATGGCGAAGGATAAGTTGGATGTGTTGTTGCCCAATGGGTGTTCGATGCGAGCGGATAGGATTTGCGATGTTAAGATTCGTATTGGGAATCAGGAGTTCGACCTGCAGGCGTCTTTACTTCCGTTGGTGTAGTTTGACGTTATATTTGGCATGGACAGTCTCTCGTAGCAGTAGTCCTATATTGACTGCGGTCGCAAGAAAGTCAAGCTGGGAGAAAGTCGTGAAACGACTTTTACGGGCTTAAAGGGGTCGAGCAAGACGTTGATGTCTGCTCTTCAGGTGGTGAAGGCAGTTCGTGCCGGTGCAGAACTGTTCTTTACACTAGTGGAGGTTGCAAAGCCGAAGCCCGCATTGGATTGTATTTCAGTGGTATCGGAATACCCTGATGTGTTCCCCGCAGATCTTCCTGGAGCCCTGCCTCAGCGGGAGATAGATTTTACGATCGAGCTAGTGTCAGGTGCAAAGCCTGTGTCACGATCTCCGTATCGGCTAGTGCCTAAGGAAATGGCGGAGCTGAAAGTTCAACTGCAAGAGTTGTTGGAGCAAGGGTATGTCCTCCCGAGTTCTTCGCCTTGGAGCGCACCTGTCCTCTTTGTTAAGAAGAAGGACGGAAGCTTGAGGCTATGTATTGATTATCGGGAGCTCAACAAGCTGACGGAGAAGAACAAGTACCCAATCCCTCGGATTGATGATCTTTTTGATCACTTGGTAGGGTCGACGGTGTACTCGAAGTTGGATCTCAAGGCTGGGTACTATCAGCTGCGAATAAGGGAGAGTCATATCCCGAAGACAGCGTTTAGTATGAGATACGAGCATTATGAGATTACGGTCATACCGTTTGGGCTGACTAATGCGTCGTCAGTTTTCATGGATTTGATGAACAAGACATTCAGGGAGTACTTGGACCATTTCATGATCGTCTTCATCGACGATATTTTGGTGTACTCGCAAAGTGAGGAAGATCACTTCAAGCATCTTCATTTGGTGTTGGAGACGCTAAGGAGAAATCAGTTGTATGCCAAGTTCTCGAAGTGCGAGTTTTGGCTATCCTCAGTGGCGTTCCTCGGTCACATAGTGAGTGCAGAGGGTATTGCTGTGGATCCGGCGAAGATCGTTGCGATACAGGAGTGGCCTGAGCTTGTTATGGTAGCGGAAGTCCGGAGTTTTCTGGGGCTTGTGATGTTATAGATCACGGCAGTGAACCGGTCGCACAAGTAATATAAAATGGGGGTTTTCCTAAGTATCGATCTCACAAGGAACACAGTAAGGTGGAGTTAATTTCGAGGAGGACTTGAGATTGAATTCCTCAGGTCGGAGCTAACTAAGGGGGGTTTTGATATATGCGGAAACATAAAATAAAACACTATCAACTACTCCTATGCAACGCAGCTATGCGATGCTTCGCCAGGCGGGATGGAAGACTAGTCGGGCTGCTATGCACCGAATTGCTAGGCGGATGGAAGAGTAGGCTCGCGGATGAGGTGGTTAGAATGGCGGAATGAGGGTCGTGAGCACCTCTTCACAACGCACGCCACTAGCAATTGCTAGTGCGGCAAGGGTGGATGGTGGTGGATGGAATATGGCGCAACTCAAGTAAATAACGAAAACATACAATCATATAGACATAATTGTATAAAACGTTTACACACTAAGCATACTTCATCAATATAAATAAAGTTAAACACCAATATTCAACAATAAAGCAAGTAAAAGACAAGAGATCAACCGAATCCGAAGCCTTGCTGAGGATTCACGGTTGGAATCGTCGGGTTGTCATTCCGCGTCCAAGCTCGGTCCTCAACTGCGTCCGGGGTAGAGAAGGGCTGTCACCACCTTCCAATGGCCCGTCTTCTTCGTCTCACGATAGCGGACGAAGTTTGCTAGCTTTCCTTTTCTTGATGGCTATGGCGTTAAAACCTACTTGAAGCTCACAGATGAAGGAGAAGGCCGAGAGGAAGCTCCAGCTTGGATTTGGCGGTGAAAGCTTGCCCGGAGCACCTCCCTAGGGTGGAAGATGAAGGGGAACGGCGGAGAAGGCGGAAAACGGCGGAGGAAATGGGCGATCTGCGGATCCTCTGGATTAGGGCGAGACCTGCACTATTTATACAAAAGCAGAAATGAACAATGCGCACGATCACAGGCGCACGCCCAGTGTTCGTGCGCGCTATGTCCTATGCTCGTGCGCACTGACAGGGAATATCAGGAAGAAGAACTGCGATAATGCGCACGAGTAGTGGCACACGACCAGTGGTCGTGCGCACTAAGTCCAATGATCGTGCGATTACCCAGACAGGACTCCAGAAAAGAGGAATCAATGCACACGATCAGTGGCGCACGACCAGTGGTCGTGCACAATATGTCCAGTGATCGTGTGCTTACCCCAGGCTGATTCTGGAAAACGAAGAGTAGTGCGCACGATCAGGGGCGCACGACCAGTGGTCGTGCGCACTGAATCCCATGATAGTGCGCAGTATTCCTGTTTCACCACCATCCCGAAACACGCACACGACCCCTGTACCGAAAGGAAAAACCATCACTAATCTGTGCAGACATTCCAGACAATAACAAAAAGGAGTACAGACTAAAAGAATAACACAAAACACAACCACGGGCATAAATGTGCACTTCCTATGGAAATAAAGACAGGATGAAATATATATGATAATGAACTAAAAGTGAAGTGCAACCGTGTGGAAACTAGCCCAGATGAGTCCGAAAATAGGTATATAAAGTGGACTCATCACACCCCCAGACTTAACTGTTTGAGCGTCCCGAGCAAACAAAATCTAAGCAGATAGGGAAAAATACTAGTTAACAAAGAAATTGCGATACGAAGTACCATGCGAAGTCGCATGCTCGCGTGCGTAA
Source organism: Platanthera guangdongensis (assembly GCA_039583875.1). Lineage (NCBI taxonomy): Eukaryota > Viridiplantae > Streptophyta > Magnoliopsida > Asparagales > Orchidaceae > Platanthera > Platanthera guangdongensis. Next base: position 77,701,612 of record CM077163.1, on the reverse strand, counting down.
AAATATAATAGAAGAAATTTCTAAGTATACAAAATAGTTTATACTTTTCACAATGCGTATCAAAATTTTATTATTACTCAAAAATGGAATCACGGTGAATCATCCGGTCACGCGTAGGGAGAAAGTAGACTAATCGCTAGGCGAGCATTGCCGAAGATCGTGGCTCCGGATAACCTCCAAAGGAATCAACCAATGTCGGTGACCATATGCTTGCCTTTTCGCATTCTCTCCACGACACTGGTTTGGTTCACACACGAATCAGTAGGACTTTAGGTGAAGAGATGGGGCTTGGGTAACGGTGAGGTAAACAAGGATAAACAAGAAGGCTATGCACCTAACCCAAAGGAGCGAGTATGAAGGGAATCCATCAGCTAACCAAAATATATGCGGGTACACCACACCCCCAAACTAAACTTTGAACATATGGGTGTGTGCACCGCCTACTCCAAAAATAAGCACATCTCAAATATGATTTTCAATTTTACTTTTCCTTTTCACTTTTTTTTTCCTTTTCTTTTTCTTTACAAATATTTTTCTTTTTCTTTCTCTTCATTTTATTTTCACAATTCAGCAAATATAACAATGGAGCACATCCACATAATCACAAGTAAAATCACCACATCACATCCCAACATTAAAATGCAAACACTAAAGCTCAACTTGGGTGTGCGACTAGGATTGGCTATGAGGCTTTGGTGAATGAAGGTGGAGCTGAATCAAAAGGAGGGGTAGGCACAACGGGGCTAGCGAGGACAAGACGTTAGGAATGGTACAAAGCTCAACCGGGCCAAAATGATGGCCTACATCACACTCATGCATGACTAACCTTTACCCATGCTTCAAGAATAGCTTGGGGCAAGTTCTTAGCCAACGAGAAAGACCATCCATCCTCCCAACTCGAGCAATATGAACCTAACGTCCATCTACACACATTCCTAAGCTACCGTCGGATTCACACTGGATTCACCAACTTTTGAGTAGAATAAAAACTCTTTACGCAAATAGAAAGATATAAAACTATAAGCATACAAAAAAATTAAATCTATTCAAATTTCTACACGAGACAAGAGCAGTTGACTAGAAACACAACAAGGCCAACATTTTACTCCGTCTCACAATCCTATGTCAGCACCATAATTTTCCCAAATCTAACGAAGAAATGAGTTTAACTCGCAGCACACAAAAAGCTAAGCACGCGCTCATGTGGGTGCAGTGGTGTGTGATGCAATGAACTAAGCAAAATAAAACAATAAAGGCTTCTAGTATGCACATGAGATGTGCACGTGCAAAAGGTAACAAAACTAGCTCTTCCCCAGGCTTAAACTAAGCAATACAGCAGATGATATAGAAATTAAAATCATAACGAGCTAAGGGAAGAGGTTACCCAATGCTCAACTAGTGAGCATACCAGAAGAGGCGTGGAAACTGAAGCAGGCCCGCCATACGAATAATCAGAACCCTGCCAATGCAATTTTCCAAGAATACCTGCAGGGGTGAGCTCCGCAAAAACAAAACAAAAATATACAAAAAGAAATGCTAAAATAAAATAGACAGGAAAATAAAAATGCAGGAAATAAAAGATAAGTATTGGGGTTATTGTCATCCCAGCACGACTTATTACATTCTAAACAGTTCTAGCTAATGGGCCTATGAAATAAAAAGTGCACAGGTAACTGTTCCAATATACGTTTCGGTAACGGGTACCGATACGGTGATAGAACAGTTACCCCTCTGCCTAAATAAACATACCTGCTCCTCGCAGGCAGAGGAAATAGGAAGTAGGATGAGGAGGAGGCCTGGTCCTCACTCATCTCACCACAAAACAAATCCTTGCCTAGCAAGGTATCGTCTATCACAGGCCCGCAGGAGGCGATGGCAATGGTATGAGCACAAAGCTCATCGTCATCCCAACATACCTGTGGAGACTCATGCTGCACATGCTCAGATAAAGAAGGGGGATCAAGTAATAAAAGAGAAGAAGAACTAAAATAATCTGAAATAGGGAGAGTGATACCGGTGTCACTCTCAGCAGTATCCAAGCAGAGATCACTGTCGGTGTCGTATGAGTCGTATCGAGGGGAATCCGAGAACTCGAGGTCCGCGGTGGTAAGAAGAACGGCCTCATCCAATAAGGAGGTGAAAACCTCCGCATCGGAAATAGGGTATTCCTCATCCCACCGGGGTGCGTAAAAGGTTCCGAATATCCACCTTCTCCGTCGGAGATAGAGGAATCATCATCCCACTTCGGTGCAACCTCAGGCAACGAATCATCAACAAGTACGACATCATCAACCAACTCACAAGAAAATGGAGTAGCACAATCCGGCAAAAATTGCGGAGGGGCAAGGCTGCTCTCAAAATCAAGCACTGAATGAGCAGGCCCCATCGCAAAATCATTTGTAGACGCCACCCCGTCGACGACCGGAACAATCTCATCGTCCCATACAGGAGCGTCCATGAGTTCCTGCTTCACATTTTGTTGGCTAACACCAGAGTGATCATCATCACTCAAGGGAAGCTCGTAAAAAGGGATCGAGGGACCCATGAAAGAGCTGTATGCGGCCAGAGATTCTTCAGTAATCTCAACGGGTAGAGAATGAGCAAAGTGCGTTATGTCAGTGTATGGGCCAGGCAACACCCTGGTAGGCCTGTCCACAACAGTCTTCCGCGAACGGGAGGTTGTTGTGCACACGCCCTCAGAGGGAGAAGGCTTACGCAAACGAGGGCAATCCTTCAACATGTGGCCCTCACCTTGACATAACAAACACCGAATGCAATACTCGGCATTCATAACAGCAATGGCATCGATGGATCGGCGCAAAGTGTCAAGGATACGGCACTCAGCATTAGAATCCATCACGAACAAAAATAATTGCTGAAAAAGTGCTACACAGCTAAAATGAAAATAGCACGGATCTGCTATCTAAATCAAAAATCAGAAAAGGGCAAAAAGAAATAAGCAAAATAAAAATTCTAATAAACAAAGCAAATGAAAAAAAATGATATGCACAAATGGAAAAGGGCTTTAATCTATTATCTCCCTCTCCAAAAACTCACACGACTGTGTTCCCCGACAACAGCGCCAAAAACTTGATGCTATAGATCACGGCTGTGAACCGGTCGCACAAGTAATATAAAATGGGGGTTTTCCCAAGTATCGATCTCACAAGGAACACAGTAAGGTGGAGTTAATTTCGAGGAGGATTTGATATTGAAGTCCTCAGGTCGGAGCTAACTAAGGGGGGTTTTGATATATGCGGAAACAGAAAAAAAAAAACACTATCAACTACTCCTATGCAACGCCGCTATGCGATGCTTCGCCAGGCGGGATGGAAGACTAGTCGGGCTGCTATGCACCGACTCGCTAGGCGAATGGAAGAGTAGGCTCGCGGATGAGGTGGTTAGAATGGCGGAATGAGGGTCATGAGCACCTCTTCGCAACGTACGCCACTAGCAATTGCTAGTGCGGCAAGGGTGGATGGTGGTGGATGGAATATGGTGCAACTCAAGTAAATAACGAAAACATACAATCACATAAACATAATTGTATAAAAACATTTACACACTAAGCATACTTCATCAATATAAATAAAGTTAAACACCAATATTCAACAATAAAGCAATACAAGACAAGAGATCGACCGAATCCGAAGCCTTGATGAGGATTCACGGTTGGAATCGTCGGGTTGTCATTCCGCGTCCAAGCTCGGTCCTCAACTGCGTCCGGGGTAGAGAAGGGCTGTCACCACCTTCCAATGGCCCATCTTCTTCGTCTCACGATAGCGGACGAAGTTTGCTAGCTTTCCTTTGCTTGATGGCTATGGCGTTAAAACCTACTTGAAGCTCACGGATGAAGGAGAAGGCCGAGATGAAGCTCCGGCTTGGATTTGACGGTGAAAGCTTGCCCGGAGCACCTCCCTAGGGTGGAAGATGAAGGGGAACGGCGGAGAAGGCGGAAAATGGCGTAGGAAATGGGCGATCTGTGGATCCTCTGGATTAGGGCGAGACATGCACTATTTATACAAAAGCAGAAATGAACAATGCGCACGATCACAGGCGCACGACCAGGGGTCATGCACGCTATATCCTATGCTCGTGCGCACTGGCAGGGGATATCAGGAAGAAGAACTGGGATAATGCGCACGAGTAGTGGTGCACGACCAGTGGTTGTGCGCACTAAGTCCAATGATCGTGCGATTACCCAGACAGGACTCCAGAAAAGAGGAATCAATGCACACGATCAGTGGCGCACGACCAGTGGTCATGCACAATATGTCCAGTGATAGTGCGCTTACCCCAGGCTGATTCTGGAAAACGAAGAGTAGTGCGCACGATCAGGGGCGCACGACCAGTGGTTGTGCGCATTGAATCCCATGATAGTGCGCAGTATTCCTGTTTCACCACCACCCCGGAACACGCACACGACCCCTGTACCGAAAGGAAAAACCATCACTAATCTATGCAGACATTCCAGACAATAACAAAAAGGAGTACAGACTAAAAGAATAACACAAAACACAACCACGGGCATAAATGTGCACTTCCTATGGAAATAAAGACAGGATGAAATATATATGATAATGAACTAAAAGTGAAGTGCAACCGTGTGAAAACTAGCACAGATGAGTCCGAAAATAGGTATATAAAGTGGACTCATCAGCTTGCCGGCTATTATAGGCGCTTCGTAGAGAACTTCTCGCGGAAAGCATTACCTCTCACTACTTTGACGAGGAAGGAGCATAAGTTCGTTTGGACGCCGGAGTGCGCGCGAGCTTTTGAGGAGTTGAAGTGTCGGTTGACCACGACGCCTGTGCTGAGTTCGCCATGTGGGACCAAAGGCTACGAGATTTATAGTGATGCTTCGGGCAGCGGTTTGGGTTGCGTGTTACTGCAACAAGGAAGTGTAATAGCTTATGGCTCGAGACAACTAAAGGTGCACGAGAGGAATTATCCGGTCCATGAATTGGAATTAGTGGCCGTGATTTTTGCCTTGAAGCTGTGGAGACACTATTTGTACGGTGTGAAGATTGATATCTACACCGATCACAAGAGCCTGAAGTATCTTATTGATCAGAAAGATCTGAATATGCGACAGCGTAGATGGATGGAGTTCCTGGGGGACTATACATTCAAGATCCACTACGTGCTTAGTAAAGGGAATGCGGTTGCGAACGCGCTGAGTCGCCGAGCCCCAGCTCAAGCCAATTGGCTATCGGTGCATGTTGAGCGGTTGGTCCGAGAGTTGGACGCGTTGGAGATTGTTTGTGTGGATAGACAATCAAGTGCTGAAGCAGTTCTAAATTGGACTGAATTCGAATATGACCTGGCTGATCGTATTTGGCAGGCTTTGGATATGGATGCTCATATGAAGCAGTTCATGGTAGAGGCTCTGGATGGGTCAAATTCCCAATTCGTCGTGGAGGACAGATTACTTTGGAAGGACGGTCGTCTGTGCGTCCCAAATGTGGGTAATTTGCGGGTGGAGTTGTTGTACGAGGCACACCGTACCAAGTACTCGATTCACTCAGGGAGCACAAAGATGTACCGTGATGTGAAGAAACTATTTTGGTGGCTGGGTTTGAAGAAGGATGTGGCGCTATGCGTAGCGAAGTGCCAAACTTGCGCCTTGGTAAAGGCAGAGTGCCAAAAGCCGGGAGGATTTCTTAAGTCCTTGCCTATTCCGGAGTGGAAATTTGACGACATCTCTATGGACTTTGTGCATGGTTTGCCAAGGTCGCAAAAGGGTAACGACGCCATTTGGGTGGTTGTTGATCGGTTAACGAAGGTGTCACATTTTATTCCGCATAGGAAGGATGATCCGGGGGAGAAGTTGGCAAAGCTTTATGTGGATAACATAGTATGACTTCATGGTGTGCCCCACAGCATCGTGAGTGACCGAGATGGGCGGTTCACGTCAAATGATTGGAGGCTGGTGCAACAAATGTTGGGAATAAAGTTGAAATTTAGCACTGCCTTCCATCTGCAAACGGATGGGCAGACCGAGAGGGTCAATAGAACCATGGAATACATGCTCTGCATGTGTGTCTTGGATTTTGGAAAACAACGGGAGGACCACCTTTATTTGCTGGAGTTCGCATACAACAACAGCTACCAAGCGAGTATTCAAATGGCGCCCTTCGAGGCCCTATATGGTAGGAAATGTCGCACGCCGTTGTCTTGGTTAGAAAAGGGCGAGTCAAAGTTGCATAAGCGATCGGAAGTGGAGGATGCTACTACTTTGGTGAGAACCATTCGGGATAGGTTGCTTATTGCTCAGGACCGACAAGCAAAGTACTATAATGCCAAGCACAGGAACGTGGAGTTCGCTGTGGGCGATTATGTATACTTAAAGATCAAGCCGTTCAAGGCTGTCTCGCGGGTGGGGCGATTGAAAAAGCTAAGCCCGAGGTACCTTGGACCGTTTGAGGTTCTGGAGCGAGTTGGTGAAGCGGCCTATCAGTTGAAGATTTCAGTGGAACTTAGTGGTTTACATGATGTATTCCATATTTCGGTACTTCGAAAGGAGGTGCAAGAGCCTACGCAAGTGATCGCGGTTGATCAAGTTCCGTGGATAGTGGGCTGACGACAAAGGTCAAGCCCGTGCGGATTGAGGACTCGGAGGTCAAGCGGCTACGCAATAAAGAGATCAGGATGGTCAAGGTCTGGTGGGACAATTGCGGTCGTGAGGAGCTCTCTTGGGAGCGAGAGCAGACTATGCTTGACGAGTATCCGGAGTTGTTCCGCTCAGGTACAAATTTTGGTTTTGTACATGTCTTTCCTTTATATAATTTTGAGGACGAAATTCTTTTAAGAGGGGGAGAGTTGTAACGGCCCGAAACTCAAAGGAGTGACGAATGACGTTGTGGGCCAGTTTTGGGTTCTGGCTGCAGGCACACGGCCTGGGACACGGGCGTATCCCAGGGCATGTCAAGCCTGTGTCGACTCTGAGTCGGGAAGTCGACACTTTGGTCTTCGACATTGTGTCGAGACTGGGCACACGGCCTATGCCACGGGAGTGTCGCAGGGCGTGTCGACTCGTGTCGACACTTAGCCGCGAAGTCGACACTCTGCGTTCGACGAAGTGTCGAGACATGGCACACGGTCTGCGACACGGGCGTGTCGTAGGGCGTGTCAACCCGTGTCGACACTTGTCCCGGGAAGTCGACACTTTGGTCTCGACATTGTGTCGAGACAAGGCACACGGCCTAGGATAAGGGCGTGTCCAAGGCCGTATCATCAGGTCGACGATCTTCGCTCGACGAAGTGTCGAGTGTCGAGACCGTATACACGGCCTAGGGCCCAGGCGTGTTGAGGTGACACGGGTAAGGACACGGGCGTGTCCTAAAACCCGTGCAGTGCTCGGGTTGTTTTCGGGGAAAAATGATGGGGATACACGACCGGCCACACGACCGTGTCAGGTGGAACACGGGCGTGTCAGTTCGAACACGGCCGTGTTCGATACCCGTGTGTTGTTCCAGGTGATTCGATTTTGACGGTGAATGAGGCACACGGCCCTGGACACGGGCGTGTGCCAGGCCGTGTTCGGTCCAGATTGGGCATTTCAGTCCCGAATCAAAGCCGTTCGTTACTTTATTTTGGGATCCAATGGCTGGGGGTTGTTTCTGAAGGGATATACCCGGGATTGGACTTTGAAACCCTCACTTTTCATAAGTTCTCATCTTTCTAAAAGCTTAGAGAGAGAGGAGAGCCAAGGAAGGAATAAGGAGCTAGATCCGGCCATTGGAGGAGCTTCGAAGCTCCAAATCGCGAGCCGACTCCGGATCCACGAAGGCAAAGCTAGTGTGGTGCTTTTCGTCCGCTTACTTTTCCATGGCACCAAAGAGGAACGCTATGGTAACGATTCTCTTCTTGAGCATGAGTAGCTCTCCTTCTTTGCATAGGAAACCCGCTCTCGCGAGTTTGCGGAGAGTTGGAGGCGTTCCTTTGGGTAGATATATGAAGTCCCCGTTTTTGTCGACTGAAATCCTGTTGTCGACATAAGTTGGGGTAGACTGAAATCCTGGTGTCAACATAAGTTGGTGTCGACTGAAATCCTGGTATCGACATAAGTTGGTGTCGACTGAAATCCTGGTGTCGACACAAACTGTCTGGTGTCGACACAAACCCTAAGTGTCGACACAGATTCTATGTGTCCAGAAATCGTCGAGTAGAGGTTATCATTCGTCGACCTGAGAAGCTGACTTCGTCGACCTGAGAAGCTGTGAACTTGAGGGCCAAGTTCGTCGAGTTTAGAATAAAATTCGTCGACCGAAGCATGAAGCTGAACTTAGAAAAATTTTGAAGTTCTCCTGACTTTGGCGTGATGTAGAAACTGAGTTTTCGTCGAACAGAGAACATAGGTCATCGAGCTCAGCACTAAGAATTATCTCACGATCGTCGAGCGTAGAACTCCTTTCGTCGAGTTGAGTTCGACGAACGTCGAACTCACTTTACTTAGTCTTGAAAACTTGAGAGTCTGTAGTCTCTGAGGGTCTTGTTGAAAGCTGGTCCATCTGGAGTTGAGCCTAAGGACTTAACCTAGACTCAAGGACACAAAATGACCCTGGCTATACATGATGGGTCACATCCTAAGTCAGTGAACCTAGCCCAAATCAACTAGGGATCCAACAATCTCCCCCTATTTGGTTGAGGTCACTAACAGAGACTAAAGACAGAAAAACAAAGCAAGAAAAGAGATATATCTGGCAGAGAATTAAAATACATGCAACAGATATATATACACATCTTTGCTTAACAGATAGCATAGTTTAAAAACAAATAACAGACAGAAATTAAAACAAGAAAAATTACATCTTTGGCTTCTTCTGCATCTAGTAAAATCTACATCTGAAAAGTCAATTAGCTCAAAATCATTACTCTCAGAGTACCACAAGCCACGATTTGGTGTATACTTGAGGTATCCTAGAATCCTATTGATAGAGGAGTAGTGAGACTCCTTATGGTTCACTTAATATCTAACATAAAAACACGTGGAAAACATGATGTCGGACCTACTAGGAATTAGGTAGAGTAGGGATCCAATAATATATAAGTGCATGGTTTCATTAAAAGGTTTACCTTTTTCATCCTTACCTAGAGATAAATTAGAGCCCATAGGATTATTGAGGTTGTACTCTCCATAACAAACTTCTTAATGAGCTCTTTTGTGAATTTTGTTAGAGAAATAAAAATGACATCTTCAGTATGTTTCACTTAGAGTCCTAAGAAGTATTTCAGCTCTCCCATGTTGCTCATTTTAAATTTACCTTGCTTAAGGTTAGCAAATATTTTGCAAAGGCTATCATATGTAGATTCAAAGATGATGTCATCTATATAGACTTGCACTAGCAGAATCTTTCCTTTTACTTTTTTAGGAATATTGTCTTATCTATCTTTCCCCATGAAAATTTATTTGTAATGAGAAAGTTAGACATGGTCTCATACAAGGCTCTATGTACCTGTTTGAGACCATACAATGTTTTCTTTAAAAATAAACATAATAAGGGTGAAAGGTTTTTACAAAACTTGGATGTTATTCTACATATACTTCCTCTTTTAAGTCTCTATTGAGAAAAAATAGACTTAATATCCATTTGATAAAGTTAAAATCCTTTGTGATCTGTATATGCAAGAAACAACTTTATTGCTTCTAATCTTGTCACTGGTGAAAAGGTCTGATCAAAATCTATTCCTTCTTCTTGTTTGTACCCCTTTGCAACAAGTCTTGTTTTATTCTTTATTATTACTCCTTGTTCATCCAGCTTGCTTATAAATACCCACTTTGTCAAAATGACATTATGGTCATGAGGCCTAGGGTCCATCTTCCAAACCTTATATCTTTTGAATTGATTCAGTTCTTCTTTCATGGCTAAGATATAAGATGGATCAAAGTTGGCTTTTTCAAACTTCTTTGGCTCTATTTATGAAATAAAGCTCTTGTGAAGCCCTTATTTCATTATACTTCTCTTGGTTTGAACTCCTTGACCCAAGTCACTATTGATTTGAATCTATGGGTGATCCCTTAGGTGCCTTGTTACTATTGGCAATCTGTCTTCATTTTTTGGTACTTCAGGTTCACTTGGAGTCTCAGCCTACTATGTCCTTTCCCCAGCAATCTATACGTCTTCTTTGGTAAAGCTTTCATCTCTAATCAGTACATCTGGTGAAGTTAAGTCACTTCTTTCGTCCTTACATTGATGGACACCTTTTCCAGTCTTCTCTTAATACCTAAAATACTAGAAGAACTTGGACAACCTTTATAGATATGGTTGGTCTCATTATATACAACATGAATTAATTCTTTTACGACTTTGGTATATTTGTTGAACACCCTATAAGCTCTACTATGGGAATAATATCCAACAAAAAATCCTTCATAAGTCTTTACAACAAACATTGTTAAATAGTGCTTCCTATTGTTTATCACATAATGATTACTTCCAAAGATTTTGAAGTATGCTAATTGAAAGATATAGTACCTAATCACCTAGAGGAGGGGGGGGGGTGAATAGGTGACCTAATCCTTTTTGAAACTTTAATGGCAGCAAACAGTTATATCACAGAATCTACTATACTTTTGTACAACAATCACAAAGCATACACAGCAAATCACAATCACAGCACAGCAGACACAGTGTTTTATAGTGGTTCCCCAAGCTTTGGGTACATCCACTTTCCCCCTTCGCCTATCTAGCAGTGTACTAGATTCGGCCAAACTTCACCACTGTCTCAGAACCCAAAATTGGTTCCTACACCTCAGGCCCAAGGCCCTACAACTCAGCTTTTCTCAAAGACTACACTCAGCCACAAAGGCCTACACTCAGCCAATCAAGGCCTACACTCAGCCAACAAGGCCTACACTCAGAGATTTCAATCTCCTACACTCAGGCTCTCAAGCCCTACCCTCAACCTTTATAATTACAGACATACAATTCACTCAGATCCAAAGGATTCTACAAGATAAAAATGAATTACAAATATTAACTCAACAACTCAGAAACAAGAGAGGGGAGTTGAGAGTTTCTTGATGAGTTCTTGGAAGAACTCAGCTGGATTCAATCTGACTTAGCTTTCTTCAAAGCTTCTTGAGTAGAACTGAATAAGAATGAATCCTCCTGCAGTTGATCCTTGATCTCTGCTTCTTAAGATCCAGAATAAATCTGAACCCTTCTTCTCAGCCTAGTTCCAAAGGCTGATTTCTTGGATGGAGCCCTCTCTCTCCAACTTCATAGATCTGCACTTGGACGGCTAGATCTTCTTGTGTTGATACTATGTGTACCACTTCAATAACTATTGAACAATAATCTGAACAACAGTTTCTGTAAACTGTATGAGCCTATTTATAGGCCTTCTCCATGGTAACCGGCTGGTCCGGTCCATAACTGAATTCTGATATCTCTGACAGGTGCTGTAGACCGGCTGGAACGGCAGCTGTCAAGTCATCCAGTCAGTTCTTGAAAATCTCTAACTGTCTGAAAGTGTCGAGACTTTCTGTCTTTAAGTGTCGACACTTATAAACCAAGTGTCGACACCAGTTGTATAAGTGTCGACACAAGTCTAAAAGGTGTCGACACAACTCCTTGTGTTGTAGATACTATGTCTCGACACAGATTCTTCTTCAGGTGTCGACACTAAAATTGAGTGTCGACACAAGTACTTGATCTTCTATCTTTTGCTGAATTCTTCTAAGTGTCGACACATCTCCTTTGTGTCGACACATCTTCATGTGTTGAATCTGTTAAGTGTCGACATTGCTTCTTGGTGTCGACACATAGTCTTCTATGTTGATACTTGCTGAGTGTCGACACAGCTCCTTGTGTCGACACTTGATTCTTCTGTTGAGACTACAGCTGAGTGTCGACACATTCCCTTAGTGTCGACACTTGTACTTAGAATAATTTGATGATCTTGATGTTCTTTGCTAAGTGTCGACACAGCTCCATGTGTCGACACTTTCTTCAAGTGTTGAGTCTTCAGCTGAGTGTCGACACATTGTTCTGGGTGTCGACACTTACTTCAAGTGCTGACTCTTCTGCTAAGTGTCGACACATTGTGCTGGGTGTCGACACTTGTACTTAGTCTCTGCGGACTTTTGCTGAGTGTCGACACAGCTCCAAGTGTCGACACTTTCTGATGTAGACACAGCTTCACTGAGTGTCGACACAGCTCCTTGTATCGACACTTTCTGTCTGCACTTTTCTTCACTGAGTGTCGACACAGCTCCAAGTGTCGACACTTTCTGTCTGGTGTCGACTCTGCATTCCAGGTGTTAACACAATGACTCCAAGTGTCGACACTGCTTGTCTGGGTGTCGACACAAGTCTTCTTAAGTGTCGACACTTTCCCTCTGGGTGTCGACACATGGACTTAGAAATTTTTGCTTCAGTCCTGCAAATACTTAACCTGCACAAGTAACTCAAAAACACATCAAATACATTTTGATGTATATCATTGAGTTGGGTGAGGCTTCTTCAAATCAGGTACATTTAACCAATGTACCCAACAATCTCCCCCTATTTGGAGAAGTCATAACCCTTAGTCAATGATATACACCATTCATAATAAAAATTACAAAATGATGTAAAGCAGGATTATGTAAGCAGGGTAAACATAACATGTATCAATTTCACATGTATATACAAACATCAACACAGAACAAATAGACATATTCACAGAACAAACATGAAATATATTAATCATATATTGTTCTAACATTTGTCTTATACATTTTCAGAAGTTCACTAAATATTTTACATTCAAAAGATTACAAAATAGACTTCAAGAAAATTCTAAATCTATTTTTGTTCAGGTTCCTTGATAACTATTCCCTTGCCAGCTTGAACTTGAGCTTTGATAGGGGCATCAACAGTTTCAGCATCAGCAAGCTTCTTGCCTTTCAGATCTTTCTTTTTGAGCTCTTCAGCTTTGATCTTCTGACTCTCAAAATAGTGATATGGCTTTGGAAAGTACTTGGTAGGCTCCTGAGCTGTAGGAGGTAGCTTTCCCATCTTTGCCTTCCTTCTGTATTGAACAATGGCCTCTTGTCTAGATTCATGCTTTCTCCATTCAGCTTCAGAGAACCACTTGTTCCTGTCATGAGTGTTATCCTTGGCAGCTTTCCAGGCAGTTAATATAATATTCCTAGAGGTAGGGCTCCACTGTTCAAAGTCTGGCCTTTGTTCTGCTTATTCCCTAAACCTCTTCTTAGACAGTCTTGTCTCTTCCTCTTTCTGCAATGCCACTTGCATGGCCTCTGATATAGGCTGAACCACTTTCTCCAGAATAACATTAGACTTCCCTTCAGTTGGGCTATACATGTGATGAATATCAGCTTGCACCATTTCAAAATCTGGTGGAGGATAGATCACTTGAGCTACCTCTGGTTGCTCACCTCCAAGATATGCAGGTTGAATTCCAGATTCTGCAACATTGTCATCATCACAAAGTGGAGGATAGCCCAGTGTAGCTCTGATGGAATTAGATATCCATTTAGCATGATCAGAGCTAGCTTTGACTAAAACTCTCTCCCCCTTTATGACTTCTCTAGCCATATGATCTCTGACATCATCCTTCTGAAATCGGATTTGACTATCCAAGTATCTGATTCCATCTTTAAAGTAAGGTTTGAGCTTTGGAAGTTGGTCAGATATGGCTTTCTGGGATGCTTGGATAGCAGTCTGAACAGCAGAGATTTCTTCTTGAAAGACTTTATCAAATTCAGCTTTAGCAGCAGTAGAAGTAGAGGGTTCAGCAGCCTTGTTCTTCAATTCAGTGACTATAGCATTATGAGAAGCAGTCAAGTTGTCATTCATTCTTAACTGATGTTCAAGAACATATCCTTGCTTCAATGCTATGTCATCCGCTTGGGCCTTTATCTTGTCCTGGTGGGTTGCCAAGAACACCACTGCATTGCCACCTTTGTGAAAACATTCAGTCATCTCCTTCTTGTTAAGGTTCATTTCAAACCTTATAGACTTGATATCCTGGGCAAGATCAAACTGGAGTGACTTTTGCCCTTCATCTACATATTTCTCTATGGCCTGCCTTTGCTCATCCAACTTGATTTGCATTGCCACCATCAGTGCACTATAATCAATGGCTGTGAATGGTTGAATTATAGGCTGTGGGGCAACTGTTTGGAGAGCCTTCTTGTAACTCTGGCTTCTTCTCCTGAAGACATAAAGTTTCTTTTTCTTTGCCTTACTAGCCTCCTCATCTTCAGATTCTGAGGAGCTGGCTATGTCAACCCTCTCCTTAGGGCTAGGGGTCCTCTCTTTCTGCACTTCAGGTGCCTTCTCAGTTTCCTGCCTGACAGGCTCTTCCATAATATGCACTTGCTCCCCCTTAGCAGCAGCATCAGTTTCCTTGTCAAAATCTGCTTGATCCAGATTTAGGAACAAGTCTTCCATTGTGTATTCTTGTGGAGACTGTGCAGGAGAAGTTCTTGGTTCTTCAACCTCTGGATCAGGAATTACTTCTTGTACAGCAGATGTGTCATCTCCAACAGCATCTGGTTCTTGAGTATTCAGCTGAGTTTGCTGATGAACATCAGACAAATCAGCATCTTCTATAAGAAATTCTAAAGTATTTAGGTCAGTGAGTACCTCTAGTATGATGGTGGCTGGCTTGTTCACTTTCCAGTGTAGAGGGTTCTTCTACAACTGGAAGCTCCCCCTTGCTTTGATCCCCGTGGATGGGGCTAGCTTGTGGTAGCTCCCCCTGGATCTCAGCATCAGCTGGAGGAGCAGGAGACTTCACAGCAGGCTATTCCTCTTGCTCATCAGGTGTGAAGACAACCTGTTCTTCACTATCAGAACTGCTGGTGGACTCTTGTGCCACTGGAGCAGTCTTCCTTTTCTTCTTGGGAGGAATATCTTTCTCAGAAACTGTCTTTTCAGGGGTTGACATGTCCTTTGACAACACCCTGTCCCATCTAGAAAAGATCCTCAGATCCATCTTCCTCATGTGATTTATCTTGCTTCCAGCAGCAGTATTCATTACCTCTGGTATGGTACCTGCTAGGTAGAGACTTAAGATTCTGCCCAGATTGGGTTTCTTCAAACTTTCCTTGATTTTCTCATAGACTACTATTGACCAGTCTGTTTTCAGAGTGAAGATTATCCTTGTCATTATTCCAAACATATAGGCAGACACTCTGTCATGCCCTCCTGGCTTGCTGAGTAACACTTTTCCAACTATCTCAGAAAGAAACTTTCCTTGATTGTTCATTCCCTTCCTGGTGAAAACAGAACCTATCTTCATCTTGGAATCAAGTCCACACCAGGTTAGAGCTTCCCTGGTCTTTGAAGCTGTAACCTCATCTTCTTCTTGAGTTCTTGATAGCTGGAGAATCTTCCTCAGACTTTTAGGAGATACCTTAACCCTTGCACCATGAACTCTGGATTTGATTTTGTATCCAGATTCATCCACCTTGGCTCCATTGAGGAATTCAAGAACCTCCTTCTTCCATATCTTAGTAGGTTCTGAAACTAAGTATTCTAGTCTAGAATCGGCGACTAGGGTTACAACCGACTTGATTTCTTGATCTGCATCGTCGAAAGCGCCGCGCACTAGCTCATATCCTTCGTTAACGTTCTCCTCAAGCTTAGGTGCCATTAGGGTTTGTAGAATTTGTCTTGAGAGAAGAGAGGTGTCGACACAGAAGTTTGAGTCTCGAAACTTTGAAAGCGTGTCGACAAACAAAGACAGAACCCTATTTATACCTTTCTGATTTTGAAGATGAACAGGCGGGACAGATAACTTAAAATGTGTCGACACTGGCAATAAGTGTCGACACTGACTTATAATGTCTCGACACACATGTGTCGACACAAGTTTAGTCAACAGATTTTATGTGTCGACACGTGGTTATGTGTCGACACAACATAACTCGACACATTATCGAGACTTTACTTAGAAAATTCTGAGTAAAACTTAAGTGTCGACACCACTTTGGATGTGTCGACACCTACTTGACATGTGTCGACACTAACATTCTGAAGTGTCGACACCAACTTCCTAGATGTGTCGACACCTTTTTCCTGAAGTGTCGACACCAACTATTCTGTGTCGACATAGACTTGTCTATGTGTCGACACCTTTTTACTTAGTCATTTTCAATTCTGTAAACTTACTCTAAGTTTATCATTCCTAGTTCAATTTTGAATCTATTGAACTTAGCTTCTTCTAGGGGCTTAGTAAACATATCAGCTATTTGATTATCAGTTTTAACATATTCAAGTAAAATATCTTCTCTTTCTACATGCTCCCTAAGAAAATGATATTTAATTTCAATATGTTTAGTTTTACTATGATATACAGGGTTATTAGCTATTGAAATAGCACTTGTAGAATCACAGAAAAGTGGAGTTCTACTTACCTGAAATCCATAGTCCTCTAGCTGATGTTGAATCCACAGAAGTTGAGCACAGCAACTTCCTGCAGCCACATACTCTGACTCTGCTGTGGAGATAGCCACACTGGTTTGCTTCTTCCTACTCCATAAAATTAGTCTCCCACCTAGGAATTGACAGGTTCCAGTAGTGCTTTTTCTATCTTCTTTGCATCCTGCAAAGTCTGCATCTGAATAACCTCTTAGATCAAAATCTCCATTCCTAGGGTACCAGAGGCCTAGATAGGGAGTGCCCTTTAGATATCTCAAAATTCTTTTGACTGCTGTCAAATGAGACTCTTTAGGGCAGGCTTGATACCTTGCACAAACACATGTAGCATACATGATGTCAGGTCTACTAGCAGTCAAGTATAATAGGGAGCCAACTATCCCTCTATACAAGGTTTCATCTACAGGTTTCCCTGCATCATCCTTGCTGAGAGACATACTTGACCCCATAGGAGTCTTCATGGTGCTGGATGAATCCATACCATACTTCCTTATGAGTTCTAGGGTGAACTTGGACTGACATATGGATAAACCACTCTCAGTCTGTTTAACTTGGAGACCCAAAAAAAACTTCTGCTCTCCCATACTACTCATCTCAAACTGACCTTGCATAAGTTTTGCAAACTTTTTGCAAAGGCTGCTTTCAGTAGACCCAAATATAATGTCATCTACATATATTTGGACTAGTATGACTTTGCCTCTAGATTCCCTAAGGAATAGAGTCTTATCTATTTTCCCCCTTGAGAACTTGTTCTCAATGAGGAAACTAGATAGGGTTTCATACCAAGCCCTAGGGGCTTGCTTTAACCCATATAAAGCTTTCCTAAGTCTATAGACATGATGAGGTAGAGTTGGATCAACAAAACCTGAAGGCTGTTCCACATAGACTTCTTCCTTAAGATTACCATTCAGGAATGCTGACTTGACATCCATTTGGTAAACCTTGAATCCTTGATAGGTTGCATAGGCCAAGAACATCCTTATGGCTTCCAGTCTGGCTACTGGAGCAAAGGTTTGATCAAAATCAATACCTTCTTCTTACCTATATCCTTTAGCAACCAGTCTAGCTTTATTCTTAATGATGACCCCTTGTTCATCCATCTTATTCCTGTAGATCCACTTAGTTCCTATTATATTGTGGTCTTTAGGTTTAGGAACAAGTTCCCAAACCTTGCACCTCTTGAACTGATTAAGCTCTTCTTGCATTGCTTCAGTCCATTGTGGATCTTGTATTGCTTCTTCAAACTTCTTAGGTTCAACTTGAGATAGGAAACTGGAGTAGATTGCTGCATTCATGTATCTGCTCCTGGTTTGTACTCCTTGTCTTGGATCTCCAATAATCTGCTCTACTGGATGATCTCTTAGATGTCTGTTGGCTGGAGGCATCCTAACTTCTGGTTGAACCTCTTCAGCATCTCCATCATGCTGTACTCCTTGTATTTCTTCAGCCATTGGCACATGTAGTTCTCCCCCTAGACAACAGCTACTGTCTTCTACTTGCTGTCTTGCAGCAGGCACTTCTTCTATAGTAAGCTTGTCCATTTTCTTTGTTAAACCTATGGGGCTGCATACACTACTAGACAACTCATTGTTAATAAGTTTAGTCTCATCAAAAACTACATGCACAGATTCTTCTACAACTTGTGTAGTCAAGTTGTAGACTCTATAAGCCTTACTATTATTGCTGTACCCAACAAAAATTCCCTCTTGGGACTTGGCAGCAAACTTAGTTAAGTAAGACTTCCCATTGTTAAGTATGAAGCATTTGCAACCAAAGATCCTGAAGTAGGATAGGTTTGGTTTCCTGCCTTTCACCACTTCATAGGGGGTCTTGTTAAGCCTTTTAGTGATGGTAGCCCTATTTATTACATGGCATGCAGTGTTGACTGCTTCAGCCCAGAAATACTCTGGCAGTGATGTATCACTTAGTAGAGTCCTACCAGCCTCTATCAAGGTTCTATTTTTCCTCTCAGCAATGCCATTTTGCTGAGGTGTTCTAGGTGAAGAGAATTCTTGAAATATCCCAAATTCTTCACATAGTTTTTTCATGCTATCAGACTGAAATTCAGTACCATGGTCACTTCTAATCTTGACCACTGTACTGTTTAGTTCATTCTGAATTTGCTTGACAAAGCTATGGAAGACACTAGGTGTTTCAGATTTCTGTCTTAAGAAGAACACCCAGGAAAACCTTGAGTAGTCATCTACAACTACAAGGGTATAGACCTTCCTACCTAAGCTGTGAACTGACATTGGACCAAAGAGATCCAAGTGCAAGAGGTATAAACACCTCACAGCATCTTTGTTCTCTATGCTTCTAAAGGTGGATTTAGTCTGCTTGCCCTTTTGACAAGCTGAGCAAATACCATCTTTAACACACTTAACTTGAGGACCATTCCTCACTAAATCTTTGCTAAAGAGTTTGCTAATAGTCTTGTAGTTAAGATGGGCTAGCCTCTTGTGCCATTTGACACAATGAGTGACTGTCTCATCAGCTACAAGACAAACTGGAGAACCATTGTTCTCAACCATAATGTCTAGGCAGTAGACATTCCTCTTCCTATAACCTGTCAAAATGATCTCTTGATCACTTGACCTCTTGATATGACAACCATTTTTAACAAATGAGATGTCATACCCTACATCACTTAATTGACTTATACTTATTAGGTTGTGTTTCAACCCTTTAACATAAGCCACTTGAGTAATGGTAACCAAGTTGCTAGAAATGTTACCAAATCCTTTGATGATTCCTTTTTCAGAACCACCAAAGGTGACTTTTGGACCATCTTTTATTGGTATGTAGTCCTTTAGTAATCCTCTAGTTCCAGTCATATGTCTGGAACATCCACTGTCCAAGTACCATGTTGGGGTATGGCCACTTGGACTCACCTGCAAAACAGATTAATGAACCTTAGAACCCAAAGAATTCTTGGGTCCTTGGTACTTGTTAGTTTGCAATCTGACAAAGCTACCTACTGGCTTTCCAACAGGTAGTTTGGTACTCACTTTGGCACTAGCATTGTGCCAACAGTCCACTGCAAAATGGCCAACTTTGCCACAGCACCAGCATTCAAACTTATTGTACCTTTGCTTAGGTACAGTCTTTGCTGTCTTATCTACAACAGACTTGTTGAATGTTGGAGCTTTGCCCTTGGACTTGGGCTTGGACTGCTCAGTCCTTACAGGTCTAATAAAACACAGTCCAGCCTTGCCTGTATGATGAACAAATTCATCAATTAAAGGTAGCACTGACTTAGGTTTAGAAAACCTAGCAACAAGCTCTCTCTTTTTCTGAAGATTAATCTCCAGACTCTTGATTTGATCATTCTTAAAGGTGATAGTCCCCATCTGAATCACTGTTATGTGTTTCAGCCTGGCTATCTCATTAAGCTTTTGATCAAATAGCTTCTCAGAATCTGTTGCAGCAGCTCTAAGATCAGCAATTTCCTTTGCCTGACTTTTGGCTAGGGACTTGCTTTTCTTGTAAGCTTGCAACAGTACTTTATATTCATCTATAAGCTGATGAATATCATCCTCAGACTCAGATACACTTTCATCACTTGATGAAGATGAATCTGATTCTGTACTGGTACAAGAAACTGAATTTAAAGTTGAACTTTGTACCTTACTGGGTCCTGGCTGCTCCAGGATTTTGTCACTCTCAGTCAATGCCATCAGTCCTTAGCACTGGCAGTCTTATTGTTCATAAATAGACTCCATTATCTGCATAAATTCTTCTTCTTCTTCTTCAGCAAACAGCCCTATGTATGCCTCAGCATCAGACTCAGTTTCTGAAGAAGAGATATCTGATAGAGTCTTCTCCTTCTTGGCAACAAAAGACTTTTCTTTCTTGCCTTTGAAATAAGTCTTTTTCCTGTCACTAGATTCTTTCCTCTTTTCAGGACAGTCTGCAATAACATGGCCTTGTCTATTGCAGCAATAGCACACTATCTTAGAACTAGTTGCCTTGCTAGATTTTGTCCTCTTCCTGTCCTTCTTTGAATCCTTTTTATCCTGATAAGAAGCTTCTTTTCCTTTTGAAGTAGAGGGCTTTGTCCTCCACTGTTTCTTCTTCAAGAATTTCTGAAAGTGTCTAGTGAAGGCAGCAAAGTCTTCATCACTTTCACTGCTTTCAGACTTGGTGCTGACTGACTCATCTGTCTCTGATTCAACTACCTTTGGAGGTGGAGTTGGTGACTTATTCCTGCACTTCCTGGAGGCTTCTGTCTTGAAGGCTACTGTTCTTTCCTTGTGCTCAGTTCTTGTTGATTTCTCCTCCTCTTTCCTCACTGTCAACTGCATCTCATATGACAACAATTTGCCAAACAGTGTAGGTGGAGGAATTTCTCCCAACTTAGCCATTTCTCTAATGGCACAGATCTTTGTGTCCCAATCTTTGGTTAGTGACCTTAGGAACTTGTCATTTAGTTCATAGTTACTAAACTCTCTTCCATAAGACATGAGTTCATTTACTATTCTGTAGAACTTCTTATAGCACTCAGTTATGCTATCACCTTTTCCTTGTCTAAAACTCTCATACTCCTGATTTAGCAAGGATTTTCTATCTTGTCTAACTTCTTCAGATCCTTCCATATACACTATAAGAGTGTCCCACATCTCTTTGGCTGTCTTACAGTGTATAAGATTCTGAAATGTTTCATCATCTATGGCACTCACTATAATGTTTTGTGCCCTCTTGTCCATGGTAGCTAGGACAATCTCATCCTTAGTCATTTCAGAGAAATCCTTTGGGGTTCTCTGATTTGCATCTAGAACAGATATCTTCATGGGCACATATGGCCCCTCTTTTACTGTGATGTAGATCCTAGGGTCTGAGGCCTCCATAAACAGCCTTACCCTTTCCTTCCAGATCCCAAAGATCTCTTTTCTGCATATGGGCAATTTCATGGAACCCAATTCCTTGTGATTTTCAGAGGAACCCATGTTTCTTGATTTTCTTGAATCTGTACTTTTCCTTAGACTGAATCTGCCAAACAGGATCTCCTCAGACTGTTAGTCCTTTTTGAGGAACCTCGCTTTGATACCACTTGAAAGATATAGTACCTAATCACCTAGAGGGGGGGGGTGAATAGGTGACCTAATCCTTTTTGAAACTTTAATGGCAGCAAACAGTTATATCACAGAATCTACTCTACTTTTGTACAGCAATCACAAAGCATACACAGCAAATCACAATCACAGCACAATAGACACAGTGTTTTATAGTGGTTCCCCAAGCTTTGGGTACATCCACTTTCCCCCTTCGCCTATCTAGCAGTGTACTAGATTCGGTCCAAACTTCACCACTGTCTCAGAACCCAAAATTGGTTCCTACACCTCAGGCCCAAGGCCCTACAACTCAGCTTTTCTCAAAGCCTACACTCAGCCACAAAGGCCTACACTCAGCCAATCAAGGCCTACACTCAGCCAACAAGGCCTACACTCAGAGATTTCAATCTCCTACACTCAGGCTCTCAAGCCCTACCCTCAGCCTTTATAATTACAGGCTTACAATTCACTCAGATCCAAAGGATCCTACAAGATAAAAATGAATTACAAATATTAACTCAACAACTCAGAAACAAGAGAGGGGAGTTGAGAGTTTCTTGATGAGTTCTTGGAAGAACTCAGCTGGATTCAATCTGACTTAGCTTTCTTCAAAGCTTCTTGAGTAGAACTGAATAAGAATGAATCCTCCTGCAGTTGATCCTTGATCTCTGCTTCTTAAGATCCAGAATAAATCTGAACCCTTCTTCTCAGCCTAGTTCCAAAGGCTGATTTCTTGGATGGAGCCCTCTCTCTCCAACTTCTTAGATCTGCACTTGGACGGCTAGATCTTCTTGTGTTGATACTATGTGTACCACTTCAATAACTATTGAACAATAATCTGAACAACAGTTTCTGTAAACTGTATGAGCCTATTTATAGGCCTTCTACATGGTAACCGGCTGCTCCGGTCCATAACTGAATTCTGACATCTCTGACAGGTGCTGTAGACCGGCTGGAACGGCAGCTGTCAAGTCATCCAGTCAGTTCTTGAAAATCTCTAACTGTCTGAAAGTGTCGAGACTTTCTGTCTTTAAGTGTCGACACTTATAGACCAAGTGTCGACACCAGTTGTGTAAGTGTCGACACAAGTCTACAAGGTGTCGACACAACTCCTTGTGTTGTAGATACTATGTCTCGACACAGATTCTTCTTCAGGTGTCGACACTAAAATTGAGTATCGACACAAGTACTTGATCTTCTATCTTTTGCTGAATTCTTCTAAGTGTCGACACATCTCCTTTGTGTCGACACATCTTCATGTGTTGAATCTGTTAAGTGTCGACATTGCTTCTTGGTGTCAACACATAGTCTTCTATGTTGATACTTGCTGAGTGTCGACACAGCTCCTTGTGTCGACACTTGATTCTTCTGTTGAGACTTCAGCTGAGTGTCGACACATTCCCTTAGTGTCGACACTTGTACTTAGAATAATTTGATGATATTGCTGTTCTTTGCTAAGTGTCAACACAGCTCCATGTGTCGACACTTTCTTCAAGTGTTGAGTCTTCAGCTGAGTGTCGACACATTGTTCTGGGTGTCGACACTTACTTCAAGTGCTGGCTCTTCTGCTAAGTGTCGACACATTGTGCTGGGTGTCGACACTTGTACTTAGTCTCTGCAAACTTTTGCTGAGTGTCGACACAGCTCCAAGTGTCGACACTTTCTGATGTAGACACAGCTTCACTGAGTGTCGACACAGCTCCTTGTGTCGACACTTTCTGTCTGCACATTTCTTCACTGAGTGTCGACACAGCTCCAAGTGTCGACACTTTCTGTCTGGTGTCGACTCTGCATTCCAGGTGTCGACACAATGACTCCAAGTGTCGACACTGCTTGTTTGGGTGTCGACACAAGTCTTCTTAAGTGTCGACACTTTCCCTCGGGGTGTCGACACATGGACTTAGAAATTTTTGCTTCAGTCCTGCAAATACTTAACCTGCACAAGTAACTCAAAAACACATCAAATACATTTTGATGTATATCATTGAGTTGGGTGAGGCTTCTTCAAATCAGGTACATTTAACCAATGTAACCAACACTAATGTTGTTTTTTTGCCTTCCACAAGCTTATAGGGAGTCTTATTATGATTCTTGTTGATTAAAGCCCTTTTTGTACATGATAAGCTATGTATATAGCCTCAACCCAAAAGTATTCTCGAGTGAAGAGTCACTCAGTAAATTTCTACAAGCTTCAAATAAGGTTAGATTTCTTCTTTGTACAACTCCATTTTATTGAGGAGTTCTAGGCTACGAATACTCTTGAAAGATACCTAGACTTTAACAAAACTTGATCATGGTTCCTGATTGAAATGCAGTTCCATAATTACTTCTAATATTGACAATAGAACTACCCATTTCATTCTGGATTTGCCTGACAAAGTTGGTGAAGATTTCTAGGGAATCTAACTTTTGTTTAAGAAATGACACACATGTGAACCTGGAGAAATCATCAGCAATAATAAAAGTATCGATTTTCCCTCCTATGCTGCGAATTGTCATATGACCAAACAGATGGATCTGTAGAAAGTGTAAACATCTAGTAGAGTCTGAAAGAAATGGGATAGATCTGATTACTCTAGGTGGGGGGGGGGGGGTGAATAGAGTAACTTAAAATTATTTTGCTGTTTTAAAATTTATCTGAGTAAAATAGGTGATATTAATAGTAGTATAAAAGGAAATGCAACCTAAGCAAATCTATCACAACACAGCAAGAATAAAAAGAAAATAAACAACCAGACAACACAAGAATTTTATAGTGGTTCCCCAAACTTGTTACATCCACTCTTCTACCACCCTGTTAGGAATGCACTATCAGGCTTTTGATCAGGTGATTGCCACCACAAGATCTATTTACATGGAGATCTCACAACCTTTTAGGCTTTTGATCAGTTGCCCAAAAAACAAGAATAAACTTTTGAAGGGAGTTAATAAACCCTTTTACAAGAGGTTAAGAGAGTTGATGGTGTCTTCTCTTTTCTCTATACAACAGAGAAGACTTGTGGATTTCTATTGTCAAAGCACCTTCTGAAATAAGAATGGTTCAGAAAGCTTGGAGCCTTGCTCAGGGTGTAGGTCTTCAGCCTTATCTCGAGGAAATCCAGGAATTTTCTGACTGATTCAGAGTTGTTGTCCTTGAATATTCCTAGAGTAGAAGTTGAAGAAGATTCTTGATATTGGATTGTTGTTCTTCTTCTGTCTTCAGAAAGTACAAGGGGAAAACAAAATGTTTTCTACACAGGGAGAGAGTTCTGTATCTTTTCTCTGTATGCTCTCTCTTGCTTGTATGTTCTGTATGTTCTCTTCTTAATGTTGTGTATGAAAAGAGAAAATCTCTTTTATATTCTACTCGCAAAAAATCTCCTTTAAAAAATTGAATTACAAGCATTAATTGCTGATTGATTCTGGAGAATTAAATGGTTTGAATATTCATTAAAGAGTTCCCCAACTATCCCATTAAAATAAGCAAGTAATTAACCATGATGAATACCATAATTAATGCTGCAAATAATGTCTATATTCAGGGGAATATAAGCATTAATTACTTAGAGAATTACTGCTAAATAATATAAGAAATAAGGACAGAAATAAGGAAAACATCTAAGTCTGGCTTGGGATAGAATTCGTCGAGCTTTGAACAGAATTCACGGACTGCAGTTCCAAGTTCGTCGAGCTGATAATTCCTATTCGTCGACCTGAGCTCAGCGAACTGCATTTTTGAAATAGATTGCCAAAACTGCGCTATAAGTTCGTCGAGAAACGAATCTGTCGTCATCGAGCAGAGTTCATAGAAACTAAACTGGAAAGAATCTGTTGAAGTTAAACTCCAGATTTCATCGGTCAGAGAATCTATTTGAATGAAGAGATCATCGACCTGAGCTCGAATATCGTCGATCTCAATTCAGAGAAGTAAGTCAGAGTTCGTCAAACTGCGATCGACGATCGTCGAGCTGGGTTCGAAGAATTTCAAACTGGTAATTTTGAACTCTGAATTCTCCTAAGTCTGAGTCTATTGAGGTCCTCTGCTGGCTGGTCCTTGAAGGTTGAACCTAATGACTTAGCCTAAACTCTAAGACTCATAGAATTGACCCTGTCTATACAATGGGTCAAACTCATCCGAATTAGTGAACCTAGCCTAAATCCAAACTAGGGATCTAACAATCTCCCACTATTTGGGTGAGGTCACTAATATAAACAAAAAGAAAACAAAAATAAAGCAGAATAAAATTTATCTGGCAGAAAATAAAATATCCAGCAGATATGTACACAAGTGCTTCATTAATAACAGATAGAGTTCAGAAAATAAGGAACTAAACACAATAGTTATATGTTCTTCTTTGACTTCTCTTTGTCAGCTTTATCTGATTTTTCAGAGGGCTGTCTGAATTTAATTTCTCTATTTGGATTAGCTGCTTCTCTTTTAGACATATACATGTCAGCTACTCCAATGATATTCACAGAAGTTGCTCTTGGAACAACAGCCTCTGGATGTAAACTCATATAAGCATCAACATTGAAAAAGTGCTTAGCTTTGTCATACCTTTTTAATTCTTCTCTTTTGTAGGAAGAAATTGCAGTGCATTGTGAGTGATCTTTGTCTTCTGCTTTAGCTTTATTTATCAGAGAGAGTCCAACTAGTTCTTGAAATCTAGCCATCTTTGAAGTATTTTCTTGATCAGGATCAACAAAAAGAACTGGTGGAGATTCAGGTATTTCAGAACTATTATCTTTTTCAGATTGATCAATTTCAGATACTTTCTGTTGCATGTCTTGCTTCTGATATTATTGTTGTTGTCTGCTGCTACTTGAAGAATGTTTCTGCTGACTGCTTCCTTGAAAATGAGATCTTGAAGATCTGTCTTGTTGCCTTTGGTATGTTTGAATGTATGAGGTAGATCTCTAAAATACTGTTGAAGTTGGTGACCGGGCGGTCTGGCGGTTTGTCTTGGCGGGTTGAAGACCGCGCGTTCTGGTGGTTTGTCTCAGCCAGCTTGGAGACCGGGCGGTCTGGCGGTCTACCCTGGCAGTCTCTCTTCCTCTCTGGTGGTAGCCGTGCGGTTTGCCCTGCTGTCTAACCGCGCGGCTTGTGCGGTTTGTTTTGTATAGTCCGCTTAGTCCTGTAAATTATAGTCCCACATCTCTTATTTGTATTCTCTCATCTCTCCTCCATTCTATATAAAGGAGGGCATACCTTTGTAATAGATATCTTTTTTGGATAATAAAATTTCAATTATTCAAAAGTCTATCCGTTTGTTCTTTTCTATTCGCTACTTTTAACATGGTATCAAAGCACACGGTCATTTCCTCCTAATTCTGTGCGCTCTCTGCTTCTAGCGGCTTGTTTTCCGCTATTCGCGACCTCTCTCGCGGCTTGCCTTCTCTTCTGTCCGCCGCCCTGTTCGAGCAGCTTGTTTCTGTCCGCTGCCCTGTTCGCACGGCTGGCTTCTTGGTTCTCTTCTTCTACTGCTATTCGTCGCAGCGACCTGTTTCCTTGTCGCCGCGCTCCTTGTTCTTTCTTGCCTCTCCGACTTCCTAGTCTTTGCGGCTTGTGTCTACCCGCTGCGGACTTCTTCTCCCTGTCCGCTTCTGCTTTCCCCATATCCGCTTGCCCCTATACTCGCGGTTTGCTGCTGTGATCTGCCTGACCGTACGGGTTATTCCTTTCTCACCCGCATCTTGGTCGCGGTCACCTGCTCTTCTCCTCTCTTCTGTTCGCTCGGCCTTTTCAGTCCGCGCGACCTCTTCCCCGCTGTGCCTTTGACCTCTTGCTAGCCGCTACTGTTCGCGCTCTACTTGTTGCCTTCTACCCGCTCCTGCTTGCTAGTCGCGCCGGCCTCATCTTTTGCCGTGCGACCTGTTCTCCTCTGTTCGCCCGACTTTTTCAAGCCGTGCGACTTCTTTCCCTCTGCTTTGCTCTGCTTCTTGGTAGCGGCCTTCCTAGCCGCCCGACATGTTTTCTGTTCGCCCGACTTGGTGCTCTTTTCTCTTCTCGCGGCTTGTTCTTATCGTCGCGGCTTGCTCCTCTCTTGCTTCCATGGCTTTCCCCTCCTCCAGCCTGTCCGCCTCCGTGGCCACCTCTTCTAGTAGTGCTCATGTTGTTACTCGCGGAAGATGGCTCATCGACTCTGGTGCAACCAATCATATGACAGGCAATCCTCAATGTTTCTCTCTTCTTGACACACATGCTCAGTTGCCCCCGGTCATTGTTGCTGATGGATCTCCCTCCCCGGTCCATGGGACGGGCATGGTTCAAGTCACTCCATCTCTCTTCCTGGCTGATACCCTCTATGTGCCCAAGTTTCCGTGCAATTTATTATCGGTTACTTCTTTATGCAAGCAACTATGGTGTTCTGTCATATTCACCCCTAGCTCTTGTGCTTTTCAGGATCCGGACTCCCAACGGACGATTGCTACCGGGACTGAGAGTGGTGGCCTCTACTTCCTCGACAACGTTTCTACTCTATCCGCCTTCTCCTCCTCCTCTACAGATCTTCTCCAATGGCATCTTCGCCTTGGACATGCTCCTCCCCGAATTCTCCGCCAGCTCCTGCCGCACCTCCCTCCTCATCATCCTCCTCTAAACTGTGATGCATGTCAACTTGGCAAACATCACCGCTCATCCTTCCCCCCAACGCAAAGTCGGGGCTCTTCCCGTCCGTTCGATCTCGTTCACTCTGACATATGGGGTCCCGCTCCTAACCTCACCATCGGTCGGGGTAGTTCCTATTTTGTCACCTTCATTGATGATTTCTCTCGATGTACGTGGGTATATCTTCTCAAAGATCGCTCCGAGCTGTTCTCTGTTTGGACCTCCTTTTATTCCATGGTTAAGACTCAGTTTGATACGTCTATTAAACTCCTTCGTTCTGACAATGCTAAGGAGTATCTTAGCCATGACTTCTCCTCCTTTTGTATTCACCGTGGTGTTATTCGTCAAACTAGTTGTGTCTACACCTCCCAACAAAATGGGGTGGCGGAACGCAAAAACCGTCACCTCCTTGATGTCGCTCGCACTATGATGACTCAAATGCATGTTCCTCGCTCCTATTGGGGATATGATGTTCTCCTCTCCTGCTATCTCATCAATCGCCTTCCCTCCACAGTTCTCCACGGTGCTACCCCCTTCTCCATTCTTTATCCAGACAAGGATCCCTTTCCTCTTCCTCTCCACATCTTTGGGTGCACCGCTTTTGTGCACTCTCCCGCTGTCACCCGTGATAAACTCTCACCACGTGCCACCAAATGTGTCTTTCTGGGCTACTCTCCCACTCAGAAAGGATATTGCTGCTTTGACCTTGTTACCCGCAAGCAATTTGTCTCTGCGGATGTCACCTTCTTTGCCAATGCCTCTTACTTCTCTCCCGCTTCCTCTTCTACTCCTCCTGATCCTACTTCTCATACCAACCCATCCATTCCCTCTGCTCCCACTGCTGTTTCGCCCTCTCCACCCACTCCACCGTCTTCCCCATCCTCATCATCTCCACCCTCTACTCCGCTTTCTCCCTCCACTCTGCTGCCATCTCTCTCTACTCCCGGGCCAGCTCTCTCCACCACGGATACTCCGGATACTGCGGCACCTGCTGACCTGGATCTCCCGATTGCTCTTCGCAAAGGGGTTCGGGCCTGTACCCAACACCCGCTTGCTGCAGTTGTTTCCTATGATCGTCTTACCCCTGCTCGCAGAGCTTTTGCACTGGCTATCTCGGCCACTGGCACCCCCCGTTCCTACCAGGAGGCCCTTACTATTCCTCATTGGAAAGTTGCCATGGATGAGGAGATTGCTACTCTCACTGAACAGGGTACCTGGACCCTTGTTCCTCCTCCTTTCGGCACAGATGTTGTTGGCTGTCGCTGGGTCTTCGTGGTGAAGTTTCACCCGGATGGCAGTGTGGATCGTTATAACGCTCGCCTGGTTGCCAAGGGTTTTACCCAAACTTATGGGATTGATTACTTTGACACTTTCTCTCCCGTGGCTCGTCTCAGCACTATTCGGGTTCTTCTCTCTGTGGCTGTTAACAGGGATTGGCCCATCTCGCAGCTAGATGTTAAGAATGCCTTCCTCTATGGTGATCTGCAGGAGGATGTTTACATGGAGCAACCTCCTGGGTATGTTGCTCAGGGGGAGACACGGGTATGCCGGCTATAGAAGGCTATCTATGGCCTCAAGTAGAGTCCTCGTGCCTGGTTTGACAAGTTCAGTAGCATTGTTGCGGCCATTGGTTTTACAAGAAGCTCAGCAGATCACTCCTTGTTTGTTCGGAAAACCGCCTCTGGTCTTGTTGTTCTTGCGGTTTATGTTGATGACATTCTTCTTACTGGCGATGACCAGGATGGGGTATTGATGACCAAGAAACACCTTCGTCAACATCTGGTCACAAAGGATATGGGCTCCCCGAAATACTTTCTGGGGATTGAAATCTCTAGAAAGCCCAACTCCATGGTCCTTTCACAACGGAAGTATGATCTTGATCTTTTAAAGGAGGCAGGACTGACTGGTGCTAAACCTGCACGTTGTCCTATGGCTGTTGGAGAAGACAAAACTTGGACAGATGACTCACCTCTTCTCTCCGATCTTACGAGATACCGGCATCTGGTGGGCAAGCTCATATATCTCACGGTAACCAGACCCGACATCTCTTATGCTGTTGGCAAGGTGAGCCAGTTCATGCAAGCTCCGAGTGAGTGTCATCTACAATCTGCTCTGAGGATATTAGAGTATATTAAAGCTGCTCCAGGGAAAGGAGTCCTATTTCAGAAAAATGGTCACCTTAGGGTTGAAGAGTACTCTGATTCAAGCTATGCGGATGACAAAGGGGACCGCAAATCGACTTCAGGTTTCTTCACATTTGTTGGAGGCAATCTTGTGAGTTGGAAGAGCAAGAAACAGTCTGTCGTTTCCAGGTCTAGTGCAGAGGCGGAATATCGCAGCATGGCATCGACTACATGTGAGTTGAAGTGGTTGCGGGCTCTCATGCTTGACTTAGGAGAGGTTTACAACTATCCTCTTCCTATATTCTGTGACAATAAGGCCGCGATACACATTTCCAAAAATCTAGTCTTTCATGAGAGAACAAAACACATAGAAGTCGACTGTCATTTTATTCGGGAAGAAATATTGAAGAAACAGATTTGCACTCCATTTGTCACTTCCGACAACGAGTTGGCAGATGTCTTCACCAAGCCGGTGTCCGCTTTCTTTTTCCACATCTGCGACAAGCTGGGCATGATCGATATATATGCTCCAGCTTGAGGGGGAGTGTTGAAGTTGGTGACCGGGCGGTCTGGCAGTTTGTCTTGGCGGGTTGAAGACCGCACGGTCTGGCGGTTTGTCTCAGCCGGCTTGGAGACCGGGCGGTCTGGCGGTCTACCCTGGCAGTCTTTCTTCCTCTCTGGTGGTAGCCGTGCGGTTAGCCCTGCTGTCTAACCGCGCGGCTTGTGCGGTTTGTTTTGTATAGTCCGCTTAGTCCTGTAAATTATAATCCCACATCTCTTATTTGTATTCTCTCATCTCTCCTCCATTCTATATAAAGGAGGGCATACCTTTATAATAGATATCTTTTTTGGATAATAAAATTTCAATTATTCAAAAGTCTATCTGTTTGTTCTTTTCTATTCGCTACTTTTAACAAATACATTCCCTGAAGCACCTGCTGCTGGAGGAGGAGGAGGAGGACCTTTTCAATTCCTTTGAGAAGGAGGAGGAGGAGAGTACCTTATGCTCTTCTTCCTTGCTTTTTGCTCATTCTTTAATAGCCACATCCATGAAGGCATCCCTTGGTAAGGAGTAATCTTTTGCAATATATAGTAGCATTTGTCTTCATTAGGATTGTGCTTAGGAACAACCTTAGCATGAGCTTTCCTTTTCTTATCAATCTTCTACATATCTTTTGGATCATCAGATTCATCAGAATCTTCATCATCATTATCATCATCAGAGGATCCTGGAGGGCTGTCATGCATAACATCAATTGCCTTCAAGGTTTCCTTAGAGATTTGCTTTTTATCTTCAGGTAGGACTTGAGATTCTGAAGCCTCTTGTTCAGCAACACTTTCAGAAATAGTTTTATTCTCTTCTTCTATGTCTACAAGGATGATATCATCCAGGTTTGGTAAAGTTCTATCATCCATTTTGTAGGTAGGAGGGGAAAGAGCTTTTGGAGGGGAAATAGCCTTGGGGGCTGATTCTGTGAGAGGCTCAATATCTGCAAAACGTTCCTTTAGTTGTTTAACAACTTCATGGCTTATTGGGGAAGTATAGCAAACTATAGCCATAGATTGCTCTGGGCAGACTTCTGGAAGATAATTCAAGTAAGTTGTATCAAAAGAATTTAACCAATCGAATATGTCTACTATGGGATTGACAAGGCAATCACCAACAGTCAAAACTTCTAGCAAGTCAGCTTGCTCATCTATACAAGACATATCAAAATCAGCTACTGTCTCAACTTCTGTAAACATATTTACATTTGCATCTGTATCTGCATCTGCTAGCTCTTTGGACTGTAAGGCCGCTTCTGCTTCTACTACTACTAGAGAGGAGACTAGATCTTCTTCACTGGATATCTCCCCTACCTGGTTTTAGAGGGTCCTGAAGCCAGGCCCCCAGAAGAAGGGACAATGAGGGCAGCAGAAATGAGGGCAGAAAGGGTGGCAATAGAATCACCAAGAGGTTTAATGGACTTTGCTCTAAGCTTAGAGAGAAGTGGAGAGATGAGTTCCAGAAGGGAGGGAAGGGAAGGGGAATCCATTTGCATAAACTCAGAGGGTGTCTGAGTTGATACAAAAGGATGGAGGATGGATGATTAAGAGAAAGGAGTGGTGTCTGACATGGGCCCATCATGAGGTGATGGAGTGTTGAAGGGAGATGGTAGCAGATCAAAAAATATAATGGATGAGAGGTTATTTAGAGGAATGTCAGTGTTGAAGTATTAGACCGGGCGGCTTAGCGGTCTGATCCAGCGGTTTGTTGACCGAGCGGCCTAGCGGTCTGATCCAGCGGTTTGTTGACCGGGCGGTCTATCGGTCTACCTCTGCGGCCTGTTCTATCCTGCTGGAGTTGCCGAGCGGTTAACCCATCTGTCTAACCGCGCGGCCTGTGCGGTCTCCATTATTCTAGCCACTCAGTACTGTAAATGTTTAGTCCCACATTGTTTGTATACTCTCTTTCTTATCTCCTCCATTCTATATAAGGGAGGTCATACCTTTGTAAATGATATCTTTTTTGGATAATAAAATTTCAATTATTCAAAAGTTTATTCGCTTGTTCTCTACTTTTCGCTTCTTTTCGCTACTTTCTAACATGGTATCAGAGGACACGGTCATTTCCTCCTGATTCTGTGCGCTCTCTGTTGTTCGCGGCTTGTTTTCCGCGTTCTGCGACTTATTCGCGGCTTGCCTTCTCTTCTGTCCGCGCGGCTTGTTTCTATCCGCGCGGCTTGTTTCTGACCGCTGCCCTGTTCGCGCGGCTTGCTTCTTCTTGGTTCTCTTCTCCTACTGCTCTTTGTCGCAGCGACCTGTTTCCTTGTCGCCGCGCGCCTTGTTCTTTCCTGCCGCTCCGACTTCCTAGTCGTTGCGGTCTGTCTCTGTCCGCGTGTCTTGTCTCTCTACTCGCGGTTTGCTGCTGTGATCTGCCTGACCGTGCGGGTTGTACCTTTCTTACCCGCATCTTGGTCGCGGTCACCTGCTCTTCTCCTCTCTTCTGTTCGCTCGGCCTTTTCAGTCCGCGCGACCTCTTCCCCGCTGTGCCTTTGCCTCTTTCTAGCCGCTACTGTTCGCGCGGCTTCTTCTGTTTTCTAACCGCTACTGTTCGCGCGGCTTCTTCTGCTTGCCGGGTTCTATGACTACCTCCGGTCTCACCACTACTCCTGCAGCTCCTTCTCCTCCTCCTCCTTCGGGCTACCTTGGCACCCTTTCCAAGCTTGTTGGCTCCAACTATCCCGATTGGAGCGTCTCTTTCACCTTTCTCCTTCGTTCTCAACGCAAGCGTCATCACCTCACCGATGACCCTCCTCCTCGCACCTCTCCTGAGTTTGATGACTGGGATGCGAGTGATGCTCTTGTTCGCACCTGGCTGGCCAACAGCCTTTCTGATGAGTGCCTTCCCGTCATTCGCCATGATGAGACGGTCAAGGCCGCCTGGCTTCACCTCGCTGCTCTCTATTCTAAGGGGGGCCAGACGTCCCGCATTTATACTCTCTATGCGGACCTCTTCGCCCGCCCTTCCATGTCACCGGCTGCGGCTTATCAGCAGGTTCAGGCTCATGGTGCTGAAATCCTCCAGAATCGCCCCTTCTCCGCGGACTTGGCCGACCAGCACAAACACTTCCAGGAACTCCTGGTTGTTTGTTATCTTCTTCGTCTTCCCGACTCTTATGATATGATCCGCCAGCAGATCTTGGGTGAGGCGGAATCTCCTACTTTGGATGCCACTGCGGCTCGCATTGCCGCTGTTACTTCGCTCCTCCAGCGGCCTCTGTTGGCCTCCCCCCCTTCCCAGGACTCCTTTGCTCACCAAGCTCAGAGGGGGGGCCCTAGTGGCCGTGGCTCATCTGGCGGATGGGGTTCCTCCCGGTTCCTCTGCTCTCACTGTGGTCGTACTGGCCATACTGTTGACCGCTGCTGGCAGAAACATCCTCATCTTCGCCCTTCCGGTGATGCTCCTTCTTCGGCCTCCGCCTCTTCTAGGCCGTCTGCCTCTGTGGCCACGATGTCAGGTAGTGCCCACGTCGTTACCCAAGGTAAATGGCTGATTGACTCCGGTGCCACCAATCATATGACGGGCAACCCTCATTGCTTCTCCCGTCTTGAGACCCATGACCGCTTACCCCCAGTTCGTGTGGCGGATGGTTCCCCGTCCCCGGTTCATGGGACGGGCATGGTTCAACTCACTCCATCGCTTTGCTTGGAGGATACCCTCTATGTCCCGAAGTTCCCGTGCAATTTGTTATCAGTTACTACTTTATGCCGGCAACTTTAGTGCTCCGTCTTATTCACTCCCACTACTTGTTCTTTTCAAGACCCGGGGACCCAGCGGACGATTGCTACTGGGACTGAGAGCGGCGGCCTCTACTTCCTCGACGATGTTTCCGCTCTCTCTGCCTACTCCTCCTCCACTGATCTCCTTCAGTGGCATCTTCGTCTTGGACATCCTCCTGCTCGGCTTATTCGTCAGCTTCTGCCCCACTTACCTCCTACCAGTTCTCCGCTCAACTGTGATGCGTGTCAGCTTGGCAAACATCATCGCTCCTCCTTCCCACCGAAGCAAGGCCGTGGCTCCTCTCGCATTTTTCATCTTATTCACTCTGATGTATGGGGTCCTGCTCCTACCCTCACAGTTGGTCGGGGCAGTTCCTATTTTGTCACTTTTATCGATGATTTTACTCGATGTACCTGGGTGTATCTATTAAAAGATCGCTCTGAACTATTTTCTGTTTGGCAATCATTTTACTTTATGATTAAGACTCAATTTGCTATTTCTATTAAAGTCTTACGTTCTGATAATGCCAAGGAGTATCTGACTCATGAGTTCTCAGCGTTCTTTCACACACATGGCCTCCTTCATCAAACGACTTGTGTTTACACCTCCCAGCAGAATGGGGTGGCGGAGCGTAAAAACCATCACCTGCTTGATGTTGCGCGTACTCTCATGACGCAGATGCACGTCCCTCGCTCCTACTGGGGCTACGCTGTGCTCCTCACCTGCTATCTCATCAATCGCATTCCCTCCGCGGCTCTCCACGGCCAGACTCCCTTCTCCCTTCTCTACCCCCACCAGGAACCTTTTCCTCTTCCTCTCCGTGTCTTTGGCTGTACGGCCTTTGTTCACACTCCCTCCTCTACCCGCGAAAGCTTTCCCCCCGTTCCACCAAGTGTGTCTTTTTGGGGTACTCTACCACTCAAAAAGGCTATTGCTGCTTTGACCCCCTTCTCCGCAAGCAGTTTGTCTCCGCAGATGTGACTTTTTTCGAAAATGCTTCCTATTTCTCTCCTTCCTCTTCTCTTCCTTCTCTTCCTTCTGATATCTCCGTTCCTTCCACACCTCTCCACGTTTTCCCACCTTCGTCTCCTCCTCCACCCACTCCTTCCCAGTCCGTCTCCCCACCCACCCCTCCATCCTCCTCTCCGCTGCCGTCTCTCTAGTCCCGGGCCAGCCTTCTCCGCCACGGACGCTCCGGTCGCTGATGCTCCCGTCGCCGACGCTCCCGTTGACCTGGATGTTCCCATTGCCCTTCGCAAAGGGGTGCGGGCGTGTACTCAACACCCGCTCACGGCTGTTGTTTCCTATGATCAGCTTTCTCCTTCTCGCAGGTGTTTTGCCTTGGCTATCTCTGCTACTTCTACTCCCCGTACCTACCAGGAGGCTCTCGCTCTCCCTCATTGGAAGTCTGCCATGGATGAGGAGATGGCTACTCTTACTGAACGGGGTACCTGGACCCTGGTTCCTCCTCCCATGGGCACTGATGTGGTTGGCTGTCGCTGGGTCTTCGTTGTGAAGTTTCGCCCCGACGGCACTGTGGATCGCTACAAAGCCCGGCTGGTGGCCAAGGGCTTTACTCAGACTTATGGCGTTGATTACTTTGATACCTTCTCTCTGGTTGCTCGCCTCAGCACCATCCGGGTTCTCTTTTCTGTGGCTGTTAACCGGGCTTGGGCTATTTCCCAGCTTGATGTGAAGAATGCCTTTCTCTATGGCGATCTTCAGGAGGACGTCTATATGGAGCAACCTCCTGGGTATGTTGCTCAGGGGGAGACACATGTCTGTCATTTGAAGAAGGCC
Source organism: Platanthera guangdongensis (assembly GCA_039583875.1). Lineage (NCBI taxonomy): Eukaryota > Viridiplantae > Streptophyta > Magnoliopsida > Asparagales > Orchidaceae > Platanthera > Platanthera guangdongensis. Next base: position 77,665,388 of record CM077163.1, on the reverse strand, counting down.
ATTTATGGCCTAAAGCAGAGCCCTCGAGCATGGTTCGACAAATTCAGTGGTATTGTGGCTACCATCGGCTTTCAAAGGAGTTCGGCCGATCACTCCTTATTCATTCGCAAAACGGCCTCGGGACTGGTGGTTTTGGCCGTATATGTGGATGATATTCTCCTTACTGGCGATGATCGAGATGGGGTGGACTTGACGAAGAAGCACCTCCGTCAGCACTTGGTCACGAAGGATATGGGCTCCCCAAAATACTTTTTGGGGATAGAAATCTCTCGGAAACTTGACTCCTTGGTTCTCTCTCAACGGAAGTATGCCCTTGATCTTCTACGAGAAGCAGGATTGACAGGTGCCAAACTAGCTCGTTTTCCCATGGCTGTTGGAGAAGACAAAACGTGGACAGATGATTCGCCTCTTCTATCTGATATCACACGGTACAGACGTTTGGTAGGCAAACTCATCTATCTCACGGTGACTAGACCCGACATCGCCTACGCTGTAGGCAAGGTCAGTCAGTTTATGCAAGCTCCCAGGGAGTGCCATCTTCAGTCCGCCCTGAAGATTTTAGAGTATATCAAAGCAGCACCGGGCAGAGGGTTACTCTTTCAGAAGAATGGCCATCTGAGGGTTGAGGCCTACTCAGATTCAAGTTACGCGGATGACAAAGGCGATCGTAAATCCACGTCAGGTTTTTGTACCTTTGTTGGAGGTAATCTCGTGAGTTGGAAGAGCAAGAAACAGTCTGTTGTTTCCAGATCCAGTGCCGAAGCAGAATACCGGAGTATGGCGTCAACCACGTGTGAGTTAAAGTGGTTGCGGGCTCTCATGCTTGACCTGGGCGAGGTATATGACTGTCCTCTCCCTATGTTCTGTGACAACAAGGCCGCTATACACATATCCAGAAATCCGGTCTTCCATGAGAGAACAAAGCATATAGAGGTTGACTGTCACTTCATTCGGGAAGAGATTTTGAAGAAACAGATTTGTACTCCTTTTGTCACCTCTGACAAGGAGTTGGCAGATATCTTCACCAAGCCGGTTTCTACTTCCTTCTTCTGCATTTGTGACAAACTGGGCATGATTGATATCTATGCTCCAGCTTGAGGGGGAGTGTTGAAGTATTAGACCGGGCGGCTTAGCGGTCTGATCCAGCGGTTTGTTGACCGAGCGGTCTAGCGGTCTGATCCAGCGGTTTGTTGACCGGGCGGTCTATCGGTCTACCTCTGCGGCCTGTTCTATCCTGCTGGAGTTGCCGAGCGGTTAACCCATCTGTCTAACCGCGCGGCCTGTGCGGTCTCCATTATTCTAGCCGCTCAGTACTGTAAATGTTTAGTCCCACATTGTTTGTATACTCTCTTTCTTATCTCCTCCATTCTATATAAGGGAGGTCATACCTTTGTAAATGATATCTTTTTTGGATAATAAAATTTCAATTATTCAAAAGTTTATTCGCTTGTTCTCTACTTTTCGCTGCTTTTCGCTACTTTCTAACAGTCAGCAAGATGAGGAGGAAATGGGGATTGAGGAAGTGGGGAAGGGGCTGGCGTGGTATGCTCTGGAGATTGAATTTGTGTTGGTTGATGTTCAGGAGATGGAATTGTTGTTGGAGTATTAGCTGGTGATGAGGATGGTTGTTGGACGGTTGATGAAGGAATTGAGATTTGTGGAGGTGTAGTTTGTGGAGATGGAGGTGTTGGAATTTGGGTGGATAAAATTGTGATTGAGAGGAGAACTTCTGGGGGTGGGGGATCAGCTGTTACAGCTCTTGTATCCTCAGAAGTACTGGAAGAGGTTGAATCCTTGGATGACTTTGGGATTGTCCTCTCCCACCTTCCAAATAAGGCACATGTTAGCCTTTTGAAAGCATTGATGAATATGGTTTGGGAGATCAGGGATTCAGGTAAGAATTTATATTCATAAGATAAATTTTTCTTAGCAATACCTTGCCCATCACATCGGCTAAGAATTTATATTCATAAGATAAATTTTTCTTTAATAATTAATTAGGGTTCTCTCCGACATGGCCCATTTTGTTCAGCATGTCATCATACTCAGAATTATTAATCTCTATATCTTCTTCACCATTCATCAGACCAAAACTTTCAGTTAAGATTGTTGGGGTTAAAGAGACTTGGTACCGGATATTGTGGCGATCATCGTGTCGGCGTCTGGAGTTAAGGAGGTGAACACCCAATCTCTTATTTCAGTAGCAGCTATCTTGATCCTGCATGTCATGAAGTTCTTCAACTGTTGTCCCTCAAATAGTTTCAGTATGTCTAGGAATATTTGATCAGAGTGTTGGAATGATTCAAAATCTATGTCGAATACCATGTCAAACTTCATTGCCGCAAGAGAGCTCGCCAGAATCGTCATTGATTGTGAAAGTGCAGGTTAGATCTGATATACTCTAGAGGGGGTGAATAGAGTATGATTCTTGCTAAAAACTTTTTACAACTGTTGTTGTATTCCTAAGTGAACAGGGAAGCAAATAAAATAAGGCAAACACAGCAACTAACTAAACACAGAGCAATCACAAACCACAGCCAGAAAATAAAAGAAAGTAAGCAACCAGATGACACAAAAAGCTATAGTGGTTCCCCAATCAATCTGGGTACATCCGCTCTTCTACCACCCTAGGTAGGAATCCACTGCAGGATGAGTTGATTAGGTGTCCTGGGCACCAATGAGCTTTTGATAAGGTGCTCAAAAATCAAACTAGATTTTTGATCATGTGTCTTGCCACCACTGAGTTTTGACAAGGTCTCAGAAACCAGCACAAACTTTTAAAGGGAGTTTGATAAACCCTTTACAACAGAGAGAGAGAGAGAGGGGGATGAGATGATCTTCTTTGTCAACAATCAGAGAGAAGATAGTGGATGTTGTCAAAGCTCCCCCTGAGATCTTGAGTTGTTCAGGAAGTGAAGCTTTGCAGTAGGGTGATAGGCCTACAGAAGATTTTATCTCCAGCAAAAGATGATTTCAGCAGCAACTGAAATGTGTGTTGTTTGGAGTCTTGAATGATGATGGCCTTGAACACTGGAATCAAGAGGGATCTGAGAATTTCAGAATGTTTATCTCCTTTTGTGATGTGTGTTCTTATAAGAGTTCTAAGACTGTGAATATCTGCAGCTCTTTTTCTTGTTGTTGTGATTGTTGTAAGAGTTGTTGTTGATGATGTTGTTCTTCTCTTTTTTTTTCAGAAGAATATGAATATCTCTTTTATTCTTTAGATCTGAATGTATATTTCTCGGTCCAAGATAGCCGTTAGCCTGTCATAAATGACTTCCTTAGCTGCATTTTGTCTTCTGGAGGAAAGTCCAATAAAACATTCCTTTGAAAATCCCTTGAAACTTGCTCCAGATTAATTAAAAAAGGTTACAAGATCCTTGAAATAAATGCTGAGAATAATTCCATAACTGTCTGAATTTGAATCTTGAAAAACGTCGATCTCTCCAGAAAAATGTCGAACTGAGCTCCACTATCGTTGAACTAAGCTCAGAGACTGGTCTTAGACTGAAACAGAGATCGTCGATCTGAGCTCAACTAATGTCGAACTGAGCTCAGAGATTGAGAAACAAACTGGGGACAAGAACGTCGATCTGAGCTAAACGATCGTCGAATGGAGTTCGACGACTCGTTGAAGTTGAGCTCAGAGATCGTCGAATGGAGTTCGACGATTCATCGAAGTGAGCTAGATGATCGTCGAATGGAGTTCAACGATTCGTCGTCCTGAGCTCGACGAAATGACTTAGTCTCTAGAACTGAAATATCTGGTCTTGAGGGCAGCTTTCAAACCTAAATACTAACCCTTAAACTCAATTCTAATTGACCTTTAGATCTATACAAGGAGGTCAAAACAGATTTCCTAAAAGGCATAGTGATCCTTTCCCAAATCAGTAATAGGGTGTTCCAACAATCTCCCCCTTATTTGGGTTAGGATTACTATTTACAAATATTGGAAAAATAAAAACATACAAAGCAGAAATATAACAAACAAGACATTGCAGAAGCACAGACATTATCTCAGATAGTTCAGAAAACAAAATATACTGTCATCTTATAGAATCATTCTTTTACCTTGCTCTTTATAAGAACTATTTCTCTGTTGGGGTTGAGAGCTTCTTTCTTGGATCTTCTATCATCAGCTGCACCTAGAGAGGTTTGATGCTTTGGCCTGGGCACTACAGCTTCTGGGTGCAACTTCATATAGCTTTCTGAATCAAAAAATTTATTGGAGGAGTATCTCTCAAGTTCTTTCTTTCTTTGATCTGATAAAGTAGTGATATTTGAAGTATCTCTTCCTTGTTCTCTAGCTTTCTTGATTTGGTACAAAGCAGCCAATTCTTTCATTCTTGCAGTCCACAAGGTGGGATTATTTTCTGGATCTTCAAATGGAACAGGAGGCTCATATCTAATTGAAGAATTATCTGGAGGAGCTCTAGAAGAGACTAGTTCTTTCAGCTTATAAGGGAAGGGACAAGAAGTAGTGTCAGATGGACCTTGTCCTTCCCTTTGATAAGGATGTTGCCTGGAATTTACTCTGAGTCCTCTTTGATTTCCTCTGTACTATCCTCTTCTGGACTAGTAACCTCTAGATTGATTTCCTCTGTACTGAGATCTTCCTTGAGGGCGATATGAAGTTTGGCTTCTGGCAGAGGATTGGAAAGCAGAACTTCCACCTGCACCTGCATCAGGTGAAGGAGGAGGAGGAGGAGGATTGAAATGGGAAAATCCTTTGTCATACTTTCTTTTCTTCTTCATAGCATTCAGTTGATTCCTGGAGTATTGCATCCAAGGTTCTGTGATAGGGCAATCTTGCAGTATATAATATGGAATGTCATTTGTATCTTTCACTTTTTCTGGAGGAAGTCTCTTCATAGCCTTGCTTCTTGCTTTCCTTTTCCTTGCAATTATTGCAGAGGAATCATCTGAGGCAGTCCTAAACTGATCATTGTCTGAGCTTGGAGGATTATCATACACTGTATCAATCCTTTTGAGGTAATCTTTCTATTGTTGAGACTGAGCAGAAGAAACAGCAGAAACAGCAACAGTAGGAAGTGGAGTAGAAGCAACACTGGCAGAAGGAGTTATGTCAGCAGGTTCAGATACAACAATTTCAGAAACTGAAGCTACAGCAGCAGTAATAGAAGCAGTAGTAACAGATGAAACTGGAAAATCAACTTCAGAAGGAGCAACAGCAGCAGTAACAGCAGGCTCAAAAACAAATGCCTCTGGGATATGCATATCCTCAAAAACAGCAATATCAGAACTGACAGAAATATCAATAGTAGCAGTAGGAGCAGTAGCAGGAGCACTGTCAACAGTATTGAAAGAATTTATATAATAGCTTATTAAGCTGGGGTCACATCTGGAAATAGGCACAATGGCCTTAGTAATATCTTCAGAATGCTGAACTGGAAGGTAGTTGAAGTACATAGAATCAAAAACTGACAACAGTGAGCTGAGGTCCACTGTGATGAATGCAACTGGAGATACTGGAGCTTGGACTGAAGAAACTACAACAGACAATATTTTAGCTTCATAAGGCATCTCCCCCTGCCTAGATTCAGTGAGAACTGGATCAAGGCACCCATAAGAAGGGATTGCCTGAGGAGGAAGGAAAGAAGATAGCCTGGCAGACAGTTCCTGAACTATTTTTAGAAGTGGAGCCAAAGAGGTCTCCAGCAAGAGGGATAGCCTTGGAGCTATCAGCTCATATAATATGTCTGTAATGGCTGGAAGATCTACTTGCTCAAGAGGGACTTGAGTAGAGGTAGAGATGGAAGTTGGAGCAGCAGGAGATGTTGGTGGAGAACCTGTGGATGGTGTAAGGGAAGGTTGGGAAATTGGAATTATGGAGATGGAAGAGAGTGGAATGGAAATCGATGGTGTGAAGGATGGTTGAGCAATTATGTGCTGAAGTAGTTGTTGATAAGAGGTGGATGAGGATGGTGGCTCAGGAGGGGATGAAGGAGAATCATCCATATAGGAATCATCTATAAGAGTGAAAGATGGAATATGAGAGGATAAATCAATATCCAGGTGTGGGTAGTGATGTAGAGGATGGAAGATTTCTTCAGTGAGTGGTGGAGTTGGAGAAGGAATTGAAGTTGGAGATGGGGTGGAAAGTATGATGGTGGATGTGACTGTGATAGATAAAATAAGAGGTGGAGGAGGAGGAGATGAAGCAGGCAAGTCTTCTACAGGGGCAGAAACCTGAGGGGAAGAGACTGAAGCAGTCCTTGTGCCTGAAGTAGAAATGGCAGAGGGCCTGCTGGGCTTGACAATCTGCCTGTCCCATTTTCCAAATAGGGCACCGGTGAGCCTCTTGGAGGCATTGATGTGCATCCCACTAGAAACAAGCAGTGCAGGGCATCTATGGTGAAGGAATAGCCCTAAAATACTTCCAAAATTAACAAAGTTCTTGTTAATCTTTTTCTTAATCAAATCAAAGAAAACTTCTACCCAGTTAAGTTGCTTCTTGTCCACCAGGGCACCCATCAGACAGAGCTGATACCTAGATTGGTATCATGAGCTGAGTGTTTGGCCAACAACACTTTTCCAACAACATCAGCTAGAAATTTGTATTCAACAGACAGATTTTTCTTAAGCAATTTGCTAGGGTTTGCTTCTGATTGTCCCATCTTTTCAAGCATATTAGAAAATTCCTCTCCAGAAAGCTCAACAGAGTCTTCTCTAGAATTCAATTGAAAAACCTCTGTCAAATCAGCAGGTGTTAGAGATACCTGGGTTCCTAAGATGGTTCCAACCACTGTATTCTGATCCAGGTTATGGGCAGTATACACCCATTACTTTATCTCATCTGCAGCTAATTTGATCCTTGTAGTCATTATGGTAACTAGCTGTTGTTCTTTGAAACGTTCCAGAATGTCCTTGAAGATTTGATCGCTGTTGTTGAAAGAATCCATGTCGATGTCAAATCCAGCTTCAAATTTCATTGCGGCCAAGATGGCGACTGATACTGCCATTGATTCCTGCAAAAATGAACAAACAAACGACCAAGTATAGAGAAGTTTGGAGGGAAAGAGAAAATTTGCAGAGAGTATGAAAGCGCAAAGGGAGAACGACTGCCGAAAAAGGAGTTTTATATTAGGGTTCGACGCAGAAAAGGAAAGATCGTTGAACTCTATTCGACGATCCGGGCTTCTAAAGGAAACTGAAAGGCCATCAACATAGTCGATCTCCGTTCGACGATATTGTGGAGCATCGAGCTACGTTCGACGATCGCTGAACTGAAGAAAGATAGTTTAGCACTATCTGAAAAGCGCTGAACTCTGCTCGACGATTTGGGAAGTCGTTGATCTCCGTTCGACGATCTGGGGGAAAATTGCCGAGCGCAGTTTAGAGACCAGAAACATACTCTAGACACTAGAAAAAATCAAGATGTTTGCCTAGTCTTGGTCATTTTTATATTTTTAAAATCTTGGAACTTATTTTAGGCTTCCTCCATCTAACATTCCTAACTGATTTCAGGAAGAATGTATGTTTCTTTTCATCCAAGGGTTTGGTGAAAATATCTCGCCTTTGCAAATCAGTTGGGATATATTGAAGTTCAATTTTATTTTTCTCTACATTATCCCTAAAAAAGTGATGCCTAATTTCTATGTGTTTTGTCCTACTATGGAGGACTGGATTTTGTGCTATGGAAATAGCACTAGTTTTATCACAAAATATTTTAGACTTCTCTAAGTTGTAGTCATAGTGTAGGAGTTGGTTTGAATCCTCAAGATTTGTGAACAACAACTACCTGCAGCCATATATTCAGCTTCAGCAGTTGAAGTTGACACAGATGTTTGTTTCTTGCAAAACCAGGAGACAAGTCTGTCACCAAGAAACTGACAAGTTCCACTGGTGCTTTTCCTGTCTATTCTGCATCCAGCATAATCAGCATCTGAGAATCCAGTTAAGTCAAATGGTGAATCTTTTGGATACCAGAGACCTAGATTTGGACAACTTTTTACATACCTAAGAATCCTTTTTACTAAGGTTAGGTGTGACTCTCTATGGCTCACTTGGAATGTAGCACATATGCATGTAGCAAACATTATGTCAGGTCTACTAGCTGTAAGGTACAATAAAGAGCCAATCATTGCACTATATGTTGTCTGATCAACAGGTTTCCCATGTTCATTAGCATCTAATACAGTATTGGTAGACATATGTGTTTTCATACATGATGCTTCCGACATACCAAATTTCTTAACCAATTCTTTTGCATACTTGGTTTGAGAAATAAATATGCCTTCAACATGTTGTTTGATTTTCAATCCTAGAAAGAAGGATAGCTCACCCATGCTACTCATTTCAAATTTAGAATGCATTAGATTGGAAAACCTTCTGCACATATTTGAATCAGTAGAACCAAATATAATATCATCTACATAGATTTGTACTAGTAGGGTATGAGACTTATGGGTTCTAATAAAAAGAGTTTGGTCTACTCTATCCCTTATAAAGTCATTTTTCAGAAGAAAGCATGCTAGGGTCTCATACTATGCTCTAGGAGCTTACTTTAGATCATATAATGCTTTATGCAATTTGAAAACATAATCAGGATGAGTTGAAGAGATAAAACCTGTGGGTTGTCTGACATAAACTTCTTCTTTGATATCTCCATTGAGAAAAGCACTCTTTACATCCATCTGGTATACTTTGAATCCTTTGTGTGCTGCATATGCTAAGAAGATTCTTATGGCCACTAACCTTGCAACTGGTGCAAAGGTCTGGTCATAATCTATCCCTTCTTCTTGAGAGTACCCTTGAGCAACTAGCCTTGCCTTGTTCCTTACAATGACTCCTTGATCATCCAATTTATTTCTGAACACCCACTTTGTTCCAACAATGGAGTGATCCTTTGGCCTTGGTACTAGTACCCAAACTTTGTTCCTTTCAAATTGATGCAACTCTTCTTGCATTGCAATGATCCAGTGTGCATCTTGCTCTGCATCTTGAATGGATTGATGTTCAATTTGAGAAAGAAAGCAAGTGTGCATCATGTTTTGGTTGACCTGATTTCTGGTTTGCACACCAGCTGAGATTTCACCAATCACTTGGGAGATTGGATGGTCTCTTGATGTTACTAAATCAACAGGAGATGTTGATTGTTCACCAACCTGTGTTGTTATTTCCTTTTGTGGTACAACAACTGGCTCTTCAAGAAGTTTCTCTTCAAGGTGTTGAATGTCTTCTTCATCTTCACTGCTTTCCTCTTTTTGAATAATTTGTAACCTGTTCAAGTCTTCTACAAGAGAGTGTACCTGCAAAGGTTCTATGGTAGAAGTATTCTTCTCCTTGAAAGACATGTTAGATTCATCAAAAGATATATGAACAGATTCTTCAATTTTGAGAGTGGATTTATTTTATACCCTATAATCTTTACTGATCATGGAGTATCCCAGAAATACTCCTTCATTAGCTTTAGCTTGAAATTTTGCTAAGTATTTCTTGTCATTATTATGAATGTAACAAATACAACCAAAAATTTTAAAGTAATCTACTTTAGGTTTCTTCCCTTTGAGTAGTTCATAGGGAGTCTTGCCCTACAGTTTATATATTAAACTTCTATTCAACACATAATTGAAGGTGTTCACTGCCTCTGCCCAAAAGGATAGAGGAAGGTGAGCATCTGACAACAATGTAGTAGCAGATTCAATAAGGGTTCTATTTTTCCTTTCAGCTACCCGATTTTATTGAGGTGTTCTAGGAGCTGAGAAAGTGTGCCTGATCCCTTCACTCTGACAGAACTCTTGCATAAGAAGAGAATCAAACTCTGTCCCATGATCACTTCTAATCAGGGCAATGTGAGTATTGAACTCACTCTGTATGCATTTGAGAAACTCTGTCAAACACTTATAGTTATCAGACTTCTTCCTCAGAAAGAACACCCATGTGAATCTAGAGAAGTCATCTACAACCACTAAAGTGTAAGATTTCCCTTCTAAGCTTTGTACTGTAATGGGTCCAAAAAGATCCATGTGTAACAGATACAAAATCCTAGGTGAATCACTCTTATTAAGTGACTTGAAACTATTTTTGGTTTGCTTGCCTAATTGACAGGCCCTGCAGAGTCCTTCCTTCTTGTAGGAGCCAGAAGATAGTTCTCTAACAAGGTTGTCCTTGGATAGCCTAGCAAAGGTTTTAAGGTTTATATGTACTAATCTCTTATGTCATAGTTCATTAGGTCTACAAATAGAATTGAACAGACAAATATCTACCTTAGTTGAAAGGAAATCTACAAGATAGATGTTGCCTTTCCTTTTACCTGTCAACACAGTTGTGTTGTCCTCTGATTTGATCTTGCATAAGGATTTGCTGAAAGTCACTTGATAGCCTTCATCATATATTTGACTGATACTGATCAAGTTGTGCTTCAGTCCTTCCACATAGGCTACTTTCTTGAATGTGACTGTGCCAATCTGGACTGCAACATATCCTTTTGTTAGTCCAAAGTTTGAATCACCATATATTACTTTCGGTCCAAGCTTGGCTTTGAAGGATGTGAAATTTTCCTTGTTTCCTGTCATGTGCTTTGAGCACCCACTATCCAGATACCATTGCTGGTTTGATGTTGGATAGGTCTTCACCTGCACATAAAATAATTTACTTGTTTTTGACCCAGTTTACCTTGGGCCTAGGTTGATAACCTTTGAATTCAGAAATAAAAGACATCCCTGGTTGGCTCTTATAGCCTTCAGGATGATATCTCCTTGGAGGTATTATCCATTCAGTATAAGGGTTAAATCTTTGGGATGAAGGACCTCTAGGATTGAACTTTGATTTACCTTTGAAAAAGTTTTCAAAACTCTGATCTCTGCTCGACGATCTCGGAGCTGAGTTCGATGATCTTGGGTCAGATCGTCGAGCTCCGTTCGAAGATCGACTGTGGCAGAGTTCAGGGTTTAGAGATCGTCGACCTGAGTTCGACGATTTAGCTTGAGATCATTGATCTGCATTCTACGATCGTCTAGCTCCGTTCGACGATTTCTGTTGAACTATTGTTTTCTTGGATAAGTCAGAATTCTTCCTAGCTACCTCTACAACCCCCTTACCTTTATCAGAGATAAATTTAATTGGGGTTGTTAGTACTATAGGTTAGCTGGATGAAGCACCCAAGCCCAGTGTACTATTGAATCTGGAGTTCACTGTGCTTGTGATATCCATTAGCTTGATACTTCTCCCATTAAGGGATTCTTCAAGCTTCTTGGCCTCTGATAGTTCACTTTTCAGTGAAGCTATCTTCTCCCTACAGCATTCCAACTCCTCAGAGAGTTTGAAGTTTTCTGATTTTAAAGTACTGTATTCAGATAATTGATTTCTGAGAGAAATGATTTCCTTCTCAGATTTTAATAAATCTAAACATAGTGCTTTAAACTCACACTTGAAGTCCTCGAAATTAAAATCAAAAGAACTTATTACCTGGTCCTCTTCAGATTGAGTCTCTGATTCTAACTCTGACTCTTCTGCATCAGAACTTTGTTGTGAGGCATTGATAGCCATCATGCAGAATTCCTTTTCTTCAGCATCATCTTCATCATCACTAGAGCTAGATGAAGCTTCTGATTCTTCTTTTGTCTCACTCCAAGATTCAGCAACAAATCCCTTCCTTGTATGTTTGTTCTTACTGGAGGAGGGTTTGCCATTGCTGCTCTTCAAGAAGTCCTTTTGTTTTCACCTTTCTTTCCTGTCATTTTTGTCCTTGTTTTTATTTTCTGGACAGTCAGGCACAATGTGGCCTGATTTCCTGCAACCAAGACAAATAATCTCTTTATTATTTGATTTGTCATACCTCGGCTTGTCATGCTCTCTGTATGATCTTTTCGTGAAAGCCTTCCTAGCCATTTTGTAAAACCTTTTGGCCAGTAGGCTTAGCAGCTCTTCATTGCCTATGACTTTGTCTTCAGGTTGATCTTCAATGGCTTTAAAAGCTATTGACTTCTCTTTTCTGACTGCTGGTGAAGCAGCCTTCTGCTCTTCTTCTCCATTCTTGATGAGCAGCTCATAAGACTTGAGCTTGCCCAAGAGAGCTTCAATTGTGATCTCATTTAGGCTTCTGGCATCCTTGGTTGGCCAGATCCTTGAGTCCCAAGTGCTTGGGAAGCACATTAGGATTTTATCATTGAGCTCAGTCAATGAGATCTCCTTATCCAAAGTTTTCAGCTCATTGACTATGAGACTGAGTCTATTATACATTTCTGCTACTGACTCAGCTTCTCCTTTCTTGAAATTCTCATACTAGGTTATGAGATGAGATCTTCTATCTTTTCTCTCAACAGCAGATCCTGAGACTATCTCAGATAACTTGCCTCGGATGACCTTTGCTGAGTTGCATTTAGCTACCTTTTAGAATATCTCATCAGACATAGTCTGGGCTAAAATGTTCATAGCTTTTGCATCTGCAACTTTCCATTTCTTGATCTCTGTATATGTTCCTGAAGGAGGTGGAACAACACTTGTACTTGTATTCTCTGGAGGTCTGGACACACTGTCAAAATAAAATTGAAAATGTCTTCATCAATAGAGTTCATGTACAGTCTAATCCTTGCCTTCTAAAGTGCAAACTTAGATAGATTGCACACTAGAGGTCTGGTGCTAGCATAATCATTGTTTTGGGCCATGTTCTGTGAAGGAATAATTCTATTAATAAAATCAAAACAGGTAGATCTAACTAGAGGGATCTTTTGGTTCAGGTGTTAGCCTGTGCAACCACTAAGGTGTGGTATTTTAACCAACCTGGAAGATATGGTATTTTTAACCAACCTGGCTCTTACCAATTGAAAGTGCAGGTTAGATCTGATATACTCTAGAGGGGGGGGGGGTGAATAGAGTATGGTGCTTGCTAAAAACTTTTTACAACTGTTGTTGTATTCCTAAGTGAACAGGGAAGCAAATAAAATAAAGCAAACACAGCAACTAACTAAACATAGAACAATCACAAACCACAGCCAGAAAATAAAATAAAGTAAGCAACCAGATGACACAAGGAGCTATAGTGGTTCGCCAATCAATCTGGGTACATCCACTCTTCTACCTCCCTAGGTAGGAATACAGTGCAGGATGAGTTGATCAGGTGTCCTGGGCACAAATGAGCTTTTGATAAGGTGCTCAAAAATCAAACTAGATTTTTGATCAGGTGTCTTGCCACCACTGAGTTTTGACAAGATCTCAGAAACCTAGCACAAACTTTTGAATAGAGTTTGATAAACCCTTTATAGAAGAGAGAGAGAGAGATGAGATGATCTTGTCTGTCAACAATCAGAGAGAAGATAATGGATGTTGTCAAAGCTCCCCCTGAGATCTTGAGTTGTTCAGGAAGTGAAGCTTTGTAGTAGGGTGATGGGCCTTCAGAAGATTTGATCTCCAGCAAAATATGATTTCAGCAGCAACTGAAATATGTGTTGTCTGGAGTCTTGAATGATGATGGCCTTGAACACTGGAATCAAGAGGGATCTGAGAATTTCAGAATGTTGATGTCCTTTTGTGATGTGTGTTCTTGTAAGAGTTCTAAGACTGTGAATATCTGCAGCTCTTTTTCTTGTTGTTGTGATTGTTGTAAGAGTTGTTGTTGATGATGTTGTTATTCTCTTTTTTTTCAGCAGAATATGAATATCTCTTTTATTCCTTAGATCTAAATGAATATTTCTCTGTCCAAGATTGTCGTTAGCCTGTCATAAATGACTTCCTTAACTGCATTTTGTCTTATGGAGGAAAGTCCAATAAAACATTCCTTTGAAAATCACTTGAAACTTGCTCCAGATTAATTGAAAACGGCTACAAGATCCTTGAAATAAATGTTGAGAATAATTCCTTAATTCTCTGAATTTGAATCTTGAAAAACGTCGATCTCTATAGAAAAATGTCGAACTGAGCTCCACTATCGTTGAACTGAGCTCAGAGACTGGTCTTAGACTGAAACAGAGATCGTCGATCTGAGCTCAACTAACGTCGAACTGAGCTCAGAGATAGAGAAACAAACTGGGTATAAGAACGTCGATCTGAGCTAAACGATCGTCGAATGGAGTTCGACGACTCGTTGAAGTTGAGCCCAGAGATCGTCGAATGGAGTTCGACGATTCGTCGAAGTGAGCTAGACGATCGTCGAATGGAGTTCGACAATTCGTTGTCCTGAGCTCGAGGAAATGACTTAATCTCCAGAACTAAAATATCTGGTCTTGAGGGCAGCTTTCAAACCTAAATACTAACCCTTATACTCAATTCTAATTGACATTTTGATCTATGCAAGGAGGTCAAAACAGATTTCCTAAAAGACATAGTGATCCTTGCCCAAATCAGTAATAGGGTGTTCCAATAGATCGCCTGCAGAAGGAAACAGAAAGATCAAGTGCAAGGGGAATAGAAAGCACGGGATGGAGCTCGAAGAAAACCTAGTTATATGGTTTTCAGAATATGAAGCAGCAGAATCCGTCCTGCGAAATTAACAAAATTCTTTGATCTGAGTTCGACTAAATATTTTAATGACAAAAGAGTTTGTCAATCTTAGTCTGAAGAAGGGAAAAGTTTTCATCATTCTCAGGTCAACGAAAAATTTTCTAAAGCAATATCGTCGATCTCCGTTCGACGAATAGAACTTCACACATAGAGAGTTCGTCGATCTCAGGTTGACGAATTTCTCAAGAACTTTTCTCAGTTCGTCGATCCTCGTTCGACGAACTGTGGAAAATTCTTCGACCACCGAAAGAAAGTTAAATCAATGCATCTCCATTTATCATACCTAGCTGATTCATAAAGAATATATGTTTCTTCTAATCCAAGGGTTTGGTGAAGATATCTGTCTTTTTAAATGAGTAGAAACAAAGGTGAGATTAATTTTCATTTTGTCAACACACTATCTAATAAAATGATGTATTACATCTATATGCTTAGTTCTATTATGATGCATTGGATTCTATGTAATGGAAATTGCACTGCTATTTTTACAAAGTAGAGTTGAATTATTTAATTTGACACCATAATCTACGAGTTGGTTCTGAATCCACAACATCTGTGAACAACAACTGACAGCTGCATTATACTCAGCTTCTGCTGTTGAAGTGGACACAGATTTTTGCTTCTTGCAAAACAAAGACACTAGTCTATCACCAAGGAACTGACATGTCCCTTATGTGCTCTTTTTGTCCATTCTACATCCATCAAAGTCAGCATCAGAGTATCCAGTTATCTCAAATTCTGACTCAGTTGGATACCAAAGTCCTAAATTAGGGCAACTCTTTATATATCTCAAAATTCTTTTTATGAACATACGGTGAGATTCTTTAGGGTTCACCTGGAAAATAGCACAAAGACATGTATCAAACATAATGTCTGGCCTACTTGCTGTAAGATACAACAGGGACCCAACAATGGCCTTATATAATTTCTGATCTACAAGTTTCCCATGTTCATCAGAATCAATCACAGCATTTGTAGCCATATGTGTTTTCTTAGATGAATCATCAGCCATCCCAAACCTTTTTATTAGCTCCTTAGCATATTTGGATTGGGACAAGAAGATGCCATCAGGTGACTGCTTCACTTGGAGACCAGGGAAGTAGGAGAGCTTACCCATGCTACTCATTTCAAACTTGGAATTCATAAGGTTGGAGAACCTTTTGCATAGTTTGGAATCTGTAGAACCAAATATAATATCATCTACATATATTTGTACTAATAAGATTTTATCATGATGATGTTTGATAAATAAAGTCCTATACACTATGCCTCTAAAAAAATTATGCTCTAAGAGAAAGCTAGCTAAGGTTTCATACAAAGCTCTTGGACCTTATTTTAGACCATAGAGAGCCTTATTCAATTTGAATACATAAGAGGGATGAGTAGGAGAAATAAAACCTTGTGGTTGTTCTACATAGACCTCTTCTTTGAGTTAGCCATTTAGGAATGCACTTTTTACATCCATTTGGTATACTGTGAAATTCTTGTAGGCTAAATTAGCTAAAAATATCCCGATTGCTTCTATCCTTACAACAGGGGTAAATGTTTGGTCATAATCTATGCCTTCCTCTTGTCTATATCCTTGAGCAACTAATATTGCCTTGATACTTATGATAAGACCTTGAGCATGTAGTTTATTTCTAAATACCCATATAGTTCTAATGACTGGGTAGTCTTTGGGTCTAGGAACTAAATCCCAAACTCTACATCTCTCAAATTGGTTGAGCTCCTCTTGTATTGCAATAATGCAGTGTGGATCTTGCTCAGCATATTTGATGGATTGGGGCTCAGTTTGAGATATGAAGCAGATATGCATCAAGTCTTGGTGGAGTTGATGCATTGTATACACACACACACACACTAATATGTCTCCAACCACTTGAGATACGGGGTGATCTATAGGTGTGACTAATTTAGTTGGAGGAGTTGGTTGAGCAACAGCTTGGGGAATTAATTCCTCTCGTGGAATTATAGATGTTGTTAGCTCTTCACTAAGTTCAGTGTCATAATCTTCACTATATTCAACAATATATGGAGAAGGTATTGTGACTGCCTCATTAGTGAGGTTCAATTCATCGAACTTCTCACACAGGTGTGGCTCCTGCAAGTTCTCACTTGTAGAAGGAATCTTCTCCTTGTAAAACATGTTAGTTTATTCAAAAGAAATGTGAATAGATTCTTCTATTTTCATAGTTGATTTATTATAAACCCTATAAGCCTTGCTTACTTGGGAATATCCAAGAAAAATTCCTATTTCAGCCTTGGCTTTAATCTTTCTAATGTATTTTTTGTTGTTATTATAAATGTAACAAATGGAACCAACAATCTTAAAATAGTCTACTTTAGGTTTCTTCCCTTTGAGTAGTTCATCATGGCTCTTACCCTTAAGTTTGTGTATCAAACTTTTAGTCAGTACATAGTTTGATGTGCTCACAGCCTATGCCCAAAAGGATAGGGGCAGGTGAGCATCTGCAAGTAATGTGCCTGCAGCTTCAATCATTGTTCTGTTTTTCCTTTCAGCCACCCAATTTTGTTGAGGAGTTCTAGTAGTATAGAAACAATGCCTGATACATTCCTTCTCATAGAATTCTTGCATGGGAAGAGACTCAAACTCAGTACCATGATCACTTCTGATCAATACAACTGGAGTAGAGTACTCAATCCTTATGCTCTTAAGAAAATCTGTAAGAACCTTGAAGTTATCTGACTTGTTTCTCAAGAAGAACACCCAAGTGAACCTTGAGAAGTCATCAACAATTACTAAGGTATAAGACTTCCCTGCCAGGCTCTGTATAGTAATGGGTCCAAAGAGATCCATGTGTAGCAAATACTGAATCCTAGGTGAATCACTCTTATTAAGTGACTTAGAACTATTTTTAGTTTGTTTGTCTAATTGACAAGCCCTGCAAAGGCTTTCCTTATTATAGGGGCAAGAAGGCAATCCTCTAACAAGGTTGTCTCTAGAGAGTTTAGCAATATTTTTCAGGTTTACCTGTCCCAATATCCTATGCCAAAGATCATTATTATTACTGGTTTGGTTAAACAATCATTTTTCAGTTTTTGCTGACTTAAAATTAACTACATAGATATCTCCTACTCTAGTACTAGTTAATACTACTTGGTTATCTATAGAAGTAATAATACATGAAGTTTTGTTAAATGATACCTGAAACCTTTCATCACATAACTGACTTATGGATATAAGGTTGTGCTTCAGTCCACTTACATAAGCTACATTCCTGAAGGTGACTGTTCCAATTTTGAACTTTCCATATCCTTCATTCTGGCCACAGTTGGAATCACCAAATATTACTTTGGATTCTTGCTCTGGATTATTGTTAATTAAGATGTCCTTGTTTCCACTCATATGTTTTGAACAGCCACTATCACGATACCACTGTTGCTCTGTGGTGGGATAGTCTTTGAGCTGCAATAAAACATATTAGCTATTCTTGACCCAGATTACCTTGGGTCCTTGTTTATTTACATAATTAAAGCTGGAAATGTAAGAGTATTCTGGTTGATTTTTATAACCTAAGGGTGAAATCTTCTAGGTGGAATTATCCACTGGGTCAATGGATTATCTTATTATCTTGGTTGATTAAATGTTCTATATGAATTAAAGTTTCTGTTATAATGAACTGGGTTTGACGAATTCTGGTAAGTTTTTCGATCTGAGTTCGACGAATGGGGATCAGTTCGTCGAACTCCACTCAAAGAATGAAAGTATTCATTCTCTGGGCCCCAATATTATCGATCTTGGGTCGACGAACCACACTAGTTTCGTCGATCGTAGTTTAACGAATAATTATAATGAAAGTTTGCGTTCTGATTTCGTCTACTTGAGTTCGACGAACGGTACACATTTCGTAGATTTGAGTTCGACAAAATATGCTGAACATTATTATGATTAAGGACTTTCTTATTCTTTCTCTTTTTCTTATTTTTTTAATTTTAATTTTGTTTGTCTAATATTACTATCATCTAAATTTTCCTTGCGCTTCTCTTAAACAAATTTTATTGGAGTTGTTAAAATATTCTTCAGAATAAATGGGGTTTGGCTTGATGAAGCACCTAAGCCCAGCTTGTCATTTAGTCTCACATTTACTGTGCTTGTGAGTTCCATCAGCTTGATACTTCTCCCATTTAGGGATTCTTCAAGTTGCCATGCCTTAACAAAATCAATTTTTAATGAGATGATTTGTTGTTTAGCTAGGGTTAATTCATACTTTAATTTGATATTTTCAAAAAGTAAGTTTTCTTTATCAGTCAATTTTTCTCTAAGATGTTTAATCTCTTTTTTAGAATTAATTACATCAGCACATAAAGAATTAAATTTAGTTCTAAAATTTTCTGAATTGAAATCAAAGGAAGACAATACCTACTCTACCTTAGATTCAGATGGTTCTTCACTGTCTGATTGCTCAGCTTCAGATAGGCTGCTTGATGCATCAATGACCATCAATCAAATCTTCTTTTCCTTAGCCTCTTCTTCATCTTCACTGGAGCTAGAAGATGAAGATTCATCTTCAGTTTCACTCCATGTTTTAGCCACAAAGCCTTTCTCCTTTCTGTTATGCTTGCTGGAGGTGGGCTTGCAGTAGTGCTATTTTCTAGGTTCCTTTTCTCTTCTTCTCTCCTTCTTTTGATTCTCTAGACACTCTGATATAAAGTGGCCTAGCTTCCTGCAAACAAAGCAAAAAACCTCTTTAGTTGAGGTCTTGTCAAACCTTGGCTTGTCATCTTGCCTAGATGACTTTCTTCTGAAATCCTTCTTAGCCATTTTGTAAAATCTCTTGGCTAAGAGACTCAGAAGCTCTTCGCTAGCTGTTGGAGCTTTTGATTCCACTGAATCTTTGAAAGCTATGTTTTGTTCTTTCTTGCTGCTGAAGGAGTCTTCTGTTCTGTAGCTTCTCTTGTCTTTATCAGTTGTTCATAGGACTTGAGCTTTCCAAGAAGAGATTCAGTGAAAATCTCATTAAGATTCTGGCCTCCTTGATTGGCCATATTCTAGAATCCCATGAACTGGGGAAGCACATGAGGATTTTATAATTGACTTCTGTGAGGGTGATGTCCTTGTCTAGAGTTTTCAGCTCATTGATGATTGAGCTTAGTATGTTGTACATGTCACTCACAGGCTCTGTCTCATCTTTCTTAAAGTTATAATAGTGGGAGATGAGATTAGATCTCCTATCTTTTATCTCATCTGCTGATCCAACAACCATCTGGTTAAGTGAATCCCAAATAGCTTTGGTTGATATGCACTCAGCCACATTCTAGAATATATCATCTGACATAATTTGTGTGATGATGTTCATGTCCTTGGCATCTACTATCTTGGCCTTCTTTTGTGCATCTGTCCACTAAGGTGGTGGAACAGCATGTTTGCTGGAAGTTGCAGTAGGGGTAGCCACTGGAGCTGGTGGTCCTGTCAAAATAGAGTAGTATATGTCTTCATCAATAGAGTTCATATAAAGCCTAATTTTTCCTTCCAGATATCAAACTTATTAAGATTACAAACTGGAGGTCTTGTGCTTGCATAATCTTTGTTCCGTGCCATGATATGAAATAAATAGAAAAGCTAAGAAAAAGGAAAATCAGATCTAACAAGGATCTTTTGGTTCAAGTGTTAGGTTGTATAACCAAATGAACACTACTTTGATACCAATTGAATGAAAGGGGATAGATCTGATTAGTCTAAGGGGGGGGGGGGGGGTGAATAGAGTAACTTTAAATTTTTTGGCTGTTTTAGAATTTATCAGAGTAAAATAGGTGATATTAATATTAGTATAAAAAGAAATGCAACCTAAGCAAATCTATCACATCACAGCAAGAACAAAAAGAAAATAAACAACCAGACAACATAAGTATTTTATAGTGGTTCCCCAAACTGGGTACATCCACTCTTCTATCACCTGGTAGGAATCCACTATCAGGTTTTTGATCAGGTGACTACCAACACAAGAGCTATTTATAGGGAGATCTCACAACCATTTATGCTTTTCATCAGGTGCCCAAAACCAATAATAAACTTTTGAAGGTAGTTAATAAACCCTTTTATAAAAGGTTGAGAGAGTTGATGGTGTCTTCTCTTTTCTCTATACAATAGAGAAGACTTGTGCATTTCTGTTGTCAAAGCTCCTTCTGAAATAAGAATGTTTCAGAAAGCTTGGATCCTTGCTCAGGGTGTAGGTCTTCAGCCTTATCTTGAGGAGATCCAAGAACTTTCTAACTAATTCAGAGTTATTGCGCTTGAATATTCCTGGAGTAGAAGTTGAAGAAGATTTCTGATATTGGATTATTGTTCTTCTTCAGTCTTCAAAAAGTATAAAGGGAAAACAAAATGTTTTCTGCATAGGGAGAGAGTTCTGTATCGTTTCTCTATATGCTCTCTCTTGCTTGTATGTTCTGTCTGTTCTCTTCTTAGTGTTGTGTCTGAAAAGAGAAAATCTCTTTTATATTCTACTATCAAAAATTATCCTTTGAAAATGTGAATTCCAAGCATTAATTACTGATTGATTCTGAAGAATGAAACGGTTGGAATAATCATTAAAGAGTTTCCCCAACCGTCCCATTAAAATAAACAAATAATTCACCCGGATGAAGACCATAATTAATGATGCCAATAACGGGTATATTCAGGGGAATATAAGCATTAATTACTCAGAGAATTACTACTAAATAATATAAAAGATAAGGACAGAAATAATGAAAACATCTAAGTCTGGCTTGGGATAGAATTCGTCGAGCTCTAAAAAGAATTCGTCGACTAGAGTTCCAAGTTCATCGAGCTGATAATTCATGTTCATCGACCTGAGCTCAGCGAACTGCATTCTGGAATTAACTTGCCAAAACTGCGTTCTAAGTTAATCGAGAAAAGAATCTGTCTTCGTCGAGCAAAGTTCAGAGAAACTAAACTGGAAAGAATCTGTTGAAGTTAAACTCCAGATTTTGTCGATCAGAGAATCTGTCTGAATGAAGAGATCGTCGACCTGAGCTTGAATATCGTCGAGCTCAACTCAGATAATTAAGTCTGAGATCGAAGATTGTCGAGCTGAGTACGAAGAATTTTGAACTGATAATTTTGAACTTTGAATTCTCCTAAGTTAGAGTATACATAGGTCCTCTGTTGGCTGGTCCATGAAGGTTAAACCTATTGACTTAGCCTAAACTCTAGGACTCATAGACTTGACCCTGGCTATACAATGTGGGTCAAACTCATCCTAATTAGTGAACCTAGACCAAATCCAAACAAGGGATCCAACAAAGTCATTAACCCCAATGGGTTTCAAGGAGGCATATGTTTACTTGCCTATTTGTCATGCATTACAAGGGCTCACCTAGAAACACTTCTACTTTTGGCCAATATAACACGTTTTTTTATAAAAGCTTATTGGTTGTCTTATAGTGGATACAAGTATGCCTTTTGTGCTATTGCACATAGTGAGATGCTCTGTTCTCATCCATAGGACATAAAGAAGAATCTGTGCTTGTGCATAAGAAAATTAAGCAGTAAATATTTCCACTCCTAGTTCTAATTAATATGAACTCTTGAGATTTCATAATCAAGCAGTCATCCTTATGGAACTCAATTTCATAGCCAAGATCATGCAGTTGACTTATGCTGATTAGATTGTGTTGCAATGATTCTACATAAGCTACCCTTGTAATGGTGACTATGTCACTGGAGATCTTACAATAGCCTTTTGTTTTCCCTCTGTCAGATCCACCAAAAATTATTTTTGATCCACCTTCTACTGAAGTATAGTCTGTCAATAGCCTTCTTGTTCAGTCATATGCCTGGAACATCCACTGTCCATGTACCATATATGAGTCTGATTGACCTTTAGACATTCCTGCAAAAGATAAAAATTCTTTTTAGGCACCCAAATATTGTTGGGTCTTAGATTCTTATTTTCATTTGTATTCTGCTTTAGCTTTTGAACATTTAAATGTGCATTATGGAACAGTCCAGGTTTTAATATTGGATTTCTAATGATTTCCCTTGAAATAGTAGGGTTTAACCAACAGTTAATGTCAAAGTGCCTTATCCTTCCATAGCACTAACATTCATACTAATTGTACCTCCTTTTGTGGATCACACCAGATGTAGGATTATTCTTCCTATAATCAAGAGAGCTTCTGAGGGGTACTGTATGTGAGTCTTTGTAGGGCATGTGGTGGTGTGATGAATAAGACTTGGTCTACACAACCACTACCTAATCCTTCCTGACAATCCTCCAATCCGAAGTCTTATATTTGCTTATATTGTTGATGTTGGCACGAAACATAAAAGGACCATAATCCTTCTTTTCCATTTCTTTATGAGCTCGCTTAAGAGCACTCTTTCCATGATACACATCCTTAGTTCCACTAGTAGAACACTCATTATTCGAGTGTCCATAGAAACTGTCCTTATCATAACTATTTGATGCTAGAAAAACATTTTGGAAAATCGTGGGTTGTATGGGTGTTTTCCCTTTGCTATTAATCCTTCTTCAACTCTTCCTCTCATACACTACACCACTTCTATATGGTGCAAAAAAGATGACAATTATTGGAAGAATTGTCTGGGGCTTAGAGAATTTAGCCCCAAACTCCCTCTCTTTGAGGAGTTCTATTCCCAACTTCTTGATGATTTTTTCTTTTTGAATCAACAATTCTGCTTGCTCATCTTTGATTTTCTTGGGCTTATTTATTTTATTGTTCATTTGATAGACCTTGTCCATCTTTTCATCAAGTTGAGTTTTAGAGGTTTATGTAGCTCAAGCTCTTGAGCTTGCTTCTTGCACTTTCCAAATGCGTCAAGGAGAGCAACATACTTCTTAACCATTTCTTCAACATAATTCTCTAACTCAGAGTCATCCTCATAATTGGATGATGAGTCTGTCTCTACCTCAGCACCTGTCTCATAATCAGAATTAGATAAGGAGGTTTTAATTTGTACATCATAAGGATGGGAGTCATCCTGATCTTCCTCTTCACTTAATGTCATGTGTCTACAACTATCTTCTTCATCTTCTGTATCACTATCAAATCTTGACAGTGGGGATCAGATGCATGTCTTGGTAACAGTGCACATAAATTCAGCTGATAGTATAGTCAGCCTAACATAGGCTTCTTCATCATTATATTCAGAAGAACTTGAGTCACCATCACTCCAGGTCTTTTCCTTTTTATCCAGAAATGTATTTTCTGATTTTTTTATTGATGTGAAAGTATCTAGTTGTCTACCTAAATCACCTAGGGGGTCAATATGTGAGTTCTCCATCTTTTAGTGGATTAAAAAATAATAAAAACAAGCACACATAAACACACCACAAACACAAAGATTTATAGTGATTCCCCACGATGGGTATATCCACTGTCCTGCCTTATATATCTAGCATTTCGAGCTAGACTCGATTATGATGGATAAAATTCACCCTAGCATGAGATTCTAAATCGATAAAGCAAGTGTACATATCATTCTAGAGTATAGGATTAAGTGTCGTATTAAGCTCGGGGTCTATTGATTACTTCTATTCACGCAAATTAATATTATTTTATCGGTATTTAAAAAAGATTAATTAAAACAAAATGAAGACAAAGGAATAAAGTATAGCACTTGATCTAGACTCTCTTTGAAATAAAATCATCTTTTCATGAAAGCAAACTTCTAAATTACCTACTTCGACCATGGAGGTTCCCAAATTACAAAAATGCCTCTCTCGATAATATGCTCTCGACTAAACTAAGGCTGATCGATTAAGACCTGTAGGCCAATCGAAACCCCCAAGCTTGCTTTAAGCATTGAACCCCACTATTGGAATTGACACCAATCTGGAAGATTCATGTCTTCCTCTATCGAGTAGTGCATGCAAATCCCTCTGCCATTGAGTGATCTACTTGTATCAAGAACCTCTCGCTAAATCTAAGATACAGATCGAATATCGAAGTATGAAATCGATGCAAATAAATAAAAGATAGATCGAATCAATAATAATAGAGTTTGACAAATCAAAATTTATTTTATTATAAAGATTGTTATGATTAAGTGCTAATTTAAGATTAGCTACATAGCATGATTAAAGAGTACATAAAAAGTATAAAGAGAGACATAATTGCTATGAAAAGAAATGTTTAAATTAAAATAGAAGCAAAGTTATTCTAAGAAATTGAAATTACATAAAGGAAATGCATGAAAACAGAAAAATAAGCTACTAAAACTACTTTTAGTTAGCTCCTAGATAACTCCTTGATGATTCCTCAGCTCCTGGTTCATTCTGGAATTTATAGGAAATTTTTTGGAGAGTCACGCCCCTCAGTCACGCCCGTGACTAGGGGGCATGACGTGTGCGGAACCGTCCTCTTGAAAGCCCGAGAATGTTAGGAGAAGACAACCAAAATTCGCTGTTCTGTAGGTCACACCTCTAGGTCATGCCCGTGACCTCAAGCGTGTCAGCTGAAAATTGCCTGGATATGAAACTGGTCACATAAAGCACGACACACCGGATCATCACACCTTCTATTCATACCCGTGACTTGAGGTTCATGCCCGTGATCGTGGCACATAACTTTAACCAGACGTGGAAATTGAATCTGGAGCACCTGGATGGGTCACGCATGCTCGTCACGCCTGTGACAAGAGGGTCACGCCCGTGACTTGGGCGTGTAAATATGATTTTTCCAGTTTTCTTCAGTTTTTTTCCTAATCAGTCCTACAAACTCAAAATTGATATTGGGAGCTCAGATTGACTTGAAATAAGAAAATAAAGTATTTTAATAATAATATTAATAAAAACTAAGTAGAAATTAATTATTTATTTAATAAATTCTATCATAAAATAACTATAAATGCCGACTTATAAAATACCCCCATTCTTAAGTTTTTACTATTCTAGAGCAAAACTATGAGAAGCACTTATAAGAAATTAATATAATTTTATTAATTAAACAAAAACTTTATTAAATCAAAAGAAAGTTAAAAATAAATTTGAGAGATTCAAAACTTAAGTCCTAAAATATGAAATTAAAATGTAAAGAGAAAATAAATTTTGCAAAATTTTCTCAAATAAATTTATTAGACTTCAAAATTAAGTATTTAGCAAATAAAATTATATTAAAAATTATTTCCACTTTTAACTAAAAACAAACTTAAAGGAAAATTTAAACTACTACTTAGGCTGTTTTAGTATTTTAATTTACATCTAAGGCAATTTTTTAGGATTTGGAGATTTAGGAACATGGAGAGTTTTTTGATTGGAGGTGATGGATTTTATCCTCTCACCCCACATATTTTTTTTTGATATTTGCATATGTTTACTAAGAAAATGATGAATTTTATCCTCTCATTTTACATGACAAATGAACAAATATTTTTTCTCTCTTCAAATGAAAGCAAAATATTTTGGGATGATGAATTTTATCCTCTTACTCCATCTTTTATTTGGGGTTGCATATGTGTACCAAGGAATACTTGATTTTCATGACATATGATCTAACAACAAAGAAAAAAATTGTATATGGGTACTAGGGGATAATGAATTTTATCTTCTTATCCTCGTGACATATGATCTAATACAAAAATTAAAAACAAGGAAAAAGCTAAACAAATGTAGATTAAATTAAAATAATTAGAGAGCAGCTATAGTAAAATAAAATTTCCTTAGAATCTTAAACCCTAAGTGACTATAATTGAAATTTAAAGATTGTTAGGCTAAGCATAACAAAATTGAAACTAATTAGAATAAGAGAGTAAAAGAGCTAAAGAAATTACTCTAAACAAATTTAATTCAAAAAATATTTCTTAAAACCAAATCACCTAAAAATTTAAATAAACTAACAATGATAAAATAAAACATTAGAAAATCAAAAAATATAGAAATTCTTATAAATAAACTCAAAAACAATTTCTAAAAATCACAAAAAAAATTAAGTAGTGGTTTATTATTTTTTTTTGGTTTTTTTATTTTAAACATAAATACCAAAAAAACAATATAATCCTAAATTATTTCATTTCTTGGACTTCCTGAGGACTACACAGTGACGGGTTTGCAAGGTAATAGGTGGTTTTGTGGGATGAAAGCCCAACTTGACCCTTTCCAAGAAGTTAATTTTGATTTTTCTATTTTTTTCGATTTTTTGATTAAAATAAAAAGAAAATAAGATTTTTTTTGTATTTTTAAAGATTTTTCAATACTTATTTTAATTTTTTTAAAATAAAAATGGTAAAGTAGATTTCACCCCCATACTTAAAAATAAACATTATCTCCAATGTTTATTTGCCAAGTAGGGGGGGAGAAAGAAAATAGATTTGTTAATTTTTAAAACAAACAAAACAAATGCGAGAAAGCAAAAGATAAGCAAGGAGTGTCTCCCAAGAGTGCTTTTCTTTTTCCCATCTTTAAGCTAGGAGATTATTATTAAGAAAAAGGAAAATAAAAGTTGAAATGAATGGGCAACTCCCTTAATTCAGGCTTTGGTGAATACCCCCAAGTCGCTTGCCCAGCTACTCCTCCGCTCACTTCTTGGTTTTCCTTCTTGTGGTTGACTTGAAAATGTAAATTCTAATCACTTATCCATATCTGAGGTGATATGAATTTTTATAGAGGAGCTGCAAATGGATCGTGGAAGACGTTTTATTACAATGGCTCCTCTCCTTCCTGAAAATCATTAGTTAATGAAAAATTAAAAAGAAGCACGTTAGATAAAATTTCGCAAGGAGGAGGGTCTTGTGAAACTATATGATTACATTTTAGTTGTTTATTTTCGAAAATAACATTGTTGTCTAAATATTCATTTAAAATATTATCATTGGCACAACATTTTCATGAATTTGGGTTCCTAAATATTCATAGGTTGTTCATGGAAATTAATGAATAAAAGAAGAAGCAAGCGTAGTAATATAAGAAATATATTCTTCTTCTAAGTCACCCGGTGTGCCCATAATATTTATAAATTCTTGATATAATAATTTTTCTTTTTCTTCAGAATAAGGCATTATATGGGCACACGAAGATTCTTGTACCTCCATAGGAAAAATATTTGAAAGGAGGAGAATTATTAGAAAAAGTAATAATTTCTTTTAAATTTTGTGGAGAAGGATCAAACTGAAATTGTGAAAAGTACCGAAAACTAGAAGAAAAATTATTATAACAAGTGAAAATATTTTCTAAATTTTAGGGAGGAGGATCAAATTGAAATTCTGAAGCGTCCCCAAAATTAGAAGAATAAGATTGTGGTGCGATAAAAGAAGAACAAAATTAAAATCTAAATAATTATTCTCATTGTTCGAGAATTCTTCCAGTTAATCTTGCCAACAAGAAAATGTGACATCCGAGGTGGAAGCAAAATTATTTAAAACAGAAAAAGTATTCTCGTTAAAGTTTGAAAAAGTATTTTCATGAAAATTAGAAAAATTGGAAAATTGTTTTCATGAAAATTTGAATAAAAATAATCATTAAAATGAGAAAAATTATTTTCCTACAAAAAATTATGATAATAATTATGAAGATAACTTAACTCATTTCGTGAGGAGCACCGCAATAATAATAAGAAATTGTTCGCCTGCGCGCGACTTCCACGATATTTAGGTGATTTTCAAGCTTGACAAGCATGACGGCTAATTGAGAATACAATTTTTTATAAAATAAAAAACAACAACTGTTACTTAATAAAAATAAAATTTAAAAATAAATTAAAAAGAGAATTGGGGTAGAGAAAAGAATGATAAAATTAATAAAATTTGTGCTTTCTAAATATCAACAAAAATAATTCCCTGGTAAACGACACCAAAAACATGATGGATAAAATTCATGATAGCGCGCGATTCTAAATCGACAAGGCAAGTGTTCCAATCATTCTAGAGTATAGGATCAAGTGTCATATTAGACTCAGCGCCTGTTGACTACTTCTACTCACGCAAATTAATATTTTTTTATTGGTAAGTAAAAAGATTTATTAAAACTAAATGAAGACAAAGAACTAAAGGATAGCACTTGATCTAGACTCCCTTCGAATAAAATAATATTTTCATGAAAGCAAACTTCTAAATTACCTACTTCGACCGTTGAGGTTCCCAAATTACAAAAGCGTCTCTCTCGAGAATATTCTCTCGACTAAACTTAGGGTTATCGATTAAGATCTAGCGGCCAATCGAAACGCCAAAGCTTGCTTAAAGCGGTGAACCGCACCATTGGAATTGACTCCAATCCGGAAGATTCATGTCTTCCTCTCTCGAGAGTGCATGCAAATTAAATCCCTCTACCATTGAGTTATCACTCATATCCACAACTTCTCGGTAAATCTAAGATAAGGATCTAATATCAAAATACGAAATCGATACAAATAAATCAAAGATAGATCGAATCGATAATAATAGAGTTTGACAAAAAGAAATTTATTTTATTTTAAAGATTATCAAGACTGTTGGAACCCCACCTATTTTAGAGTTGATTTGGGCTAGGTTCACTATTAGGATTGCATAGATTGACCCACAATGTATAGTCTAGGGTCATAGGTCTTTCTTGGATCTTATGGTTGGTCAACAAGTCAGTTTGATTGGACCAATCCCTCAGAAGACTTAGAAGACAGAATATTTCAGAACAAGACAAATTTTTCTATGTTGAAGAAGTCGTACGACGAAATTTCAATGGAGTTCAACGATCTTCGTTCTCAGTGCGACAATCTCAAAGTTTCTTCTCTGAAGTTGAGATCGACGAAAGTTTAACTAAGTTCGAGAATCTCTGATCTCCTATCATTTGTTGAGTTCGACGAACAACTATCACAGTTCGACGAACTTGTAGCCCAGAATGGACATAATTAACTCAGTTCAAAGTTCTTGGGGCTCAGCTCGACAAAAGAGAGGATTGAGTTCGACGATCTTGGATCTCTGATCGACAAAATCTGTCAGTCCATTATTTCTATTCTCTGTTGTTAATTTCCAGATTGACCAACGATTATATAATATATTGTTTATTATATTCCTCTGAGTAATTTATTGCATATATTTTTGTGACTATAGTCGTTCATTGGTAGCATTAATTTCTGAATTTCACAGAGTCAATATTCTACTTAATAACTGGGACAGTTAAGGAATCAATATATTGCCCTTCTAGACGTTTGTCTGAGTTCCAAGATTTCAACAGTCAAACATGGAGTAGAATTCAAATTCAGAGATAGAATTTCTGCAGGAAATATAAAGGAGTTTTTAAAAGGAGTGAAAAAAAAGAATTAACAAAGGGTCACATACAGACAGAGAAGAAAGATATTCAGTCTGCATACTCATACAGGCTTTATCATCTGCAACTCTTCACCAAGCTTTCAAGAGGCATCAAAACACAATCAGTCTAAAAGATTCTGTAGTTCATCGAAAAAGACCTACACCCTGCAAAGCTTCCAGCAAATTCCTGAACAATAATCATCTCGGGTGGAGCGCTGACAACATCAAGCAATCCACTAAAGTCTTCTCAGCTATTTGAGGAAGAGAAGATAATATAAAATTTTTCACCCCACTGTACACAAGGTTTTAAATCCCTTTAAAAGTTAACCACCTGTCTCTTAATTCTCCTTAACAAAAGTCTTAGCTTGGTTTTTGGGCACCTGATCAAAATCCTAAAGGGTTGTAAGATCTCCCTTCAAATAGATCTTGTGGTGACAGGGGACCTTACCAAAAACCTGTTGGTGACAGGGCACCTGATCAAAAAGCTGTAGTGGATTCCTACCAGGGTGGTAGAAGAGTGGATGTACCCAAGTTTAGTGTAACCACTATAAATTTCTTGTATCATCTGGTTGCTTGATGTTTTCTTATTTCTGTGTGCTGTGTTAGTTAACTTTTCATTCCTGAACTTTCTTAAGATATATATATTACTATTTTTAATTCCTCTATAAAAACGAATTAAGTTTTTAAAATACTTTATTCACCCCCCTCTAGAGTTAAATAGATCTATCCACTAAGGTGGTAAAGCTTTTACCATCCTTCAATTAGTATCAGTGGTTGCTTTGGTTTCACAGACTTACATATGAACCAAGATCCTTTGATAGATCTTTTTCTCTCTAGCCTCTTGTCTACAGCATGGCATGGAATAAGGAATATTCTAGCACCAAATCTCCTGTGTGCAACTTGAATAAATTTGCACTCTGAAAGGCAAGAATCAAACTCTACATGAACTTTATTGATGAGCACATTTTCAACACTATTTTGACAGATCCCCCTCAACCTACAGCTGCTACTACAACTACCAATACACATGAAGTTCCTCCACCTGAGTGGACTTATACATAAAAGAAAGCCAAGATGGCTGATGCTAAAGCAATGAATATTCTGGCACAGACAATGTCAGATGACATCTTTTAGAAGGTGGATGAGTGCACCTCTGCAAAGGCCATTTGGGACTCATTGAACCAAAAAGTTACTGGCTCATTAAATGAAATAAAAGACAGGAGATCCCTCCTTATATCATAGTATGAGAATTTCAAGATGGAGGAATCAGAGACTGTTGTTGAGATGTATAATCGACTTAGTATCATCATAAATGAACTGAGAACCCTGGACAAGGATATCTCATTAACTGAGATAAATGACAAAATACTAATGTGCTTCCCCAGCACTTGGGATTCTAGGATATGACCAATTAAGGATGCCAGGAGTTTAAATGAGATTTCTATAGAATCTCTCCTTGGCAAGCTCAAGTCTTATGAGCATTTTATCAAGACAAGGGAGGCTGCTGAACAGAATGCTTCTACATCTTCAAGGAAGGAGCACAACATTGCTTTCAAATCAACAGAAGAATCAGAAGCTCTTCCAGCTAATGAAGAACTACTAAACTTGTTGGCTAAAAGATTCTATAAAATGGCCAAGAAAGACTTTAGAAGAAGGTCATCCAAGAATGATGACAAGCCAAGATATGACAAGACTCCTACCAAGAAGATTGTTTGTTTTGGATGCAAAAAACTTGGGCACATTCTACCCGAATTCCCAGAGGCACAGAAGAAAGATAGAAGAAACAAAAAGGAGAATAAGAGGCAATCAAGCAAGCACTCCTCCAGCAAACATAAGAGAAAGGAGAAAGGCTTCATTGTTGAGACCTGGAGTGACACAGATGAAGAATCCTCATCATCTAGCTCTAGTGAAGATAAAGAGGAGGCAAAGTCAAGGGAAGTTTACCTTATGGCTATTAATGCATCCAGCAGCATATCTGATGCTGAGGAACAAGCTGGAGAATCAGAAGAAGAATCTGAATCTGAAGAAGAACAAATAATCTCTTCATTTGATTTCAATTCAGAAGATTTTAAAATTGAATTTAAATTCTTGTGCAATGATTTATTCAAGTCAGAGAAAGAAATCAAAATTCTTAGAGATAGACAGTTTGAATTTTTATAACCTATTTGCTAAAAATATCAAACTGAAAAATGATTTAGACTTAGCTAATGAACAAAGAATTTCACTAAAAACTGAATTATGTGAGGCAAAGCAACTTGAGGATTCTCTCAATATGAGAAGCCTTAAGCTGATGGACATCACAAGCACAGTCAATGGCAGATTAAATGACAAACTTGGCTTAGGTGCTTCATCAAGCTTACCCCCCATATTAAAGAAAAATATTCTTTCAACACCAATTAAATTTATCTCTGAAAAAGGAAAAGAGAAAATTGGAGGGACTACTCAACTAAATATCTCTCAGAAATCTATAAATAAAAAGAAAAAGAATATGAATCTGAATAAAAACTATGTTCAACAGATTTCATCGAACTCAGATCGACGAAATGTGTATAGTTCGTCGAATGCAGATTGATGATCTATGAGTGCCAATTATAACTATAATAATTCGTCTTATTATGATCGATGAACTGTATATGGTTCTTCGAGCAGCGATCGACGAACTTGGGGCATAGAAAATGATTATGTTCATTCTCTGAGCAAAGTTCGACGAACTCATCCTTATTCGTCGAACGCAGATCGATGAACTTATAATAATTCGTCGAACCCAGTCAGGTTTAATAAAAACTATAACTCTGTTAGAACTTCAATCAATTCAGAGAATCTACTAATCCTTTTACTCAATAGGAAATAACACCTAGAAGATATCATCCCTTAGGATATAATAATCAACAAGAATTTTCTGTTATTTACAGTTTCTCTTATAAAAAGAAATAAGGACCCAAGGTAACCTGGGTCAAGAACACCTAATTCCTTTCTATGTAGGTGAAGGACTGTCCAGTCCTTGATAAACATTGGTATCTGGAGAGTGGATGCTCAAAGAATATGACTGGCTATAAGGACAATGTAACAAACTACAAGTCCAAGCTAAGTGCAAAGGTGAACTTTGGTGACTCCAACTGTGGCCAAACTAAAGGCTATGAAGATGTTAAAGTTGGAGCAGTAAACTTCAGGAAAGTTGCCTATGTAAGTGGCTTAAAGCATAACCTAATATCCATGAGTCAATTATGTGATGAAGATTATCAGGTATCATTTATCTCATCTTACGATATTATTTCTTGTAAAGAAAACAAACCTGTTTTAACTGGACTTAGACAAGGCAACATATATGTAGTAAATTTTCAATCAGCTAGTTCAGAACTTTGTACATTTAATCAGGTTAGCAATCAAAATGAACTTTGGCATAAGAGTTTAGGACATGTAAATCTTAAAAATATTGCTAAGTTATCTAGGGACAACCTTGTTAGAGGATTGCTATATGGCCCCTAGAAGAAGGAAGGCCTCTGCAGGGCTTGTTAGTAGGGCAAGCAAACAAAAAATAGCTTTAAATCTATAAATAAAAGTGACTCACCTAGGATATTGTACTTTCTACATATGGATGTTTTTGGCCCTATTGCTGTACAAAGCTTAGGAGGGAAATCTTATACATTAGTTATTGTAGATGACTTCTTAAGAATCACTTGGGTATTCTTTCTGAGATCGAAGTCAGATAATTTCAAGGTTCTTATAGATTTTCTCAAGAACATACAGATTGAGTACTCTACTCCAGTTGCATTCATCAAAAGTGATCAAGGTACTGAGTTTGAGTCTCTTCTTATGCAAGAGTTCTGTGAGAAGGAAGGTATCAGACATTGCTTCTCAGCTCCTAGAACTCCTCAACAAAATGGGGTTGCTGAAAGGAAAAATAGAACCATAATTGAATCTGCAATCACATTACATGCAGATGCTTATATGCCCCTATCTTTTTGGGCAGAGGCTGTGAGCATAACAAACTATGTACTGAACAGAAGTCTGATATACAAGCTTAAGAATAAGACTCCTTAAGAGTTACTTAAAGGGAAGAAACCTAAAATCACATATTTTAAAGTATTTGGATGCCTATGAAATATTCACAATAATTACAAGAAATACACTAGAAAGTTTGAAACAAAAGCGGCAGGGGGAATTTTTCTAGGATATTCCCAAGTCAGCAAATATTATAGGGTGTTTAACAAATTCACTTTAAAAATTGAGGAATTTGTTCATGTTACATTTGATGAGGCTAACATGTTTTATAAGGAGAAAGAAGTTTCTACCAATAACATTTTGTAGGTACCTCACTTGTGTGAGAGATTGGATGATCTAAACCTCACCCAAGAGGTTCCATCACATCCTTCTCCACAAGTTGAAGAAGAAAGTTTGGAAGTGGTGGAAATTCCTACAACATCTAATACAATTCCACAAGAGGAATTAATTCTACAAGTTGTTGCTCAAGCAACTCCTCTCACTAATCTTGTCACACTTAGAGATCACACTATATCTCAAGCGATTGGAGACATTTCAGTTGGTGTGTAAATAAGGCATCAACTCAACAATGATGTGATGCATGCTTGTTTCATTTCTCAACTTGAGCCCCACTTCATCAAAGATGTAGAGCAAGATCCCATTGGATCATTGCAATACAAGAGGAGCTTAATCAGTTTGAGAGCTGCAGAGTTTAGGATTTGGTTCCTAGACCCAAAGACTATCCAGTCATTGGAACCAAATTGGTGTCCAGCAACAAACTGGATGCTGAAGGAAATATTATAAGGAACAAATCAAGGCTATTACCTCAAGGCTATTCACAGGAGGATGGAATAGACCATGATCAGACCTTTTCTCCCGTGGCAAGGATTGTGGCTATAAGGAGTTTCTTAGCCTTTACAACCTATAAAAGATTCAAAGTCTACCAGATGGATGTAAAGAGTGCTTTCCTAAATGGAGAATTAAAAGAGGATGTGTATTGAAGAAACCACCATGTTTTATCTCTCCAACTCATCCTTCTTATGTCTTTAGATTGCATAAAGCTCTCTATGGTTTAAAGCAACCTACAAGAGCTTGGAATGAAAGCATAGCTAGCTTTCTTTTAGAGTATAAGTTTTTTAGGGGCATAGTAGATAGTAATATTTTTATTAGGCATCATAAAAAAATTTTGTTTGTTCAAATATATGTAGATGATATTATTTTTGGCTCTACTGATCCCAAACTATGCAAAAGATTTTCTGATCTAATGCATTCAAAGTTTGAGATGAGTAGCATGGGTGAACTTTCATACTTCTTTAGTCTCCAAGTGAAGCAATCACCTGATGGTATCTTCATCTCCCAATCTAGTATGCTAAGGAGATTATTAAAAGGTTTGGGATGGGTGATACCTCAGCCATAAAAACAGATATGGCTGCTAATGCTATGATTGATTCTGATAAACATGGAAAGCCTATTGATCAGAAAACTTATAGGGCTATTGTTGGGTCTCTATTATATCTCACAGCAAGTAGGCCTGACATAATATATGCTACATGTATTTGTGCTAGGTTCTAAGTGAATCCTAAAGAAACTCACTATATTTTATTAAAAAAGATTTTAAGATATATAAAGAGTTGTATAAATCTAGGACTCCTATATCCATCAGACTTAGAATTTGATTTCACTTGATTTTCTGATGCTTACTATGCTAGATGTAGGGTGCACAGGAAGAGCACATCGAGAACTTGCCAGTTTCTTGGTGATAGGCTTGTGTCCTGGTTTTGTAAGAAGTAAACCTTTGTGTCAACATCAACTGCTGAAGCTGAATACATAGCTGCAGGCAGCTGCTGTTCACAGATTTTATGGATACAAAATCAATTGCTGGATTATGGTCTCAACTTAAATAATTCAACTATGTTTTGTGATAGTACAAGTGCAATATCTAGTGCACAAAATCCAGTGCATTATAGTAGGACCAAGCATATAGAAATTAGACATCATTTCATTAGAGGTTGTGTAGATAAAAGAAAATTAATCTTGTATTTATCCCTACTGATTTGCAAAGATCTGACATCTTCACCAATCCATTGGATGAGAAGAAACATCTATTCTTCTAAAATCAGCTAGGTATGATAAATGGTGAAAACTAACTTAATTTTTGTCTATGGTCGACAATTTGGTACAGTTCATCGAACGGAGATCTACGATGTGTGGACTCTTCGTGAAGAGTTCATCCAATGGAGATCGACGAACACTTCTTAGTGAAATAGATTTTGTCGCACGGAGATCGATGATCCCTGCTTCAGTGAGTACCTCGTCGAACGGCGATCGATGATTTATTCTTGTTCTTCAGACTGTGATCGACGAACTAATTTATTAATAAAATATTTCGTCGAACTCAGATCGAAGATTTTTTTCGTTGGACTGAGATCATCTTTTCATCTTCTAAAAACCTTATTACTCGATTTTTTGCCAAAATCTATCCCACGCTTTCAGTTCTCTTTGTACTTTATCGTTGTTTCTTTCTTTGCAGGAAAACCTCCATGTCAATTCCGGCTGCCATTTTCTCCGCAATGAAATTTGATGCAGGAATTGACATTGATTTGGAATCATTCATTCACACTGATCAAGTCTTCTTGGATATACTAAAATTGTTTGAGGATCCATGTTTACAGAAGTTCATGACAATACGAATCAAACTTCCTGTGCTCGAGATCAAGGAATGGGTTTATTCGTCCTCGTCTCCTAACGCCCAAACCCTCATCAGCACCATTACAGGACAACAGGTCACTCTCACTACTGCAATTTTGTCTGAAATTTTTTGTTTTATTAATGAAGAAGATGACATAGAGATGAGCAGTGATGAATTTTTCAATATGCTGACTCCGATGGGTCAATCCGCTGGAAGCCCGAGCAAGTTATTGAAGAAGGACTTATCTGTTGAATATAAGTTCCTTGCTGATATTGTTGGTAAAGTCTTGTTGGGCAAGCACTCTGCACATGACTATATCACAAGGTATCAGTTTCTTGTGATGAGTGCGTTGGTGAATAGAAAATCAGTCAACTGGAGTATTTTGTTGTTTGATTTAATAAAGAAGAAGAATTCTAAAAGTGAAGTTAATTTTGGACAGCTACTAGGGCTTTTCCTCCAGGAAAGGTGCCCTCAGCTGCTGGTCTCCCATATCTTTTTTATTAATTCTTCAAAGAGGTTAACAACAACCCTCTTTGGCAAATGGGAGAGGACCATTGTCAAGCCTTCCAGGGCCACCTCTTCCTCTAGGACCTCTGAGGACACAAGGACTGAAACAGTCACTCCCCAACCTGATGTAGAGGCTCCAGTCCCTCCTCCTAAAATTCCATCCATAACTTCTATTTCCACCCAGATATCACCATCTTTAACTCTTATCCCAACACCTACACCATCTCAATCTCCAACCCACACTCCACCACCATTTCCACATCATAATGGCATTCCAATTGACATCCCTCCAGTCATCACCACACCTTTCTTACCACCATCTATACCACCAACTCCATATACCACCTTCAATATATACACTTCTTGTGGTAACACAACCACATCTTTTCGATCATCATCATCTGATCCGAAATCCACCATCATTTCTATACTAACTCCCACCATCAAATCTCTTATAGAGGTTGCGAATGCACCTCTAATTTCTTCCATCAATGCTCTCTCTTCTCAACTTGTTATCTTTATTGGTCCCTCCTCATTCAGGAGCCTGGCCTCAGGAATTCTTGATACCAGGCATAGGAAGACGTTCTA
Source organism: Platanthera guangdongensis (assembly GCA_039583875.1). Classification (NCBI taxonomy): domain Eukaryota; kingdom Viridiplantae; phylum Streptophyta; class Magnoliopsida; order Asparagales; family Orchidaceae; genus Platanthera; species Platanthera guangdongensis. The sequence continues at coordinate 77,627,961 of CM077163.1, read as the reverse complement.
CGATGAGGTCCCCTTTCCAGCAGCAACAACAACAGTTTGTGAAGGAGCAGTAACAGTAGTACATATGGATAGAGTAGTTACAGAGCTTGTAAATATAGATACAGAGTTGTCAGCTTTTCTTGAGACAGATCTTTCAGTTCTTAATATTGAGATTATAGAGCCTCCAAGCTGCACCGTTCTTTTTCCTACCCCTTCTTTGGACTTAGCTAATTTGTTAAAAGATTTTGATATTCTTTATCATTCTCTTCCAATTTCTGAGGAAATTTTTCTAAGGCTATAGTATGTTATACTACTCCTATCAGCTCAGAGATTATAGATCAATTTAGATGCAGTTTTGCAGAACCTTCAGTTTCCCCTTCAGGACTAGAGGATGAGCCAAAGGCTTTCTCTCCTCCAACTTTTGGTTGGGCAGAATCTCCCCTTCCAAATATGGATCATCTTTTTGAGGAAGATATGATTATAGAGGCAGAGGTTCTTCCAATGCCAGAAGCGGAAGTTCAACTTTCAGAGGAAGTTCCAGTTCAGAGAGATCTTATTTACAGATCAACATAAGAGGATTGATGCTTTGTATGACAATCCTATATGTGAATCTAGTGAAGATGAATCAGATGATTCAGAGGATACTAAGTCTAAGAAGAGAAAGTTTCAGAAAAAGATGGTAGTTTCTCAGGCAACAACAGGGCAACCACCCAATCCCAAGAATGACATTCCATATTCTATATTGTATAATATTCCTCTAACTCCAACTACTGCCTACTGGATGAAGCTTTGAAAGAATCAAATGAAAGCACAAAAGAATAAGAAGAAGTATGGATCTGCTACCACTAAGAAATTCATAAGGGATCCACCTCCTTCTCCTCCACCACCTGCAAGTGCTTCAGGCAATCTATCCTCAAGAACCACATCTTCTCAGCACTCAAGGTAATCTTCTTATCAGAAATATGACAAATCTTCCAAGGGTGTCTACAGAAGCATCCACAGCAGCAGTGGATGGCAACACTCTTCTAAATCTGAATATAAGAAAAGACCTTACTCTTCACCAGTTCCTTTTATTGATTTAGAATAGGAAAACATTTCTAAACTGTCTAGATTTCAAGAGTTGGTTGGACTTTCTCAGATAAATAAAGCTAAAGAAGAAAGCAAAGATGCTTCTCAATATACTACAATGTCTTCTTATAGAAGAGAAGAATTGAAAAGGTATGACAAAGCTAAACACTTTTTCAATGTTGATACTTATATGAGCTTACATCCAGAGGCAGTTGTTCCAAGAGAAACTTCAAGCAATATCATTGGAGCTGCTGATATGACCATGTCTAAAAGAGAAGCAGCAAATCCCAACAGGGAAATCATTTTCAGGCAGAAATCAGAGAAAGACAAGTCTAAGAAATCTAAATAGTTTTTTGATTAACTTATTTTCACTCTGAACTATTTGTTTTGGTTAATTTGTCAGAAAGCACTTGATGTATATATATCTTCTATACTTTTACTTTCTGCCAGATATTTGTTGTTATGCTTTGTGACCTCACCTAAATAGGGGGAGATTGTTGGAACCCCACTTGTTTTAGGGTTGATTTGGGCTAGGTTCACTATTAGGATTACATAGATTGACCCACAATGTATAGTCTAGGGTCATAGGTCTTTATTGGATCTTAGGGTAGGTCAACAAGTCAGTTTGATTAGACCAATCCCTCAAAATACTTCGAAGATTGAAGATTTCAGAACATGATAGATTTTTCTATGTTGAAGAAGCCGTTCGACGAAATCTGAATGGAGTTCAACGATTTTCGTTCTCAGTTCAACGATCTCAAAGTTTCTTCTCGAAAGTCTAGATTGACGAAAGTTTAACTGAGTTCAACAAACTCTAATCTCCTATCAGTTGTTGAGTTCAAAGAATAACTATCACAGTTCGACGAACTTGGAGCCCAGAATGGACAACATTAACTTAGTTCAAAGTTCTTGGGGCTAAGCTCGACAAAAGAGAGGATTGAGTTCGACGATCTTGGATCTCTGATCGATGAAATCTGAGTTCATTATTTTTATTCTCTGTAGTTAATTTCTGGATTGACAAAGGTTTATATAATATATTGTTGCCTATATTGCTCTGAGTAATTAATTTCATGTATTCTTATGAATATAGCCGTTCATTGGTAGCATTAATTACTGGATTTCACAGAGTCAATATTCGGCTTAATAATTGGGACAAACAAGGATTCAATTTATTGCCCTTCTACCAGTTTGTCTGAGTTCCAAGATTTCAGCAGTCAATCATGGAGTAGAATTCAAATTCAGAGACAGAATTTCTACAGGAAATATAAAGGAGTTTTTAAAAGGAGTGAAAAAAAAGAATTGACCAAGGGTCATAGGCAGACAGAAAAGAAAGATATTCAGTCTGCATACTCATATAGGCTTCATCATCTGCAACTCTTCAATAAGATTTCAAGAGACATCAAAACACAATTAGTCTAAAATCTTATGTAGTTCATCAAAGAATACCTACACCCTGCAAAGCTTCCAGGAAATTCCTGAACAATAATCATCTCAGGGGGATCTTTGACAACATCAAGAAATCCACTAAAGTCTTCTCAGCTGTTTGAGGAAGAGAAGACAATATCACATTTTTCACTCCACTATACACAAGGTTTTAGCTCCCTTTAAAAGTCAACCACCTTGTTCTTAAGTCTCCTTAACAAAAGACTTAGCCTTGTTTTTGGGCACCTGATCAAAAGCCTAAAGGGTGGTGAGATCTCCCTTCAAATAGATCTTGTGGTGACAGGGAACCAGAGCAAAAACCTGTAGGTGACAGGGCATCTTATCAAAAACCTGTAGTGGATTCCTAACAGGGTGGTAGAAGAGTGGATGTACCCAAGTTTAGGTGAACCACTATAAATTTCTTGTGTCGTCTGGTTGCTTGCTGTTTTCTTATTAATGTGTGCTTTGTTAGTTAGTTTTTCATTCCTGAACTTTCTTAAGATATATATATTACTATTTTTAATTCCACTATAAAAACCAATTAAGTTTTTAAAATACCCTATTCACTCCCCCCCCTCCAGAGTTAAATAGATCTATCCCATCAGGTGGTAAAGCTTTTACCATCCTTCAAAGATCAAGTGCTAATTTAAGAATAGCTACTTAACACGATTAAAAAGTACATAAAAAGGATAAATTGAGACATAATTGCTATGAAAAGAAATGCTTGAATTAAAATTGATGCAAAGCTATTTTAATAAATTGAAAGTACATAAAGGAAATGCCTGAAAACATGAAAATAAGCTACTACAACTACTCCTAGTTGGCTCCTAGATAACTCCTAAATGATTCCTTAACTCCTCGTTCAATCTGGAATTCGTAGGAAATATTTTGGAGAGTCACGCCCCTCAGTCATGCCCATGAGTAGGGGGCGTGTAAGGTGCAGAACCATTCTCTTGAAAGCTCGGGAACGTTGGGAGAAAATGTCACAACCCGCATTTTCACCTGATATAAAAAGCATATCAGAGTAAGGGAAAATGCGCGTCATGATGCCACGTCAGCAGGGGATAACTGCGGACGCTCAGGCAGACATCCAACTAAACATGAAGAAAGGTCCTTTTTAAAGTTATTTTAAGGAAAATCAGTTAAATACAGTAATTTGCCGTATCCCTCAGCTTAGTGGCTCATCTAGTCCACGAATCAAAATATATTATACGTTGCGGAAAAATACTTGATTAGATTAACTCAGACATCCTACATGAGTAAAAACATCCCTATAGGACAACTCATGCTATGCACGACTCTAAATTTATTATAGTAGGAAAGATAGCTTTTACGATCACTAAAAATAACAAGTTAGAGTTTCAAATTATGCAATGCATGAAGTAATAGTAGGAGATTTTATATTTGAAAATACCTAACATGCATTCCTAGTATAAATCCTCCCAGAGGACAAGTAATCCACATCCGCATTTAAAGAAATGGGCAGCTAGCAAGTATCAAACAACTAACAAATTCATTGGGCGCCAACAAACTGACACGAACCAACGAACAAAAGTATGTCTGAGCTAGAAAAACTAAACAAACAACAAACTACCTCGCTAAGACGAGGCAACAACCATGACCAACACTGCCGCCGAGAAAACTCCAAAACCAGCACTGCTAAATGCTACTGCTCTGAACCTGAGGCATTCCAAAAACAGAACACCTCAGCAAGAAGGTACAAATGGTGGGAGGAAAAAGTAATTAGCCAAAATAAACAAAGGTCAACAGGGGTACCAACCAAGACCAAAAGCACTGAAGAAAAGTATAAAGGAAAACATGGCATCAACAGGAAAATAACTCCTACGTGACTTGTCACGCTCCACAAGAGTACACCAGACGCACAAGGCTATAAGGTGACTACATGATTATTTCACCAAAAGGAAAAATACAAAACCTTTATTAGGCACCTGTGGTCGACTCTACCCAAAAACACGGCGAAGTGGTCACTCTTGGACGCACCACCCAAAAACACAGGCGAAGTGGTCACTCTTGGACACACCACCCAAAAACAAAACAGATATGTAATCCGTCTAACTGCGGGGGAGTCTCATACTCTCCACCATACACCGTAGACATCCAAAAACCAGGTAGACTTCCATAGGTCACTAATGAAGGCAACAAACACTGCGGAGGTGGAATCGTCCACTAACTCCCGAATTCAAGAAACCCAAAGAAACCACAACACAAATATCTCGAGATTTGGCTCGACAGATTCTACTTGATATTACCGAACTCAAGACCCGGTGGATCAACCTCTAGGAGCAATTTACAGCACTAGATAAATTCTAACGCGCTAAGTGACCAAAACTAAAACATGCATGGCCATCGTTAAAACAGACCATGGATAATTAACCAAAATCAGACAAAATCGGGCTTTCCCAGACAACACCTTACAACAACAAAGGATCGTTGAAACGATTAATCATAACAATGATTTGGAAAAATAAGCACAGAAAATTTTAAAAACATGAAAGTATAGTCGTTACCATCAGATCGGACAAAAAGAAACGAGGGGAAACCACCACTTGCCTTGGTTTTACCCAAAAAAGTCCTCTGAATCTCTACATGTCGTAGATTAGGGGAAAATGATGCGGGAGGAGTTGAAATCTACACAAAAATGGCCGAAATAGAGGTTAGGGCCGAAAAATCCTAACAAGAAATCTCAAGAAACGGGGAAGATATTACCACAGGGGCGAAGCTCTCGACGAGAGCTTTTCAGACCTACGATCGGTTTGAAATTCCGAGCACCGGAGCACCGTCAACGACCACCGGAAGGAATAAGGACGGACCACTTCTTTCTCGCTCACGCTGCTCTAGTTCGGGAGGAAATGAATCGGAGGGGATGAAGAAAATGAAGAAGGTATTTATACCAAAGGTGATAACAGGAAAACAGCAAAATAAATCGGGTTTAGCTGAACCGGTTTTCCCGAAACAGAGGGAATGGAATACTCGAGTATCAGACAAAAACCTACTCGAGTAGTTCAATACCGCCTCTCGAGTAACAGAAGACCTACTCGAGTAATTCAATACAACTACTCGAGTAACAGAAGACCTACTCGAGTAGTTTAATACAACTACTCGAGTAACAGAAGACCTACTCGAGTAGTTCAATACAACTACTCGAGTAACAGAAGACCTACTCGAGTAGTTCAATATAACTACTCGAGTAACAGAAGACCTACTCGAGTAGTTCAATACAACTACTCGAGTAACAAAAGACCTACTCGAGTAGTTCATTACAACTACTTAGGTAACAGAGGAGGAGTACTCGAGCACCAAGGGAATTACACGAGTATAGCACAATGGTTACTCGAGTACTAAGGCACATACTCGGGTACAACAAGGGAATTACTCGAGTACTAAGGACTTACTCGAGTACTGCACGGGGAAACTACTCGAGTACAAGGGTTACTCGAGTTCAGCACGGGAAAATAACTCGAGTACAAGGTACTTACTCGATTACAAGGGAGGATCCACTCGACGGAATCTGTTCGAAAATCGTCGAACTAAAGGCCTGATCGTCAAACTCAAATTGAAAATCGTCGAACTCAATATGTAGGGCCAGACCTATAGCAATCTCCGCTCTACGATTCGTCGAGCTCAGAAAAAAAATAGAAGAAAAACTCGGTTTGACGAAAACCCAAACCTTTAGGAGGGCTTCCCGAGAATCAACACAAGCACTCAATATTATAGCAATTATCGTGTTCAGATAGTTGAACAAGGAACTATGAGATCAAAACAAAGGCTCAAACACGCCGAATTAAATGAAACTCACATCGTAGGCGAAAACTGCTACTACGGACACCACGACGAAGTCAAAACCAAAATCCTACGAGCCATTCCCGAGATATTAACCTCCAAAACATGCGGCGAACAAAAACAAAACCCAAAACTTCGATCGCGTGCCGAGACTTCAAAATGCTCGGGTTGCGACGAAATTGGACGAGCAAGTCCAAAACTACTCAAATCCAACACTCGACGTTAAAAGTAATGCCACGACGTCATAAATCTAACGTGCCCAAACAAATAAAATCATCGAAAAATCGGGGGCGTTACAGAAAATAGCCCAAATTCGTCGTTCTGCGGGTCACGCCCGTGACCTAGGGCGTGTCTTTATTTTTACTACAGACAGAGGGAACTGGAAATAGTGAGAATTAATCTGGCATTGTGGAAGAGGTTACGCCCCTAGATCGCATTCGTGACCTAGGGCGTGTAAGTTGAAAACTACCTGGAACCGAAATTAGCGACATATAGCGTGATGCGCCGGATCATCACGCCTTCTTGTCATGCCAGTCACCTGAGGGTCACGCCCGTGACTTGAGGGTCATGCCCGTGACCATTGCCTTTAACTTTAACCTGATCTGGAAATTGAATCTGGAGCTCCTGGATGGGTCACGCCTGCTGGACACGCACGTGAATTGAGGGTCACGCCCGTGACGTGGGCGTGTAAATGTGATTTTTCTAATTTTCTTCAGTTTCTTGTCCTGATCTTTCCTAAAAGCTACAAATTGATATTGGAAGCCCAGATTGACCTAAAATAAGAAAATAAAGTATTTAATAATAATATTAATAAAAACTAACTAGAAATTATTTATTTATTTAATAAAATCTATAATAAAATATCGTCGATCGTGAACTTTTAGGTCGTCGGGTGTGCGTTTCTAAGAATAGTAAATCGGGAAAGAAAAGTTCGACCGTTCGCGATTTGAAAATTTGGTTAGGAAATTCTTGTGATTTTTCTTTGACTGAAATATAATCCTTTGTATTTATAGGATTCATCTACAATGGCTAGAAATATCCTTTAAAACAATCTCCATGTGTATTGTATATGGATGCCATCTTAAAGTATAACGCTTCAAAAAATCAAACCAGAACATTAACTAAGTCCATTCGTCGAGATCACTAGTATCATGACCAGAACACTCGATGAATCACTTAGCCACTCGATGAATTTCACGAGAGCATTTGATGAATTACATGAAAGAATTCGATGAATTATACTTAGTCGAAAATGGGACCAGAAGAAAACTTTTTGTTAACAGTGACTGAACCTCCCGATAATACTCGACAAATTCTACGAGTGTTCACGTGACATCTCGACGAATTACACGAGACTACACGTGAATACTGGATGAATTTTGACTTATTCATTCCTGAAAATGATTTAAGAAACAATCAAAAATTTCTCGAGTAAACTCGATGAATTCCATGCATGTGATCTCTCGATGAATGATACGAGACTTCATGTGAATACTTGACGAATTTAACTTAGCAAAATTTTTGATGCATCCTGAACTCAGTAACCACCCTTTTTCTTGAGTCTCCTATTACACTTGAAAATGAAGTACACCCTAATAGAGATGTAAATCTCCTACACTCAGATCTATTACAGATCCTACAAAAATTATTGATGAAAATATGTTGATATCTTCAACCAGATGGAGAGAAAATTGGTTGAAGGCTTCTTGATCAGTTCTTGAGAGAACTGATTTCTTAAGGATCAACCTGTCTTACCTCTCTTCAAAGCTTCTTGAATCTAAACAAAGTAGGGTTGATCTTCTTGATGTTGGAGTTGATCTTCAATCAATTTCCTTCAGAAATTAATCTGAATTCTTCTTCAGACTTTATCTGAATTTTTTTGGCAGACTGTTCAAAATCTGCCTTCACTGGATGAGAACTTCTCTACTTCTTATTTTTCTCTCTCTACAATCCGTTGACTGTTTCTTCTTTCTCTTCTTTTGGATTCTCAATCCTTTAGAGATTCTAATTGATTGGCTCGATATACTTTTCTCTATTCTGTATGTGTTGTTCTTCTTGTTGTTGTTTCTTCCATTGTGGAGAGAGCATATCTATATATATATAGGCTTCAACTATGGTAACCGGCTGTTCCGGTTTCAAACAGTCTTCTGACACCTCTGACAGTTGTGACATCAATGTCAGTAATGACAGCTGTCAAGTCTTCAGTTGTATTACTTCAGCCTTCATTAGACTTTGACTCAGCAGCAGAGAATGTCGACTAAATACTTCATATGTGTCGATATACATAGTCCATGTGTCGACACAAGTCTTGTTGTTGTCGACACAGCTTCACTTTTACTTCATGACACAGCTTCTGTGGAATGTGTCGACACAAGTCCTGTGTATCGACACAAACAGTCCTTGTCTTGACAAAGTTGGTGTCGATAGAATTCTGGTGTGTGTCGACACAAGTTCTATGTGTCGACACTGTCGTTGTCGACAGAATTCTGGAATTTGTCGACAGTTTCTCTATGTGTTGACATAACTCCTAATAATGTCGACACAATCGGCCCTTAGTGTCGACACAGAGTTGTCAATAGATTTTCTGTGTGTCGACACAAATTCTGGGTGTCGACATAATCTGGCCCTTAGTGTCAACACAGAGTTGTCGACAGATTTTTTGTGTGTCGACACAAATTCTGGGTGTTGACACAATCTGGCCCTTGGTGTCGACACAGACATTCCCAAGTGTCGACACCTGTACTTAGAGAATTTTCCTTTCCATTTACTTAACTTGCACATGATAACTCAACACAACATCAAATACAACTTGATGCATATCATTGAGTTAGGTGGAGGCTTCTCCAAATCTGGTACCCATTTTTCAATGTACACAACAATCTCCCCCTATTTGGAGAAGTCATAACCCTTAGTCAATGATATACATCACTTATAATAAAATTAACAATATGATGTATAAAAACATTCAATGACAGAGAAACATATAAACAAAATAAGTAAATAATATCATCACAGAATATGATACAATAATAACAAGCATGAATCATTATTTTGTTTAAACTTCTCAAAAGTTTGTTGACAACAGATTACATAGATTTTAAAACTAAAGATTACAATGTTATAAACTCTAGTCCATCTATCCTAAGGCTGATCAGGCTCCGTGATCACTATGCTTTTTCTAGACTGGACCCTTGCTTGTACTGGTGCTTCAGTATCTTCAGCTGGCTTCTAGACTTTGAGATCCTTCTTCTTAAGTTCTTCAGCCTTAACTTTTTGCCTTTCAAAATAGTGATAAGGCTTGGGAAAGTATTTACTGGGCTCTACAGCTATAGCAGGTATTTTCCCAGCCTTGTGCTCCCTTCTGAATTGATGTATCACATCTTATCTTTGCAAATATTTGTTCCACTCAACTTCAGAATACCACTTGCCTCTATCATGCATTTTGTCTTTGGCAGCTTGCTAGGCAGTAAGTATTATATTTCTGGAGGTTGGACTCCATCTTTCAAAATCAGGCTTTAGTTCAGCCTACTCTCTAAACCTTTTCTTTGAGAGTTGTGCTTCTTGCTCTTTATTCAGTGCTGCCTCTGACATTTCAACTTTATCAATTATAACATTCTTAGTAGCCTCTGGAGGGCTATACATCTGTTGAACAAGGTGTTGAATTCCTTCAAAATTAGATGGGGGTATATGAATTGAGATACCTCTTGCTAACCCCCTTCAAGTTCTACAGCTTGAATTCCTGACTCAGCTGTATTATCATCATACAGCTGACACCCTTCAAGTTCTGCGGCTTGAATTCCTGACTCAGCTGTATTATCATCATCACATAGGGGTGGATATCCCAGAGTTGCTCTAACAGCATTTGTTATCCATTTGGCATGCTCTGAGCTAGCATTGACTATCACCCTCTCCCCCTTTATGACTTCTCTTTCAATATGATCTCTTAAGTCATCTTTTTGAAATTTGATCTGATTAACTAGATAATTGGTTCCTTCAGTATAATAAGCTTTACACTTCTGTAGCTAAGTAGATATGATTTTCTGAGAGGCTTGAATGGCTGATTGGAAAGTGGCTAAATCTGCTTGACGTTTCTTATCAAATTCTGACTTCTCTTTAGCCCTTTCCTTAGTTAAAGTAGTTGCTTTATTATTTAACTCGGTAAAAATCACATTATGTGATTCAGTAAGATTATCATTCATTCTAAGTTGATTTTCTAGGTCATTGTACAACCCCATATTCGCTGAGCCTGACCAGGAGGCACAAACGGTCAGACAGGCTAGCCGGAAAGGGTCTCGCCCAGGCAGGCGGGAGCGCTTGCGCTAAGCGATAAGCTCCCGCCACATATGAACTCTCGCCGCAAGGCGCCCCGTGTTCGTCGAACCCAGATTGGCGAGCGCGGCCAAATCATCGGACGAAGATCAATGCGCAAGCGCTTGCGCCAGCCCCGGCTCATCTTAAAGAAAACTCTCGCCTATAGGTAGGCGAGACCGCTTCCGCCAGACTATGACAGAAGGTTCTCGGCTCGGGGCTCTCGCTGAGTGGGGACCAGGGGCCTGGGTGGAATGACAAAATTGCCCTCAGGAGAAATTACTCCAGTACCCTCAGAAAAGCAGCGGGTTTTGGCTATTGGCAGACCAACTAGGGGCTTTTCAGTAATTTCAGGACAGCAAGATGCTATAAATAGACCCATAAGGGCTCCTTAGAAGGCAAGCTATCATCGTCTCTCAAATTTCAGTGCTTTCTGAGGAGCTCCTAGCCCAGCTTTGGCTTTGGAGGGGAAGCTCTCAGGGCTCTTCCGGGTGTGAGGTGGGACCTCCATGCTGAGGCTATTGGGTCAGTCTTAGGTCCTTTGAATCCAGTTAAGGGTTGAGACTTGAGAGAAGTAGGTTTTGGCTGCACCCCTTTTTCTTCGAACTTCAGTTGAGGTCATATTTGGCTTCAACAGTTCTGGTGCGGTGAGCGTTGAAGGCAGCCGATTCAAGAAAGCCTCGAGTTTTGTCCCATGGATGGAGGTGAAGGTGAAGGGTCAGGTTCTGGAGGATCCCCCACCCGGGGAGAGGAAGCAACGAAGAGGATGCTGGATGAGTTCAGGCGAGAGGTCTTGCAAACAATCAGTTTAGCCTTCTCGGCGAGAGGCGAGTGGGCCACCCCTCAGGTCCCAATAGAAGAGGTCCCGCTCTTGGGCGAGAACGCCCCAGGGCAGCGCCCGGGAAAGGACGTCCCGGGCGAGGCTGGCGAAAGAGATGTGGCGGCGTGGGAACTCTTCCCAGGCCAGAGCCAGCGCCCGGGCAAGGAGGCGCTGACGGATCTGGGCGAGAAGGAAGCAGCGGTGCGAGAGCTCTTCCCGGGGCACGGTCTCGCGGATCGGGCCAGTCAGCCGAGGCCGCGGGACGTGCCCTCTCGCCAGGAAGGAGGCGAGAGCCCTTTTACCGAGATCATCATCTCGGCTCCGGTACCGGAGGGGTTCCGGGAGCCCGACATGTCCTACTACTCGGGGAAGGATGACCCGGTACAACACGTACAATGGTTTGAGGACGTTGTCGATAAGGCAGATGACGGACGACATCAAGTGCTGGCTGTTTGCCATCACATTGAAAGAGAAGGCTCGGGACTGGTTCCACCAGTTGCCAGCAAGGTCAATCTACTGTTTTGAAGATCTGCGGAGAAGTTTCCTGTTGAGGTTCTCAACCTCAAAGAAGCGGAAGAAGGAAGCGGAGTGTCTGTTTGCGGTGAGGCAGAGGCCGGATGAGACGCTGGGTCACTATGTCGACCGGTTCCAGGAGGAGATCCTCTTGGTCCAGGAGGTTCCAGGGTACGCGCTGATGCTGGCCTTCACCCTGGGGCTGAGACCGGATTTTTTAGCATGGAGTTGAAGAGGGTGCCACCCCTCTCCTTTGAGGAGCTCATGGAGAGGGCGACAAAGGAGATTGACTTCGAGAGAGCAAACCCAGCATTCGCCAGGAAGTTGGCCAAGCTAGCAGAGGATGATGGGAAGGAACCAGCAGCGGGAAGACAGAAGGAGCCGAGGGAACAGAGGGAGCAAAGGGAAGAAAGGAGAAGGGAGGAGCCCCGAAGTTTTGGGCAGCAGCAGGGTTGGGGGCCCTGGAGCCGAACAACCGGTTAGGTTGGAGGCCCCAGGAGGGTCGCCCCCAGGGCCCAGGAGAAGGCTATCAGGGGAGAGATAACCTGCGGGAGCCCCGGAGGTTCGATCGACCGGCATGGAGGCAGGAGCCGAGGGGTCGTCCCCCACCACCGCAGGAGGCCATGAAAGTAGGAAGGGGGAGAGGAGCAGCCAGAGGAGCTCGAGGAGGTAGAAGAGGAAGGGGAGACGACAGAAGGGGCGGGGGGGGGGGGGGGGGGGGGGGGGGCGTTGCTCTTTTGTGACTTCCACCAGGAGGAAGGTCACGCGACGGACCACCTGTCCGGAATTCTTAGAGTTAAGAGAAGCGAGAGGAGCAGGGAGGCAAGATCCACCAGTGAGGGTAGTGGAGGTGCAGCAAGGCGAGGCGGAAGATAGGTGTGAAGATCGGGTGGATGTAGGGACCCGGGGGGGAATCGGGGTGATTCACGGAGGAGTGGGGATTGAGGCAACCCGCAAGGGGAGCCTGCAAACCATGTACCGAAGGGGGGTGGCCTCCACCTCCCAGGTTCCCCCAACAGAAGAAAAGATTACTTTCTCATCGGCGGACATGCCAGACTATGAGGATCCTTTCTGTCACGCCCTGGTGATCCAGACGGCGGTGGAAAATTATACGGTCTCGAGGATACTGGTGGATAACTGGAGCTTGGTAAATGTCATCTTCAAGAAGGCCTTTAACGAGATGAGGGTTGAAGGGAAGAGGGTCTTGGCGTCGGATGGACATCTGTTCGGGTTCTCCGGAGAGAGGAAAGAGGTAGAAGGAGGAGTAGGGTTACACATAAGGTTGGGGGGCGTGTCGCGGAACTGTAGGTTCGTGATCGTGGACGCCCCGAGCAGTTATAATGCCATCTTCGTGCGCCCCCTCATCAGCGCCTTTCGCTGCGTCCCCTCCTCATTCCATCAATGCCTAAAGTTCAACAATGGGGGGGGGGGGGGGTGCAGGTCAGGGTAAGAGGGGACCCGAAGGTGGCAAGGTAATGTTACGTTATAGCAGTCAACACCATTTCGTGGATGGCGGAGGCAGAAGAGTTGGAGATATAGATGGCAGCCCTAGAGGAGGTGGTTGAGGAAGAGGAGATGGTCCTAGATGAGGCAAGAGGGATAGCTGGGGAGGAAGTCGGAGAAGAGGAGACTGAGAAGCTGCAAGGAGATGTGCAGGTGGTCCGGGGGGACGGGGAGCAGGAGAGCCCGGAAGGGGCGTTAGAAGTAGAAGGGCAAGCGGCAGAAGAAGTCGAGGGAGAGGCCCTGAGGGGCGTAGGAGTCGAGCAGCAGCAGGAGGGGCGGGTAGAAGCGATGGAGATTGAGGAGGAGGGGGAAAGAGGAGAGCTGGAGCTGGAGGAAGAGGCAAGGACCGGTTGGGAGCAGTCGCGGCTGGAGACGACTGAAGAAGTGGTGGAGATAGAGGTCTTCACCAGCGCAGGGAAAATACAAAGGGTGCGGGTCAGCGGGGGCTTGAGTCTCGAGGCCCGGGAGCAGGTGCGGGCTTGCATTCAAAGCAACGTCGACATCTTCGCTTGGAGCGCGGCGGACATGACGGGCATCGACGCCGACGTAGCCTGCCACCGCCTGAACTTGGACCCCCGCACTCGCCCCATCCGTCAAAAGATGAGAGCCATCGCCACCAAGCTGGAGGGGCCCATTCGCGAGGAGGTCAAGAAGCTCCTGGAGGCAGGCTTCATCTCAGAGATCCAGTATCCAGGCTGGATCTCCAATGTGGTAATGGTAAAGAAGGGAGGTGGTAAATGGAGAATGTGTATTGACTTTTCTTTGTTGAATAAATCATGCCCTAAGGATTGCTACCCCCTGCCTCGGATCGACGCGCTGGTTGATTCAGTCGTCGGTTTTTCTGTCATGAGCTTTTTAGATGCTTTTTCAGGTTATCACCAGATCCGGATGCACCCTCCTGACACCAAGGATGTTTCCTTCATCACGAGGGAGGGATGCTTCAGTTACAAGATGATGCCCTTTGGGTTAAAGAACGCAGGGGCTACCTATCAGCGCATGATGGATCGAGTCTTCCGGGATCAGAGGGGGAGAAACTTGGAGGTCTACGTCGACGACCTAATGATCAAAAGCAAGTGCATGGTTTCGCACCTGCAAGATCTGGAGGAAACATTCGCCACCATGAGAAGGTTCAAAATGAGGCTGAATCCCTTGAAGTGTGTCTTCGGGGCCAGCCGCGGGAACTTCCTCGGGCATCTCCTGACTCCGGCAGGGGTGGAGCCCAACCCGGACAAGGCCAAGGCCATCCTGGATTTGGAGTCACCTCGCGACGCCAAGGAGGTCCAGCGCTTGACAGGCAAGCTGGATGGGCTAAGCAGGTTCCTCTTCAGGGCGGGAGACAAGTGTTCTTCATTCTTTAAGGTGTTGCGGGGGAATCAAAGGTTCGAATGGACAGCCGAGTGCGAAGAGGCCTTTCAAGGGCTGAAAAGACAACTCTCTCAGGCTCCTCTCCTTCAGATCCCAAAGGAAGGAGAGGACCTGACCTTGTACCTCAGAGTAGGAGCGGAGGCGGTGAGCTCCGTCCTAGTGAGGGAAGAAGGAAAGAAGCAGCTGCCCATCTACTACGTCAGCCGGATACTGAAGAAAGCAGAGCTTCGCTACCCCATTCTCGAAAAGCTCGCCTATGCCTTGATCATCTCAGCAAGAAAACTCCAGCCGTACTTTCAAGCGCATTCGATTAGGGTGGTCACTGATCACCCTCTTCGCAAGATCTTCGACGGAGTGGAGCACTCGGGGAGACTGGCTAAATGGTCCATTGAGCTAAGCGAGTTCGACATCTCCTTTGTCCCAAGGCTCTCCATCAAGGCACAGGCAGTGGCTGACTTCCTAGCAGACTACATCGTTGAAGTCGAGGGGGAAGAGCAGCAACCTCGAGAAGCATGGAAGTTGATGGTCGATGGGGCCTCTGGAAGGCACTCCCTAGGGGCAGGGGTGGTGTTGACAAGTCCCCAGGGGGTAACCATAGAGCAAGCAGTCATTCTACATTTCCCCGTGACCAACAATCAAGCGGAGTATGAGGCCGTGATCGCCGGCCTCCGCCTGGCAAAGGAGTTGGAGATTCAGGACGTGGAAGTTTTCACTGATTCAAAGGTAGTAGCATCGCAGATTCGGGGAGAATTTGAAGCTCGGGAGTCAACCCTCATCAGATATCTCTCCAAGGTAAGGGCGATCATCGGAGGATTCCGGTCATTCTCAATTCAACATGTTCCAAGGGAAGAAAGCGTAGCCGCCGATCGACTAGCCAAGTTCGGACCTCGGGGAGGAGGGACCTTGACGGAACTATTCCGACCAGCTATCGAGGAAGGAGAGTTGATGCTGGTGGATCGGCAACCCTCGTGGGTGGATCCCTTTGTGACCTTCCTGACCACCGATGAACTGCCTGAGGGGACCAAGGTCGGGAGAAGCTTTAAGCGCAAAGCGGCTCACTACTTGATGATGGAGGGGGGTCTGCATCGTAAGATGTTGTCGGGACTCCTAGCTAGATGTGTGACCGAAGAAGAGATCCCGAAGATATTAAGGGAGGTGCACTCGGGCGAGTGCGGCAGTCACTCTGGAGGAAGGACGCTGGAGGCAAGGGTGGTCAGACAGGGTACTTCTGGCCCACCCTAAGGATGTATGCCATGGAGTTTGCAAGGAGGTGTCAAAAATGTCAGCTCTATGCCCCCCTTCAGCTCTTGGCAGCTCAGAGGCTCCGGAGTATCACGGCACCGTGGCCATTCTCTATCTGGGGAATGGACTTAGTTGGGCCCTTTCCTCCGGCTAGTGGGCAAGAGGAGGTTCCTCTTGGTCATGGTCGATTATTTCTCGAAGTGGCTAGAGGTTAAAGCCTTAGCCAAGGTCACCTCGCAAGTCATAAGGAATTTTGTCTGGGGGGAAATCATTTGTAGACATGGGTTGCCCCAAGTAATAGTGACCGATAACGGCCCCCAGTTTGCCAGGGAGGAGTTCATCAGCTTCTGCGCTCAACTAGGGATAGACCTCCGGTTTGCCTCCGTCCACCACCCCCGGAGTAATGGTCAGGTGGAGGCAGCAAACATAATCATTGTGAACCTACTAAAAAAAAGTGGAGAACCTAAAGGGGAATTGCGTGGAACAGCTCCCCTCCGTCCTGTGAGCCCTACGAACGACTCCGAACACGGCCACCGGTGAGACCACCTTCAAGCTCTCTCATGGGTGTGAGGCCGTCCTACCAGTGGAGTTCGAGGTTCGGTCCCCGCGAGTCACCTCTGCGGGCGAAGGAGACGAGGCTTGGAGGGTGGAGAATGAGGAGGGGCAGCGCCTCTCGTTAGATATGGTGGAGGAACTGCGAGATGTGGCGGCTATCAGACAAGAAGAAATCAAGCGACGGATGGCCAAGCATTTTGATAAGCATGTCAGGGTCAAACAGTTTGCTAAGGGGGATCTGGTGCTGAAAAAGGTCGACGCAGCAGGAAGGTCGGCCCCCGTGGGCAAGCTCCACCCGAACTGGGAAGGTCCATACATAGTGAAGGAAGTCCTCGGATCGGGAGGATACTACCTCCAGGACGTGGAAGGGAGGGCCCTAAGCCACACCTGGAGCGGTGACGACCTGAAACGCTTCTACCCGTGAAGGGGGAAGAGATGTAACCATGTATCTCAAAAATAAACTTATATATCGATTGATTTTCTCTTGACCATTATCAAATTTTTTATAACATAACGTAATCGTGTGTTTGGTGATACCCCGAGCTCGGCTCGACCCCAGGTAGACCCGCTGCGCAGGCTCTCATCTAGCTGGCAGGTCCGAAGGCTCGCATGTGGGGGATAGGTTTGGTTGGTTTGAAATCTTCATCGGCACCCCGAGCTCGCTCGGCCCCAGGTAGACCCGCTGCGCAGGCTCTCATCTAGCTGGCAGGTCTGAAGGCTCGCCTGTGGGGGATAGGTTTGGTTGGTTTGAAATCTTCATCGGCACCCCGAGCTCGGCTCGACCCCAGGTAGACCCGCTGCACAGGCTCTCATCTAGCTGGCAGGTCCGAAGGCTCGCCTGTGGGGGATAGGTTTGGTTGGTTTGAAATCTTCATCGGCACCCCGAGCTCGGCTCGGCCCCAGGTAGACCCGCTGCGCAGGCTCTCATCTAGCTGGCAGGTCCGAAGGCTCGCCTGTGGGGGATAGGTTTGGTTGGTTTGAAATCTTCATCGGCACCCCGAGCACGGCTCGGCCCCAGGTAGACCCGCTGCGCAAGCTCTCATCTAGCTGGCAGGTCCGTAGGCTCGCCTATGGGGGATAGGTTTGGTTGGTTTGAGATCGTCATCGGCACCCCGAGCTCGGCTCGGCCCTAGGTAGACCCGCTGCGCAGGCTCTCATCTAGCTGGCAGGTCCGAAGGCTCGCCTGTGGGGGATAGGTTTGGTTGGTTTGAAATCTTCATCGGCACCCCGAGCTCGGCTCGGCCCCAGGTAGACCCGCTGCGCAGGCTCTCGTCTAGCTGGTAGGTCCGTAGGCTCGCCTGTGGGGGATAGGTTTGGTTGGTTTGAGATAGTCATCGGCACACCGAGCTCGGCTCGGCCCTAGGTAGACCCGCTGCGCAGGCTCTCATCTAGCTGGTTGGTCCGAAGGCTCGCCTGTGGGGGATAGGTTTGGTTGGTTTGAAATCTTCATCGGCACCCCGAGCTCGGCTCGGCCCCAGGTAGACCCGCTGCGCAGGCTCTCATCTAGCTGGCAGGTCCGAAGGCTCGCCTGTGGGGGATAGGTTTGGTTGGTTTGAAATCTTCATCGGCACCCCGAGCTCGGCTCGGCCCCAGGTAGAG
The DNA here is from genome assembly GCA_039583875.1 of Platanthera guangdongensis. Lineage (NCBI taxonomy): Eukaryota > Viridiplantae > Streptophyta > Magnoliopsida > Asparagales > Orchidaceae > Platanthera > Platanthera guangdongensis. Next base: position 77,609,786 of record CM077163.1, on the reverse strand, counting down.
CCGCTGCGCAGGCTCTCATCTAGCTGGCAGGTCCGAAGGCTCGCCTGTGGGGGATAGGTTTGGTTGGTTTGAAATCTTCATCGACACCCCGACCTCGGCTCGGCCCCAGGTAGACCCGCTGCGCAGGCTCTCATCTAGCTGACAGGTCCGAAGGCTCGCCTGTGGGAGATAGGTTCGGTCTGGTTGGCTTGGTTTGGATAAGGCGGGAGGCGCATTAGGAAGGCAAAATGAAAAAGATAGGAAAGGTCTCGGCAGGGATAGATCTCGGCTGGGAAGTTCCCGCCAAAGAGATCTCGCAGTGAGGGCACTTTCGCCAAGAAGACTCTTAATATTTCCGAACAAACGAGCGGGATCGTTAGGCGACGGGCCTAAAGGGATTCACGCAGGCTAAAGAGCACGGATTCCGTCCCCAGGGTTTGTAAGCCACGCTTCCGTCTGGCAGTTTGCAGCAGGTTCCCGCCTAAAGATTCGTGCAGGATCGCGCTGATCCATCGCTAGGGCAAGATTTCTTAAGACGACCAAGGGCCTCGACGGAAGCACGCGCAGAAAAAATCCGACCACAACAATTAAATCGGGCACATTCACAGTAACAGAGCGAGATATTTACAATAAACATTTGCATTAAATATATTAAAAGAACAAACTGGTAACGTCTCGCGTTTTACATTAAGGCGGAAGGAAAAAGCAGAGGCGGAAAAGAAAATAAGAGGGGGCCCCTCATGGAGACAAGCTATACCCCTCCGAGCTCCCGCTTGAGCTCCCGCTGGAGCTCTCGCCGGAGCTCCCCCCAGAGGTCTCGCCACCCGCCGCAGGGGACTTCGGGACATCTGAGGGTGGGGTATCAGGGGCACCCGGGGGCTTTCGAATGGGCTCGAAAAGCCATGGAACTAGCTGTTGAGCAGTGATTTCTTTGCCCCTCCCGTCCCAGCAGTTGATGTCTCGCAGCGTCTCCAGCGTTAACTTTACTGTAGCTTGCGCGTTCCCCTGGAGCAGCTTGTCGATATCATAAGTCGAGTAATACTGGCTCTTCAATCTCTCGTCCAACGGAGGGGCCGCACTCGCCTCGAGACGCGCGATCTGCTCCCGCAGGAGAACGTTGTCGTATCGGGCTTGGGACAGCTCCTCGCGAAGTGCGGCTTGGGCGGAATCCTGAACGGCGGAAGGTTAGCATAAAAGAAGAGTTAGGGTGGCGAGAACAAGTGATTGTGAAAGGTCTCGCTTACCCCTTCTGCTTGGCGCGAGGATAACAGTTGCTGGGCCTCTGCCAGCTCCTTGGCCAGAGAGGCCGCCTGAGCCACTGCATCGTCCCTGGCCTTGAACATGTCCTGAAAGTTACGGTCTATCGTGATACTCCGGCGAGCACACATGTGCGCAAGCTCCAGCCCACGCATCAGGGCGCGAGTGGAGTCGTAGGCCAGCAGCCGGGTCGACATCCTGTCGTAGACGCTAGCGTCCTCCCGGCTGTAGAGGCAATAGCCTAGGGCGAAAGCCTCGCTGGTGACCTCGTCTCGCTCTGCCCAGCTTAGCAAGAGGGACGAGATCGAGACCTTGTTGGCATCAGGATCCCACTGCAGCAGCGGCTTATTTTCCGCGTCCAGACACCTCATGCCGAGACCGAAGTTGCGATGGCCTCGCGGCACCTCTTCAGACAGGGGCTGGCCGGAGGTCCCGGCGGCGGCACCCTCGCTCTCTGCGGCACCAGGGGCCTGAGGGTTCTCGGCAGGGGTCTCGGGGCCGCCCCTGGAGGCGGCAATCTTGCTAACGGCCTGCAAGACCTCCTCAAAGGAGCGGCCTGCGGGGAGAGGTTGGGTGGGCAGCACCACAACAGCCTTGCCCTTCTCGGTATCCGTTGTCTTGGGTCTCTTGATTGATTGAGGCGCGGGGGCACCGGGCTTTCGCTTCACGACACCACTTGAAGGGGGAGGGCCCGACTCTTTTCGGCAGGCTTGCGCAGCGGCTTTCACAAGAGCCAGCGGGTCCTTAGGAGGTTGACTCTATAACGCCCCGAAACTCAAAGGAGCAAAGGGGGACGTTTTGGGCCAGTTTGGGTCCTGGCAGAAGGCACATGGCCTGGGACACGGGCGTATCCCAGGGCGTGTGAAGCGTGTGTCGACACTTAGCCGCGAAGTCGTCGAGTTATACTCGACGATTCGTCGAGAATGGGCACACGGCCTGCGACACGGGCGTGTCGCAGGGCGTGTCGACCTGTGTCGACACTTAGCCGTGAAGTCGTCGAGTTATACTCGACGATTCATCGAGAATGGGCACACGGCCTGCGACACGGGCGTGTCGCAGGGCGTGTCGACCCGTGTCGACGATCGTCCCGGGGAGTCGTCGAGATTCACTCGACGATCGTCGAGACAAGGAACACGGCCTAGGACACGGGCGTGTCCAAGGACGTGTCATCAAGTCGTCGTTCTTCCCTCGACGAAATGTCCCGTGTACACGGCCTGGGGTCCAGGCGTGTCAATGTGACACGGGCAAGGACACGGGCGTGTCCTAGAACCCATGCAGTGCTCGGGTTGAAAATGGGGGAAAAATCATGGGGTACACGGCCGGCTACACGGCCGTGTCAGGTGGAACACGGGCGTGTCAGCTCGAACACGGGCGTGTTCGATACCCGTGTGAGGTTCCAGGTGATTCGATTTTGACGGCGAATGCGGCACACGGCCCTAGACACGGGCGTGTGCCAGGCCGTGTTCGGCCCAGATTGGGCATTTCAGCCCCGAATCAAAGCCGTTCGTTTCCTTAGGTTGAGATCCAACGGCTGGGGGATGTTCCTGAAGGGATATACCCGTGAGTTGACTTGGAAAACCTCACTTTTCTTCACTTGTTCTCTTTCTAAATCCTTGGAGAGAGGAGAGCTAAGGCAAGAAGAAGAGCTAGATCCGCCATTGGAGGAGCTTCGGAGCTCCGAATCGCAAGCCGACTCCGGATCCACGGAGGCAACGCTAGTGCGGTCATTTCCATCCGATTACTTTCCGATGGCGCCAAAGAGGAACGCAAGGGTAACGATCCTCATCTTGAGCATGAGTCGCTCTCTTTCTTAGCATAGGAAGCCCGCTCTCGCGAGTTTGCGGAGAGTTGGAGGCGTTCCTTCGGGTAGATATGTAAAGTCCCCGTTGTTTAGAGTCCGTATGCGAGAACGGACGTAGGCATGATGTGTGAAGCCTACCCGGACATGTTGGTCTGGATCGGTGATGTTGCATTGCATAAGGCCGGAGAAGACTCTGTGCTATTGGTTGTTTTTCGGGTTTTCTACGCGGTAGATTGCAGCAGGGAGCCTTGGGGACTAACCCAAAGGTGCACCCGAAAAACTGGGCGGATACGAGATCTTGCCTACTTGGTGGCCTGAGAGCCAACTTGAACATAACGGGGTTATGTGACTTGCGGTAGAATGGGACTCGGCGAAATTTTGACCCGCGCAAATGGCTTAAATTGTCGTTGCGATGTGAGCACAGGTTAGATGGAACCGTACACGCTCTATGTCATTCGGGTTAGAGAGACTTAAGGTTACGTGGCACTCGCCGTTGGCATAGATGAGGGTCTTCGGCGGTCAATGGCTTAAACTATCGTGACCCAGGCCAGGAAGACAAATTGCTCATAGGTTTGGCCGTCTAAGTGGCGGTGGTGAGTCCGGAATGTTAATGGCTTTAATTGACGTGACATCGACCGGTTCACCGAGAATGTGCCCTGAGTGCACGGGGCGTGTGGCCGTGTGAGCCAACGCCTGTGATGAAATGGCTATGGTTATATAAATTACTCGCTTATGCTAATGAAATGCAGGGAAGGAGCATCGCCGCCCCGAGTTGGGGGCGGGATCGTTATAATTTGGTCAGCATTGCTGACCGTTGGCTTGTTTTGCCACCGTGCGGTGGTTTGTTGCTTGCAGGTGCAGCTGGACCAAGCGGTCAATAGCGGGCTAAAGCCCTTTTTGCGAAGCTGGCCCTCGAAGGCCCTAGTAGAAATGTTTCTGTTTTATTCATGTATGACCGGCCTGCGTGCCGAGGTTTGTAAATCATGTATTATTCAAGTGAAACACTCTGTAAGGCCTTAAGGCCGATTTTGGGTATTTTGTATAACATTCCTAATTCTGTAATAGTGGACATTCGTGCTCTAATGCTGGGTTCTTGTTTAAAACTTTAATAAACTGCTTCCGCTAGAATGCTCTTTGTAGGACGTTAAGATTGGTTAGATGGTTTCCATACGTAACCACCCGGTCTGTCTGTGGTATATGGCGTCGGGCCCCGGCCGGACCTACTACTATATACTATGCGACGGATAGGGGGTGTTACAATTTGGTATCAGACTACTGGTTTTGGTCGGGCTTAACCTGAATTCGTGGGCGAATTCTTTTTAAGGGGTGGTGAGCACATTGTGTGCGTCATCGTTATAATGGTAAAAGAACCCATGAATGTCCACTTAGGAATGAAAATACTCGTGTTTGAGGAACCTGCGTGTTCCTATAATTGCTGTTTGCAATACAATTTGGTCGCTTAACGGTGTTTTGTACCACTATAGGTGACCAGAAGTGTTGTTCGGCCATCAGAACGCCGAGTTTCTGAGGCTAGTAGTGCACCGGATGTTGCTCCTGCAACACCTCTATCGGCTGAAAATATACGATTGGTGGCTGAAGCGGTGTTGGCCGTGATTAATGCGCAGCCTGGAAGGCAAGCGCAGCAGCCCGCTCCTGTGATGGAGCAAGAACCTCTGCAAGAGGCTGAGCCGAGGAGGGTGGAGCAAGTGGTTGTAGAACCAATAGTGCCAAGGAGGGCAACTGAGAGGCAGCTAAAGCATGTAATGAGCTTTAACCCTCCGTTATTCTCGGGGTTGGGAACCCCATCTCAGGCTGAAGACTGGCTCTCTAGGGTGAAGAGAGTCATGACGGCGAAGGAGACGGAGGAGTGGCAAATGACCACCATCGCTACGTTCCTGCTGGACGGTGAAGCGAGGATGTGGTGGGAAGGATTGGAGCTGCATCATTTGAGAGGTAGACAACTGATAGACGTTCCGATGGAAGAGTTCTCGGGATTGTTCTTAGCAAGATACCTCCCTTCTACTCAGAGGATTTCAATGGAGAATGAGTTCCTGAAGTTGGTGCTGGGTGAGAGGAGCGTGGATGAATATCTCCACGAGTTTACGCGGTTGAGTCGTTATGCTAGCTCCACCATCATGGATGAGGAGCGCAAGACTAATCGCTTCTACGAAGGGTTGAGAGACGAGTTGAGGTTGCTAATCTCGGGGCCGATCACGCAGGGTTTCTTAACCTTGGTCAATACTGCCCGGTCCTTGGAGAAGGACATGAAGAACGTGCAAGCGAAGAAAAGCTTGGGTGAAAAGAAATCTGAGTTCAGAGTGCCGACTACTTCAAAGTCCGGCTATCGGAGGTCTTTCAAGAAGCATAGGACTTCGGGTCCAGCTCCTTCTGGCGCTTTTGGGGCGACTACGAGTCGGACCCCGGGCACGTGCTTTACATGTGGAAAGACGGGGCATTTCGCCCGTGATTGTTGGAGCGGACGTCCTAAGTCCGATAGGAGGCCGGGAGCCACTTATGAAGAGAAGGGAAAGGCGGTGGAGTCGACCGCATCCCACTATGCTCCGGCCCAACCGAGGGTCTATAGTCTTGGCCAACAGGAGGCCATTAAACAAGCTGACGTGGTGACAGGTACGGTTTAATTATAGCAAGTCAATTTCTTTAAATGCTTGTTATGCGCATGTTACCTTACCACTACTTGTTTAGGATTTGTATTGATTTGTGAAAATCCGGCACGAGCACTCTTCGATACGGGAGCTTCACACTCCTTCTTGTCCAAAGGATTTATATCACGCATCGGAGTCCCTTCTTCGATGGCGAAGGATAAGTTGGATGTGTTGTTGCCCAATGGGTGTTCGATGCGAGCGGATAGGATCTGCAATGTTAAGATTCGTATTGGGGAGCAGGAGTTCGACCTTCGGGCGTCTTTACTTCCGTTAGTGGAGTTCGACGTCATATTTGGCATGGACTGGCTCTCGGAGCAGCAGGCCCATATAGATTGCGGTAGCAAGGAAGTCAAGCTGGGAGTGAGTCGTGAGACGACTTTTACGGGCTTAAAGGGGTCGAGCAAGACATTGATGTCTGCTCTTCAGGTGGTGAAGGCGGTTCGTGCTGGTGCAGAACTGTTCTTTACACTAGTGGAGGTTGCAAAGCCGTAGCCCGCTTTGGATTGTATTTCAGTGGTATCGGAATACCCTGATGTGTTCCCCGCAGATCTTCCTGGAGCCCCGCCTCAGCGGGAGATAGATTTTACGATCGAGCTAGTGCCAGGTGCAAAGCCTGTGTCACGGTCTCCGTATCGGCTAGCGCCTAAGGAAATTGCGGAGCTGAAAGTTCAACTGCAAGAGTTGTTGGAGCAAGGGTATGTGCGCCCGAGTTCTTCGCCTTGGAGCGCACCGGTCCTCTTTGTTAAGAAGAAGGACGGAAGCTTGAGATTATGTATTGATTATCGGGAGCTAAACAAGCTGACTGAGAAGAACAAGTACCCGATCCCTAGGATTGATGATCTCTTTGATCAGTTAGTCGGGTCGATGGTGTACTCGAAGTTAGATCTCAAGTCTGGGTACTATCAGCTGCGGATAAGGGAGAGTGATATCCCGAAGACAGTGTTTAGTACGAGATACGGGCATTATGAGTTTACGGTCATGCCGTTTGGGCTGACCAATGCGCCGTCAGTATTCATGGATTTGATGAACAGGACGTTCAGGGAGTACTTGGACCATTTTGTGATCGTCTTCATCGACGATATTTTGGTGTACTCGCAAAGTGAGGAAGATCACTTCAAGCATCTTCATTTGGTGTTGGAGACGCTAAGGAGAAATCAGTTGTATGTCAAGTTCTCGAAGTGCGAGTTTTGGCTATCCTCAGTGGCGTTCCTCGGGCATATAGTGAGTGGAGAGGGTATTGCGGTGGATCCGGCGAAGATTGTTGCGATATGGGAGTGGCCTGAGCTTGCTACGGTAGCAGAAGTCCGGAGCTTTTTGGGGCTTGCCGGTTATTATAGGCGCTTCGTAGAGAACTTCTCGCGGATAGCGCTACCTCTCACTACTTTGACGAGGAAGGAGCATAAGTTCGTTTGGATGCCGGAGTGCGCGCGAGCTTTTGAGGAATTGAAGTGTCGGTTGACCACGACGCCTGTGCTGAGTTCGCCATGTGGAACCGAAGGCTATGAGATATATAGTGATGCTTCAGGCAGCGGTTTGGGTTGCGTGCTACTGCAGCACGGAAGCGTGATAGATTATGGCTCGAGACAGCTAAAAGTGCACGAAAGGAATTATCCGGTCCATGACTTGGAGTTAGCGGCCGTGATTTTTGCTTTGAAGCTGTGGAGACACTATTTGTACGGTGTGAAGATTGATATCTACACCGATCACAAGAGCCTAAAGTATCTAATTGATCAGAAGGATCTGAATATGCGGCAGCGTAGGTGGATGGAGTTCCTGGGGGACTATACATTCAAGATCCACTACGTGCCTGGCAAAGGGAATGCGGTTGCGAACGCGTTGAGTCGCCGATCCCCAGCTCAAGCCAATTGGCTATCGGTGCACGATGAGCGGTTGGTGCGGGAGTTGGAGGCGTTGGAGATTGTTTGTGTGGACAGACAATCAAGTGCTGTAGCAGTTCTGAATTGGACTGAAGTCCAATATGACCTGGCTGATCGGATTCGGCAGGCTTTGGATATGGATGCTCATATGAAGCAGTCCATGATAGAGGCTCTGGATGGGTCAAATTCCCAATTCGTCGTGGAGGACAGATTGCTTTGGAAAGACGGTCGTTTGTGCGTCCCAAGTGTGGGCAATTTACGGGTGGAGTTGTTGTACGAGGCACACCATACCAAGTACTCGATTCACCCGGGGAGCACGAAGATGTACCGTGATATAAAGAAACTATTTTGGTGGCCGGGTTTGAAAAAGGATGTGGCGCTATACGTAGCGAAGTGCCAAACCTGCGCCTTGGTAAAGGCGGAGTGCCAAAAGCCGGGAGGATTTCTTAAGTCCTTGCCTATTCCGGAGTGGAAATTTGACGACATCTCTATGGACTTTGTGCACGGTTTGCCAAGGTCGCAAAAGGGGAACGACGCCATTTGGGTGGTTGTTGATCGACTAACGAAGGTGTCGCATTTTATTCCGCATAGGAAGGACGATCCGGTGGAAAAGCTGGCAAAGCTTTATGTGGATAATATAGTACGGCTTCACGGTGTGCCCCGCAGCATCGTGAGTGACCGAGATGGGCGGTTCACGTCCAATGATTGGAGGCTGGTTGATGAATTGTAAATATGCCTATTTTTATGTATATTAATTTAGTTGTTTTCATTTATTTTTGTCGTTTTTACTTATTTTTATTTCAATAAAATGCTCCTATTTTTGTAAATATTGTACTAACTTGTTCTATTTTATTTTGCAGGAAAAAATGAAAATCTGCCAAAAATTGACCTGTCACGCCGTGACATGTTGGTCACGCCCGTGACCAGGGCGTGACACGTCAAAAACCGTGGAATCTGCGATTTTCGAGAAGCAAAGCCTGACACGCCCGGGGTCACGCCCGTGTCACCCGACACGGGGCTTGACCCAAGCCCGTGTTCACTCCACTCGACGAATTCATCTCGACGATCGTCGAGTGTCGACACTAGCAGTCACGCCTAGAGTCACGCCCGTGACCTAGGGCGTGACACCTCTTTCCGCTCGACGATTTTCAACTCGACACTTTCAGCTCGACATTCGTCGAGTGTCGACACCAGCCGACACGCCCAGAGTCACGCCCGTGACCTGGGGCGTGACCTTTCCAGCTAGCCCGACAAGACCTGCCCGAAGACTTTCGGCGCGCACCGCGCCCAGATCCACCTGCCTGTCACGCCCCCTGTCACGCCCGTGACCAAGGGCGTGACCTCTGCGAGACCGACACGTGTCCAGCCAAAGTCAACTTTCCCGTCAAATCGCCGGCCGCCTTCGCAAATAGTACTGTCACGCCCCCTGTCACGCCCGTGACCAAGGGCGTGACCCATGTAAATTTTTTCTATAAATTCAGAGCTGCTGCTTAGGATTTCTGTTCCTTTTTTTTGAACCACTTTGCTTAGGGTAGGTGCTGCCGAATTGCCTTCTTATGCTATGTAAGGGATTTTCTTCCCCCTCTCTTAGTGTTTGTTTTTAGCTTTCTTGTAATCACTTTTTCATTAATAAAATGTGCTAGTTGTTTCTCTCTTTGCATATCTTGGAATCCATTCATGCGCCCTACTCGAAGTGATTTTTAATGTTTTTTTTATTTTGTTTTTCCTTTATGTCTCCTAAAATCTTTGTAGCGTATAACTTTTGTCTAATTTCTAGCCGTTATAATCGCAATTTTATTTTCATGCAAATACTTAGTTTTGGTTAACTTAGATTTTTATAGCTTTTTATTTCATTGTTATAAACCCGTAAAAATGTTTTCAAAGTGTTTTTCCTCTTTTTTAACTTAGCTTTTTATTTCGCAAAACCTTTCTCGTTCTTTTCGCTTTATTCGCATTTTTTTAGCATTTTTACGGAGTTATAGGAATGATAATATAGTCGTTTTAATTTTTCGTGCACTTTGATTTTTTCGCAAAAACCTTTTCCTTATTTAATTTTTTCGTTCTCTTTTTATGCATTTCTACAGCATTTTAGCGGTAGAAATGTATTCGTTTTAATTTTTCGATCACTTGCATTTTCATTTTTATTTGCAAATCTTTATTCCCGTTTTTATTTTTATTTTCTCTTTTTATGCATTTCTACCGCATTCTAGCGGTAGAAATGCAGTTGTTTTCAATTTTAGATAACTTAGTTTTTTTATTATTATTTTCTGTACTTGTGCATCTATTTCCGCCTACTCGTTAAGAGTTAAATGGCGCTTGCTTATTTTACTTTCTGTAGAGTGCGTGAGTTTGTAATTTTCCTTTTTTCCGCCTACTCACTTGAGTTTAATGGCTGGATTTTATTTCAGTAGAGTGCGTGTGTTTTCATTTATGTCGAGAGAGAGTGTGCGTGTGTTGCATTTATTTTGTCCTACTCGGTTGAGTAGGACCCGCATTTATTTTCTCCTACTCATTTGAGTAGGACTTGCGTGTGTGCGTTTTACTGCTTTCATTTCTCCCGCCCACGCAGTTGCGCCGGGACTCGCAATTTACAGCTTTCTTCAGTCCTACTCGTTTGGGTAGGACTTGCAATTTTCAGCTTTCATTTACTGCTTTATTTTACTGCTTTCATTTACTGCTTTCTTTATCGCTTTATTTACTGCTTTTTCCCGCAAGCCATCCCCATTCCGATGAGTGGCTAACAGTTCTTAGCTCTCGGCATCGAAGAGCATTGGGACAGATAAAATAGCTTAAAATAATTAAAGGTCTAATTTTTCTAATTAATTAAAAGTACTTAAGGTTTGCCCGGGGTTAACGATGCGTAGGACCACATATCGATGTGTGGGCCCTATTTCCGTTTTCCATACGCTCGCCGAGAGGCCGTGCGTATGGACAGATCACCCCTTGGCAAAGAGAGTTCCGCACTAACCCTCGAGAGAGGAGGCGCGCCAACTCTACCGGATTGGGTTCCCCACCCAATAGCGGGGTTCTTAGCGTAATGCGGGCGTTAAGAGGAATCCTTCGTCGGACTAACGTTCGGTCGAATAGTCTTAGCGTTCAGGTGAGCGATAGTCCTAGAGATAGGTGAGCTCATTTTAGTGGAACCTCCACGGCCAAGTCTCCGCCTTAATTAATTAGAAATTTAGGAGCTCTTTTTATTTAAAGTCTATTTTAGTTCATTTGTTTTCTCGGTGCCATCGAGCTAAGCTCTTCATTGGCACCACCTTCAAGCTTTCTTTTTATTGCTTTCATTTTCTTTCTGTCATTTTTTCTGCCTTTTTATTATATATAAATATCCCGACAAGATAATTATCGGTAAAATAATAGTCCCCTCCAGGGAAGAGTAGAAATAATCGAACCGGCCCCGAGAACAATACGACCTCGATATTCCACCCGGAATATCCTGTACTACTCACGATAGGTGCACTTGCCTCCTTTCGTTAAAACTCGATTTCTAAACCTTTTTTATATCCAAAATAAATAAATACGCGTGCCCCGTTTTCTTAAATAAAATCACTTCGCTTTTTCTCATATAAAACCGCCGGGTAGCCGCGTGACCGTAAATAATTTTGGAGTTTTAACCATCACTGGTGCAGCAAATGTTGGGAACTAAGTTGAAGTTCAGCACAGCCTTCCATCCGCAAACGGATGGGCAGACTGAGAGGGTCAATAGAACCATGGAAGACATGCTTCGCATGTGTGTCTTGGATTTCAGAAAGCAATGGGAAGACCACCTTTATTTGGTGGAGTTCGCATACAACAACAGCTACCAAGCAAGTATTCAGATGGCGCCTTTCGAGGCCCTATATGGTAGAAGATGTCGCACGCCGTTGTCTTGGATAGAAACGGGTGAGTCAAAGTTGTATAAGCGATCGGAAGTAGAGGGTGCTACTTCTTTGGTGAGAACCATTCGGGAGAGGTTGCTTATTGCTCAGGACCGGCAAGCAAAGTACTATAATGCCAAACACAGGAACGTGGAGTTCGCTGTGGGAGATTATGTATACTTAAAGATCAAGCCGTTCAAGGGTGTCTCGCGGGTGCGGCGATTGAAAAAGCTAAGCCCGAGGTACCTTGGACCGTTTGAGGTTCTGGAGCGAGTTGGAGAAGCGGCCTATAGGTTGAAGCTTTCAGTGGAGCTAAGTGGTTTACACGATGTATTCCACATTTCGGTGCTTCGGAAGGCGGTACAAGAGCCTACGCAAGTGATCGCGGTCGATCAAGTGCCGGTGGAAAGTGGGCTAACGACAAAGGTCAAGCCCGTGCGGATTGAGGACTCGGAGGTCAAGCAGGATGGTCAAGGTCCGGTGGGACAATTGCGGTCGTGAGGAGCTCTCCTGGGAGAGAGAGCAGACTATGCTTGACGAGTATCCGGAGTTGTTCCGCTCAGGTACAAATTTTGGTTTTATACATGTCTTTCCTTTATGTAATTTCGTGGGCGAAATTCTTTTAAGAGGGGGAGAGTTGTAACGCCCCGAAACTCAAAGGAGCAAAGGGGGACGTTTTGGGCCAGTTTGGGTGCTGGCAGAAGGCACACGGCCTGGGACACGGGCGTGTCCCAGGGCGTGTCAAGCGTGTGTCGACACTTAGCCGCGAAGTCGTCGAGTTATACTCGACGATTCGTCGAGAATGGGCACACGGCCTGCGACACAGGCGTGTCGCAGGGCGTGTCGACCCGTGTCGACACTTAGCCGTGAAGTCGTCGAGTTATACTCGACGATTCGTCGAGAATGGGCACACGGCCTGCGACACGTGCGTGTCGCAGGGCATGTCGACCCGTGTCGACGATCGTCCCGGGGAGTCGTCGAGATTCACTCGACGATCGTCGAGACAAGGAACACGGCCTAGGACACGGGCGTGTCCAAGGCCGTGTCATCAAGTCGTCGTTCTTCCCTCGACGAAATGTCCCGTGTACACGGCCTGGGGTCCAGGCGTGTCAATGTGACATGGGCAAGGACACGGGCGTGTCCTAGAACCCGTGCAGTGCTCGGGTTGAAAATGGGGGAAAAATCATGGGGTACACGGCCGACTACACGGCCGTGTCAGGTGGAACACGGGCGTGTCAGCTCGAACACGGGCGTGTTCGATACCCGTGTGAGGTTCCGGGTGATTCGATTTTGACGGCGAATGCAGCACACGGCCCTGGACACGGGCGTGTGCCAGGCCGTGTTCGGCCCAGATTGGGCATTTCAGCCCCGAATCAAAGCCGTTCGTTTCCTTAGGTTGAGATCCGACGGCTGGGGGATGTTCCTGAAGGGATATACCCGTGAGTTGACTTGGAAAACCTCACTTTTCTTCACTTGTTCTCTTTCTAAATCCTTGGAGAGAGGAGAGCTAAGGCAAGAAGAAGAAGAGCTAGATCCTCCATTGGAGGAGCTTCGGAGCTCCGAATCGCAAGCCGACTCCGGATCCACGGAGGCAACGCTAGTGCGGTCATTTCCATCCGATTACTTTCCGATGGCGCCAAAGAGGAACGCAAGGGTAACGATCCTCATCTTGAGCATGAGTCGCTCTCTTTCTTAGCATAGGAAGCCCGCTCTCGCGAGTTTGCGGAGAGTTGGAGGCGTTCCTTCGGGTAGATATGTAAAGTCCCCATTGTTTAGAGTCCGTATGCGAGAATGGACGTAGGCATGATGTGTGAAGCCTACCCGGACATGTTGGTCTGGATCGGTGATGTTGCATTGCATAAGGCCGGAGAAGACTCCGTGCTATTGGTTGTTTTTCGGGTTTTCTACGCGGTAGATTGCAGCAGGGAGCCTTGGGGACTAACCCAAAGGTGCACCCGGAAAACTGGGCGGATACGAGATCTTGCCAACTTGGTGGCCTGAGAGCCAACTTGAACATAACGGGGTTATGTGACTTGCGGTAGAATGGGACTCGGCGAAAGTTTGACCCGCGCAAATGGCTTAAATTGTCGTTGCGATGTGAGCACGGGTTAGATGGAACCGTACCCGCTCTATGTCGTTCGGGTTAGAGAGACCTAAGGTTACGTGGCACTCGCCGTTGGCATAGATGAGGGTCTTCGGCGGTCAATGGCTTAAACTGTCGTGACCCAGGCCAGGAAGACAAATTGCTCATAGGTTTGGCCATCTAAGTGGCGGTGGTGAGTCCGGAATGTTAATGGCTTTAATTGACGTAACATCGACCGGTTCACCGAGAATGTGCCCTGAGTGCACGGGGCGTGTGGCCGTGCGAGCCAACGCCTGTGATGAAATGGCTATGGTTATATAAATTGCTCGCTTATGATAATGAAATGCAGGGAAGGAGCATCGCCGCCCCAAGTTGGGGGCGGGATCGTTATAATTTGGTCAGCATTGCTGACCGTTGCCTTGTTTTGCCACCGTGCGGTGGTTTGTTGCTTGCAGGTGCAGCTGGACCAAGCGGTCAATAGCGGGCTAAAGCCCTTTTTGCGAAGCTGGCCCTCGAAGGCCCTAGTAGAAATGTTTCTGTTTTATTCATGTATGACCGGCCTGCGTGCCGAGGTTTGTAAATCATGTATTATTCAAGTGAAACACTCTGTAAGGCCTTAAGGCCGATTTTGGGTATTTTGTATAACATTCCTAATTCTGTAATAGTGGACATTCGTGCTCTAATGCTGGGTTCTTGTTTACAACTTTTATAAACTGCTTCCGCTAGAATGCTCTGTGTAGGACGTTAAGATTGGTTAGATGGTTTCCATACGTAACTACCCGGTCTGTCTGTGGTATATGGCGTCGGGCCCCGGCCGGACCTACTGCTATATACTATGCGATGGATAGGGGGTGTTACAGACTCCCTCCGGCGCGAGCCTCGTCGAAAGGCTGGCATAGGGGGATCTCGCGCTCTCCTGCGAAAACAATGACAATAAGTTCCGACCTTGGAAAAGGCAAGGAAAAGACAGATAAAGGCGAGACTCTACCTTCTCCCGGAAGTACAGGGGAGAGAGAATCGACGTCTCGCCGGAGGTAGAGGACGTCGAAGTCCTTGGTTCCGAAGAACTCAAGGAGGGCGCTCTCGCGCGAGCCCAAAGAGGGAGGCTTGATGAATTATAAATATACGTATTTTTGTGCACATTAATTTAGTGATTTTCATTTATTTTCGTCATTTTTACTTATTTTTGTTCAATAAAATGCTCCTATTCTTGTAAATTTACTACTAACTTGTTTTATTTTATTTTGCAGAAAAATTTCAAAATCTGCCAAAATTGGGCAGTACACACCCGTGACAATTTGGTCACGCCCGTGACAGGGCCGTGACATTGCATTTCCCGTGAAATCGAACAAATTCTGAAGAGAAATGCTCGACACGCCTGGCGTCACGCCCGTGTCACCTGACACAGGCCGTGACAGCAGCCCGTGTCCCCTCCACTCGATGAATTCTGTTCAACGATCGTCGAACCCGCGTCACGCCCAGAGTCACGCCCGTGACCTAGGGCGTGACTCAATCTCAGCTCAACAATTTCAACTTGACACTTTCCGCTCGACATTCGTCGAGTGTCGACACCAACTGACACGCCCAGAGTCACGCCCGTGACCTGGGGCGTGACCTTTCCAGCTAGCCCGACAAGATGCTGCCGAAGACTTTCGGCGCAACCCGCGCCCGGTTCTACCTCCCCGACACGCCCAGAGTCACGCCCGTGACCTGGGGCGTGACTACCGCGAACTCAACCCGAAGTCAACTATGCTGTCCAATCGACGGCCGCCTTCATGAATAGTACTGTCACGCCACCCTACACGCCCGTGACCTAGGGCGTGTACTTAGAAGTTTTTGCCTATAAATTGCCCATTTCTGTAAGGTCCAAGGGTTCAGATTTTTGGGCCATTTTAGTGTCTTTTTGTGGGCCGCATCCGTGATTTCTAGAGCTATGTAAGGAGATTTCTCCCCCCTTTCTTTCATGTTTGTTTTTGCTTTAGCTTTTGCTCTTGTAATAGCTTGTAATAGTTTCCTTTAAGTAATAAAAATGTTAGATTTTCTCTTCTTATTTGGCTTTGGAATGAACACTTGTGCCCACTTTTCTTCTACTTTTTATCCTTGGTTTCATCTTTATTCTTCATTTATGAAATGTGTGTGTGTGTGTATGAGTGTAATTAATTTACTTTACATGCTTTTAATTTGTCTCATGATAGGTTTTGTTTGAAATTTATGAAATGATGAATTAGCTTTTTCTCTTTTTCTTCATGTCTTCTTTTAATGTTTTCAACATCTTCACTCTTATGAGTGTGTAAAAGAGTTACTAAAGCTTTCTTGATTTTTTTTACTTAGCTTTATTTTAGGATGAAAACCCTTTTTTGTTCTTTCTCTTTTCATTTCAACTTTTTTAGCACTTTTATGAAATCCTAGGAATGAAAATGTTGAAATTTTAATTTTCCAAAAACTTTGGTTTTTAATATGTTTTGAAAAACTTTTGTCTTCTAAAATTGTAATTTCTTCTTTTTATTTGTTTTTGGCAAAACCTAAGCATGAAAAAGTAAAAGTTTTAATTTTTAGGTAACTTTCATTTTGCTTTCAATTTGTGTGTGTGAGTTTATGAGAATAATTTTTCTTTTGTTCTTCTTAATTTTCATGTTGTGTGTGTGAGTGTATGAGTATAACTTTTTATTGCTTTCCTCAAATTTTGTAGAGTGTGTGAGTGTGGGTGTTAAATTTTAATGCTTTCTTTTAATGCCTTGTTCAAATTATGTAGAGTGTGTGAGTGTAGGTGTTAGCTTTATTGCTTTCTTGAAATTCATATGGAGTGTGTGTGTTTGTGTGTATTTATTTCCGCCTACTCGTTAAGAGTTAAATGGCGCATCGTTTTCATTTTCAGTCCTACTCGTTTGAGTAGGACTTGTTATTTTCTTTCTTTATTTTTCCGCCCACTCACTTGCGTTAAATGGCCGGACTTTATTTCCCGCCTACTCGTTCGAGTAGGACTTGTAATTTTCTTTCTTTATTTTTCCGCCTACTCACTTGAGTTAAATGGACGGACCTTTATTTCCCTGTAAATATTTGAGAAAGCACTGTAATCGCATTTATTTTCTCCTACTCATTTGAGTAGGACTCACTTTCATTTTAGTCCTACTCGTTTGAGTAGGACTTGCAATTTTAAGCTTTTATTTCCCGCCCCCACTCGTTTGAGTGGGACTCGCAAATTTTAATTATGCAAATTTCTTTTATGTGTAACTTAGTTTCTGTTTAATTTATAATTTGGAGTGTGCGTGAGTTCTCGTTTTAGTTAACTTTTTAGCTTTCTAAATGTTTGTTTTGTTTTTATGTCCCCTTCTTATAATCATTAGCGTTTAATTTCGAACTCGCGTCTCATCTAAATTATAAGTCATCCCCATACCGATGTGTGGCTAATCGCTATTAGCCTCGGCATCGAAGAGAATTGGGACATTTAAAATGATTTCTAATAATTGGAGCTCTTTATTTTCATTTTAATTTAAGGACTTAAGGTTTACCCCGGGTTTACGACGCGTAGGACCACATATCGATGTGTGGGCCCAATTTCCGTAGTCCATATGCTAGCTAGCCGCGAGGCCGTGCCTATGGACCGATCACCCCTGGGTAAATAGAGTTGCGTGCATACCCTCGAGAGAGGACAAGCGTAATTCTACCGGATTGGGTTCCCCACCCAATAGCGGGGTTCTTAGCGTAAAGCGGGCGTTAAGAGGAATCCTTCGTCGGACTAACGTTCGGTCGAATAGTCTTAATGTTTAGGTGAGCGATATCCCTATAGCTAGGTGAGCTCACATTTGTGGAACCTCCACGGCCAAGTTGCCTTATTATTAATTTGAAAACTAAGTACTATAATTATTAAAAATTGTTTTAGTCTTAATCCGATTCGATGCCGAGCGTTAACCCTTCATCGAATATTTTCTAAATCGTTTTTTCGCTCCTTTGTTTTTTCGTCTTTTATTAAGTAAAAAAATCCACCTTACTTTCAGTAAAATAATAGTCCTCCCGGAGGAGTAAGAATAGTCAACACGACCCCGAGAACAATACGACCTCGGTATTCCCCCGAATATCGAGTACTACTTGTGATAGGTGCACTTGCCTACCCGAGCAAGTCCGCGGCGATCGACTCACCGAACCAACCACAGTAAGAGTCTGTTCGCGGGCCCATCAAGTTTTTGGTGCCGTTGCCGGGGAATCTCTTTTCGAGTTGCTATTTCGAATTCCGGAGTCTATTACTTTTACTTATTTTCTATAAAAAAAGGCTAAAAACTTTATTTTTTAAAAAAAAGTTTATTTTGTTTTATTTTTGTTTGGGTGTATGACCCGTGGACAACCCTCCGAGTCTGAAGATTTTGACTTCGACCCTGAGATCGAACGCTCTCTTGCGCGTATCCGATCTCAATGCCGAAATCCTTCTTTAGATCCCGAGGAATCTATCGGAGAACCCACTGTTGTAGTTATGGCCGCGCCTAACCTTCCCCCGGCGGCCGAGCGTACTATGTCTTATTACGCCCGACCTAACCTGGATGATTCTGGGTCGAGTATTGTTCGCCCTGCGGTGGCGAATAATAATTTTGAAATAAAGTCGAGTGTCATTCAAATGGTCCAAAACGCCGTGCAGTTCGATGGACTGCCGGATGAGGACCCGAATGTCCACTTGTCCAATTTCTTGGAAATATACGACACCTTCAAGATTAATGGCGTCACTGATGATGCCATTCGCTTGCGTTTATTTCCTTTTTCCCTTAAGTCCAAAGCTAAGGCGTGGTTGAATGCCCTCCCGCGAGGATGTATCACCACGTGGGCTGAGTTGACGGAACGGTTCCTAACGAAGTACTTTCCGCCCGCAAAAACTGCAAAGTTGCGGGCGGACATTTCTTCGTTTGTGCAAAACGATCCTGAGTATCTATACGAGACTTGGGAATGGTTTAAGGAATTCCTCCGCCGTTGCCCGCACCACGCGCTGCCAACGTGGTTGCAAGTTCAAATTTTTTATAATGGGCTGAATTTTCAGACGCGTCAAATGATTGATGCGGCTGCCGGGGGTACGCTTAACAACAAAACCCCCGAGGCCGCCCAGGCTTTATTCGAAGAGATGGCTATGAACGCCTATCAATGGAACGTACCGCGGGGACGCCCAAAGCTGGCGGCTGGTCTTTTTGAAGTGGATGCCACTGCTCTCTTGACCCTTCAAGTTGAAAGGTTAACAAAGCAGGTGGCGGAGATGTCTGCTGCCTCCTCCACTCCACCTTGTTTTATTCCCCCTAACGTCTGCATAGCTGAAGAGTTCGTGGACTTCATGGGAAATTCGGGTCGTCCTCCCTTCAACCCCAACAACAACCCTTATAGTAATAACTATAATCCGGGTAGGAGGAATCACCCCAACTTCTCGTGGAGCAACCCGAATAATGCTCAGCGTCGCCCTATTTCTTATGCGCCCGAATTTCTTCCTCCTCCTCCTCTTCCGAAACCCTCCCCGATGGAGGAAAATTTTTTGAAGTATATTGCGTCCAACGAGTCAAATATCCGGAACATCACCGGATCGCTAAAAACACTCGAACAACAGGTTGGACAGCTGGCGAGGATGATGTCCGAGCGCGCGCTCGGGGCACTGTCGGGAAACACGGAGCCCAATCCGCGGGAGAACGCCAACGCTATAACACTCCGTAGCGGAAAGGAGGTGGTCGATCCAAAACGGACCGACCCTCAGGTACATATTTCACCTCCGACCCCTCTTCCCCTTTCTTCGCTTACGCCGCCTTTACCAATTATAAAAGAAAAAATTATTTTAAGCAAGGCCCTTCCATATCCTCATAAGTTAGATAACGAGCGTAAGAACGCGCAATATGAAAAATTTATTTTATTATTAAAACAGATTCACATTAATGTTCCTTTTTGCGAGGCTATCTCGCAAATGCCCAAATATGCGAAATTTTTAAAAGAACTACTTTCTAATAAACGCAAATTGGAGGATATCTCGCATGTATCTCTCAACGCCGTCTGCTCGGCGGCCCTTACTAATAAATTGCCCACAAAACAAAATGACCCGGGACGGTTTTCCATCCCGTGCCGTTTTGGCGATATATTAGTAAAGTACGCCTTAGCTGATTTAGGGGCTAGCATTAATCTGATGTCGTTCTCGCTCTTTTCGTGTTTAGGTTTGGGTACTCCTAGTCCTACGAATATGCGCATCCAATTAGCGGATCGCTCGGTTAAGTTCCCTATCGGGGTAGTGGAGGACGTCCTTGTCCGAGTCGACAAGTTTACCTTCCCGGTAGACTTCGTCATCTTAGATATCGAGGAGGACGCCGAGGTACCAATAATACTCGGCCGCCCTTTTCTCGCCACCTCCCGCGCACTAATAGATGTTAGTAATGGTAGCCTTCTCCTCCGAGTAGGCGATGATCAGGTTACTTTCTCTATTAATCCCTCGATGGACAATTTGTCATCGAGTGACGATTTCTGCTACTCTTTAGATACCTTTTTTGGAGATCGTTCTTCTCCCGTTTTCGAGTCCGTATTTTTAAACGACGATATTTATGTGCTAGAAAAATTTTAAATACGATGAGGATACTTATTTAGACTTGCCTTTCGAACCAATTGGAAAGAAAGACATAGGAATTAAAACCTCCCTAGAAGAACCGCCCATCCTAGACCTCAAACCCTTACCCGCATCACTCAAATACGCATTTTTGGGAAAAGGCGATACGCTTCCCGTTATCATTTCTTCGGACTTGAGTGATTCGGAGACTTCCGATTTATTGGAAGTTTTATTTAAACATCGCCACGCAATTGCGTGGCAAATCTCTGACTTAAAGGGGATTAGCCCCTCCTTTTGCACCCATAAGATTTTTCTTAACGATAATTGCCGCAAAACGATTCAGCCGCAACGTCGTCTTAACCCAAACATGAAAGACGTCATTAAAGCCGAAATTATTAAGTTATTAGATGCGGGGATTATCTACCCTATTTCGGACAGTGCATGGGTTAGTCCCGTGCATGTCGTGCCCAAGAAGGGCGGTCTTACCGTAGTGGCGAATGAGCATAACGAGCTCGTCCCAACTCGTACTGTTACGGGTTGGCGAGTGTGCATCGATTATAGAAAACTTAATGATGCCACCCGCAAGGACCATTTCCCTCTGCCATTTTGGACCAGATTTTAGAGCGTTTATCCGGTCATCCGTATTATTGTTTTCTTGATGGTTTATCGGGGTTTTTCCAAATCCCCATTTCCCCCGATGACCAAGAGAAAACAACTTTTACTTGCCCGTTTGGCACCTTCGCATATCGAAGAATGCCATTTGAACTCTGCAATGCGCCAGCTACATTCCAAAGATGTATGCTAGCGATCTTTGGCGAGCTAGTAGAAGACATTATGGAAGTCTTTATGGATGACTTCTCTGTTTTCGGACGCTCTTTTCCCGATTGCCTTCACAATTTAGATCGTGTCCTTCAACGGTGCGAGGACACAAGTCTTGTTTTAAATTGGGAAAAATGCAATTTTATGGTTCGAGGAGGTTTGGTCCTCGGCCATATGATTTCGTCTAAGGGGATAGAGGTGGATAAGGCCAAGATAGAAATTATAGAAAAACTTCCGCATCCAACAAACGTAAAATCTATTAGGAGTTTCCTAGGCCATGCGGGCTTTTATCGACGCTTCATTCAAGACTTTTCAAAAATAACAAAGCCGCTAACTCACCTCTTGGAAAAGGAATCACGTTTCATCTTTAGTAGCGATTGTGAGTCCGCCTTTAATTTAATAAAACAAAAACTTATCACTTCACCAATTTTAGTGGCCCCTAATTGGTCCCTTCCGTTCGAAATTTTGTGCGACGCTAGTGATATTGCCTTAGGTGCCGTTCTTGGCCAACGCGTAGAAAAACATTTTCATCCTATTTATTACGCTAGCAAGACGCTCACTTCCGCACAAGTAAATTACAAGACAACGGAAAAGGAACTCTTATCCGTCGTTTTCGCTTTCGATAAGTTTCGCTCGTATATAATGCTATCTAAAGTTATCGTTTTTACCGATCACTCCGCGCTTAAATATTTATTAGCTAAAAATGATGCGAAGCCCCGCCTTCTTCGATGGATTCTCCTCCTACAAGAGTTTGATTTGGAGATCCGAGATAAGCGGGGAGCGGAAAATTTAGCGGCGGACCACCTCTCCCGTTTAGAAAATCCGGGTGCGGAAGCGCTCGTCGAATCTGAAATAAATGACAGATTCCCCGAGGAACGCCTCCTTGCCATTAGTTCTTCGTCCTCTTCGCCTTGGTTCGCAGATTTTGCAAATTACTTAGTAGCGCGGGTGCTTCAAAAAGAGTTTTCAAGTCATCAAAAGAAGAAATTCTTTTCTGACTTGAAAAATTTCTTTTGGGAGGACCCATTTCTTTTTCGTATCTGCGCGGACCAAGCGGTCCGAAGATGCGTTGCGGGTGTGGAGTGCTTGCAAATTCTTAAGCACTGCCACGAGGGTCCAGCCGGGGGGCATTATCAAGCCAACCGGACCGCTCGGAAGGCGCTAGAGGCGGGCTACTTTTGGCCCACTCTCTTCAAAGACGCGCATAATTTTGTGCGCGCATGCGATAGCAGTCAGCGGTCGGGTAACATCTCTCGTCGCGACGAGATGCCCCAAAATATGTTTTTAGAGTGCGAAGTCTTCGATTTATGGGGCATAGATTTTGTTGGCCCCCTACATCCATCTTTCAAAAATATGTATATTTTAGTGGCGGTCGACTACGTATCAAGGTGGGCGGAAGTGCAAGCTCTCCCCACCAACGATGCGCGAGTCGTCGTTACATTTCTTAAAAAACTATTTTCTCGCTTCGGCACGCCTCGCGCAATTGTTAGTGATAGGGGAACGCATTTCTGTAACGCTCTTATGGCTAAGACGTTAGCTAAATACGGAGTCACGCACAAGCTTGCCACCCCCTACCACCCGCAAACAAGTGGCCAAGTCGAGGTAGTAAATCGAGAGATTAAGCGAATTTTAGAAAAAAACCGTTTCACTAAATAGGAAAGATTGGTCCGTTAAACTCGACGATGCGTTGTGGGCGTATCGAACGGCATACAAAACCGCAATTGGTTGTACACTGTTCCGGTTAGTCTACGGCAAAGCGTGCCATTTACCCGTAGAATTAGAGCATCACGGTCTTTGGGCTTTAAAACTCTTAAACCTCGACTCCAACTTAGCCGCTCAGAATAGAAAACTGCAACTAAACGAGTTCGATGAATGGCGTGCGAACGCTTACGAGAGCAATAAATTCTATAAGGAGCGCTCTAAGTTATATCACGATCGAAAAATCAAGTCCCAAAAATTATTTTCTCTGGGCGATCTTGTCCTTCTTTACAATTCACGTCATAGGCTTTTTCCAGGTAAATTAAAATCTAGATGGTCCGGTCCCTTGCTAGTTGAAGAAGTTTTTCCATATGGAACCGTACTCGTCTCCCACCCGGACAAAGGTTCATTTAAGGTAAACGGTCATCGGTTAAAGTCTTATATAGCAGGCGACCCAGTGATCGGTTTTAGCGAAACCATAACTTTCCTCCACATTATAAACCCGCCAAACTAGTCAAGCTACACGACTATAAACAAAGCGCTCCTGGGAGGCACCCCTCGCTTATCTTTTTCGCTCTTTCCTTATTACCTTTACTATTTTTTTTCTAATAAACGCAGGGTTTCTGATTGGACTTCCCCGAACGCGTTTCAGGGACGTTTCTACCCCCCCCTCTCTTTACTTTTGTACATATCGCATTTTAATTTTTGTTCCGCATACTTACGTTACAATATTGGGGACAATGTTGGACTTAAGTATGGGGGTATTTTCGTGCTTTACTTTCTGCACTTCAATTTTTTTCTGCATTTCAAAAATACATAAAAAAATACATATAACAACAAAACAAAAACAAAAAAATTAAAAAACATCTCAAAATGAACAAAAAAATTTTAAATGAAAAATCCAAAATTTTTTTTGTTCTCTTTCTTTCTTTTTTCCAAAAAACTCAAAAACAATTAAAAAAAGAAAACAAAATATATTTAGTTTCACTTTGTAAATATTTTTTTGTACTTACTCTTTTCTCTCTCCCCCTTCCTCATTCTTGTAAAAACCTCTCTTTTTCTCCCTTGATTTTGTACATATAATGAAAATTCTCTTAAAAAATACAAAAAAATAAGATAATAGGTCAAAACAAAATTCAAAAAAAATGAGAAAAACAAAAATACAAAAAAAAGATAATAAATGAAAAACAAAAAAAAATGATGATAAAACTATAAAAATCAAAAAAAATGTTTTGCAACAAATAAATCAAATATTCAATCCTTAACTTTCCTGCTATCCAAAAATTCCGTTTTGAGTTTATTTATATGCGAATTTGATTAATTCTTTGTTCACTACCCGTTTGTTAATTATTGATTTAAAAAATTAAATAGCCGGGGTTAAGTTTTAAAGAATTCTTTATGCTTTGTTAAAAATAGCGAAATCGTTTTAGGCACTACTTCTAATTTTTCATTAATAGGAGCACGTATATTATGTTAGGAAATAACGACTATAGAATTCAATTATACTTACTTTTAGCTTTCTGAAAAAAAATTGGAACGTACAAATTATTAAGGTTGCTCTCAAAAATTTTTAGGATTACAATCTAGTTTTCCTTTCTCCCCTTACTTTTCATGACCTACTTGGCATGAAAAATTTTATCCCTAAAAGATCCTATGTCAATGGGAATAAGATTTCGTTCCGTAAACATAGGCACCCAATAATTTTAAAAGATTATATATGGAGTAAGAAGATAAAATTCATTACTCCTATAAATATACATTGGGTTAATTCTTATGAAGTTGAAAAACAAAAATCATATTAGGAAAATAAGATTTCGTTTTCCTAATAATACAAAAGAAAAAAAATGGAGGTTCGAGAAAAAATTACCTCGCCTCAAAAATCAAAACCCTCTTCATAAACCCACTACCCCCCTTAGCCAATTACACGATTCTGGAATTAATTCAAAAATCTTTTTGAGAGCATAATTAGTAAATTGTATTATTTCCAGTAGCACTCGTATAAGCTAGAGTTCTTATAATTCCAAACTATTTTCGTTAATCTAACCATTACAAATGTTGCCTTCTATTTGATTACATCAAGAAGTCTTTTGGCCAAAACTTTTGCGCTATTTAAATCATCTACATAATTTTAGGACTTAACTCTTACACCCCGTATATTTATTTCGATCTCTCTTATAATTGATTAAGCGGTAGCTAAAACTTAGAGTTTTTTTTATTTCTTATAGATTCATCTCAAACTTTTGCTCTAGAATAGCAAAAGCCTAAGTATGGGGGTATTTGATGAATTGTAAATATACGTATTTTTGTGCACATAAATTTAGTCATTTTCATTTATTTTCGTCGTTTTTACTTATTTTTGTTCAATAAAATGCTCCTATTCTTCTAATTTACTACTAACTTGTTTTATTTTATTTTGCAGAAAAATTTCAAAATCTGCCAAAATTGGGCAGTACACGCCTGTGACAATTTGGTCACGCCCGTGACAGGGCCGTGACATTGCATTTCCCGTGAAATCGAACAAATTCTGAAGAGAAAAGCTCGACACGCCTGGCGTCACGCCCGTGTCACCCGACACGGGGCGTGACAGTAGCCCGTGTCCCCTCCACTTGACGAATTCTATTCAACGATCATCGAACCCACGTCACGCCCAGAGTCACGCCCATGACCTAGGGCGTGACTCAATCTCAGCTCAACAATTTCAACTCGACACTTTCCGCTCGACATTCGTCGAGTGTCGACACCAACTGACACGCCCAGAGTCACGCCCGTGACCTGGGGCGCGACCTTTCCAGCTAGCCCGACAAGATGCTGCCGAAGACTTTCGGTGCAACCCGCGCCCGGTTCTACCTCCCCGACATGCCCAGAGTCACGCCCGTGACCTGGGGCGTGACTGCCGCGAACTCAGCCCGAAGTCAACTTTCCTGTCCAATCGACGACCGCCTTTATGAATAGTACTGTCACGCCCCACCTACACGCCCGTGACCTAGGGCGTGTACTTAGAATTTTTTGCCTATAAATTGCCCATTTCTGTAAGGTCCAAGGGTTCAGATTTTTGGGCCATTTTAGTGTCTTTTTGTGGGCTGCATCCGTGATTTCTAGAGCTATGTAAGGAGATTTCTCCCCCCTTTCTTTCATGTTTGTTTTTGCTTTAGCTTTAGCTCTTGTAATAGCTTGTAATAGTTTCCTTTAAGTAATAAAAATGTTAGATTTTCTCTTCTTATTTGGCTTTGGAATGAACACTTGTGCCCACTTTTCTTCTCCTTTTTATCCTTGGTTTCATCTTTGTTCTTCATTTATGAAATGTGTGTCTGTGTGTATGAGTGTAATTAATTTACTTTACATGCTTTTAATTTGTCTCATGATAGGTTTTGTTAGAAATTTATGAAATGATGAATTAGCTTTTTCTCTTTTTCTTCATGTCTTCTTTTAATGTTTTCAACATCTTCACTCTTATGAATGTGTAAAAGAGTTACTAAAGTTTTCTTGATTTTTTTTTTACTTAGCTTTATTTTAGTATGAAAACACTTTTTGTTCTTTCTCTTTTCATTTCAACTTTTTTAGCACTTTTATGAAATCCTAGGAATGAAAATGTTGAAATTTTAATTTTCCAAAAACTTTGGTTTTTAATATGTTTTGAAAAACTTTTGTCTTCTAAAATTGTAATTTCTTCTTTTTATTTGTTTTTTGACAAAACCTAAGCATGAAAAAGTAAAAGTTTTAATTTTTAGGTAACTTTCATTTTGCTTTCAATTTGTGTGTGTGAGTTTATGAGAATAAATTTTCTTTTGTTCTTCTTAATTTTCATGTTGTGTGTGTGAGTGTATGAGTATAACTTTTTATTGCTTTCCTCAAATTATGTAGAGTGTGTGAGTGTAGGTGTTAAATTTTAATGCTTTCTTTTAATGCTTTGTTCAAATTATGTAGAGTGTGTGAGTGTAGGTGTTAGCTTTATTGCTTTCTTGAAATTCATATGGAGTGTGTGTGTTTGTGTGTATTTATTTCCGCCTACTCGTTAAGAGTTAAATGGCACATCGTTTTCATTTTCAGTCCTACTCGTTTGAGTAGGACTTGTTATTTTCTTTCTTTATTTTTCCGCCTACTCACTTGAGTTAAATGGCCGGACTTTATTTCCCGCCTACTCGTTCGAGTAGGACTTGTAATTTTCTTTCTTTATTTTTCCGCCTACTCACTTGAGTTAAATGGACGGACCTTTATTTCCCTGTAAATATTTGAGAAAGCACTATAATCGCATTTATTTTCTCCTTACTCATTTGAGTAGCACTCGCTTTCATTTTAGTCTTACTCGTTTGAGTAGGACTTGCAATTTTAAGCTTTTATTTCCCGCCCCCACTCGTTTGAGTGGGACTCGCAAATTTTAATTATGCAAATTTCTTTTATGTGTAACTTAGTTTCTGTTTAATTTATAATTTGGAGTGTGCGTGAGTTCTCGTTTTAGTTAACTTTTTAGCTTTCTAAATGTTTGTTTTGTTTTTATGTCCCCTTCTTATAATCATTAGCGTTTAATTTCGAACTCGCGCCTCATCTAAATTATAAGCCGTCCCCATACCGATGTGTGGCTAATCGCTATTAGCCTCGGCATCGAAGAGCATTGGGACATTTAAAATGATTTCTAATAATTGAAGCTCTTTATTTTCATTTTAATTTAAGGACTTAAGGTTTACGCCGGGTTTACGATGCGTAGGACCACATATCGATGTGTGGGCCCTATTTCCGTAGTCCATATGCTTGCTAGCCGAGAGGCCGTGCATATGGACCGATCACCCCTGGGTAAATAGAGTTGCGTGCATACCCTTGAGAGAGGACAAGCGTAATTCTACCGGATTGGGTTCCCCACCCAATAGCGGGGTTCTTAGCGTAAAGCGGGCGATAAGAGGAATCCTTCGTCGGACTAACGTTCGGTCGAATAGTCTTAACGTTTAGGTGAGCGATATCCCTATAGCTAGGTGAGCTCACATTTGTGGAACCTCCACGGCCAAGTTGTCTTATTATTAATTTGAAAACTAAGTCCTATAATTATTAAAAATTGTTTTAGTCTTAATCCGATTCGATGCCGAGCGTTAACCCTTCATCGAATATTTTCTAAATCATTTTTTCGCTCCTTTGCTTTTCCGTCTTTTATTAAGTAAAAAAATCCACCTTAATTTCAGTAAAATAATAGTCCTCCCGGAGGAGTAAGAATAGTCAACACAACCCCGAGAACAATACGACCTCGGTATTCCCCCGAATATCGAGTACTACTTGCGATAGGTGCACTTGCCTACCCGAGTAAGCCCGCGGCGATCGACTCACCGAACCAACCACAGTAAGAGTCTGTTCGCGGGCCCATCAAGGCTTGTAGGCGGCATCCTCGTATTAGATGGGGGCAAGGGGTACGTTCCCGAAGTCGCCAGAAACGTAGATGAACCTCTCGCCCCAGTGATGGTGCTTGTTGGCGAGACCGATTGTCTTCAGCAGTTGCCCGGAGAAGAACACCACCCCTCCTTTTGCGCGGAAAGTAAATAGCTTGCGGAAGATCGGCAAGCTAAACTCGATCCTCTCGGACCGCATATAACATATGAAGGCCACGAGAATCGCCACTGAATTTGGGTTTAGTTGAGCGGGAACCACCCCGTAATACCAGAGGGCCTTCCGTATCTCAGGCCACAGCAGGAGGTGGAAGCCCACCTCGAAGTGCTCGATGGGGATGGCGAGCTCCCCCTCCCCTGCGGAGTTTACCTTATCGGGATTGCCCGGGTTCCGCGCAGTGAAGCTGGCGGGAACATGTTCAGACTTGATCAGGTTGAACTCATCAACGGTGAGAGTGCAGGACGGAAATAGATGCTTCTGGAAAGCTTCCGCACAGTTGGAACGTCCCTCGCCTCCGCCCGGCATCGCGATAAAATTTGTAGGCGAGAACTACGAGAAAACAGCGAGAGCGAGAGCGGTACGAGAACGGAAGCAGAAGGCGGGGACAGGCGAGAGTTTTGGAGAGACCGCGAGAGCAACCGGAGAGGAGAGAGACTGGAATCGGAGAAATGAATGTGGTAGGTGAGCCTCCTATTTATAGAAAACCATGGTAATGATGATTGTTTTCAAAAAGGCGGCGGGGGTACCACATGCACGCCATTGGTCGACGGCGCTTCGTTTTTCCCGCCCGAGTTTGACAGTGACCGATTGACTAAGTGACTAGCGCAAACGTTGCGAGATGACATGCGACGGCCAGGGTAGGCGGAAGCGGGGTGGCTCTCGCCACCCAAGGACCCGGGAAAATAACTCATACGCATACAATAATAGAAAGTATTAAAAAACCGAGTTATTGCTCTCGCTGAGCGAAAGCGGGATAAAAAATAATAATAAGCGATAAGTGCAGAATCATTAGTTACAACTATAAGCAAGTGAATAAGGGTACATCAGAGAAGGGAATGCCTGAGGAAGAGTAGGGGAGGTCTCGCGCATCAGTATGGCTCCCAACACCATTTCCCTTGCTCCCACGACCATTTTCCTCGGTCCCACAGCTTGGTCCGGGGTGGCGCCTGCGGGTTGAAGTAGGACGACCGAACGCTGCATCCCAGGTCAACCCGGCGGGACAGATCCCGGATGCGCTCGATACACCTCTCGGGTGAGGACCCAGTGGTAGCTCCCCCCGGCCGGTCCATCTCGCCGATAAGGTAATCCTGCTCCAGGGTCTCTAGCCTCTTCTCCACTGACAGGCGGAACTCTTTTGCCGCAAGGTCGCGAACCCGTTCTCGCCGGATAAGCTTCGACAGAACGGCGACGACCTTCTTCCCCCGTCTTTTCGCGCTCCCGGCACCAGTCAGGATCTCCTCCATCTCGTCAGACGAAGGGAAGGGAGAGCTCTCGCCATCTTCTCCCTCTCTTTCTTCTTCTTCTTCTTCTTCCTCTACCTCAGCTTCAAGCCGCGAGCCCATGTCCCCTGTCAAAAGAGTCCCCATTTTAGAGGGAGCTAAAGGATAGCTGCGATAAAGTTTCCATATACCTTCAGAATGACGAGGCCCCCCGGTTGACGGCAGGCGAGAAGGCCCAGCCCCCCCCCCCCCCTCAGCTCCAAAGAGGAGGTGGATTGGCTTTCCTTTTCCGGGGGGTAAACTTTGCGAATGGTGATCCCGGCTTGGTCAGGAGCGGGGGAGTGGGTCTCCTCTCCCGCAGGAGGGCTAGCATCTAACAAAGGCACGGAGATCTCGGCAGTATTTCCTCCCGCCAGTAGGGAGGAATCAACCGCATGGGCAGACTGATTCGCAGCTCTCGCCCCGCTCTCCCGGGTGGCGAGATCTGGTGGTGCGGAATCCGACGCTGCGAGAAATCAGGTCAGCATTTAAAAATTTAAGTTGAGGGCGAGAGGGGAACCGTTACCTGCGGTGTTCGGGTCAGGTGGAGGGGCCACCTCTGGAACCCGCGGTTGATCCTCGTGATGGCTAGAAGATGGATCCAGGGGTTCTCACGGGGATGCGGCAGCATCAGGAACCGTCTCCTGCGAGACGTATCGCGTTAACTACTGAGCAGACGGTGTTTTCAATAATTGGCAAATCGAGCATACCTTCCGCGGCGAGGGGCCGTCCGCGCGGCTAGGGGTTGGGGTAGGCGGGCTCCTGTTCTCGCGGGGCAGGTCCCGCTGAACCACCTTCGCCCTCTTCTTCTTCTTCTTAGGCAGAGAAGACTCAGCAGCCGACGATTGTCTCGCTAGCCATGGAGCAACCAGGGCGCTGTTGGTCCTAGCTCGCGCCTGTGCCGCGTTAATGCGGTCCTGCAGATCCTGCGGAAGCGGTTTGTTGGCACGCTTGGAAGGCATAGCGAGAGGAGGCGAGAGCTCAGGGGGAGAATGACGACTCGAGGGAAGTATTATGACAGTCTATCGGCACACATATTTATAGGTACCGTACGGCCCACCAAAAGATTCCCTGATGTTGACATGTGCTCTGCGAATATTTTTGGGTTGGACATGTCTTTTCGAGCGCAGAGCTAGCTCAAAAAGAGCGGGGATTGTGTACAACCCCATATTCGCTGAGCCAGACCAGGAGGCACAAACGGTCAGACAGGCTAGCCGGAAAGGGTCTCGCCCAGGCAGGCAGGAGCGCTTGCGCTAAGCGATAAGCTCCCGCCACATATGAGCTCTCGCCGCAAGGCGCCCCGTGTTCGTCGAACCCCAGATTGGCGAGCGCGGCCAAATCATCGGACGAAGATCAATGCGCAAGCGCTTGCGCCAGCCCCGGCTCGTCTTAAAGAAAACTCTCGCCTATAGGTAGGCGAGACCGCTTCCGCCAGACTATGACAGAAGGTTCTCGGCTCGGGGCTCTCGCCGAGTGGGGACCAGGGGCCTGGGTGGAATGACAAAATTGCCCTCAGGAGAAATTACTCCAGTACCCTCAGAAAAACAGCGGGTTTTGGCTATTGGAAGACCAACTAGGGGCTTTTCAGTAATTTCAGGACAGCAAGATGCTATAAATAGACCCATAAGGGCTCCTTAGAAGGCAAGCTATCATCGTCTCTCAAATTTCAGTGCTTTCTGAGGAGCTCCTAGCCCAGCTTTGGCTTTGGAGGGGAAGCTCTCAGGGATCTTCCGGGTGTGAGGTGGGACCTCCCTACTGAGGCTATTGGGTCAGTCTTAGGTCCTTTGAATCCAGTTAAGTGTTGAGACTTGAGAGAAGTAGGTTTTGGCTGCACCCCTTTTTCTTCGAACTTCAGTTGAGGTCATATTTGGCTTCAACAGTCATATCCTTGCTTGACCACTATATCATCAATCTGCGTCCTGGCCTCTTGTTGATGTTTTGTCAGATAAACTACAACATTACCTCCTTTATGGAAGCAATCTATCATCTCCTTCTTATTCTGGTTAACTTCAAATCTGATGGATTTTATATCTTGAGCCAAAGTGAATTGAATGTCCTTATGGCTTTCATCCATATATTTTTCCATTGCTGCTCTTTGCACATCCATTTTAACTTGAAGAGCAACCAATAGTGAACTGAAATCAACTGTTGGAGCTAAGGGTTGTGAGGCTGTCTGTAAAGCTTTCTTATAAGTTGAGCTTTTCTTCTTGTAAACCATCTGTTTTCTCTTCTTTGCTCTTAGTGCTTCTCCATCATCAGATTCAGAAGAACTTTCTAGATTCACTGTGTCCTTTGGACTTGAGGGCAGCTCCTTATCAGCTCTTGGCAACACCCCCTAAGTCCCTGGCTCCTCCCCCTCAGTTCTTGGCACTACTTCCTTAGTTCTTACTTCTTACAAGTCAGGAAATAATTCCTCAAGAGTAAATTCTTGTTGCAGTTGAACTGGAGGAATATCTGTATCTTAAACATTTAATGGAGCATCATATAAGATAGATGTATCATCCATTGATACATCCTGTGCAGTAATGTTATCATGATGTGTCTGTTCAACATCAAGTAGAACCACAGTTAGTGTTTCTTGCTCAGTAGCTAGTGTAGTTTTATTAATATAATTTATTACCTCAAGAATTGTTTGAGTGGATGTTTCACTCTCTAAGGCAGTTTGCTCTTTCTCAAGAGCACTTTCTGGAGGCTAGACCTCTTGTTGAGCTGGTGAAAGTTCATTGGCTCCCCCTAGAGGAGGCATAGACTGAAGTTGATCCAGTGGGATGGTGATATCTAAAATATACTCCCCATACATCTGACTACCATCTACATTCTTAGGAGCAGATGATTTCCTTGTAGATTCTTGTTGTTCCTCATCTGAACTGAAGATTACTTGTTCTTCTGAATCACTAGAAGATTCAGGATTCCTGAGGGTTGTCTTTTTCTTTTGCAGTGGTGGTTGTTTCTGTGGTGTAGAACCATCTTCTGTCAAAACTCTTTCCCACCTGGATAGTATTTTCATATCCATCCTTCTCATGTGATTTATTCTCGATCCAGTGGTGTGGTTCAACACCTCAGGAATATTTATTACCAGATATAGACTCAGTATTCTACCTAGATTAGGTTTCTTCATGCTTTCCTTGATCTTGTCAAAAATCACTACAGACCTGTTACTTTTTATTCTGAAAATGACTCTGGTCATCAAGCTGAACATATAGGCTGAGATCCTATCTTGTCCACCTGGTTCGCAGAGAATTACTTTTCCCACAATCTCTGAGAGAAACTTTCCTTGTGAGTTCATTCCCTTCCTTTGCATTGATGATTCAATCTTAGTGGTGGGATCCAGGCCACACCATTGAAGAGCTTCATTTGTGAAAGATATAGTACCTAAACACCTAGAGGGGGGGGGGGGTGAATAGGTGACCTAATCCTTTTTAAACTTTAATGGCAGCAAACAGTTATATCACAGAATCTACTCTACTTTATCACAACAATCACACAGCAAAACACAATCACAGTACAGCAGACATAGTGTTTTATAGTGGTTCCCCAAGCTTTGGGTACATCCACTTTCCCCCTTCGCCTATCTAGCAGTGTACTAGATTCGGCCAAACTTCACCACTGTCTCAGAACCCAAACTGGTTCCTACACCTCAGGCCCAAGGCCTTACAACTCAGCTTTTCCACAAAGCCTACACTCAGCCACAAAGGCCTACACTCAGCCAACAAGGCCTACACTCAGCCACAAAAGGCCTACACTCAGAGATTTCAATCTCCTACACTCAGGCTCTCAAGCCCTACCCTCAGCCTTTATAATTACAGGCTTACAATTCACTCAGATCCAAAGGATCCTACAAGTTAAAAATGATTTACAAATAATAACTCAACAACTCAGAAACAAGAGAGGGGAGTTGAGAGTTTCTTGATGAGTTCTTGGAAGAACTCAGCTGGATTCAATCTGACTTAGCTTTCTTCAAAGCTTCTTGAAAGTAGAACTGAATAAGAATGAATCCTCCTGCAGTTGATCCTTGATCTCTGCTTCTTAAGATCCAGAATAAATCTGAACCCTTCTTCTCAGCCTAGTTCCAATGGCTGATTTCTTGGATGGAGCCCTCTCTCTCCAACTTCTTAGATCTGCACTTGGACGGCTAGATCTTCTTGATTTGATACTTGATCAATAACTCTGTGTACCACTTTAATAACTTGTTCAACAACAATCTGAACAACCTTAACCACGGTTTCTATAAACTGTATGAGCCTATTTATAGGCCTTCTTCATGGTAACCGGCTGGTCCGGTCCATAACTGAATTCTGACATCTCTGACAGGTGCTGTAGACCGGCTGGAATGGCAGCTGTCAAGTCACTCAGTCAATTCTTGAAAATCTCTAACTGTTTGAAAGTGTCGAGACTTTCTGTCTTTAAGTGTCGACACTTATAGACCAAGTGTCGACACAAGTTGTGTAAGTGTCGACACAAGTCTACAAGGTGTCGACACAACTCCTTGTGTTGTAGATACTATGTCTCGACACAGATTCTTCTTCAGGTGTCGACACTAAAATTGAGTGTCGACACAAGTACTTGATCTTCTATCTTTTGCTGAATTCTTCTAAGTGTCGACACATCTCCTTTGTGTCGACACAACTTCTTGTGTTGAATCTGTTAAGTGTCGACACTACTTCTTGGTGTCGACACATAGTCTTCTATGTTGATACTTGCTGAGTGTCGACACAGCTCCTTGTGTCGACACTTGATTCTTCTGTTGAGACTTCAGCTGAGTGTCTACACATTCCCTTAGTGTCGACACTTGTACTTAGAATATTTTGTTGATCTTGCTGTTCTTTGCTAAGTGTCGACACAGCTCCATGTGTCGACACTTTCTTCAAGTGTAGAGTCTTCAGCTGAGTGTCGACACATTGTTCTAGGTGTCGACACTTACTTCATGTGTTGATTCTTCTGTTGAGTGTCGACACATTGTTCTTGGTGTCGACACTTTAACTTAGTCTCTGCTGACTTTTGCTGAGTGTCGACACAGCTCCTTGTGTCGACACTTTCTGGTGTAGACACAGTTCTTCAAGGTGTCGACACTGCTATTAAGTGTCGACACTTTCTGTCTGCACTTTTCTTCACTGAGTGTCGACACAGCTCCTTGTGTCGACACTTTCTGTCTGGTGTCGACTCTGCATCCCAGGTGTCGACACAATGACTCCAAGTGTCGACACTGCTTGTCTGGGTGTCGACACAAGTCTTCTTAAGTGTCGACACTTTCCCTCTGGGTGTCGACACATGGACTTAGAAATTTTTGCTTCAGTCCTGCAAATACTTAACCTGCACAAGTAAACTCAACATTCATCAAATACATTATGATGTATATCATTGAGTTGGGTGAGGCTTCTTCAAATCATGTACATTTAACCAATGTACACAACAATCTCCCCCTATTTGGAGAAGTCATAACCCTTAGTCAATGATATACACCATTCATAATTAAAATTACAAAATGATGTAAAGCAGGATTATATTCAGCAGGGTAAACATAAACATGTATAAATCACACATGTATACACATACATCAACAGAGAACAAATAAAAAATAGACATATTCACAGAACAAACATGAAATATATTAATCATATATTGTTCTAATATCTGTCTTATACATTTTCAGTAGTTCACAAAAATGTTTTACATCCAAAAGAATACAAAGTAATCTTCAAGTAAATTCTTAATCTATTTCTGTTCTGGTTCCTTGATAACTATTCCTTTGCCAGCTTGGACTTTAGCTTGGACAGGAGCATCAGCAGTTTCAGCATCAGCAGGCTTCTTGCCTTTCAGATCTTTCTTTTTAAGCTCTTCAGCTTTGATCTTCTGCCTCTCAAAATAATGGTATGGCTTTGGAAAGTACTTGCTAGGCTCCTGAGCTGTAGGAGGTAGCTTTCCCATCTTTGCCTTCCTTCTGTATTGAACAATGGCCTCCTGTCTGGTTTCATGTTTTCTCCATTCAGCTTCAGAGAACCATTTGTTCATGTCTTGAATGTTATCCTTGGCAGCTTTCCAGGCAGTTAATATTATGTTTCTAGAGGTAGGGCTCCACTGTTCAAAATCTGGCCTTTGTTCTGCTTGTTCCCTAAACCTCTTCTTAGACAACCTTGTCTCTTCTTCTTTCTGCAATGCCTCTTGCATGGCTTCTGATATGGGCTGAACAACTTTTTCAATATGGACATTGTCCTTGCCCCCAGATGGGCTGTACATGGTCTGAACCTCAGCATTAATCATTTCAAAATCTGGAGGTGGATAAATGACTTGAGCTACTTCTGGTTGCTCACCTCCAAGATAGGCAGGGTTAATTCCAGATTCAGCAACATCATTGTCATCACACAGAGGAGGATACCCAAGTGTAGCTCTGATGGAATTTGATATCCACTTAGCATGGTCAGAGCTTGCCTTGACTAACACTCTCTCCCCCTTTATGACTTCTCTAGCCATATGATCTCTGACATCATCCTTCTGAAATCTGATTTGACTATCCAAGTATCTGATTCCATCTTTAAAGAATGGTTTGAGCTTTTGAAGTTGTTCAGATATGACCTTCTGGGATGCTTGGATAGCAGTCTTAACAGCAGAGATTTCTTCCTGGAATACTTTGTCAAAATCAGCTTTAATAGCAGCAGTGGAAGTAGAAGGTTCAGCAGCCTTGTTCTTCAATTCAGTGACAATAGCATTATGTGAAGCAGTTAAATTGTCATTCATCCTTAGTTGATTTTCAAGAACATAGCCTTACTTCAATGCTATGTCATCCACTTGTGCTTTGATCTTTTCCTGGTGTGTTGCCAAGTACACCACTGCATTTCCACCCTTGTGGAAGCATTCTGTCATCTCTTTCTTGTTAAGGTTCATTTCAAACCTTATAGACTTGATATCTTGGGCTAGATAAAATTGTAAAGATTTCTGCCCTTCATCCACATAAGCCTCTATGGCTTTTCTATGTTCATCCAGTTTTATCTGCAGGGCAATCATTAAAGCACTATAATCAACAGTTGGAGTTTGCTGAACTATAGGCTGTGGGGCAATAGATTGAAGAGCCTTCTTATAACTTTGACTTCTTCTCTTGAATACATAAAGTTTCTGCTTCTTAGCCCTGGCAATCTCCTCATCTTCAGAGGCAGATGTGCTGGCAATATCCACCCTCTCCTTAGGGCTTGAAGGCTTCTCAGTTTGCACATCTTGTGCCTTCTCAGGTTCTGTCCTCACAGGCTCTTCTAGAATTTCCATCTGCTCCCCCTCAACAGCAGCATTCTCTTTATCAGCAGTAGCCTTGTCCATGTCAAAGTCATGTTGATCTAGATTTAAAAATAAATCCTCCATAGTGTATTCTTGTGGTGATGGAGCTGGAGGAATACTAGGTTCTTCAACCACTGAATCAGTAATATCTTGAGCAACAGTAGATGTGTCTTCTATGACAACATCTGGTACTTGACTATCCAGCTGAGTTTGCTGATGAACATCTGACAAATCAGCATCTTCTATAAGAAATTCTAAAGTATTTAGGTCAGTGAGTACCTCTAGTGTGGTGTTGGTGGCTTGTTCACTTTCCAGTGTAGAGGGTTCTTCTACAACTGGAAGCTCCCCCTGGCTATGATCCTTGTGGATGGGGCTAGCTTGAGGTAGCTCCCCCTGGATATCAGCAACCTCTTGAGGAGCAGGAGTCTTTTCAGCAGGCTCTTCCTCATGCTCATCTGGAGTGAAGACAACCTGTTCTTCACTATCAGAACTGCTATTGGACTCTTGTGCCACTGGAGCAGTCTTCCTTTTCTTTTTGGGAGGAATCTCTTTCTCAGAAACAATCTTTCAGGGGTTGGCAGCTCCTTAGTCAACACCCTGTCCCATCTTGAAAACAACCTCATGTCCATTTTCCTCATGTGGTTTATTTTACTTCCAGCAGCAGTACTCATTACTTCTGGAATCACACCAGCTAGGTATAGACTAATGATTCTGCCCAGGTTGGGCTTCATCAGACCTTCCTTAATTTTCTCAAATACAACTACTGACCAATCAGTGCTTAGAGTGAAGATAATCCTTGTCATTATACTAAACATAGAGGCAGACACTCTGTCATGCCCTCCTGGCTTGCTGAGTAATACTTTACCAACTATCTCAGACATGAATTTGCCTTGATTGTTCATGCCTTTCCTATTGAAAACAGAACCTATCTTCATCTTTGGATCAAGTCCACACCAGGTTAGAGCTTCCCTGGTCCTGGATGCAGTAACTTCATCTTCCTCTTGAGTTTTTGGAAGCCGTAGAATCTTCCTCAGAATCTTTGGTGATACCTTGACCTTCGTTCCATGAACTCTAGATTTGATTCTGTATCCAGACTCATCTACTTCAGCTCCATTTAGGAATTCAAGAACCTCTTTCTTCCATATCTTTGTAGGTTCAGAAACTAAATACTCTAACCCTGAATCTGCTACTAGGGTTACGACAGACTTGATTTCTTGATCAGCATCTTCGAAAGCACCGCGCACCAGCTCATATCCTTCGTTGACGTTCTCCTCTAGCTTAGGCGCCATTAGGGTTTGTAGAATTTGTCTTGAGAGAAGAGAGGTGTCGACACAGTAGTTTTGGTCTCGAAACTTTGAAAGCGTGTCGACAAACAAAGACAAAACCCTATTTATACCTGTCTAATTTTGAAGATGAACAGGCGGGACAGCTAACTTAAAATGTGTCGACACTGGAAATAAGTGTCGACACTGACTTATAATGTCTCGACACATATGTGTCGACACAAGTTTAGTCAACAGATTGTATGTGTCGACACTTGTTTAGGTGTCGACACAACATAACTCGACACATAGTCGAGACTTTACTTAGAAAATTCTGAGTAAAACTTAAGTGTCGACAGCACTCTGGATGTGTCGACACCTACTTGGCATGTGTCGACACTAACATTCTGAAGTGTCGACACCAACTTCCTAGATGTGTCGACACCTTTTTCCTGAAGTGTCGACACCATTTTTCTGTGTCGACATAGACTTGTCTATGTGTCGACACCTTTTTACTTAGCCAATTTCAATTCTGTAAACTTACTCTAAGTTTATCATTCCTAGTTCAATTTTGAATCTATTGAACTTAGCTTCTTCTAGGGGCTTAGTAAACATATCAGCTACTTGATTATCAGTTTTAACATATTCTAATAAAATATCTTCTCTTTCTACATGCTCCCTAAGAAAATGATATTTAATTTCAATATGTTTAGTTCTACTATGGGATACAGGGTTATTAGCTATTGAAATAGCACTTGTAGAATCACAGAAAAGTGGAGTTCTACTTACCTGAAATCCATAGTCCTCTAGCTGATGTTGTATCCACAGAAGTTGAGCACAGCAACTTCCTGCAGCCACATACTCTGACTCTGCAGTGGAGATAGCCACACTGGTTTGCTTCTTGCTACTCCATGAAATTAGTCTCCCACCTAGGAATTGACAGGTTCCAGTAGTGCTTTTTCTATCTTCTTTGCATCCTGCAATGTCTGCATCTGAATAACCTGTTAGATCAAAATCTCCATTCCTAGGGTACCAGAGGCCTAGATAGGGAGTGCCCTTTAGATATCTCAATATTCTTTTGACTGCTGTCAAATGAGACTCTTTAGGGCAGGCTTGATACCTTGCACAGACACATGTAGCATACATGATATCTGGTCTACTAGCAGTCAAGTATAATAGGGAGCCAACTATCCCTCTACACAAGGTTTCATCTACAGGTTTACCTGCATCATCCTTGCTAAGAGACATACTTGACCCCATAGGAGTCTTCATGGTACTGGATGAATCCATACCATACTTCCTTATGAGTTCTAGGGTGAACTTGGACTGACATATGGATAAACCACTTTCAGTCTGTTTAACTTGGAGACCCAAGAAAAACTTTAGCTCTCCCATACTACTCATCTCAAATTGACCTTGCATCAGTTTTGCAAACTTTTTGCAAAGGCTGCTTTCAGTAGACCCAAATATAATGTCATCTACATATATTTGGACTAGTATAACTTTGCCTCTAGATTCCCTAAGGAATAGAGTCTTATCTATTTTCCCCCTTGAGAACTTGTTCTCAATGAGGAAACTAGATATGATTTCATACCAAGCCCTAGGGGCTTGCTTTAACCCATATAATGCTTTCCTAAGTCTATAGACATGATGAGGTAGAGTTGGATCAACAAAACCTGAAGGCTGTTCCACATAGACTTCTTCCTTAAGATTACCATTTAGGAATGCTGACTTGACATCCATTTGGTAAACCTTGAATCCTTGATAGGTTGCATAAGCCAAGAACATCCTTATGGCTTCCAGTCTGGCTACTGGAGCAAAGGTTTGATCAAAGTCAATACCTTCTTCTTGCCTATATCCTTTAGCAACCAATCTTGCTTTATTCTTAATGATGACCCCTTGTTCATCCATCTTATTCCTGTAGATCCACTTGGTTCCTATTATATTGTGGTCTTTAGGTTTAGGAACAAGTTCCCAGACCTTGCACCTCTTGAACTGATTAAGCTCTTCTTGCATTGCTTCAGTCCATTGTGGATCCAGTATTGCTTCTTCAAACTTCTTAGGTTCAACTTGTGATAGAAAACTGGAGTAGATTGCTGCATTCATGTATCTGCTCCTGGTTTGTACTCCTTGTCTTGGATCTCCAATAATCTGCTCTACTGGATGATCTCTAAGATGCCTGTTGGCTGGAGGCATCCTAACTTCTGGTTGAACCTCTTCAGCATCTCCATCATGCTGTATTCCTTGAACTTCATCAGCAATTGGTACATGTAGTTCTCCCCCTGGACAACAGCTACTCTCCTCTACTTGCTGTCTTGCAGCAGGTACTTCTTCTATAGTAAGCTTGTCCATTTTCTTTGTTAAACCTGTGGGGCTGCATACAGTACTAGACAACTCATTGTTAATAAGTTTAGTCTCATCAAAAACTACATGCACAGATTCTTCTACAACTTGTGTAGATAAGTTGTAGACTCTATAAGCCTTACTATTATTGATGTACCCAACAAAAATTCCCTCTTGGGACTTGGCAGCAAACTTAGTCAAGTAAGACTTTCCATTGTTAAGTATGAAGCATTTGCAACCAAAGATCCTGAAGTAGGATAGGTTTGGTTTCCTGCCTCTCACAACTTCATAGGGGGTCTTGTTGAGCCCTTTAGTGATGGTAGCCCTATTTATAACATGGCATGCAGTATTAACTGCTTCAGCCCAGAAATACTCTGGCAGTGATGTATCACTTAATAGGGTCCTACCAGCCTCTATCAAGGTTCTATTCTTCCTCTTAGCAATGCCATTTTGCTGAGGTGTTCTAGGTGAAGAGAATTCTTGAAATATCCCAAAGTCTTCACATAGTTTTGTCATGCTATCAGACTGAAATTCAGTACCATGGTCACTTCTAATCTTGACCACTGTACTATTTAGTTCATTCTGAATTTGCTTGACAAAGCTATAGAAGACACTAGGTGTTTCAGATTTCTGTCTTAAGAAGAACACCCAGGAAAACCTTGAGTAGTCATCTACAACTACAAGGGTATAGACCTTCCTACCTAAGCTGTGAACTGGCATTGGACCAAAGAGATCCATATGCAAGAGGTACAAACACCTCACAACATCTTTGTTTCTATGCTTCTAAAGGTGGATTTAGTCTGCTTGCCCTTTTGACAAGCTGAGCAAATACCATCTTTAACACACTTAACTTGAGGACCATTCCTCACTAACTCTTTGCTAAAGAGTTTGCTAATAGTCTTGTAGTTAAGATGGGCAAGCCTCTTGTGCCATTTGACACATTGAGAGACTGTCTCATCAGCTACAAGACAAACTGGAGAACCATTGTTCTCAACCATAATGTCTAAACAGTAGACATTTCTTTTCCTATAACCAGTCAAAATGATCTCTTGATCAGTTGACCTCTTGATATGACAACCATATTTAACAAATGAGATGGTATACCCTACATCACTTAATTGACTTATACTTATTAGGTTGTGTTTCAACCCTTTAACATAAGCCACTTGAGTAATGGTAACCAAGTTGCTAGAAATGTTACCAAATCCTTTGATGATTCCTTTTTCAGAACCACCAAAGGTTACTTTTGGACCATCTTTGATTGGAATGTAGTCCTTTAGTAGTCCCCTAGTTCCAGTCATATGTCTGGAACATCCACTGTCCAAGTACCATGTTGGGGTATGGCCACTTGGACTCACCTGCAAAACAGATTAATTAACCTTAGAACCCAAAGAATTCTTGGGTCCTTGGTACTTGTTAGTTTGCAATCTGATAAAGCTACCTACTGGCTTTCCAACAGGTAGTTTGGTACTCACTTTGGCACTAGCATTATGCCAACAGTCCACTGCAAAATGGCCAACTTTGCCACAGCACCAGCATTCAAACTTATTGTACCTTTGCTTAGGTACTGTCTTTGCTGTCTTATCTACAGCAGACTTGTTGAATGTTGGGGCTTTGCCCTTGGACTTGGGCTTGGACTGCTCAGTCCTTGCAGGTCTAATAAAACCCAGTCCAGCCTTGCCTTTATGATGAACAAATTCATCAATTAAAGGTAGCACTGACTTAGGTTTAGAAAACCTAGCAACAAGCTCTCTCTCTTTCTGAAGATTGATCTCCAGACTCTTGATTTGATCATTCTTAAAGGTGATAGTCCCCATCTGAATCACTGTTATGTGTTTCAGCCTGGCTATCTCATTAAGCTTTTGATCAAATTGCTTCTCAGAATCTGTTACAGCAGCTTTTAGATCAGCAATTTCCTTTGCCTGACTTTTGGCAAGGGACTTGCTCTTCTTATAAGCTTGCAACAGCACTTGATATTCATCTATAAGCTGATGAATATCTACCTCAGACTCAGATACACTCTCATCACTAGATGATGATGAATCTGATTCTGTACTAGAACAAGAAACTGAACTTAGAGTTGAACTTTGTACCTTACTGGGTCCTGGCTGCTCCAGGATTTTGTCACTCTCAGTCAATGCCATCAGTCCTTGGCACTGACAGTCTTCTTGTTTATAAATAGACTCCATTATCTGCATGAATTCTTCTTCTTCTTCTTCAGCAAACAGCCCTATGTATGCCTCAGCATCAGACTCAGTTTCTGAAGAAGAGATATCTGATAGAGTCTTCTCCTTCTTGGCAACAAATGACTTTTCTTTCTTGCCTTTGAAATGAGTCTTTTTCCTGTCACTAGACTCTTTTCTCTTTTCAGGACAATTTGCAATAATATGGCCTTGTCTATTGCAGCAATAGCACACTATCTTAGAAACAGTTGTCTTGCTAGATTTAGTCCTCTTCCTGTCCTTCTTTGAGGCCTTTTTATTCTGATATAGGTCTTCTTTTCCTTTTGAAGTAGAAGGCCTTGACCTCCACTGTTTCTTCTTCAAGAATTTCTGAAAATGCCTAGTGAAGGCAGCAAAGTCTTCATCACTTTCACTGCTTTCAGATTTTGTACTGGCTGACTCATCTGACTCTGATTCAACTACCTTTGGAGGTGGAGTTAGTGACTTATTCCTGCACTTTCTGGAGGCTTCTGTCTTGAAGGCTATTGATCTTTCCTTGTGTTCAGTTCTTGTTGACTTCTCCTCCTCTTTCCTCACTGTCAATTGCATTTCATATGACAACAATTTGACAGTGTAGGTGGAGGAATTTCCCCCAACTTAGCCATTTCTCTAATGGCACAAATCTTTGTGTCCCAATCTTTAGTTAGGGACCTTAGGAACTTGTCATTTAGTTCATAATTGCTGAACTCTCTTCCATAAGACATGAGTTCATTCACTATTCTGTAGAACTTCTTATAGCACTCAGTTATGCTATCACCCTTTCCTTGTCTAAAACTCTCATACTCTTGATTTAGCAAGGATTTTCTATCTTGTCTAACTTCTTCAGAACCTTCCATATACACAATAAGAGTGTCCCACATCTCTTTGGCTGTCTTACAGTGTATAAGATTCTGAAATGTTGCATCATCTATGACACTCAATATAATGTTTTGTGCCCTCTTGTCCATGGTGGCTAGGACAATCTCATCCTTAGTCATCTCAGAGAAATCCTTTGGGGTTCTCTGATTTGCATCTAGAACAGATATCTTCATGGGCACATATGGCCCCTCCTTTACTGTGATGTATATCCTAGGGTCTGAGGCTTCCATAAACAGCCTTACCCTTTCCTTCCAGATCCCAAAGATCTCTTTCCTGCATATGGGCAATTTCATGGAACCCAATTCCTTGTGATTTTCAGAGGAACCCATGGTTCTTGATTTTCTTGAATCTGTATTTTGACTTAGACTGAATCTACCAATCTGGATCTCCTCAAACTATTAGTCCTTTTTGAGGAACCTCCCTCTGATACCACTTGAAAGATATAGTACCTAAACACCTAGAGGGGGGGTGAATAGGTGACCTAATCCTTTTTAAACTTTAATGGCAGCAAACAGTTATATCACAGAATCTACACTACTTTATCACAGCAATCACACAGCAAAACACAATCACAACACAGCAGACACAGTGTTTTATAGTGGTTCCCCAAGCTTTGGGTACATCCACTTTCCCCCTTCGCCTATCTAGCAGTGTACTAGATTCGGCCAAACTTCACCACTGTCTCAGAACCCAAACTGGTTCCTACACCTCAGGCCCAAGGCCTTACAACTCAGCTTTTCCACAAAGCCTACACTCAGCCACAAAGGCCTACACTCAGCCAACAAGGC
Source organism: Platanthera guangdongensis (assembly GCA_039583875.1). Lineage (NCBI taxonomy): Eukaryota > Viridiplantae > Streptophyta > Magnoliopsida > Asparagales > Orchidaceae > Platanthera > Platanthera guangdongensis. The sequence continues at coordinate 77,565,618 of CM077163.1, read as the reverse complement.
CTACACTCAGCCACAAAAGGCCTACACTCAGAGATTTCAATCTCCTACACTCAGGCTCTCAAGCCCTACCCTCAGCCTTTATAATTACAGGCTTACAATTCACTCAGATCCAAAGGATCCTACATGTTAAAAATGATTTACAAATAATAACTCAACAACTCAGAAACAAGAGAGGGGAGTTGAGAATTTCTTGATGAGTTCTTGGAAGAACTCAGCTGGATTCAATCTGACTTAGCTTTCTTCAAAGCTTCTTGAAAGTAGAACTGAATAAGAATGAATCCTCCTGCAGTTGATCCTTGATCTCTGCTTCTTAAGATCCAGAATAAATCTGAACCCTTATTCTCAGCCTAGTTCCAATGGCTGATTTCTTGGATGGAGCCCTCTCTCTCCAACTTCTTAGATCTGCACTTGGACGGCTAGATCTTCTTGATTTGATACTTGATCAATAACTCTGTGTACCACTTTAATAACTTGTTCAACAACAATCTGAATAACCTTAACCACGGTTTCTGTAAACTGTATGAGCCTATTTATAGGCCTTCTTCATGGTAACCGGCTGGTCCGGTCCATAACTGAATTCTGACATCTCTGACAGGTGCTGTAGACCGGCTGGAACGGCAGCTGTCAAGTCACTCAGTCAATTCTTGAAAATCTCTAACTGTCTGAAAGTGTCGAGACTTTCTGTCTTTAAGTGTCGACACTTATAGACCAAGTGTCGACACAAGTTGTGTAAGTGTCGACACAAGTCTACAAGGTGTCGACACAACTCCTTGTGTTGTAGATACTATGTCTCGACACAGATTCTTCTTCAGGTGTCGACACTAAAATTGAGTGTCGACACAAGTACTTGATCTTCTATCTTTTGCTGAATTCTTCTAAGTGTCGACACATCTCCTTTGTGTCGACACAACTTCTTGTGTTGAATCTGTTAAGTGTCGACACTACTTCTTGGTGTCGACACATAGTCTTCTATGTTGATACTTGCTGAGTGTCGACACAACTCCTTGTGTCGACACTTGATTCTTCTGTTGAGACTTCAGCTGAGTGTCGACACATTCCCTTAGTGTCGACACTTGTACTTAGAATATTTTGTTGATCTTGCTGTTCTTTGCTAAGTGTCGACACAGCTCCATGTGTCGACACTTTCTTCAAGTGTAGAGTCTTCAGCTGAGTGTTGACACATTGTTCTAGGTGTCGACACTTACTTCATGTGTTGATTCTTCTGTTGAGTGTCGACACATTGTTCTTGGTGTCGACACTTTAACTTAGTCTCTACTGACTTTTGCTGAGTGTCGACACAGCTCCTTGTGTCGACACTTTCTGGTGTAGACACAGTTCTTCAAGGTGTCGACACTGCTGTTAAGTGTCGACACTTTCTGTCTGCACTTTTCTTCACTGAGTGTCGACACAGCTCCTTGTGTCGACACTTTCTGTCTGGTGTCGACTCTGCATCCCAGGTGTCGACACAATGACTCCAAGTGTCGACACTGCTTGTCTGGGTGTCGACACAAGTCTTCTTAAGTGTCGACACTTTCCCTCTGGGTGTCGACACATGGACTTAGAAATTTTTGCTTCAGTCCTGCAAATACTTAACCTGCACAAGTAAACTCAACATTCATCAAATACATTATGATGTATATCATTGAGTTGGGTGAGGCTTCTTCAAATCATGTACATTTAACCAATATACCCAACAATTTGTCATTGAAGATGTAACTTCATCATCTTCCTGAGTCCTGGGCAATTGGAGTGTTTTCCTCAGATGCTTTTGGGTAAGTTTCATCTTGCTTCCTTGAATTGATGACTTAATCTTCAATCCAGTTGAATCCAAGGTTGCTTTTGTATATAATTCAAGAATTTTTGTCTTCCAGATCTTGGTAGGTTCAGAAACTAGATATTCAAAACCATTTTCTTGGATTAGGGTTATCATATTTATAATCTCTGTCACTACACTTTCAAAAGCATTGCAAACTAACTCATAACCTTCATTGATGTTGGTCTCCAACTTTGGCGCCATTGGTGACGAGAAATTTGAGGAGAAGAGAGATGAATGTTTGTCGACTCAAGGATTTGGTTTCGAAAATGTTGAGTGCTCAGTCGACAAAGTTATTCTGTGACCTATTTATTTGTTTGTCAACACAGAAGGTCAAAAGGCGGGGTAATAGATACTTAATGTATCGACACTGTAGAGATTGTGTCGACACACACTTCTATCGTCTCGACAAAGTCAGACAACACTATGTGTCGACAAAGTTTGTGATGTGTCGACACAGACTTCTTAATAGTCGACTCTAATATATGTGTGTCGACACAGACTTCTGTATGTGTCGACAGAACTATCTAAATGATAGAACCTCTATGTGTCGACACCAAACTCTGAGTTTCGACACCACTATATCAGCACTATTTTGTTGTGTCGACACAACTTATCTTAAGTGTCGACACAAATTACTATATGTAGACACAAATTTCCTTTTGTGTTGACATAAACTCCTATATGTCAACATTGATTTACTTAGTCAGATTTACCAAGTTATTCTAGGTTTAACATTCCTCATTCAATTTTGAAATAATTGAACTTAGTTTCATCTAGTGGTTTAGTAAACATGTCAGCAATTTGATTATTTGTGGTGACAAATTCCAAACAAATATCTTCTTTTTCAACATGCTCTCTAATGAAGTGAAATCTAATTTCTATATGCTTTGTTCTGCTATGTGATACATGGTTTTTAGTAATAGAAATAACACTTGTAGAATCACAAAATAGTGTAGTTCTACTTACCTTGAGACCATAGTCTTCAAGTTGATGTTGAATCCATAAAAGCTAAGCACAGCAGCTGCCTGCAGCTATATACTCAGACTCTACAGTGGAAATTGCCACACTAGTCTGCTTCTTACTGCTCCATGATACCAATCTAGAACCTAGAAACTGACATATACCAGTGGTGCTCTTTCAATCTTCTTTGCAACCTACAAAGTCTGCATTTGAAAAATAGTTTGTAGAAAGTCTCTATTCTTAGGGTACCAAAGACCAAGATTAGGTGTGCCCTAAAGATAACTCAATATTTTTTTGACTGCAGTATAATGAGATCCTTTAGGGCTTGCTTGGTACCTAGCATAGACACATGTAGTATACATAATGTCTAGTCTACTGGTAGTTAAGTATAGGAGTGTGCCAATCATCCCTCTATACAAAGACTCATCTACAGCTTTTCCTGCATCATCTTTGTCTAACGACATACTTGTCCCCATCGGAGTTCTCATGGTGGTGGATGACTCCATACAATTCTTCTAAATTAACTCCTTGGTGAACTTAAACTGTGATATGGACAAACCATCATCAGTATCTCTTACTTGGAGTCCCAAGAAGAATTTGATCTCACCCATACTACTCATCTCAAACTTCCCTTGCATAAGTTTTGCAAACTTTCTACAAAGGCTGTTTTCCGTAGATCCAAATATTATGTCATCAACATAAATCTGTACTAGGATCATCTTGCCATTTGACTCCCTAAGGAATATAGACTTGTCTATTTTCCCCCTTGAAAATTTATTTTCAATGAGGAAATTAGACAATGTTTCATACCAAGCCCTAGGGGATTGTTTCAAACCATATAAGGCTTTCTTAAGTCTATAAACATAATCAGGATAAAGTGGATCAACAAAACCTGAGGGATGATAAACATAGACTTCTTCTTTCAAATTACCATTTAGGAAAGCTGACTTGATATTCATTTGGTATACTTTGAAACCTTGGAAAGCAGCAAAGGCAAGGAATAGCCTTATTGCTTCCAATCTTTCCACTTGGCAAAAGTCTGATCAAAGTTAATGCCCTCTTCCTGTCTATAACCTTTGGCAACCAGTCTTGCTTTGTTCTTCACTATTATGTCATTTTCATCCAGTTTGTTCCTATAGATCCACTTTGTCTCAATAATGTTATGATCCTTTAGTTTTGGAACCAGTCCCATACTTTGCATCTTCTAAATTGATTCAGCTAGCTCCTCCTGCATTGCATCAATCCAGTTGGAGTTTTGTATGGCTTCTTCAAATCTCTTTGGTTCCAACTGTGACAGGAAACTTGAGCAAAGCACTGTGTTCATGTGTTTACTTCTAGTTTGCACACCTTGTCTGGGATCACCAATGATTTGGTGTGCAGGATGATCCTTTAGATTCCTTATTGCTGGAGGCATTCTATCAGCAATTTGAACTTCTTCAATTTCTTCACCATGCTGAACTTCATTGTCTTCAATGTCAGCTTGTGGACCTTGTACTCCCCCTGGACAACAACCATCATTTTCCACATCCTGCCTTGCAGTTTGGTCTTCATTAAGGGTCAGCATATCCAACTTTTCTTTTAAACCTGTTGAGCTACAAGGATTGCTAGACAACTCACTGTTAGTTAGCTCAGATTCATCAAACACTACATGAACAAATTCTTCTACAACTTGTGTAGTCAAGTTGTCGACCCTATATGCCTTACTATTGTTGTTGTACCCAACAAATATCCTATCTTGGGATTTGGCAGCAAACTTAGTTAGGTGAGACTTGCAAGTGTTAAGCACATAACACCTGCTACCAAAGATCCTAAAGTAGGATATGTTTGGTTTTCTGCACTTCATAATCTCATAGGGAATCTTTTTGTGGTTCTTAGTTATAGATGCTCTATTGAGAACATGACAAGCAGTATTTACTGCCTCAGCCCATAAATATTATGGGAGTGAAGTGTAACTTAGTAAAGTTCTACCAGCCTCAATAAGAGTTCTATTCTTTCTTTCAGCAATTCCATTTTGCTGAGGTGTTCTAGGTGAGTAGAATTCCTGATGAATCCCTAGTTCTTCACAAAACTTTGTCAAACACTCAGATTGAAATTCAATTCCATGGTCACTTCTGATTTTGACCACTGAATTGTTAAATTCATTCTGGATTTGTTTAACAAAGTTATTAATGACAGTAGGGGTTTCATATTTCTGCCTCAAAAAGAAAACCCATATAAATCTAGAATAATCATCTACTACCACAAAAGTATAGACTTTCCTACCTAGGCTATGAATTGGCATAGGACCAAATAGATCCATATGCAAGAGGTACAAACACCTCACAGAGTCTTTGGTATCAAGACTATGAAAAGAGGATTTGGTCTGCTTGCCTTTTTGACAAGCTGAACATATACCATCTTTTATGCACTTAAATTGAGGACCATTCCTCATTAACTCTAAACTATAGAGCTGCCCTATAGTCTTATAGTTCAGATGAGCTAGTCTCTTGTGACATTGGACACACTGAGATGCTTTCTCATCTGAAACTAAACATACAGGAGAGTTCATGTTTTCATAATCAAAATTTAAACAATAAACATTCTCTTTTCTATAACTAGAGATGATCACCTCCTGATCACTTGTCCTTTTGATCTGACACCCGTTCTTAATAAATGAAATGTCATACCCATGATCACTCAGCTGACTTATGCTTATCAAGTTATGTTTCAAACCTTTTACATAAGCCACTTGAGTGATTGTTATAGAACTAGAAGAAATATTACCAAACCATTTTATGACCCCTTTTTCTGATCCACCAAAGATCACTTTGGGTCCATTCTCTATTGGAGTATAGTCCTTTAACATTCTTCCTGTTCCAGTCATGTGCCTGGAATATCCACTGTCCAAGCACCATATAGGGGTATGACAACTTGGACACACCTACAGCAAATATAATTAATTTACCTTAGAACCCAAACTTTTATTGGGTTCTAGGTTCATGTTAGAATGAAACTTGATATCCTTACCAGCAACATTCCTCACAGGTAAGCTGACATTCTTCCTGACACTGGTGTTGTGTCAGCTATCCATGGCATAATGCACTATCTTACCACAACACCAACACTCATATCTATTATACCACTTTTTAGGTACAGTTTTAACAGCATTGCTGTCAGCTGTTCTTAACACTATTGGTAAAGTAGTTTTTTGCTTGAGTGCTGGAGTTACACCCTTGTCATTCAAAATTTCAGGCTTACCATAATAATGTATAATATCATGATCATATCTATTAGTTGACTGCCATACTTTTCTGAAGGAAATGGGGGGTTTGAAGGATAGAGGTTGTACTGGGGCTTTGCCTTTTTTTTTGGAATTGGCAGCCCTTGCACTTCCCTCAAAGCCCAATCCTGTCTTACCCTTTTTGGGAATAAAGTCATCAATTAAAGGTAAGACTGATTTTGGCATAGAGAACTTAGCCACCAGATCCTTTTCCTTCTGAAGTTTGACTTCCAGACATTTGATTTTATCATTCTTGAATGTAATAGTACCCATCTGAATAACAGTTATGTTTTTCAGTTTGGCTATTTCATTCATCTTTAGATCCAGTAATTTTTCTGAATCTAATGCAGCCAGCTTAAGATCAGTAATTTCCTTGGCCTATTCTTTATTAAGGATTCTGCTTTTCTTAAGTTCTTGCAGCAGGTCACCATATTCATCAATAAGTTGATGAACATCTCCTTCAGATTCAGATTCATCTATATCTCTTGATGCAGATGCTTATAATTCTGAACTAGTATAGTAGGTCCAGGCTGATCCTGGCACTGATCTTCTTCTGTCAAGACCATCAGCCCTTTACAACAATGTTCTTCAATTTCATTTACTGAGTCCAAAAATTTCAAGAACTAAACCTCTTTTGCATCATCTTCAGTTTCCAACATTCCTATGTATGCTTCAGCTTCAGCCTCAGCTTCAGAATCTGATGATGAAGAATATGACCAGCTTTTTTGCTTCTTTGCAACAAAAGCTTTCTCCTTCTTGCCATTATTTTTTTAGTTTCTTCTTATCATTAGATTCTTTCCTTTTGTCAGGACAATCAGCTACCACATGTCCAGTCCTGTTGCAGCAATAACAAACAATCTTAGTTGAAGATAATTTACTAGGTTTAGAACTATACCTGTCCTTCCTAGAGGATTTCTTTTTCTGATAGTAATCATCCTTGGATTGTGAAGAGGATGGCTTGGAACTCCACCGTTTCTTCTTCAAAAACCTTTGAAATTATTTTGAGAAAGCTGCTAAGTCTTCATCACAATTTAGACTATCTGATGTGTTACTGTCAGGACTTTCTAAAATAACTTATGCAACTTTCCTAGGAGGTGATTGAGACATCCTCCTATCCTTTCTTATGGCTTTAGTCTTGAAAGCCACTGACTTATCTCTGTAATCGACTTTATTACTTTTCTCCTCCTCCTTTCTGACCATCAGCTGCATTTCATATGAAAGTAGTTTGCCAAATAAAGTTGGAGGTGAAATTTCTGCTAGTCTGGACACTTCCCTAATGACACATATCTTGGTATCCCAGTCCTTAGTTAATGATCTCAAAAACTTATCATTTAACTCATATGTACTGAATACTCTTCCATATGACATCAATTCATGAACTATTTTGAAGAATTTCTTTTAACATTCAGTTATGCTGTCTGTTTTAGATTGTCTAAAACTTTCATACTCCTGATTCAGCATAGACTTTTTGTCTTCTCTCACCTCTTCTGAACCCTCCATGTAGACAATCAGTGTGTCCCACATTTCTTTGGAGGTCTTGCAGTGAATTAAATTTTGAAATGTTGAATCATCTATGACACTGACTATTATATTCTATGCTCTCTTATCCATAGTAGCCAAGATGATCTCAACCTTTGCCATTTCAGAATACTCCTTTGGTGTCCTAAGATTTCCATCAAGAACTAAAACTTACATTGGGATAAATGACCCTTCTTTGACTGTCATGTAGATTCTTGGATCTGAAGCTTCCATAAACAATTTAACTCTTTCTTACCATATGCCAAAAATCTCTTTCCTGCATATAGGTAACTTCATAGAACCAAATTCCTTATGATTCTGAATGGAACACATTTTGCCCAATAGATTGCTGCCTTGGAGATCTACTCAGACTGTTAGGTATATTCTTTGAGTAACCTCCCTATGATACCACTTGAAAGAATTGGTTTCAAGATGTTCTAAACACATAGAGGGGGGGGGGGGGTGAATAGGTTTAATTCTTTTTCTGACTTAGGCAGATAATTCTAACTAGTTTAGCAATGTATTCAGCAGAAAATACAACACAACATTCACATACACAGCATTCACAGATTGCACACCAGTTTTATAGTGGTTCCCCAAATGATGGGTACATCCACTTTCCCCCTTCTCCTATCTAGTAGTGTACTAGATTCAGCCTAACTTCCTTCCTTATTCTCACATCCACAAATCTTACAGCTCAGAACTAAGAATGGTTCCTACAACTCAGAGTGAATCCACACTCCTACAACTCAGGCACAAGCCCTACCTAAGCCTCTTCCATAGGCCTATAACTCAGAATGACACCCCACTCCTACAACTCAGACAATAGACCTACCTCAGCCTCTTTCACTGGCCTACAACTCAGGGAACAGATTCCCCTACCTCAGGCACTCAGTCCTACCTCAGCATTTATAATTTAGGCTTACAACTCAGAGATGTAAATCTCCTACACTCAGATCTATCACAGATCCTACAAAAATTATTGATGAAAAGATGTTGATATCTTCAACTAGATGGAGAGAGAATTGGTTGAAGGATTCTTGATCAGTTCTTAATAGAACTGATTTTTTAAGGATCAACCTGTCTTAGCTTTCTTCAAAGCTTCTTGAATCTGAACAAAGTAGGGTTGATCTTCTTGATGTTAGAGTTGATCTTCAATCAGCTTCCTTCAGAAATTAATCTGAATTCTTCTTTAGACTTGATCTGAATTCTTCAGGCAGACTGTTCGGAATCAGCCTTCACTGGACGAGAACTCCTCTCCTTTTTTTTCTCTCTCTACAATTTGTTGACTGTTTCTTCTTTCTCTTCTTCTGGATTCTCAATACTTCAAAGATTCTAATTGATTGGCTTGATAAACATTTCTCTGTTCTGTATGTGTTGTTCTTCTTGTTGTTGTTTCTTCCATTATTGATAGAGCATATCTATATATAGGCTTCAACCATGGTAACCGGCTGTTCCGGTTTCAAACAGTCTTCTGAGACCTCTAACAGATGTGACAACAATGTCAGTAATGATAGCTGTCAAGTCTTCAGTTGTATTACTTCAGCCTTCATTGGACTTTAACTCAGCAGCAGAGAATGTCGACTAAATACTTCATGTGTCGACACGCATAGTCCATGTGTCGACACAAGTCTTGTTGTTGTCAACACAGCTTCACTTTTACTTCTCGACACAGCTTCTGTGGAATTTGTCGACACAAGTCCCGTGTGTTGACACAAACACTCCTTGTCATGACAAAGTTGGTGTCGACAGAATTCTGGTGTGTGTCGACACAAGTTCTGTGTGTCGACACAGTCGATGTCGACAGAATTCTAGAATATGTCTACAGCTTCTCTGTGTGTCGACATAACTCCTGATAATGTCGACACAATCCGACCCTTAGTGTCGACACAGAGTTGTCGACAGATTTTCTGTGTGTCGACACAAATTCTGGGTGTCGACACAATCTGGCCCTTAGTGTCGGCACAGAGTTGTCGACAGATTTTCTGTGTGTCGACACAAATTCTGGGTGTCGACACAATCTGGCCCTTGGTGTCGACACAGCCATTCCCAAGTGTCGACACTTGTACTTATAGAATTTTCCTTTCCATTTACTTAACCTGCACATGATAACTCAACACAACATCAAATACAACTTGATGCATATCATTGAGTTAGGTGGGGCTTCTCCAAATCTGTTACACATTTTCCAATGTACCCAACACTATTCGCCACCTGAAGAAAATCAATTCATCCATCTTCTCATGATGGGATAGGAGAATATTGAGGACAGGGGGAGCCAGAGATCTGCCTGAGGCAGAGGAAGAGGAAGTATCAGTGAGATTCCTGATAGACTAAGTGCAAGAATGGAGTGGGAGCAAAGATTTATCATATTACTGTTGTTGAGGTAGTGCTCGATGAGGCTGAGAATGAGATAGTAGATGATGATGTTCTGTCCGCTATTGATATAGAGGATGATCCTATTGCTACTGTTTTTGATGATACTAGTGATGGTTTGGATGATTCTGCTGATGATCTGAGTGCAAATCCCCCTACCCCTACAAATGTTCTAGCTGAAGAAATACCGTCTACCAGTGCAGATGTATCTATTTTGAAATCAATAGAAGCCTTGATGGCCTAACAGTAAGCACATTTTGATCGATCTTTGAAGAAAGTGATGAAGAAAGTCAAAGAAACGGAGAAAGACTTGACTAACAGCCTTGCAGCTATCAAGGTGCATTTTGATAAGCTAGATGTATGGCTGGATTCATGCTTTTTGCATGGTGGCCAAGCAATTGTTCACTCTATGACAGGGCTCAAAAGTAATTTAACCATTCTTTAGAATGTTGACGCAAATGCCAAAACAGTTATTACTACCCAGAATGCAGGCATTGACTACTTTGACAACCAAATAGTTTACTAATTCAATGTCATAGCAAACACGGTACTGGAAGAAGTCAAAAAGGGGGAGGATGTGCTGAAAGCTAAGGTAATAGCCTTTGAAGCCTCCATGGTGGAAAACTTCAAGTGGGTCAATACATACAATTCTGATAATTTCAGGTTGCTTCATAATGTCTCATTTGTGGGCAAGGTCAGACTCAAGATAAAATTCCAGAACTTGCAGTGCCTGCTCTAGTAGATGTTTCTGTTAGTCCTGCTCAGGATTATTCTCAGTACTAGACAGACACTCAGGATTTTCATTAGTTTGAATCGGATACTGCTGCTGCTGCGAATCTAGAAGTTCAAATAGTTGAAGACATACCTCAACCAGGAAAGAAAAGGAGAAAGTGTGGTGAAGGCCTGTCTGCTGTCAGGTTTGAACCTAAAAGAGAAATGGCTGAGGTGTGGAGTCCGATTTCAGAGAGTATCATTCTGGAGACATTCAAGATTGTGTACTTGGCTAATGAGAACAGATGGGATTACTATAGCTCAGATAAATGACAGAAGTATGAGGTATCTTGCGCCAAAATAATATTTTTTTCAGAAAATATAATTTTGATGATTTGAATGTGCCTCCAGCTCCGCCAAGATATTATCCAAAGCCGAAAGCTTATTTTGCAAGCCAAAGTCAGAAGAGCAAGGGCAAACAATCCTGATAGTTTCTTTCATGATTGATATTTGTAGACAATGGTTGCCCTAATTTAGAACTCATATATATATATATATATATATATATATATATATATATATATATATATATATATATATATATATATATATATAGAGAGAGAGAGAGAGAGAGAGAGATAGAGAGAGAGGGAGAGAATTTAATGTTTTGTTTGGCAATGATGTTTATTCTTAATTTCATGTCTTGTTTTTCTATGCTTTATTATTATTATGTGTAAAACTCGCCTTAGCTTGTAGGGTTCTGACATCTTCAAATAAGGGGATATTGTTGGGTATTGTATCCACAATATCCCTAATTTGAAGAAGGGTCCCTAAAGATAAGATGAATTGAGTTGTATTTGATTCTGTGTGTTTTAGCTATGTACTTACAGGACTGTATTTCTAAGTACAACCCAATGTCAGGTTACACTGGGTCATGAAGCACAGGACTATACAATGTAATCCAACATTGTGTAGCTCAATATGTTGACTCACGTATAATCTCTCTATTGGGGTGTACTTCTATCTAAAGTGCATTAGAAGGATCAAGGATGGACGAAGAGTGGAAAATGGAAGACTAGAATTTTACCCATGTAAAATTCGTTGAGTATCGTAAGGGATATTCGTCAAATTCATCAAGTATACTCGTTGATACTCATCAAATTCGTCGTGTATACCTACAAGCACTCTGAAAGTGAGGGATAGATACAGTTTACTCTAGAAGGGGCGGGGTGAATAGAGTATAAAAAATGTTTAGATTTATTGCAGAATTAAAATATAGGTACTTATATGAAAAAGGTAAAAGTAAGAAACTATCACAGCACAATGCACAAAGAAAACACAAGCAATCCAGACGACACAAGAAATTTTATAGTGCTTCCCCAAATCTGGGTGCATCCACTCTTCTACCACACTGGTAGGAATCCACTTAGGTTTTTGATCAGGTGCCCTATCACCACAAGATCTGCTTCAGGTAGATCTGGAAATCCCTTCAGGCTTTTGATTAGGTGCCTAAAACCCAATAGGTTTTTGATCAGGTGCCCTATCACCACGGAGTTTACTTTTGAAGGGAGTAAGAACCTGATGCATGTAAATCGACAAGCACACCAGTCGCACAAGTAATAAAGTTTGGGAATAAATCCCCGAGTATCGGTCTCTTGAGGAATGCAATTAGCATAGAGAGACTACTGTTCAGAAAATATTGTTATGAGGGTTATACTTAGAAAAAGAGTAAAAAGGGGACTTGAGAGATTGTGGTTGTTTGATCTAATAAACTAATAAACGCTATGTGGGTCGAAGGCACCGCTTCGCAAGGTGAAGTGAGTGGTTCGGCCGCGATGCCGAACTTCGGTTGGGCGTGTAACACCCCCTATCCGTCGCATAGCATATAACAGTAGGTCCGGTCGGGGCCCGACGCCATATACCACAGACAGACCGGGTGGTTACTTAATGGAAACCATCCAACCAATCATAACATCCTACACAGAGCATTCTAGCGGAAGCAGTTTTATAAGTTACAATTAAAAGAACCCAGCAATAAGCATGAATGTCCACTAACAAGCCACAAAGGATTGAAGTACATACACCAGTACTGGCCTTAAGGCCTTACAAATGGTTTACTCTTATTACATGTTTTCCACACCACGGCACGCAGGCCGGTCATACATGAGCAAAAGCAAGTAAACACTCAAATTAGGCCTTCGAGAGCTGGCTTCGCAATTTGGGCTTTAGCCCGCTATTGTCCGCTTGGTCCAGCAGCACCTGCAAGCAACAAACCACCGCACGGTGGCAAACAAAAGCAACAATCAGTAATGCTGACCAAATTATAACGATCCCGCCCCCAATTCGGGGCGGCGATGCTCCTTCCCTGCAGTTTATTAGCATAACCAAGCAGTATATAAATGGCGTTTGCACGCACGACCACACGCCCCGTGCACTCAGGGCACCTTCTCGGTGAACCGGCCAATGTCAAGTCAATTTAAGCCATAGACATTCCGATCTCACCACCACCACTTTGACGGCCAAACATATGAGCATTTTGTCTTCCCGGCATTGGTCACGTCAATTTAATCCATAGACCGTCGAATACTCTCATCTATGCCAACGTCTCTAACCGAACGACATAGAATGGGTACGGATCCATCTAACCCGTGCTCACATCGTAACGTTAATTTAAAACATATGCACAGGTTAAACTTCTCCCGAGTCCCGTTTCCATCACAAAATCACATAACCCGGTTATGTTCAAGTTGGCTCCCAGACCACCAAGTTGGCAAGATCACGCATGCACCCAGTTTTCTGGGTGCACCTTAGGGTTAATCCCCAAGTCTCCCTGTTGCAATCTACCACGTAGAAAACCCTAAAAACAAACATTCGCACGAAGTCTTCGCCGGCATTTATGCAATGCAACATCACCGATCCAGACCAACATGTCCGGATAGGTTGCACACACCATGCCTATGTCCGTTCTCGATTACGGACTCTATATAATGGGGACTTCACATATATATCCGAAGGAACGCCTCCAACTCACCGCAAACTCACGAGACCGGGCTTCCTATGCAAAAGAAGTAGAGCTTCACATGCTCAAGTAGAGAATCGTTACCCTAGCGTTCTTCCTTGGCACCATGGAAATGTAAGCAGATGAAAAGCACAGCACTCTCTTTGACTCCATAGATCCGAAGTCGGTTCGCGATTTGGAGCTCCGAAGCTCCGCCGGTGAACGGATCTAGGCTTATTCTTCCTCCTTTGCTCTCCTCTCTCTCAATACTTTAGAAAGAGAACTTATCAAGTGAAATGAGGGTTTCAAGGGTCTAATCCCGGGTAAATCCAAGCACTAACATCCCCCAGCCGTCGGATCCCGAATTAAAGAAACGAACGGCCACGATCCAGATCTAAAATGCAGAATCTGGGCCGAACACGGCCTATGACATGCCCGTGTCCATGGTCATGTCCCTCATTCGCCGTCAAAATCAACTCATCTTGAAAAATAAACGGGCATCCGACATGCCCGTGTTCAACCTAACACGCCCATGTTCCAACTGACACGGCCGTGTGGTTGGCCGTGTGCCCCCATTGACACAGCCCTGAAAACTGAAAAAAACCTGAGACTCACACAGGTGTTGGACACGCACGTGTCCAATGTGACATGCCCGTGTCAAACCCGAACACACTTGGTCTCCAGGACATGTTAACTGTCTCGACACTTCGTCAAGCAAAGTTCATCGACCACACGACACGGCCTTAGACACGCCCGTGTCCTAGGCCGTGTGCCTTGTCTCAACACATCGTCGAGCGAAAATGTCGACTCCCAAGCCGATCGTCGACACGGGCTCGACACGCCCTAAGACAGGCCCATTGTAACACCCTAGTTTTGCAAGAGGGTCAGTCTGCAGTTCTGGAAGTTTTTGGGTTTCTGGCAGGAGGCACACGGCCTGCGACACGAGCGTGTCGCAGGACGTGTCGAGGCCGTGTCGACACTCGGCCCAAGTGTCGACACTTTTCGCTCGACAATGTGTCGAGAGAAGGGCACACGGCCTGCGACACGGGCGTGTCGCAGGGCGTGTCGAGGCCGTGTCGACACTCGGCCCAAGTGTCGACACTTTTCGCTCGACAATGTGTCGAGAGAAGGGCACATGTCCTGCGACACAGGCGTGTCACAGGGCATGTCGAGGCCGTGTCGACACTCGGCCCAAGTGTCGACACTTTTTGCTCGACAATGTGTCGAGAGTAGGGCACACGGCCTGCGACACGGGCGTGTCGCAGGGCGTGTCGAGGCCGTGTCGACACTCGGCCCAAGTGTCGACACTTTTCGCTCGACGTGTGTCGAGACTGGGGTACACGGCCTGTGACACGGGCGTGTCACAGGGCGTGTCCCTCTTGGTCGACGATCTTCGCTCGATGTTTTTCCGCAGTGTCGACACAAAGCCTGTCGACGGGTGCCGAGACTTGGCACACGTCTTGGGACACGGGCATGTCCCCGGACGTGTCATCTCTCGGGTTGGTTTCGGGGCTGTGGCGATGGAGGCACACGGCTGGCCACACGGCCGTGTCACTGGGGACACGGGCGTGTCGGGTGGAACACGGGCATGTCGGATGCCCGTGTGCTGTTCCAGGCGCGTCGATTTGAGACGGCGAATAGGGCATACGGCCCTGGACACGGGCGTGTGCCAGGACGTGTTCGGCCCAGGTCTTTTATTTTCCAGGCGGATTGTGGCCTTTCTTTCCCAGATTTTGGGATCTGACGGTTCAGGACTGTTCTTGGGGAGTTAAGTCCGAGAGTAGGGTTTGAAACCCTCATTTTCTTCTCCAAGCTTTCTCTTTCAAGATCTAGAGAGAAGTGAGAACAAGGAAGAAGGAGAAGGAGAGTTTGGGCTGTAGGAAGAGTTTCGGTGCTCCAAATCGCGAGCCGAGTCCGGATCCGTGAAGCTTAGATCGTTGCGAAGATTTCCATCCGGCCATTTTGCCATGGCAAGGAAGAGGAGTCGGAAGGTAACGACACCTCTCCTCTCGGTCTTAGGATGCATGTCTTAGCATCATTTATTATTTTCTTTCTTTCTAGTTTTTGGGCACCAAACTCTCAAATGAGAGGGGTTTTGGTTTGCCATGGTTCAAGAGGAACCTCCGGGTTGATTGAGTCCATCCCCGGCATATTTTGCATTAGAGATCCGCTTCGCTAGTGGATTAGGCATGGTGGGTGAAGCCGTAGTCGCGACCGTTAGTCCGACTCGGTGATGTTGCATACGAACCTAGGGATTCGTAGAGATTCCGTTGCGGCAAGAAGCCGTTTGTGATGTGGTGGTGATTTCCCTTTTGTTTGAAAGAGTACGTGTAGTCGGAACCGGACAAGGTTAGCTCCTCGTGGCGGTAGATGGTTTCCTTAAGGGACAAGGTTAGCTCCGTATGAGTTGGAGATGGTTTCCTTGGTGGACAAGGTTAGCTCCGCACGAGTTGGAGATGGTTTCCTTGATGCGCGGGAACGCTGCAGTACAAAGGAGGGATCATGGTGATTTTAGTCTTGGATTGTGATGTGCCAAGGCGTGGCTATGTCTCCGTGGTCGGCTGGCTATCCCGTGACATGTGCGTCATGTGTGGAGAGTCTCCCGGCGAGACTAGTCCCCTTCCGTGAGACTGACGAGAATGCCAAGCTTGGGGCAAGCCCGGGCATTGAGGCCATGAGCGAATCGGTCAGTCTGTGTTTGTTGGAATCCTGACATGAGACGTCAGAGCTTGCAGGCAGGCCCGGGGCTAAGCCCTCGAGCGGGTGGGGCCTTGGCAAGAATTCCTTGTGGCGGCCTGTGTGCCGTTTGAGGGAGTTGTGTCTCCCTTAGTGTTTGTGGCTTTAAGCCAATGGGGAAATGTGAGTACCCAAATGTTGTGATGTTGTGCTAGATGCATACGCAGTAGGGTGCCTTGGGCGAAGCCCGAGTGTTGCATACATGTTGCATAGTAGGCCCTTTTATTACATGCTCAACCAGTAGAGAACGTGTTTGATGATTGAGACATCCAAGCCTGTTTAATGTTTTTCTATTTATAAATGTTTATATTGCATACGAAGTGCTGACTTGTAGGTTGGAGGGTTCCCCGGGGTCCGTTAGGGGAGGCCGGGAGGAGATGTGTTGTTACACAGTTTGAGGTCAGCCTTTGCTGACCCATGTTACTAATAATTTTTACAGGGCAAGGATCGCATGCAGGAGCTAGCACGTCGGCCAGAAAGGCCTAAGCCCCATGAAGTGTTTCCCTCTTTTGTAGCACTACATTTATGATGATGTTTGTTTGTGACTCTTTTGTCCGGCTTGCATGCCGAGGTAGACTAGGAGTGCTGAGCACATTCATGATTGATGTATTATTTTTTTTCTTTCGGACACTTGATGTAAGGCCTTAAGGTCATTTGTTTTACTCTTTAGTGGTGGATAACTTCTAGTCCTGTTTTGTTTCCGCTGTGTTGTGCTAAGAGTTTTGAGTGTGGGTAGCTATATTAACTTTTAATACTAAAGCTGTGGCGTCCGTATGTTGTGGGGACCCGGCCGGACCCATATTATACGTTGATTACAGGGGAGGTGTTACATTTTGGTATCAGAGCCAGGTTGGATTCAAGGTCAAAGCGTATAGAAGTTATCCACATAAGAGTAACGCGGGACCATGAGTGTCTTTATGTTTAAGTCTTGAGATTTGAGACTGAATCCATGTTTCTTGTTTCGTGAAGAGTGCAAGCGACGAGGCGGGAACGTCGAGAGCAAGAGAAGAGATTTCGGCGAGCAGTGCTACTGCTCCAGGTCTTTTGGGCACGGGCGTAAACCCGGCCGACTTCTATCGCATGCTTGCAGAAGCGATGGTGGCAGCTCAGGCTGCGGCAGCAGCTCAGGTGGCAACCCCTGCCACACCGGACACGGCGACTGCCGTGCCAGGCGGATAAGCCAGGCTAGTGGAGCCTTTGGCAGAGAGGGTAGTTGTCGGACATGGAGACCGGCACCTGAAGTATTTCCTAAGTTTCCATCCCCCGTCATTCAAGGGAGCTGGTACTCCAACGGATGCAGATGACTGGTGGGTTCGCATTCAAGAGCTGTTAAGGGCGGCAGAGACGCCAGAGGAAAAGAAAGCTGAGTTTGCGTCGTTCATGATGAAAGGAGACGCCAAGTTGTGGTGGGTGAGCCATAGAGGCCGCCAGTTCCCGGGGCGCACCCCGTCAGTGGAAGAGTTTCGGGATGCTTTTCTTAAGAGGTATATTCCAGTTTCAACACGGTTGGCACTGCAGAGGCAGTTTCTGCATCTAATGCAGCGAGACAAGACAGTGGATGAGTACGTGCAAGAGTTCACCCTTTTGGGTCATTATGCGGGAACGACAATGGCGAATGATGTAGAAAGGGATAACCTCTTCTACCAGGGGCTGAGGGAGAACTTGAGACAACCCCTCATCTCCATGAAGGGAGCCGGATTCAATGAACTAGTTGAGGCTGCCAGGATTTTGGAAAGTGATTTGGAGCGAACCCAACGCCGTAAGGGTTTTACTCCCAAGCAAGGGGAAGGGAAGCCTTCCCAATCTCATGGAAAGTCTGATGGGAGTAGGTGGAGGAAGAAGCCTCACACTTCCAGATCTAGTGAGAGGAGCAACTGGACGCCTGGGGGTTCCCACTCTAGGGGACCGCCGACGTGCTACAATTGCGGGAAGGTTGGGCATATAGCCCGTGCTTGTCAGCAAGGGGGAGCGGGGAAAGAGGCAAAGCAGGAGCAGACTGTGCGCTCCGGCCCCAGTGCTACAGAGAAAGGAAAGATGGCGGAGTCGAGCGCTTCTCGGTTCCAACCGGTGCAACCAAGGGCCTACAACCTTGGACATCAAGAAGCGATCCGCCAGACCGATGTGGTGACAGGTATGAAGAAAATTTAAGTTTAAATTTTGTGCTTCATCCTTTTAGACTTTTGTGTGATGTCTATGTTGTAGGCTTCGTGTTAGTTTCCGGATACCCCACTAGGGTATTGTTTGATACGGGAGCATCGCACTCCTTTCTTGCGGAGAGCTTCATCCGGAGAATAGGAGTTGAGTCTTTCTCGGCGGACGCGGAGTTGAAAGTGCGTATGCCCAATGGGTCATCCATGACCACCGGGGTCAAAGGGCGCATCTGTTGGGAGCTAGACGGAGTTGACTTTGTTTTGGTAGCGGCGATTTTGCCATTGGTGGAGTTCGATATCATCTTGGGCATGGACTGGATCGCAGAGCAGCCCGCCAGTATTGATTGCCTTTCTAAGGTGGTGACCTTAAGGAGAAAAGGGCAGGCAGAAGTCAAATTTGAGGGCCTTTGTGGAGTGGCTTGTTCCCTGATTTCGGCCATGCAGTTGGTGCAGGCGGTTAACCATGGTGGTGTAGCGCTTGTAGCGTTATTGGAGGTTCGTCTCTCACAGTTGTCTATTGATGAAGTGCCCGTAGTGGCAGAGTTCAAGGATGTGTTTTCGGAAGAACTTCCTGGAGCGCCTCCTCGGAGGGAGATCGATTTCTCGATCGAGTTAGTGCCGGAGGCTAGGCTGGTGTCACGTCCTCCGTTTAGGATGGCACCAAAGAAGTTGGCTGAACTTAAAGTACAGTTGCAGGAATTGTTGGAGCAAGGGTATATCAGACCCAGTTCTTCACCATGGAGTGCGCCGGTGTTGTTTGTAAAGAAGAAAGACGGTAGCATGCGGCTATGCATTGACTACCGAGAGCTGAATAAATTGACCGTCAAGAATAAATATCTGATTCCTCGGATAGATGACTTGTTTGACCAATTGGTAGGGTCAGTGGTGTATTCAAAATTAGACTTGAAGTCAGGCTATTATCAGTTGCGAATTCGGGATGAGGACATACCCAAGACTGTCTTTGGTACAAGGTATGGACACTTTGAGTTTACGGTGATGCCGTTCGGGCTGACGAAGGCACCATCTGTGTTCATGGATCTTATGAATCGGGTATTTCGGGAATACTTGGATTCTTTTGTGGTTATCTTCATTGACGACATTTTGGTGTATTCCAAATCGCAAGTGGAGCATGAGACGCACTTGAGAATGGTTCTGCAAGTATTGAGGGAGAATGAGTTGTATGCAAAATTCTCCAAATGCGAGTTCTGGTTGGAGAAGGTGACATTTTTGGGTCACGTGATTAGCGGGGAAGGGGTGGCAGTGGACCCAACAAAAGTTGAAGCCATTAGAGATTGGCCGGTCTTGAGGACCGTGGCGGAGGTCCGAAGTTTTCTTGGGCTAGCCGGGTATTACAGAAGGTTCGTGGAGAAATTTTCGCGGATAGCTCTACCCCTCACCTCACTCACACGTAAAGATCATAAGTTTGTGTGGACTCAAGAGTGTAGTCAAGCATTTGAGGCACTGAAGGAGAGACTAATGGCGGCTCCAATCCTAAGTCTACCGCAAGGGACCGAGGGATTTCAGATTTTCAGTGACGCATCGGGATGCGGCTTGGGTTGCGTTTTGGTGCAACATGGGAATGTGATAGCTTTTGGGTATAGACAGTTGAAGCCTCATGAGAGGAATTACCCCGTCCACGACTTGGAGTTGGCGGCGGTAATTTTTGCGTTGAAAATATGGCGGCATTATGTTTATGGTGCAAAGGTGGAGATCTTCACGGATCACAAAATCTTGAAGTATCTCTTAGATCAAAAGGACTTGAACATGCGACAACGCAGGTGGGTTGAGTTTCTTGGAGACTATGAAGTGGCAATTCAGTATATGCCAGGTAAAGCCAATGTGGTGGCTGATGCCTTGAGTAGGAAGTACTCAGGACAAGGGAATTGGATCGAAACTCATGATGAGCGGTTGGTGCAGGAATGGGAGTCCCTTGGTTTGGAATGCGTTGCGAAAGGCGAGTCCAGCGTGGCTCGGTTGAATTGGATTAAGGTGCAGAACGACTTGTCCGATCGCATTCGGGAAGCGACTCGGTTGGATGCGGAGTTTCAACCTTTTGTGTTGGAGGCTCAAACGGGCGAGAGCAGCGCTTGGGAGATGATCGATGGGATTCTGAGGAAGGACTGAAGGGTTTGTATACCGCAGTTCGGAAAACTCCGTGAGGAGTTGAAGTTTGAGGCTCACTTCACAAAGTACTCCATTCACCCGGGCAGTACAAAGATGTACTTGGATATGAAGAAATCCTTTTGGTGGCCGGGGTTGAAGCGGGACGTAGCGTTGTATGTGAATCGTTGCCAGACCTGTGCCTTGGTGAAGGCCGAGTGTCAGAAGCCGGGAGGGTTCCTGAAGCCCCTTCCAATCCATGAATGGAAATTTTATGACATTTCCATGGACTTTGTGCATGGTCTGCCTAGATCGCAGCAGGGTAATGACGCTATTTGGGTGATCGTGGATCGCCTAACCAAGGTGGCTCACTTCATCCAAAATCGGAAAGAGGACAGCATGGAGAAGCTGGTGGAGTTGTATGTTCGCAACATTGTGCGATTGCACGGAATTCCTAAGAGCATAGTCAGTGATCGAGATGAACGGTTTACGTCTAAGGACTGGAGATTGGTTCAGAAGAGCTTGGTCACGAAGCTAAAGTTCAGTACGGCGTTCCATCCTCAAACTGATGGGCAAACGGAGAGAACGAACCGTACCATGGAGGATATGCTGAGAATGTGTGTTCTTGACTTCGGCAAGAAGTGGGAGGATCACCTCTTCATGGTGGAATTCGCGTACAATAACAGTTTTCAAGCAAGTATAAAGATGGCGCCATACGAAGCCTTGTATGGGAGGCAGTGTCGAACACCAATGTCTTGGGCAGAGGCGGGAGACACCAAAATTTTGGGAAAAGAGGTGGTAGTGGACGCTTGTGAGTTGGTACGGACCATTCAAGAGCGTATGAAGGTGGCGCAAGACCGACAAGCAAAATACTTTAATGCTCGTCACCGGAAGTTGGAATTTGCGGTAGGTGATTGGGTCTATTTGAAGATCAAACCATTCAAAGGCGTCTCACGGATTCGCCGACTCAAGAAGTTGAGTCCAAGGTTTTTGGGCCCTTTTGAAGTTATTGAACGGGTGGGGAAGCAGCTTATCGGTTGGCGTTGTTCGCGGAGCTGAGTGGGTTGCATGACGTATTCCACGTCTCCGTTTTAAGGAAAGCCTTGGTGGAGGATAGCGTGGTGATTGAGCCGGCATCGGTGCCGAATGAGGAAGACTTGAGGACGCGAGTCCTCCCAATTGCTATAGAGGATTCGGAGACTCGGCAGTTGCGGAATAAAGAAGTTAAACTCGTGAAAGTTCGTTGGGACAACTGCGGTCGTGAGGAGTTTTCTTGGGAGCGAGAACAGGCCATGCTAGAAGAATATCCAGAACTCTTCATGTCAGGTACAATTTAAGTTTTGTACCCTTTTGATCTGAAATTTCGGGACGAAATTCTGTTAAGTGGGGGAGAGTTGTAACACCCCAGTTTTGCAAGAGGGTCAGTATGCAGTTCTGGAAGTTTTTGGGTTTCTGGCAGGAGGCACACGGCCTGCGACATGGGCGTGTCGCAGGGCGTGTCGAGGCCGTGTCGACACTCGGCCCAAGTGTCAACACTTTTCGCTCGACAATGTGTCGAGAGAAGGGCACACGGCCTGCGACACGGGCATGTCGCACGGCGTGTCGAGGCCGTGTCGACACTCGGCCCAAGTGTCGACACTTTTCGCTCGACAATGTGTCGAGAGAAGGGCACACGGCCTACAACACGGGCATGTCGCAGGGCGTGTCGAGGCCGTGTCGACACTCGGCCCAAGTTTCGACACTTTTCGCTCGACAATGTGTCGAGAGAAGGGCACACGGCCTGCGACACGGGCGTGTCGCAGGGCATGTCGAGGCCGTGTCGACACTCGGCCCAAGTGTCGACACTTTTCGCTCGACAATATGTCGAGAGTAGGGCACACGGCCTGCGACACGGGCGTGTTGCAGGGCGTGTCGAGGTCGTGTCGACACTCAGCCCAAGTGTTGACACTTTTCGCTCGACGTGTGTCGAGACTGGGGTACACAGCCTGTGACACGGGCGTGTCACAGGGCGTGTCCCGCTTGGTCGACGATCTTCGCTCGACATTTTTCCGCGGTGTCGACACAAAGCCTGTCGACGGGTGCCGAGACTTGGCACACGGCTTGAGACACGGGCGTGTCCCCGGACGTGTCATCTCTCGGGTTGGTTTCGGGGCCGTGGCGATGGAGGCACACGGCTGGCCACACGGCCGTGTCACTGGGGACACGGGCGTGTCGGGTGGAACACGGGCGTGTCGGATGCCCGTGTGCTGTTCCAGGCACGTCGATTTGAGACGGCGAATGGGGCACACGGCCCTGGACACGGGCGTGTGCCAGGCCGTGTTCGGCCCAGGTCTTTTATTTTCCAGGCGGATCGTGGCCTTTCTTTCCCAGATTTTGGGATCTGACGGTTCAGGACTGTTCTTGGGGAGTTAAGTCCGAGAGTAGGGTTGGAAACCCTCATTTTCTTCTCCAAGCTTTCTCTTTCAACATCTAGAGAGAAGTGAGAACAAGGAAGAAAGAGAAGGAGAGTTTGGGCTGTAGGAAGAGTTTCGGTGCTCCAAATCGCGAGCCGAGTCCGGATCCGTGAAGCTTAGATCGTTGCGAAGATTTTCATCCGGCCATTTTGCCATGGCAAGGAAGAGGAGTCGGAATGTAACGACACCTCTCCTCTCGGTCTTAGGATGCATGTCTTAGCATCATTTATTTTTTTCTTTCTTTCTAGTTTTTGGGCACCAAACCCTCAAATGAGAGGGGTTTTGGTTTGCCAAGGTTCAAGAGGAACCTCCGGGTTGATTGAGTCCGTCCCCGACATATTTTGCATTAGAGATCCGCTTCGCTAGTGGATTAGGCATGGTGGGTGAAGCCGTAGTCGCGACCGTTAGTCCGACTCGGTGATGTTGCATACGAACCTAGGGATTCGTAGAGATTCCGTTGCGGCAAGAAGCCGTTTGTGATGTGGTGGTGATTTCCCTTTTGTTTGAAAGAGTACATGTAGTCAGAACCGGACAAGGTTAGCTCCTCGTGGCGGTAGATGGTTTCCTTGAGGGACAAGGTTAGCTCCGTATGAGTTGGAGATGGTTTCCTTGGTGGACAAGGTTAGCTCTGCACGAGTTGGAGATGGTTTCCTTGGTGCGCGGGAACGCTGCAGTACAAATGAGGGATCATGGTGATTTTAGTCTTGGATTGTGATGTGCCAAGACGTCGCTATGTCTCCGTGGTCGGCTGGCTATCCCGTGACATGTGCGTCATGTGTGGAGAGTGTCCCGGCGAGACTAGTCCCCTTCCGTGAGACTGACGAGAATGCCAAGCTTGGGGCAAGCCCGGGCATTGAGGCCATGAGCGGGTGGGGTCCAGCAAGGCTTCTTAGAATCGGTCAGTCTGTGTTTGTTGGAATCCTGACATGAGACGTCAGAGCTTGCAGGCAGGCCCGGGGCTAAGCCCTCGAGCGGGTGGGGCCTTGGCAAGAATTCCTTGTGGCGGCATGTGTGCCATTTGAGGGAGTTGTGTCTCCCTTAGTGTTTGTGGCTTTAAGCCAATGGGAAAATGTGAGTACCCAAATGTTGTGATGTTGTGCTAGATGCATACGCAGTAGGGTGCCTTGGGCGAAGCCCGAGTGTTGCATACATGTTGCATAGTAGGCCCTTTTATTACATGCTCAACCAGTAGAGAACGTGTTTGATGATTGAGACATCCAAGCCTGTTTAATGTTTTTCTATTTATAAATGTTTATATTGCATACGAAGTGCTGACTTGCAGGTTGGAGGGTTCCCCGGGGTCCGTTAGGGGCGGCCGGGAGGAGATGTGTTGTTACACAGTTTGAGGTCAGCCTTTGCTGACCCACGTTACTAATAATTTTTACAGGGCAAGGATCGCATGCAGGAGCTAGCACGCCGGCCAGAAAAGCCTAAGCCCCATGAAGTGTTTTCCCTCTTTTGTAGCACTACATTTATGATAATGTTTGTTTGTGACTCTTTTGTCCGGCTTGC
The DNA here is from genome assembly GCA_039583875.1 of Platanthera guangdongensis. Taxonomy (NCBI): domain Eukaryota; kingdom Viridiplantae; phylum Streptophyta; class Magnoliopsida; order Asparagales; family Orchidaceae; genus Platanthera; species Platanthera guangdongensis. Next base: position 77,541,029 of record CM077163.1, on the reverse strand, counting down.
ATGCCGAGGTAGACTAGGAGTGCTGAGCACATTCATGATTGATGTATTATTTTTTTTCTTTCGGACACTTGATGTAAGGCCTTAAGGCCATTTGTTTTACTCTTTAGTGGTGGATAACTTCTAGTCCTGTTTTGTTTCCGCTGTGTTGTGCTAAGAGTTTTGAGTGTGGGTAGCTATTTCAACTTTTAATCTAAAGCTGTGGCGTCCGTATGTTGTGGGGCCCCGGCCGGACCCATATTATACGTTCATTACAGGGGAGGTGTTACACACATGTCTCCCGCCGTGTTCTCTGCTCGACGATTGTCGACTCCAAATTTCGTCGACCTCGTGGCCAAATCGTTGACTCGTGCCTGACACGCCCTGGGACACGCCCATGTCCCAGGCCGTGTGCCCCTGCCAAATACCAGATTTGGCCCAAAACGCCTCCCATCGCTCCTTTGAGTTTCGGGGCGTTACAGGGCGAGTGGACGGAAAGCTAATGGATGGAAGTGTTCTTGTGTGCAGTGCAATCGGGTGAGACACGGGTATAGAGTAGCTGTGGAGTGAGCGATGCGCATTCACAAACACTACTCACAAGCATAAGAAAACTACAAACATCCCATTAGATATAGAATAAAACTTGATGTTCATTACAATGTTAAATCATTCCATACTATAGAGGAAGGGGAAGAGGAGTAAACCAAAAGAGAGTGAAGATCCACCGCAGGTCATGGCCGGAATAGCGAGTTGTCAATCCGCTTTCGGGCTCAGTCCGAGGAGGCTTCCGGTACCAACGAGCTGTCACCTCGAAGGCCTTTGAGTCCGTTCTCTAGGTTGTCTTCTTCACCAACTCCGGTGGAAATCTTGGAGTTGAAGTCATCAATGGCCGGGAGCTTCGCCAGAGAGTTTGAAAAGCTTTGGAATACCCGGCTATGGACTCCCGATGAAGGTAGAGGTGATGGAACAGTTGGAGAAGTAAAATGGCGCTTCCCGCGCACCCCCCGATCGCAGCAAATGACGGGCGTTTACCAAAATTGCGGAGGAGGGCCTTAAATACGGAGGCAGCAAAAGTAGAGCGCACGATCAGTAGCGCACGACCAGTGGTCGTGCGCACTGTCGGTCGATGATCGTGTGCCATTTCCAATTAGACCTACAACTTGGATAGAAACATCAGCATAAATGCTCACGATCAGTGGCGCACTACCAGTGGTCTTGCGCACTAAATCCACTGATCATGCGATTGGCAGGGACAAAATTGCCGAAAGCAAGGGGCAAACACGCACGAGCAGTGGCGCACGACCAGTGGTCGTGCGCACTACGGCTAGTACTCGTGCCATTACCCAGGCAGAATTAGGAAAAATAAGAATGTAATGCGCACGATCGGTGGATCACGACCAGTGGTCATGCGCAATAAGTCCAGTGGTCGTGCGCAGTATTCTTGCATCGTCGAGGTCTCCCGAGCGGTTCCAGAGCACGGACACGAACCCTGCACCAGCAGAAGAGGCAGATAGGCCACCAAACGTGCACACCACATTCCCAAGACAAGGCTAAAGAACAAGAAAAACATACAAACAAATAAAGCACACAGAAACGGGACTACAGTGCACTTAATCATGAAATAGGCACGTAAGGAAATATAAGCAGTTATGGCTCTCAAGTGAAGTGCTAAGATGATAAAACTGGCCCAGATGAGTCCAAATATCAGTGTAAAATTTAGACTCATCACACCCCTAGACTTAACCATTTGCACGTCCCGAGCAAATCATCACTCCGTGGACTAAAAAATAGCTAGCTAGCTCAGAAATTTCAAAAAAAAAGTAAGACGAGAAATCAAATACATCATTGGAATAGATGATATAATAGAAAAATGTTTTAATTATATTACGTAGTTTAAACTATTCGACAGACGTAAATAAATATTGTATTTGCTCAAAACTAGAATTCTGGAGAATCTTGCGATCATGTGTAGGAAGAAAGTAGGCAGACCACTAAGGTGAGCATTGCCAAAGATCGGGGCTCAGGATCACCTCAAAAGGAATCCACCAATGTCGGGGACCAAACGCTTGCACGTTCACACTCTCTCCACGGCGCGAGTTAGACTCAAGCGTGAATCAGTAGGACTTGTAGTAGAGAATGGGGCTTAGGCTAAGGTTTGGTAGTCAATGATAAACATGAAGGCTACATGCAAGCAAAGCGAGCGAATAAAAACCTAAACCAACACAGCCACCTAGAAATGTATGGGTAACACACCCACAGACTGAGCTTGAAAATCGGGCATGCACACGGCCTAATCCGACCAAAATCAAAAAGTAGGATGGGGATAAAATTCTCAAAGCAATTCTTTCAGAATTTTTTTTTTTTTTTTTCTTTTCTTCTTTTTCTTTTCTGCGTTTGCAATCCCCAAATGTAGCAATCAAAACACTTATGAATTCAGCACCACATTATACGATTTCCACATATCACAACATCAGCAAAATAGTAAATACAAACAAGCTCAAGCATTTGACTGCGATGGTGGGTTTAGCTTCAAGCCTTGGTGATGTGAGTGGAGCTAGATAAAAGAAGGGTTAGGAACAAATTTGGCATGCAACTATTAACGGGTAGGAAAGGCTAAACAAGGCTCAAACTAGCCAAAATGAGGGCCTACGTCATGCTCACGCTTGACTAACCGGGCACCAATGCTTCGAAAGTAGCTTAGGGCAAGTTCTTAGCCACCGAGAAAGAGGATCCTTCCTCCCGACTCAAGCAATACGAGTCTAGTGGCGACTACACACATTCCTACATTATCGTTCGATTACTCCAGATTCAGATTTTGAGTAGTACAAACAATATTTACGTCTGCAGAAAAATATAAATCTACGAGCATAAAGAAAAATTAACTCTATACTAGTTCTACACAAACCATGAGTACTCGATTAGGAGCACTGCATGAGTTTCGAACTACTCTATCCTGAAATACTAAGCCAGCACCACTATTTTAAAGTTTACACAAAAACAATACATTTGACTCAAGCTGTGCGCGTGGAAAAGAGCGCACTCGTGTGGGTGACCCAATGTGTGCAACAGAGATCAAGAAATAACTAAACAAGAGACTGGTATGCAACAAGATGTGTTGTGTAGTGAGCACATGCATGTTCTCCCCCCCCAGTCTTAAATTCGACAACTAGTAAAAATTAGCTTTACAAATGGGAAAAATAGCTAGGTAGGAAGTACCTATGCTCAAAATTGAGCATACCAGTCATGCAACGAGATGTTCAAGTGCGGCCAAGTTTCCGCGCCTCAAAAATTCCTGCACCTGCGATTAAAATATACACGCCAAACAAAATATGGACACAAATATATATATATAAAGCAAAACACAACACAGGAGCAAACGGTCCAACTTGGGTTGTCTCCCGAAAGCCCTTTTGTTTACCATCCTTAAGGTGGACCAAATACCTGTATTAGCATTTAAAAGACAGAGTTCTTTGCAGTCTGAAGAAAAATAAATAAATATAAAAGCTCAAATAGGTTCAAGAGGTACAAAATTTGGTGAAAACGTGCAGGGGAGATGCAGAGTGGAGTGGTGGTCCTCATTTGTCGGTGCTGCCATTGTCGATCAAGGAGTGTCGCTATTGCTTTGCTTGTGGTCGGCGAGCTGCAGGCTTTGAGGGTCGCCGGTGGTTGCGCCGCCATCATATAATTTTAGCCGGTGCCCATTGACTTTGAAATTGTCTCCGCTTTTCTCGGCTATTTCGATGGCGCTAAAGGGGGAGACTCCGATCACTATGAAGGGGCCGCTCCACCGCGATTTGAGCTTGTCGGGAAATAAGCGGAGGCGGGAATTGTACAGTAGTACTTGGTCTCTTGGTTGGAATTCTATGGCGATGATGTGACGATCATGCCATTTTTTTGTTCTTTCTTTGTATATCCGCGCATTTTCGTATGCGAAATGCCAGAGCTCCTCTAATTCGTTCAGTTGAATGTGACACTTATCTGTTGCGGCTTCGATGTCCATGTTTAGTAATTTGGTTGCCCATAGCACTTTGTGTTCTAGCTCGACCGGTAAGTTGCAAGCTTTTCCGTAGATGAGTTGAAAAGGAGTCATACTGATAGGGGTTTTGAAGGCGGTTCTGTACGCCCATAAGGCGTCGTCGACCTTCTTGGACCACTCTTTTCTATTGGAAGGGATGGATTTTTCGATGATTCTTTTAAGCTCGCGGTTGGATACCTCTACTTGCCCACAGGTTTGGGGTTGGTAGGCAAGAGAGATTTTGTGGTGGACTCCAAAATTCTTCATGAGTTGCAAGAACGACTTGTTGCAAAAATGGCTCCCGTCGTCGCTGACGATGGTGCGCGGGGCGCCGAATCTATAGCAAATGTTCTTTTGTACGAAATTCAAAACGGTGTGGGCATCATTTGCGGTGACAGCTTCGGCTTCGACCCATTTGGAAACATAGTCTACTGCGACAATAATATAGAGTTTTCCATGCGACATTGAGAAGGGTCCCATGAAGTCGATCCCCCAAACGTCGAATGGTTCGCAGACGAGCATATTGTTGAGAGGCATTTCATCCCTCTTGGAGATATTTCCTGTCCTTTGGAATTCATTGCATTTTGCGACGTATGCTTGGGTGTCTCTAAAAAGGGTTGGACAAAATAGGCCACATTGCAGTACCTTGCGTGTTGTTCGGGTGGCGCCAAAATGATCGCCGCCCTCCCGATCGTGGCAGTGTGTTAAGACGGATTGAAATTCGGTTTCGGGTACACAACACCTGATGATGCCATCGTTGCAAGTACAGAATAGTAACGGGTCTTCCTAGAAATAATATTTGGCATCAGATAGTAGTTTTTGCTTTTGCTGCGATGACATGTGAGGGGAGACAGATTTGCAAGCGAGGTAGTTGGTCGTATCTGCGTACCACGGGATTGTCGGAGTGAGCGAACAGATGGCGAATAATCTTTCGTCCGGGAAGCAATCGGCAATCTCATTGTGGTTGTAGATGGGTACAACTCCTTCGGTGTCGCTCTCCAATCTTGATAGGTGATCTGCGATGACGTTTTCGACCCCTTTCTTATCTCGGATCTCGATGTCATATTCTTGTAGTAAAAGAATCCAACGGATTAGCCGGGGCTTGGCGTCTTTTGTTTTGAATAAATACCTTAGTGCTGCATGCTCAGTGTAGACAATGACCTTAGATAACACTAAGTACGAATGGAATTTTTCGAAAGAGAAGATTACTGCCAATAGCTCCTTTTTTGTAGTGGTATAATTCAGTTGAGAATCGTTGAGAGTCTGGCTGGCGTATGAGATAGTATGAAAGATTTTGTTTTTCCTTTGACCGAGCACTGCTCCGACTGAATCATTGCTTGCGTCGCACATGACTTCGAAGGGCAAAGTCCAATCTGGTGCCACCAAGATTGGAGCGGAGATGAGTTGGTCTTTGAGAGTCTTGAAGGCTTGCATACATTTTTGTCGAAGTCAAACGGGATGTCCTTGATCAGCAGATTTGTGAGGGGCTTGGATGTTGATGAGAAATTACTGATGAATCTTCTGTAGAAACTGACATGTCCCAAGAAGCTGCGGATCCCCTTGGCGAAAGATGGAGGAGGAAGATTTTTGATGATGCTGACTTTTTCTTGGTCGACTTCGAGCCGCCTGTGAGAGACTTTGAGGCCTAAGACAATGCCCTGGCAAACCATGAAATGGCATTTTTCCCAATTCAAGACGAGGTTTGTATCTTCACAACGCTTCAGAGCTTTGGCTAGATTAGCGAGGAAGGCATCGAAGCTATTCCCGAAAAGGGAAAAATCGTCCATGAAGACTTCGAGAAAGTCTCCAATCATGTCACCGAAGATGGCAATCACGCATTGATGGAAGGTTGCTGGGCCGTTGCACAATCTGAATGCATTCTCCTGAACGTGAAGGTTCCAGAAGGACATGTGAACGTTGTTTTGTCTTGGTCATCGGGGTCAACTGTGATTTGATTGTATCCTGAATACCCATCGAGGAAACAATAGTATTCCTGACCGGCCAATTTTTCCAGCATCTGGTCGATGAAGGGTAGCGGGAAATGATCTTTGCGGGTAGCCTTATTCAGTTTTCGATAGTCTATGCAGACTCTCCACCCGTTGAACATGTGGGTGGGTAATAATTCATTCTTTTTGTTGTCCACCACAGTAATCCCACCCTTTTTGGGCACCACTTGCACTGGGCTGACCCATTTGCTGTCGCTGATAGGGTAAATGATACCCGCGTCAAGAAATTTTATTACTTCTGCCTGTACCACTTCATGCATCTTGGGGTTCAGTCTCCTTTGAGGTTGTGCCAACGGTTTGTATTGATCTTCAAGCATAATCTTGTGCATGCAAAAGACCGGGCTGATCCCTTTTATGTCGGCTAATGAATGACCAAAAACATTTTGTATTTCTTTAAGACATCGACCAGGGCGAGTTCGTTATCGACGGAGAGGGATGCAGAGATGATGACTGGGCACACTGTGCCTTCCTCTAGGAAAGCATATTTCAGGAATTCAGGCAGCGACTTCAGAGTTGCGGCAGTGGTTGTGACAATAGATGTGATGAAAGGTTCTTTGGTTGCATGCGGGGTTCTCGGGACATTAGTGTGGGCGGTTGTGTCGGATGCATCTTCCTCTTCCCACACTGGATCGGTTGGGTCAAGAATCATTTCAATGTAGATGTCTGATTCGTCAATCAAATCTGCTTTGTCGCAGTTAGTGATTCTGAGATGTTGGGGAGGTTCGTGGATGTTGAAAGAAATCGTTTCTTCCCCCAGGCTTAGGGTGAGCTCTCCTTGGTCGACGTTGATAATGGCACGCGCTGTGGAAATGAAGGGCCGTCCTAGGATTATAGGCACTTTGGGATCGGCCAACATGTCGAGAATGACGAAATCTGCTGGTATGTCGAGGTTGTTGACCATGACAGTGTGGTCTTCGACTATCCCGACTGGTTGTTTTACCGATCTGTCAGCTAATTGCAACCTCAGGTGGGTGGGCTATAGAATCCCAACTCCTAGCTCGTGGAAGATGGAGAGTGGCATTAGATTTTTTGAAGCTCCCAAATCACAAAATGCGCGTCTGAATCGGTGGAGGCCAATTCTGTAGGGGATGGTAAAACTGCCCGGATCTCTGCGTTTGGTTGGGGAATAGTTAGCGAGGAGAGTTGAGCATTCTTCAGTGAGATTGATCGTTTTCAGTCCTTCTAAAGATTTATGCCGTGAGATGAGGTTCTCTAGGAACTTGGAATATCCTGGGATCTGAATGATAGCTTCTGTCAGAGGTATACTTATTTGGACTCCTTTCATGATCTCGAGGAACTTATGAAATTGTTTTTCAGCCTTTTCGTTTTGCAGTCGTTGGGGAAATGGCGGCTCACGGCGTTCTTCATAGGTTGTGGTACTGCCATGGGTTCTTGCGCGGTCGGTGAGGACGGAGTTTCCTTTATCAAATCGATGATGGGCTCGTGCAGTGATTGTGCGGGAGGATCAGGAGGCGAGGCGCTTTCTACGGTTTGTTCGCTTCTCATTCTCATAGTATGTACCGTTTTCTGTTTCTGATTGACTGAACATAATAACGTTTCCGTGAGAATCCCTATGGCGGTTTGTAGGTGCTGAATGGTGGTGGCTTGGTAATTGAACATCTCCATCATTTTACACGTATAAGCAAAAAATTACTCTGTCTTTGACGAGAGATTGTGGTCGGTGGCTTCATCAGAGACTACTGAATTTATCTCTACCGGAAGGTCGGGAGAAGGCGGAGAGTTCCAATGCCTACTAGTTTGGGCAATGTTGTCTATAACTTCCCAGGCATCCTCGCTGGATTTGTTAAATAGAGTTCCACCGGCTGCGACGTCAAGTAATGGCCAGAATTTGTCTGCGATGCCGAAGTAGAAAGTTTGGATTAGGAGGATGTCTGACATTTCCACTCTATAGCATTGCCTTCGCAGGGACTGGAAACGCACCCATGTATCTAACAAGGTCTCTTTATTTCTTTGGGTGAAGGTGATGAGCTCCTTGTAATTGTCTATTGCTAGCATCGGTTGTCGGAATTTGGCCAAGAATTTCCCTTTGAGTTGTTTCCAGGATGAGGATATTCCCTTCCGGATATCTTGATACCATTGCTTTGATTCGTCTTTCAGGGAGAAGGAGAAGATTCGGATCCTCTGCTGCTCGTTGTTGGCAGCATTTGGCGTACACGTGTTGTAAATTTCTAAGAACCACTGCACGTGCCATAATGCATCTACTTTTCCGTCTCCGCAGAATTGACAGTTTTCGATGATGTATTCGATGAGGTCAGGCGAGATCTCGAAACTGTTATTTCCCGTTTCTGCTCGGTATGTGAGATTGATAAGGCTTGCTTTATAAGTCTGTTGCTGAATCGTAGTCATTGAGAGTGGCTTGAATGGAAAAGGGTAGTAGGATACTAGATCTCCTATGCCTCGACCCTGCATTCACTGTGGCAAACACTAAACAAGGAAACAACAGTAAAAAACACTAACTCTTATAATAATATTTTCAGTCATCCTGAGTCGCTCTACAGTTGCATTCGCCGGCAACGGTGCCAAAAACATGATGTGTGTAAATCGGCAAGCGCACCGGTCGCACAAGTAATAAAGTTTGGGAATAAATCCCTAAGTGTCGGTCTCTTGAGGAATGCAATTAGCATAGAGCGGCAACAGTTCAAAAAATATTGTTATGAGGGTTATACTTAGAAAAAGAGTAAAAAGGGGACTTGAGAGATTGTGGTTGTTTGATCTAATAAACAAATAAAAGCTATGTGGGTCGAAGGCACCGCTTCGCATGTTGAAGTGAGTGTTTCGGCCGCGATGCCGAATTCGGTTGGGCAAGTGGACGGAAAGCTAATGGATGGAAGTGTTCTTGTATGGAGTGCAATCAGGTGAGACACGGGTAAGGAGTGGATGTGGAGTGAGCGAGGCACGTTCACAAACACTACTCACTAGTATAAGAAAACTACAAACATCCCATTAGATATAGAATAAAACTTGATGTTCATTACAATGTTAAATCATTCCATACTACAGAGGAAGGGCAAGAGGAGTAACCCAAAAGAGAGTGAAGATCCACCGCAGGTCGTGGCCGGAATAGCGAGTTGTCAATCCGCTTCTGGGCTCAGTCCGAGGAGGCTTCTGGTACCAACGAGCTGTCAACTCGAAGGCCTTTGAGTCCGTTCTCTAGGTTTTCTTCTTCACCAACTCCGGTGGAAATCTTGGAGTTGAAGTCGTCAATGGCCGGGAGCTTCGCTAGAGAGTTTGAAAAGCTTCGGAATAGCCGGCTAAGGACTCCCGATGAAGGTGGAGGTGATGGAGTAGCTGGAGAAGTAAAATGGCGCTTCCCGCGCACTCCCCGATCGCAGAAAATTACGGGCTTTGACCTAAATCGCGGAGGAGGGCCTTAAATACGGAGGCAGCAAAAGCAAAGCGCATGATCAGTGGCGCACGTCCAGTGGTCATCCTCACTATCGGTCGATGATCGTGCGCCATTTCCAATTAGACCTGCAACCTGGATAGAAACATCAGCATAAATGCACACGATCAGTGGCGCACGATCAGTGGTCGTGCGCACTAAATCCACTGATCGTGCGATAGGCAGGGACAGAATTGCAGAAAGCAAGGGGCTAATGCGCACTAGCAGTGGCGCACGACTAGTGGTCGTGTGCACTACGGCCAGTGCTCATGCGATTACCCGGGCAGAATTAGGAAAAATGAGAATGTAATGCGCACGATCGGTGGCGCACGACCAGTGGTCGTGCACAATAAGTCCAGTGGTCGTGCGCAGTATTCCAGCATCGTCGGGGTCTCCCGAGCGGTTCCGGAGCACGCAAAAGAACCCTGGACCAGCAGAAGAGGCAGATAGACCACCAAACATGCACACCACATTCCCAAGACAAGGATAAAGAACAACAAAAACACAGAAACAAATAAAGCACACAGAAACGGGCCTATAGTGACTTAATCATGAAATAGGCACGTAAGCAAATATAAGCAGTTATGACTCTCAAGTGTAGTGCTAAGACGATAGAACTGGCCCAGATGAGTGCAAAAATCAGTGTAAAATTTGGACTCATCATAACCCTGTACACGAGAGGTTAAAGAAAAATAGATGATAGTCTTCTCTTTCTCAAACACAATGAGAAGACTATGTGGATTTGATGATTCCAAAGCTCCCCATGAGATATTGAGTAGTTTTAGGAAGCATGAAGCTTTGTCCGGGTGTAGGTCTTCAGATTGATGTTGATTCAAGTTCTCTGTAGATTGTTGAAGCCTGATGAAGGAAGAAAACTAGAGAGATTTTGTGTTTAACAAGTTCTTCTTCTTCCTTATTTTTGGCAAAAGCAAGAAACCTTGCGAGCAAAAAGATGATTGATTTTCTGACTGACTGTTAACTATGATTCTTGTTTTCTCTGTCTTTTTAAGTTCTCTGTATATTTTTGGAAAGACTAACGTCCTGAATTTGAATTCCCAGATAGTACTTAATTCTCTGCAAGAATTTAGGAGCCCAGACGGGTAGAATGGCTGGCAATCATAAATGCACTTCCATAAATGTCTTCACAAAATATTCTGTGAATACCATAATCAATGCTTCATGAGATACGACTATCAGCCTTGAGAAAGTCAGCATTAATTATCAGAATATATTTGCCTTAAAATGATTTATTAATAAAATAGATAATTCTCACCGGACTGAGAGAACTGATAACTGAAATCAGTAAAAAATCGTAGATCTGAGATAACTGCTGAGAAGCACAAGATCGTCGACATGAGCTCGTAGATCGTCGAGCTAAGTTCAGAGTAGAAGACTCTGAGATCGTCGATGGGAGATCGACGATCGTCGAGCTGAGAATTGTTTCTGGACTTAGAATATTTTCTGGAATGTCATACTGAAAAAGGCAGAAATCATCGACCTGAGAACCTGATTCGTCGACCTGAGAATTTGACTTATCCTTCTGAAACAACTTCTGTGAACTATGTCGACAAATGGTTCTGGGTGTCGACACAAGTCCTTCTAGTGTCGACTGATACTGTCGACTAATAATCTGTGAACTGTGTTGACACAAATCCTTCTTGTGTCGACTAAGTCAGTGTTGACTAATATTATCTTTAACGACTGATAGTCTGTGTGTCGACACAAATCTTCTGGGTGTCGACACAGCCTTTCTGTGTGTCGACACAATTGTGCTACTGGTGTCGACACAGCTTATTCAAAGTGTCGACATAACATTGTTGAGAGTCAATTGATGTAGTTTGTGTCAACATAACTACTTGAGTTTGTGACAGATTGTTGAAGTCTGATCTAGTGATGTTGACTCTTGGCCTAGACTAAAGAAATAAACATATGACCCTTACTATACATTTTGGGTCAGTCTAAGCAAACCTAATAGTGATCCTTGCCCAAATCAGAACTAGAGTTCCAACAATCTCCCCCTATTTGGGTGAGGACACTATTTACATAACACAAAGAAAATACAAAGACAATAAACTGGAGCATTTGCTTCTGCTGTTGCTATTGCTGATGTTGTTGTTGATGTTGAACCTTTCCCAAACCTGTGTCATTACACTCTGTATCATCATATTCTGCTTCTGCTATTTTTGGAATTGCTACTATTGTTGGAACTGCTGCAGCTTCATCGATTATCTATATCTGCACAAAATTTCTGAAACACTTCTTCTTCCTGTACTGCTGGAGGAGACTTAGTTTTAAGGTCTGCTGAGGCTGAACCTGCTGCATCTTCATTGGACACCTCCCACTGCATGGTTTCAGTAAAAACTGGAATCAGGCCCCTAGATGAAGAAGGGATAGAGGAAGCAGAAAGGGAAGCAGAAGGGGAGTAGTCATAAACTCATTCTTTGATCTCAACAATAGATGAACTTCTTCAGACACTGATCAGCACATAGCTGTAACATTGCATGAAAAATAAGATCACAGTGACTGATAACAATTGAAATATAGTATCACAGTGAACTTCATCTTTGAAAGAGGCGCCGTAGAAATCACCATGGAAGATCTATAGACTCAAAAGAGAAGTGATCAATGGCAAAGGGAAAATAGAATAGAAAAGACGATTAATTAATTGAAGCAAAGTCGTCGATCTCCGGTTGACAATTTTTGTCTTCACACAGAGTTGTCGTCAAACGTAGTTCGATGATTTAGCTCAAGAGATGTTCAAAGATCATCGATCTTCATTCGACGATTTAGGAATAGATCCAAAAATAGAAGACAGAAATTAAATTAATCCTTCCCATTGATCATTCCAAGCTGATTCAGGAAGAACAGGTGCTTCTTTTCGTCAAGGAGTTTGTTGAAAATATCCGCTCTTTGAAAATCATTGGAGATAAAGTCTAGATTAATTTTCTTTTTGTCTACATTATCTCTAATGAAATGATGTCTTATATCTATATGCTTTGTTTTAGAATGACGCACTGGATAATGTGATATAGATATAGCACTAGTATTATCACAGAAGATGGTTGAATTATTTAGATTGAAACAATAATCTAAGAGTTGGTTTTGTATCCACAAAATCTGTGAATAGTAACTGCCAGCAGCCATATATTCAGCTTCAGCAGTAGATGTTGATACAATGGTTTGCTTCTTGCAAAACCAGGACACAAGTCTATCACCCAAGAACTGGCAAGTTCCTGAAGTGCTCTTTTTGTCCACTCTACATCCAGCATAGTCAGCATCTGAAAATCCAGTCAACTCAATTGCTGACTCTGTTGGATACCAAAGTCCTAAATTAGGACAACCCTTTATATTTCTTAAAATCCTTTTTATGAAAATAAGATGAGATTCTTTAGGGTTCACCTGGAACATAGCACATAAACATGTAGCAAACATGATATCTGGTCTGCTTGCTGTTAGAAATAGTAGGGATCCAACAATGACCCTACACCTGGTCTGATCAACAGGTTTTCCATGTTGATCAGTGTCTAATACAACATTGGCAGCCATGGGAGTCTTCATAGAAGATGCATCAGCCATCCCAAAATTCTTAATAAGCTCATTAGCATATTTAGATTGGGAGATGAAGATACCATCAAGAGATTATTTCACTTGGAGACCAAGGAAATAAGATAACTCTCCCATACTGCTCATCTCAAATTTAGAATGCATTAGATTAGAAAAACTCTTGCACAATTTGGGATCAGTAGAACCAAATATAATATCATCTACATATATTTGTACTAATAAGATTTTATCATGATGCAATTTTTTAAAAAGAGTTTTATCTACCATGCCTCTAGAAAAACCATGCCCTAAAAGAAAGCTGGCTAAGGTCTCATACCAAGCTCTTGGAGCTTGTTTAAACCATAGAGAGCCTTATGCAGTTTAAAAACATGAGAGGGGGAAGTTGGAGAAACAAAACCTGGAGGTTGTTCTACATAAACCTCTTCTTGTAGTACTCCATTTAGGAAAGCACTTTTGACATCCATCTGATAAACTGTGAACTTTTTGAAAGCAGTATAGGCTAGAAAAATCCTTATAGCCTCTAGCCTGGCAACTGAAGCAAAGGTTTGATCATAGTCAATTCAATCCTCTTGCCTATATCCTTGAGCAACAAGCCTAGCCTTGTTCCTCACAATCATACCTTGGGCATCAAGCTTATTCCTGAAAACCCACTTAGTTCCAATTACATGATAGCCTTTAGGCCTTGGAACTAAGTCCCAAACTCTACATCTTTCAAAATGATTTTGTTCCTCTTACATTGCAATGATCCAGTGGGGATCTTGCTCAGCATCGGTTATGGATTGAGGTTCAATTTGAGAGAGAAAACAGGCATGCATCACATCATGGTTGAGTTGATGCCTTGTATGTACACCTGTTGATATGTCTCCAATTACTTGGGATCTAGGGTGATCCCTATGTGTGACAAAATCAGATGGTGGAGTTGGTTCAGCAACAACAATTAGAGTGAATTCCACTTATGGAATTACTTCTGCTGCTGGACGAATTTCAGTTTCTTCCATAGAGTCTTCTTCACTATCTTCATTTACTTGTGGTGAGGCATGAGATATTACCTTCTGGGTGAGATTTAAGTCATCCAGCTTTTTACATAGACTTGGTACCCGCAGATGATCACTGGTAGAAGCTTCCTTCTCCTTATAAAACATATTAGCTTCATCAAAAGTAACATGTATTGACTCTTCAATTTTCAAGGATGATTTATTAAGAATCCTATATGCCTTGCTAACTTGGGAATATCCTAGAATGATTCCGATTGTAGCTTTGGCTTCAAACTTTATAAGATAATCTTTGTTGTTATTATGTATATAACTGATACAACCAAAAATTCTAAAGTAGTCTATTTTAGGTTTCTTCCCTTTGAGTAATTCATAGGAAGTCTTGCCCTTAAGTTTGTGTATCAAACTTCTATTCAGGACATAATTTGCTGTGCTTACAGCTTCTGCCCAATAGGATAGAGGCATGTGAGCATCAGCAAGCAATGTGCCTGCAGTTTCAATGAGTGTTCTGTTTTTTCCTTTCAACTACCCCATTTTGTTGAGGAGTTCTGGGAGCAGAGAAGCAGTGCCTGGTACCTTCCTTCTCACAGAATTCTTGCATAGCAAGAGATTCCAACTCAGTGCCATGATCACTTCTTATCAATACAACTGGAGTATAGTACACAATCTTTATGCATTTTAGAAAGTCTGTAAGAACTTTGAAATTATCAGACTTGTTTCTCAAGAAGAAAACCCAAGAGAACCTAGAGAAGTCATCTACAATAACTAAAGTATAGGACTTCCCTCCCAGGCTTTGTACAACAATTAGTCCAAAAAGGTCCAAATGAAGTAGATACAAAATCCTAGGTCTATCACTCTTATTAACTGATTTAAACTATTTTTAGTTTGTTTGACTTCTTGACAAGCCTTGCAATTGCTTTCCTTCTTATAGGGGCAAGAGGGCAATCCTATAACAAGGTTGTCCCTAGATAACCTAACAATGTTTCTTTGATTTACATGTCCTAGCCTTTTATGCCACAAAGTATTATTATTGCTAACCTGATTAAATAAACAGATTTCTGAAAAAGCAGAATTAAAATCAACTAAATTGATATTGCCTAACCAAATACCTGATAACACAGTAATGTTATTTTGAGAAATATTGCATTCAGATTCAGAAAAACATACCTCATAACCTGCATCATATAGCTGTCCTATGGATATCGAGTTATGTTTCAGCCCACTTATATATGCCACTTTCCTGAAGGTGACAGCTCCAAGTGTAAATTCTCCATAGCCTTCTGTCTGACCAAAGCTTGAGTCTCCAAATATAACCTTTGGACCTAGCTTTGCCTTATAGTTACTTAGATTGGCCTTGTTTCCTGTCATGTGCTTGGAACACCCACTATCCATATACCACTTATCATGTATGGTATGATAGGTCTTTATCTGCAAAGAAAAAAATAGCTAATTATTTTTGAACCAGGTAATATTGGGTCCTTGTTGATTTACATAATTGTAACTATAAATGTAAGAATATTCAGGTTGCTTCTTGTAACCTTTAGGATGATATATTATTGGTGGTATTATTCATTGATTAAAGGGATTGAAAGATTTAGAGTTAGAATTCTTATTGAAATTTCTGTTGAAATTATAGTTTTGATAGAACTGTTTTGAGTTCAACGATTTTAGTTCAGATCGTCGATCTGCGTTCGACGACCAGCATTGATATCGTCGATCTTGGTTCTCAGAATAATAGTGTCTATTATCTGGGTTCCATGATCGTCAATCCCTATTCGACGATATATAATGAAATCGTCGATCCCCGTTTGCAGAGTGTTTAGGCTCAAGCTATAGTTTCTGAGATCGTGGATCGTCGTTCGATGCTTAATGCTGAGATCATCGATCTTGGTTCGACGATTTTTGTTCAGACTTTGCTTTTTTGTTTTTCTTTGTTTATCTCAACTTGTTTTAAATCTTTGTTAACTGTTTTAATTTGTTCTGTATTCTTCTTACCTTTATCTGAAATAAACTTTATGGGTTGTGAAAGGTGGTTTTTCTTAATAATTGGTGGTTCACTGGATGACGCACCTAATCCTAACTTACTTCTATTAAGTCTAGCATTAAGTGTGCTGGTAATTTCTACAAGCTGTTTGCTTCTTCCATTCAGTGATTCCTCTAGCTGTTTTTCTTTACTTAATTCAACTTTCAGAAAAGTGATTTGTTCACTATACATGTCTATTTCATTTTTTAATTTAATGTTTTCTGATACTAGACTATCATAATTAAATTGTTTATCTCTGAGAAGTTTGATTTCCTTCTCAGATCTAATCAGATCACTACACATAGATTTAAAGTCATTTTTAAAATCTTCAGAGGTAAAGTCAAATTCTTCCAATACCTGATCACAATCTGAGCATTCTTCAGATTATTCTTCTTCTGAGACATGCCCTGAAGCATTGATGGCCATTAAGCAGATTTCTTTGGCCTTTGCTTCCTCTTCATCTTCACTAGAGCTGGAGGAAGATGATTCTTCAGTATCACTCCATGTTTCTGCAATAAACCCTCTCTCCTTCTTGTGCTTGTAGGAAGATGGTTTGCTGGAGTGCTTCTTGGAGTCTTTCTCCTTTCTCCTTTCCTTATACTTATTTTCTGGACATTCTGCAAGAATATGTCCAGATTTCCTGCAACCAAAATAGATAATCTCTTTAGAAGGGGTTTTATAATACCTTGGTTTATCATCATTCCTTGATGAATTCCTTCTGAATTCTTTTCTCCCCATCTTGAAGAATCTCTTTGCAAAGAGACTCATCAACTCTTCATTTGATGGAGAAGTTTCCGATTCATCTGAAGCTTTGAAAGCTATATTCTGCTCCTTCTTAGTTGGTGTAGCAGTCTTGTGTTGCTCAGCTTCTCTTGTCTTCAGTAGCTGTTCATAGGATTTCAGCTTTCCTAAGACTGATTTTGTAGTCATCTCATGTGTGTTTCTAGTCTCTCTGATATGCCATATTCTAGAGTCCCATGAGCTGGGGAAGCACATGAAAATCTTATCATTTATTTCTGTGACCGAGATATCTTTGTCAAGAGTTTTCAGCTCATTAACAATGAGACTGAGTCTATTGTACATCTTAGAAACTTGCTCAGTTTTTTCCTTTTAAAAATTCTCATACTGGGAGATGAGATGAGCTTTCCTGTCCTTCCTTTCATCTGCTGATCCTACAACCATCTGGTTTAAGGAATCCCAGATGGCCTTGGCTGATTCACATTCAGCTACTTTCTGAAATATGTCATCAGACATTGTTTGTGCCAGTATGTTCATGGCTCTTGAATCAGCAATCTTTGATTTCTTGTATGCATCATTGTATTCTGGAGGAGGTACTGCAGTCATGTTTGAGGAAGTACTTACAGGGGCAGCTGGTGGTGGAGGTACTGCTGTTAAGATAGAAACAAAAATGTCTTCATCAATAGAATTCATATAAAGCCTGATTCTTGCCTTCCAGATTCCAAACTTTTGCAAGTTGGAAACTGGAGGTCTGGTTCTTGCAAATTCCTTATACTGCATAGTATAACAAAGAATAGAGTTAACAGATATCTATCAGAGTTCCTAGGTTCAGGTGTTAGCCTGTACAACCTTTAAAACACACCCACTGATACCAATTGAAAGTGAGGGATAGATACAGTTTACTCTAGAGGGGGGGGGGGTGAATAGAGTATAAAAAATGTTTAGATTTATTGCGGAATTAAAATATAAGTACTTATATGAAAAAGGTAAAAGCAAGAAACTATCATAGCAAAATGCACAAAGAAAACACAAGGCAATCCAGACGACACAAGAAATTTTATAGTGGTTCCCAAAATATGGGTACATCCACTCTTCTACCACCCTGGTAGGAATCCACTTAGGGTTTTTATCAGGTGCCCTATCACCACAAGATATGCTTCAGGTAGATCTAGAAATCCTTCAGGCTTTTGATCAGGTGCCTAAAAACCAATAGGTTTTTGATCAGGTGCCCTATCACCATGGAGTTTACTTTTGAAGTGAGTAAGAACCCTGTACACGAGAGGTTAAAGAAAAATAGATGACAGTCTTCTCTTTCTCAAACATAATAATAAGACTATGTGGATTTGATGATGACAAAGCTCCCCCTGAGATATTGAGTAGTTTCAGGAAGTAGGAAGCTTTGTTCAGGGTGTAGGTCTTCAGATTGATGTTGATTCAAGTTCTCTGTAGATTGTTGAAGCCTGATGAAGGAAGAAGACTAGAGAGATTTTGTGTTTAGAAAATTCTTCTTCTTTCTTGTTTTTGGAAAAAGCAAGAAACCTTGAGAGCAAAAAGATGATTGCTTTTCTGACTGACTGTTAACTGTGATTCTTGTTGTCCCTGTCTTTTTAAATTCTCTGTATATTTTTGGAAAGACTAACGGCCTAAATTTGAATTCCCAGATAGTACTTAATTCTCTGCAAAAATTTAGGAGCCCAAATGGGTAGAATGGCTGACAATCATTAATGCACTTCCATAACTGTCTTGACAAAATATTATGTGAATACCATAATCAATGCTTCATGAGATATGACTATCAGCCTTGAGAATGTCAGCATTAATTATCAGAATATATTTGCCTTAAAATGATTTATCAATAAAATAGATACTTCTGACCGGACTGATAGAACTGATAACTGAAAGCAGTAAAAAATCGTAGATCTGAGATAACTGCTGAGAATCACATGATCGTCGACCTGAGCTCGTAGATCGTCGAGCTCAGTTCAGAGTAGAAGACTCTGAGATTGTCGATGGGAGATCGACGATCGTCGAGCTGAGAATTATTTCTGAACTTAGAATATTTTCTGGAATGTCATACTGAAAAAGGCAGAAATCATCGATCTGAGAACTTGATTCATCGACCTGAGAATTTGACTTATCCTTCTAAAACAACTTCTGTGAACTGTGTCGACAGATGGTTTTGGGTGTCGACACAAGTCCTTCTGGTGTCGACTGATACTGTCGACTAATAATCTGTGAACTGTGTCGACATAAATCCTTCTTGTGTCGACTGAGCCAGTGTCGACTAATATTATCTGTGTCGACTGATAGTCTGTGTGTCGACACAAATCTTCTGGGTGTCGACACAGCCTTTCTGTGTGTCGACACAATTCGGCTACTTTTGTCGACACAGCTTATTCAAAGTGTCGACACAATGTTGCTGAGTGTCGATTGATGTAGTCTGTGTCGACACAACTACTTGAGTCTCTGACAGGCTGTTGAAGGCTGATCCAGTGATGTTGACTCTTGGCCTAGACTAAAGAAATAAACCTATGACCCTGACTATACATTTTTGGTCAGTCTAAGCAAACCTAATAGTGATCCTTGCCCAAATCAGAACTAGGGTTCCAACACACTCATCGAATTCGTCGTATTTATGCAGGGTAGAATATCTGATTGTTGGAAAATTAGTTAAGTAATAATCGTCGAGTATCATCAAGTATACTCGTCGAATTCGTCGAGTGTATCTTTCGATACCCACCGAATTCGTCGAATATACATGTCGATACAGGCCGAATTTATCGAGATTCATATGGCATTTCTTTAAATCTCTGAATTTACCTCCCTACAATTTTCTAAGTCAGATTTTTCGAATATAGCTTCTCTCATGCGTCAAATGCGTCAAGTGTATCAGCCGATACTCCTCGAATTCATCAAATATGTCAGCTAATACTCAATGAATTCGTCGAGTATGTCTTTGTTGAGCTTTGAGTTATAATTTTTACTGGACAAAAATTTCTCCAAGTATTTTTTGTTGAGATTCATATGCAGTTCGACGAGTATACACGGCTATACGCGACGAATTAGACATAGGGTTATTTTCTTACCAATTTCAAATTTTCCAGTTCATTCTTGCCGATCGCCATATACAGTAACTTATGTATGTCTCGGTATGGATTAATATTTCTAGCCATTACAAATGAAGATCCCTATATATATTTAGGGTGGATTTTTCTTCAACCGTAATCATGCACAATTCAAGAATATTCACGATCAAGAATTTTCCATCGGCTCCCGTACATCATTCGCGACTCCCGCGTGGCCAACGATAGTGTTGCATGATTCAATCAACTTCGAGTAAATTTACTGGATCGTAGTTCTCCAAATTTTCTGATTCTCTTAGATCTAGTCGATATGTTATCAAAGTCTTCAAAGCTTTCATATTTTTCATGTTCTCCATGATATTCAAGATAGACCAGTTAGAAGAATGACAGAGTGAAGACTTCGATCAAAATAGGATTACTTGTAATCTTTGTTCTATTGACTAAATATTTATTTACATTTGTAGGATGTTTCTCCTCCGAGTTGTAGATCTGTTTTTCGATCGAGTTGTAGATCCATGTGTGCATCGAGTTGTAGATCTATGTTTGGATCAAGTTATAGGAGAGGTTGTTCTCCGAAAGGTAGGAGCGTTGTCTCTGAGTTGTAGGAGTTGAGGCTCCGAGATGTAAGATTTGTTAAAATATGAGAAAGGTGAAGTAGAAGAATCTAGCCCTTCATGGTAGATAGGTGAGGCTGGACAGTGGATGTACCCTACTCAGCGAACCACTATAGATCTTTTTGTTCTTTGTGCTTTAATTTTTAGTTTATTTTTATTTCATGAAAAGACATGGACCTCACCTATTCACCCCCTCTAGGTAATTTAGGTAGACACTAGATACTTTCATGGTGGTCGTCTAACCCCGAACTAAGGACCCAAATCTTTTTGGGTTCCTAATGGAAATTAGTTTGTAAATGCAGGTATGTTCAAAGGCCAGCAAAACACCTATTTGGTATTTGGACAGTGGTTCTCTCGGCACATGAGCGGGACAAGAAGACTACTTCAAGAGTATACCCCAATTGAAGATGGCCCAAAAGTTATTTTTAGGTTATTTTTATTTCATGAAAAGACATGAACCTCACTTATTCTTCACATCTAGTTGTGAAATGGGTCAATCTCTGTTGACAGCCATAGAGAGAAGGACCCAAATAGTGCTGAGACGAGAAACTAGAGAGAAGGTGTCAAAGAATTCAACGCCATAAGTTTGTGTAAATCCCCTGGAAACAAGCCAAGCCTTGTAATGATCCACACTGCCATCGGGAAGGAATTTCACCACAAAAACCCAGCGATAGCCAACAACATCTGTGCCAACAGGAGGAGGAACAGAGGACCAGGTACCCCGTTCAGTGAGAGTAGCAATATCTTCATCCATGGCAGCCTTCCAATGTGGAATGGCAAGTGCCTCCTAATAAGAACCGGGGGTGGATACGAAGGAGATAGCCAGTGCAACGTCCCTGCGAGCAGGCGTCAGACGATCATAGGAAACAACGCCAACAAGCGGATGCTGGGTACAAGCATGAACCCCTTTGCGAAGGGCAATGGAGAGGTCCAGGTCAGCAAGTGCCTCAGTATCTGGAGCATCCGCGGTGGACCGAGCTGGACCGAGAGGAGAGAGAGACCACGGCGAAGAGGTGGGAGATGGCAGAGGTGGAGTGGGAGGTGGACAGGATGAAGATGGTGGAGGAGGAAAGATGTCAGTAGAGGGGGATGGGCTTGAGGTGAGAGGAGGAGGAAGACTAGATTCCATAGGAATAGGAGAGGAGTCATTAGAGAAATAGGGAGCATTCCCAAAGAAGGTAACGTCGGCAAAGACGAACTATTTGCGAAGTATGGGGTCAAAATGACAGTATCCTTTCTGAGTGATAGAGTATCCCAGAAAGACTCATTTGGTGGAGCGAGGGGAGAGTTTGTCATGGGTGGAGGAGGGAGCATGCACAAATGCCGTGCAGCCAAAGATATGTAGTGGAAGAGGAAAGGGATCCTTTCCTGGATAGAAAATTGAGAATGTCGTTTTACCGCGGAGAATAGTGGAGGGAATGTGATTGATGAGGTAGCAAGAAATGAGAACAACATATCCCCAGTAGGAGCGCGGAACATGCATTTGTGTAAGTATTATACGAGCAACATCAAGAAGATGACGGTTTTTGCGTTCCGCCACCCCATTTTGTTGGGTGGTGTAAACACAACTTGTTTGATGAAGAATTCCATGTTGCATACAAAATGCGAAAAAAGCTTGACTAATGTATTCTTTGGAATTATCAGAGCGTAATACTTTAATAGAAACATCAAACTGATTTTTGATTAAATGATAAAAAGAATGTCATACATCAAATAGTTCAGAGCATTCTCGTAAGAGATACACCCAAGTACAACATGAGAAATCATCAATGAAAGTAACAAAATAAGAGCCACCCCGACCAATGGTGAGGGTAGGAGCAGGGCCCCAGATGGTGGAGTGAACAAGATCAAACGAACGGGTAGAACAATGACCTTGCTTTGGCGGGAAGGAGGAACAGTGATGCTTGCCAAGATGACAGGCATCGCAGTTGAGAGGAGAACTGTGCGGAGGGAGGTGAGGTAGCAGCTGATGAAGAAGCTATGAAGGAGGATGCCCAAGACGGAGATGCCATTGTAGGAGATCTGTAAAAAGGAGGATACGACAGATAGAGCAGGAATATTATCGAGGAAGTAGAGGCCGCCGCTTTAGGTCCCAGTAGCAATCGTTAGTTGGGAGCTCGGTTCCTGAAAAGAGCAAGAAGTGGGAGTGAATGTGACAGAGCATTGAAGCTGCTTGCATAAAGATGTAACTGAAAACAAAATGCAGCGAAACTTGGGCCATGAACCGGGGAGGGAGAGCCATCTGCAACAAGGACCAGAGGCAACCGATCATGCATTTCAAGGGGAGAAAAGCACTGTGTATTGCCCGTCATGTGATTAGTTGCACCAGAGTCGATGAGCCATTTACCTTGAGTAACCACATAAGCACTACCTGATGAAGTGACCACCGAAGTGGATGGCTTGGAAGAGGAGGTGGAAGAATCACCAGAATGGCGAATATGTGGATGTTTCAGCCAACATCGATCCACAAGATGCCCTGTGCTACCACAGTGAGGGCAGAGGAAGCGGGAAGAACTCCGACCACCAGAATGATGGTTGTGACTACCAGAGCTGCTCCATTGAGTCTGGTGAGCATATTGTTCTGGAGGAGGGGAAGAAAGAAGCGGACACTGAAGAAGAGATGTAACCTCTGCAATACATGCGGCCATTGTATCCAAGTTGGGAGAGTCCGCTTCACCCAAGATTTGTTGGCGAATTATGTCGTAGGAATCAGGAAGCCGGAGGAGGTAGCACACAACAAGCAGTTCTCGAAAGTGATTTTATTGTTCGGCAAGATCCGCAGATAAGGGGCGATGTTAAAGAATCTCAGCCCCAAGAGTGTGAACTTGTTGATAAGCGGCAGCAGGATACATAGACAGACAGGCAAAGTGGTCCGCATACAAGGTATAAATGTTGGACGTATGAGCCCCTTTGATTACAGAGCAGCAAGATGAAGTTATGCCTTCTTGACCGTCTCATCGTGACGGATAACAGGAATACATTCATCAGAAAGACTGTTAGCGAGCCAAGTGTGGACAAGCACATCGCTAGCATCCCAGTCATCAAATTCAACAGAAGTGGTGGCAGGAGGATCATCAGTAAGGTGGTGGTGTTTGCATTATGAGCAGAGGAGGAAGGTGAAGTAGACGCTCCAATCCGGGTAGTTGGATCCAACAAGCTTGGAGACGGTGCCAAGATTCCCGGAAGGAATGTGAGGAGGAGGAGTTGTGACAGGAGTAGCAGCGGTGGTGGAAGAGCTAGAAAGGGCCATGGAAGAAGCCACGCGGGTAGAGGGAAGAGAGAAAGGCCGCGTGGGAAGAAAGATGCCGGGGCGGATAAAAGGCGCGTGGAGACAGAAGCCCACAACGGACAGAAGAAGAATCTGCAACGAAGAGAAGGAAGAAGTCGCGCGGGAAGAGAGCATGCCGCGCAAACAGAAGACCGAGAAGCCGCGAAAACAGTCTACAGAGAAGAAGAAGGCCGCACAAACAACGAGCAGCGACAAAAAGAGGAGAGGTCGTGCAAACAAGAGGAAAAAAGGAGATCAGGTCGAGCGGGCAGAGAAAGGCACTGAATCAAGCGGACAAGATCGCGGGCTCTGATACCATGTGCGAACAGAAAAAGGGAGTCCGGAAAATGGACAAATTGAATTTTTTTATTCCTCCAAAGGTATCAATTACATAGTATATCCTCCCTTTTATAGAATTGAGGAGATGGAAGAGATTACAAAAAAATAATGTGGGACTAAACAATATCATGTACAAGCGGTTTAACATAAAAAACAAGTTGCCAAGCCATGTGGTTTAATGAATGGGCAAACCGCCCGATAACCACAAGAGAAAGTGATTGTCTCTGAGATATCTACAAGGAGAAAATACCAAACTAACAATTCATCAAGGCAAGTATACCTATCGAAATGCAGCTAGGGGACACAAGTGTCGTATTGAAATCCGGGAACAGTTGAGTAAGCTTACTCACACGAAATCTATTATTTTATCGACGAAAAAATAAGGTTTTTTTAGAAGAAAACTAATTGTACTAAATGAAGAGAACTACTTGCATGAAAAGATAAAGAGAGCTAAAAGAGCGATTAACTTAAACTTAGTAACGATGAAGGAAAAATGCACTCGATCAGAAATCACCTCGGCAAGAGTGGTTAGAAAAATACGATAAATAAACCTAAGCTAATTAGGGTAAAGGTCCTTGACCGTGGAGGTTCCATGAATATTGACATGCTTCTCTCGAAGGCCGTGCCTAACTGAGTTTAGGAAGGTCTGACCGACTCTCGCCTAAATCGGAGGCCTAAAACTCGCTTTACGCGGTGAACCCCTCTATTGGATTTTACTCCAATCCGGGAGATTTGAACGTCTGCCTCTCTCGAGGGGTGCGAACAACTCCCTTTACTCTTGAGTGCTCATTTCAAACTTTCGGCCTCTCGGCTAGCCCAGAATGAAAGCAAAGGTGGAGAGTATATATCGATAATATACCTCCAACCCGTGATAAATCAAGAGTAATTCAAAGCTAAACCCTAAAAAGAAAAGGTAAGATTCAAAGCATCATAACCTAATCACTCGAACCTCGGATCAATTAGATCGAGTACATGGAGGATTAGTTAATCATGGTGAGGTGGAAGAGGGGGATGAGTAGAAGAAAAATACTAAAAACAGAGCAGGAACGAAAAAGAAAACAACACTTTTTATTAAGAGAAACAGTGATCTTACAGCTTGAAAACCAGAGATTACAAGAACATGAAAAGGAAACTACACTATTATTAGCATCATACTACAGAAAGAAGCTAGGAGCTAATACATGGAAAGCATAAAGGTAGAGCTACGAACTAAAAATGGAAAGACATGCTTAAAAAGTTCAGAAATATAAAGGACAGAACCTCCCCTCTCAAAGCGAAAAGTTGTCCTAAAACCCCTGGAGTTGGGCTCTATTTATAGAATTTTTCGGGTCGGGTCACGCCCCCCTGTCACGCCCCCCTGTCACGCCCTGGTCGGGCGTGACCCTGGGGCGTGACACATTCGGCGCGACTTTTTCGGGCAGGAATTGAATTCTGACGGAGTTGTTGCGGTACACGCCCACAGGTCACGCCCTAGTAGGGCGTGACCCTGGGGCGTGTTCTTTGCGGCGTGAATTTGGGAGCTGAAATTGAATGCTGGAGGTGACGGGCGGAATTGCTGAAGTACACGCCCATATGTCACGCTCGGGTCAGGCGTGACCCTGGGGCGTGACACTTTCGGTGCGGCGGTGGAGCGGGAAAAAACGAGCGCGCTGCGGCGATTCCTCGGAACCTGGGGACACGCCTATAGTACACGCCCGTGTCGGGTGTGTCACGGGCGTGACCGAGGGCGTGTATACTAAGTTTCCACGGAATGCAGTTTCGGACCAATTGCTTCATTCCTCTGGGTTACACGCCCTAGGTACACGCCCTGGTAGGGCGTGACCTTGGGGCGTGTCACAGCAAAATTCGGTTGAAAGCCGTGAAAACCTGCAAAAAGCAGAAAAAATGCATTAGCGATAAAAATATATACAAAGGGGAATCAAAACAAGTACTTTACAAGACATGATTGGCTTTAAAACCCCGAAAATATCCTAATAAAATTGACTGCAAACGTATTATCAAATTCCCCCAAGCTTAAGTTTTGCTTGTCCCCAAGCAAAGATATAAAGACAAGCTAATCATAAAAAGTGACTAATTCAAAAAGTTTTAATCATACTCACACAAGTACTATGCGAAATTCTAGGTAGGGAGAATGTAAAACGTAAATCTAAAACAATTTTTTAGGTATGGTTTAACTTTTATAAACTTTACTTAATAAAAATAAATCATCCAGAATTTTGACGAAATTCTTTAAATAAATTTAAGTAAGGCAATGAAAATGAAAAGAACGTATTGAGTTATTACTAGATCCAAGCAACGCATTATAATTATATCAATTAAATAACAAAAATCTAAGTTTAAATCCAAAACTAAAACTGATTTACTTTTCTTCTTTTCTTAGTTGTTAAATAAAATTAAAAAAAGGGCGTGAATCAAAAGGACTTAATAGGACCGAAACTTTTGGTTTAGGAATATGAATAGGAGTGGAATTCAAATATAAACATGGAGGCTTAAAAATCACACTAAACCAAAACAACGAGTTTCAAAAAAAAATAAATTTATTTTAAACAAAATATGTATAAATAAATTTATTTTTTTCTCTTTATGATTATTTACCTCTTTTTTTTATTATTATTTTCATTCATTTTTGTTTTTTTTTCAATTTATTGCTTTTGAGTACACCTTTTTCAACAATATCTCCACAGATAAGACAAAATTTCCTATCAAACAAAATTAGCGTGATTAGATAGGTAGGAATTTGGGCTTTGGTGAAAATGAAATGGTGTGTGGAGTTTATCAAATGAATTTGGAAAAAAGGCTCAAAAGCGGCTAACTAGTGGTAAAAGAGTTTAGGTTGGCAAGAAAGCTCAAACGTAAACAAAAATGGCCTAAATCATTTTCACGCGTTTTTTTAAATTTATTTAAAACATAGAGTCGATAAATTTCAAAAAGCAAGTTCGAGATAATAAAAGAAGATTGATGAAATTATCTTGAAAATAAAAATAATATGTCACTTGGATCGTTCATATCTACTACGTTATTCAAAATATGTTCTTACAAAAATCATCTAAAGACGAAAAGGAAAATAGTGGATGATAAATTTTTAGAGAAAGTAAAGAAAATAAAGAATGGAAAACCATAATAGAAATGCACGGTTTAGAGAAATATTTTACCTTAACATGCTACCGTGAATTAGAAACACAGCATGGCCAACATTTTACTTGTGAAATATGATTAAAAAGAATGATTAGAAAAATTATAATTAACTACGTTGTTTATAAAGAAGTTTGAGAAAAACAAAACATAAACATGTGGTACTTATTGAAATACCAAAATGCAGCTATATATATATAATAATGTTTTGAAATTTTTTGAAATTTTGGATTTTTTTGGGATATTTACAAAACAAAAAGAAAACAAAAAGAAGGAGGAAGTCCTCCCCCAAGCTTAAAATCAACATTGTCCGCAATGGAGAAGGAGGTCGGAGAACGAGAGAAAAGTAAAGTACAGAAATAAAAGACAGAATTGAAAAGCAAGTACTTCCCCGGTTTTATTTTGCAGGGCAAGTTAAGTGATGCCGCTCCTCCATGCCTGTGCTGTGGATCTTCATGAAACGTCGTCCGGCGGACTTTGGCATGGAAGCAGAACCATTGGAGCAGGCGATCGCAGAAGTTTCAGCTTGCCGGAGCCAGTCGGGGCAAAAAGTGTAAAAGAAAGAAAACAGAAAAAGATAACTTGGGTTGCCTCCCAAGAGCGCCCTTTGTTTAAAGCGTCGTTTGAGCTCGACGCATCAAAATAAGATTGTCCCAAATATTGTTTTAAAAATAAAGTTCGAATAAATGTCAAAGTTTGTGAGTAAAATAATGTTCAGATTAATCAAATGTCATGACCGAAAAGATAGAGTTAACAGGGTTGAGACTGACATCATCACAAAAATACAGTTTAAGACGCTGACCATTCACTTTGAAAGTACCCTTATCAGGGTGGGAAATTAAAACAGTACCATAAGAAAAGACTTCTAAAACAGTAAAAGGCCCAGACCAACGTGATTTTAATTTACCCGGGAATAAACGTAAACGAGAGTTATAAACAAGCACTTGGTCGCCTGGCTTAAAGATTTTTGGGTGCGTAAGATGTCGGTCGTGTAAACGCTTCGTCCGCTCTTTATAAAGTCTATTATTTTCATAAGCGTAAGAGCGCCACTCGTCGAGTTCGTTAAGTTGAAATTTTCTAAAATCGCCGACAGAGTGGGGATCGAAGTTTAAAAATCGCAAGGCCCAAAAGGCGCGGTGTTCTAACTCTACGGGTAAATGACACGATTTTCCATAAACCAACCGATATGGCGTACAGCCGAGGGCGGTTTTGTACGCTGTTCGGTAGGCCTATAGAGCATCGTCTAATTTGGCTGACCAGTCTTTTCTAGATGTGGAAACAGTCTTTTCTAAAATTCGTTTTATTTCTCTATTCACTACTTCGACTTGTCCGTTATTTTGGGGGTGATAGGCAGTGGAAAGCTTATGAGTAACGCCATATTTAGTTAGGATTTTTGAGAATTGCGCGTTACAGAAATGGGAACCCCTATCACTAACGATAGCGCGCGGCGTACCGAATCGAGAAAATAATTTTTTGAGGAAATTAACTACGACTCGGGCGTCATTCGTAGGAAGAGCTTGGGCTTCGGCCCAACGTGAAACATAATCAACGACAACTAAAATATACTTATTCCCGAAGCTAGAAGGAAAAGGGCTGACAAAATCAATCCCCCAGAGGTCGAAAACTTCATACTCTAGGAAATAATTTTGTGGCATTTCATTTTTATTCGAAATATTCCCCGACCGTTGGCAACTATCACACCTACTCACAAAGGCATGCACGTCTTTAAACAGGCTGGGCCAGTAAAAACCCGCTCTTAACACTTTGTGAGCGGTGCGAGCAGCTTGATAGTGCCCACCTGTCGGTCCTTCATGCAAATGTTTAATAATATCTAATCCTTCATCAAAGGAAACACACCTCCTGATCACTTGGTCTGCACAGACTTTAAAAAGATGCGGGTCCTCCCAAAAGTAGTTCTTCAATTCAGAAAAGAATTTCTTCTTTTGCTGAGACGAGAACTCTTTTGGGAGCACACGAGCCACTAGATAGTTGGCGATGCGGGCAAACCAAGGAGAAGTAGATGTGTTAATTATGAACAGCTTCTCATCAGGAAAATAGTAATGAAAAGAATTTTCATCTAATTGCTCGATAAACGGGTCGTCTAGGCGCGAAAGGTGGTCGGCGGCCAAGTTCTCGGCACCTCGCTTATCACGGATCTCTAAGTCAAACTCCTGGAGCAGTAAGACCCAGCGAATCAAGCGAGGCTTGGCATCCGTTTTAGAGAGAAGATATTTGAGGGTCGAGTGGTCCGTAAAAACAATAATTTTCGAAAGAGTAATATAAGGGCGAAATTTGTCAAATGCGAATACTACAGCTAAGAGCTCCTTCTCGGTGGTGGTGTAATTTTCCTGTGCAGATGTGAGAGTTTTACTAGCGTAATAAATGGGGTGGAAGTTTTTGGAAATACGTTGACCTAGTACGGCTCCCACCGCATAACTACTCGCATCACACATTATTTCAAATGGAAGATCCCACACCGGAGCTATCATAATTGGCGCATTAACTAATTTTTCTTTTATTAAATTGAAGGCAGCTAGACAGAGGTCATCAAAGATGAATGGGGCGTCTTTTTCTAAGAGATGGGTAAGGGGCTTGGTGATTTTGGAAAAGTCCTTTATGAAGCGACGGTAGAAACCCGCATGACCCAAGAAACTTCTTATGGCTTTTATGTTCGTAGGTGGCGGCAGTTTCTCGATAACTTCTATTTTCGCAACGTCTACTTCAATACCCCTTTCAGAAATTTTATGTCCCAAAACTAACCCTTCCCTCACCATAAAATGACATTTTTCCCAATTTAGGGCGAGGTTAGTTTCTTCGCATCGTTCTAAGACTTTTTCAAGGTTCTCTAAGCAACTATCGAAGGAATTCCCGAACACGGAGAAATCATCCATGAAAACTTCCATAATGCTCTCTACGTACTTGTCAAAGATGGCGAGTATACATCGTTGGAATGTAGCTGGCGCATTGCACAATCCAAACGGCATTCTCCGGTAGGCGAAGGTGCCGAAGGGACAAGTAAACGTAGTTTTCTCCTGGTCCTCGGGGGAGATGGGGATTTGAAGATACCCCGAGAGGCCATCGAGAAAACAATAAAAGCTATGTCCGGAAAGTCGTTCTAAAATTTGATCAATGAACGGCAAGGGGAAGTGATCCTTGCGGGTGGCGTCATTCAACTTACGGTAATCTATACACATTCGCCATCCGGTCACCGTCCGAGTCGGGATTAATTCATTATTTTCATTACTTACGACCGTTATCCCTCCCTTCTTTGGTACTACCTGTACTGGGCTAACCCACTTACTGTCGGATATAGGATAGATAATTCATGCGTCTAACAATTTCATAACCTCGCCCTTAACTACGTCTTTCATGTTTGGGTTTATATGGCGCTGAGGTTGTATAGAGTTACGAGAATTATCTTCCATTAAGATTTTATGAGTGCAGAAAGATGGGCTTATGCCCTTGATATCAGATATCTGCCAAGCAATAGCTTGGCGATGCTTTTGTAAAATTGAAAGAAGTTTATTCTTTTGTGCATCCGTGAGGTAGGCCGAAATTATGACAGGCAGCTTAGAGTCCTTTTCTAAGAAAGCGTATTGAAGGTGCTCTGGTAGTTCTTTCAGTTCCAAGGTAGGGGGGTCATCATACGAGGTCTTGGAAATTTGTTCTTTTTCAAAAACTATGTCCTCGTACACTTTTTTATATGTAAAATTAAAAGGGGTGTTGCTAGCGGCCATGGAGACTTCGTGCAGCGATTCAGTTGGAAAAGTAGAAGAGGAACAGAAATCAAAAAATTCTTTTTCAAAATCAGAGGTGCGAGTGGAGGATTCTTCACTTAGGTGTAGAGATTCAGTTGGAAGAGTAGGAGAGGAACAAAAATTGGAAAATTCTTTGTCAAAATCAGAGGTGGGAGAGAAGGATTCTTCACTTATGGTATCCATGAAAAAACAGGAGTCATCATTAGCTAGTGTGTTCTTCATCGAGGGGGTGATAAAGAAAGTTACCTCATCGTCGCCCACTCGAAGGAAGAGCTTACCATTGCTTACATCAATGATAGCTCGGGAGGTGGCAAGGAAGGGTCGGCCAAGGATTAGGGGAACCTCGACATCTTCTTCGATGTCTAAAATGACAAAGTCCACCGGGAAGATGAACTTGTCAACTTTGACTAGGACGTCCTCCACTATTCCTAACGGGTATTTGACTGATCTGTCGGCGAGCTGGATACTCATGCGTGTGGGGTTGAGACTACCAATTCCTAACTTTTTAAACAACGAGAAGGGCATAAGATTAATACTCGCACCTAGGTCGGCTAAAGCGTGTTTGACAAAGAGATCACCAAAGACACACGGGATAGAGAAACTACCCGGGTCACTGATTTTCTTCGGTAATCCGTTTGTCAAAACCGCCGAGCATTCGACATTTAACGTGACATGAGAAATGTTCTCTAACTTCTTCTTGTTAGTTAGGAGGTCCTTAAGGTATTTTGCGTACTTCGGCATCTGGGATATGGCTTCGTGGGAAGGCAGATTTACGTGGATTTGTTTAAACATTTCCAAAAAACGGGTGTATTGATCATCCTGTCGTTGTTTATTAAGTTCGGAAGGGTATGGTGGGGATGGATTATTTTTAAAGGTGGGTGGTGGAGTGAGTTCTTTTTCTACGATAGGGGTGATAATTTCTTCGGCAGAGGGTGGAATTTTTAAAACGGGAACGGAGCTTTGATTTTTAAAAACGGGAGCGGAGCTTGCCTCGGGTTCTTCACTTACCATACCAGGAACTTTCTTCCCACTCCGAAGAGTTATAGCTTTCGCTTGCTCTCTCGGGTTGGGCTCGGTATTGGAAGGAAGAGACCCTACGGGTCGCTCAGAAATCATTTTAGCGAGCTGTCCTACCTGGTTTTCTAAGTTTTTAACACTTCCAGTTAAGGTCCTAATCGTAGCGTCATTAGCATTCATGTATTTTGAAAACACTTCCTCCAAATTTGGAGGTTTTGGAAAACTTTGAGGAGGTGGTGGTGGAGCAGAAAAATCACTTTGCGGTGGCGGGCGCACAACATTCGATGGATTGCTCCACGAAAAATTCAGATGATTTCTTAACGCAGGATTATAACTATTCAGAAAATTAAAACCAGGAGGATGATAATTTGCAGCAGAAAAATTATTAAAAGCAGTTCTAGGCATATTATTTACATAATCCAAATGTTCGGCGGGAGGAGTTGCAGATTCCCATACCTGAGGGGCGGAGGCAGCAGTCATCTCCGTAATTTTTTTGCTTAATATTTCAACTTGCAGTGCGAGTTGTGAGACGTTGTCCACTTCAAAGAGACCTGCAGGTTTGTTTGGGCGGGACCTAGGCACATTCCACTGGTAAGTGTTCATGGCCATGTCTTCAAACAGCTCAAGAGCTGCTTCCGGGGTCTTATGGTTTAAAGTACCGCCAGAAGCCGCGTCTATCATTTGCTTCGTGCTTTGATTTAACACATTATAAAACGTCTGCACCTGCAACCATACAGGCAGAGCGTGATGTGGGCATCGTCTTAATAATTCTTTAAATCTTTCCCAGGTTTCATAAAAGGTCTCTGAGTCTATTTGTCCAAAGGCAGAAATGTCATTCCTAAGTTTAGCAGTTTTAGCAGGCGGAAAATACTTGGCCAAAAATTTTTCAGTTAATTGCGTCCAAGTAGTTATGCTATTTTTAGGAAGGGTGTTCAGCCACTGCTTAGCCTTAATTCTAAGAGAGAAAGGAAATAATCTTAGCCTAATAGCATCATTTGTGACACCATTTATCTTGAAGGTGTCACAAATCTCAAGAAAGCTCGCTATGTGTGCGTTCGGGTCTTCATCTTGAAGCCCGTCAATTTGCACATACTGCTGCACCATTTGAATTATGCTAGGCTTCAGTTCGAAATTATTATTATTTATTGCAGGGCGAACTATACTAGTTTTTGTACCCTCGAGATTTGGTCGTGCATAATAGGACATAGGCCTTTGCACGACTTCCTCCACGTTGGGTTCTGCCATTCTTAAGGTAGAAAATGACTCGGAATTCTCAACCGGCACTTGGGTAGTAGGGCCTTGAAATCGCGATCTTCTCCGAAGAGTACGCTCAATTTCGTGGTCCAGGTCCAAAGTAACCGACGGACTACCGCGGGTCATACACTAGAAGAAAAGAGGAGAAGCAAGACTAAAAAGTAAAAGAGCTAATGAAGTTGGAAAAAGTTTTTGAAATAGATTTTTTTATGTTTTAACTCCCGAACTTCCCAAGGGCAACCCGGTGAAGGGTTCGCAAGGTACTAGACAAGATAGTGTCATTTAGAGCCACTTTGCCCTTTTCGAGAGAATTAGGTGGTGTAGAAAAATTTGTGATGTGTGTTTCTATTAAGAATGCGATAATTAAAATCCAGCCATTTATCTCTGTGCGAGTAGGCGGAAAATAAAAGCTATACTCACGCACTCGATAGAAAATTAAAACACACCCACTCTACAGAAAGGAAACACACTCTACTGAAATAAAGCCTGCCAATTAACTCAAGTGAGTAGGCGGAAAAAATAAAATACGCACACTCTACTGAAATAAATCCAGCCAATTAACTCAAGTGAGTAGGCGGAAAAATTAAAAATACGCACACTTAACAAAATCCAGCCATTTAACTCAAGTGAGTAGGCAGAAAAAATTTAAGAAGGAGGCTGAGAAAGAGAAGTGATAAAATTAATATATTCGCGTTTTCAATTTATCAACAAGCGTTGCTTCCCCGGCAACGGCGCCAAAAACTTGATTGTCTCTGAGATATCTGCAAGGAGAAAATACCAAACTAACAATTCATCAAGGCAAGTATACCTATCGAAATGCAGCTAGGGGACACAAGTGTCGTATTGAAATCCGGAAACAGTTGAGTAAGCTTACTCACACGAAATCTATTATTTTATCGACGGAAAAATAAGGTTTTTTTAGAAGAAAACTAATTGTACTAAATGAAGAGAACTACTTGCATGAAAAGATAAAGAGAGCTAAAAGAGCGATTAACTTAAACTTAGTAACGATGAAGGGAAAATGCACTCGATCAGAAATCACCTCGGCAAGAGTGGTTAGAAAAATACGATAAATAAACCTAAGCTAATCAGGGTAAAGGTCCTTGACCGTGGAGGTTCCATGAATAGTGACACGCTTATCTCGAAGGCCGTGCCTAACTGAGTTTAGGAAGGTCCGACCGACTCTCGCCTAAATCGGAGGCCTAAAACTCGCTTTACGCGGTGAACCCCTCTATTGGATTTTACTCCAATCCGGGAGATTTGAACGTCTGCCTCTCTCGAGGGGTGCGAACAACTACCTTTACTCATGAGTGCTCATTTCAAACTTTCGGCCTCTCGGCTAGCCCAGAATGAAAGCAAAGGTGGAGAGTATATATCGATAATATACCTCCAACCCGTGATAAATCAAGAGAAATTCAAAGCTAAACCCTAAAAAGAAAAGGTAAGATTCAAAGCATCATAACCTAATCACTCGAACCTCGGATCAATTAGATCGAGTACATGGAGGATTAGTTAATCATGGTGAGGTGGAAGAGGGGGATGAGTAGAAGAAAAATACTGAAAACAGAGCAGGAACGAAAAAGAAAACAACACTTTTTATTAAGAGAAACAGTGATCTTACAGCTTGAAAACCAGAGATTACAAGAACATGAAAAGGAAACTACACTATTATTAGCATCATACTATAGAAAGAAGCTAGGAGCTAATACAGGGAAAGCATAAAGCTAGAGCTACGAACTAAAAATGGAAAGACATGCTTAAAAAGTTCAGAAATACAAAGGAAAGAACCTCCCCTCTCAAAGCAAAAAGTTGTCCTAAAACCCTTGGAGTTGGGCTCTATTTATAGAATTTTTCGGGTCGGGTCACGCCCCCCTGTCACGCCCTGGTCGGGCGTGACCCTAGGGCGTGACACATTCGGCGCGACTTTTTCGGGCAGGAATTGAATTCTGACGGAGTTGTTGCGGTACACGCCCACAGGTCACGCCCTGGTAGGGCGTGACCCTGGGGCGTGTTCTTTGCGGCGTGACTTTGGGAGCTGAAATTGAATGCTGGAGGTGACGGGCGGAATTGCTGAAGTACACGCCCATATGTCACGCCCGGGTCAGGCGTGACCCTGGGGCGTGACACTTTCGGTGCGGCGGTGGAGCGGGAAAAAACGAGCGCGCTGCGGCGATTCCTCGGAACCTGGGGACACGCCTATAGTACACGCCCGTGTCGGGTGTGTCACGGGCGTGACCGAGGGCGTGTACACTAAGTTTCCACGGAATGTAGTTTCAGACCAATTGCTTCATTCCTCTGGGTTACACGCCCTAGGTACACGCCCTGGTAGGGCGTGACCTTGGGGCGTGTCACAGCAAAATTCGGCTGAAAGCCGTGAAAACCTGCAAAAAACAGAAAAAATGCATTAGCGACAAAAATATATACAAAGGGGAATCAAAACAAGTACTTTACAAGACATGATTGGCTTTAAAACCCCGAAAATATCCTAATAAAATTGACTGCAAACGTATTATCAGAAAGACACCAAGCCGCCACACTAGACCTCCAGGTCTCCCAGTCTCCAAGTCAGCAGGGATAGCATGACAAACCACCAGAGCACCAACAGTAACAACACATCAACCAAACCGCAGGAGAGAAACCGACAGACTGCCTGGACTGTAACCTGCCAGAGCCAGACCGCCAGACCGCTCGCTCTCTAATCTACAATAATTACCATAGTATTTATGGGTCGAATATGTCAACACAGCCTGCCATGTGCAAAACAGAGCACTCATAAACAAGAAACACCATAAGATACCTTATGAACTATTAAAGGGCAAGAAACCAACTGTGTCTTATTTTAGAAATTTTGTTACAAATGCTTTGTACTTAATAATGGGAAATATTACAAAACTAAGTTTAATGAAAATTGATTTGAAGGTATTTTTATAGGCTATAGTAGCCATAGTAAAGCTAATAGAATTTTCAATAAGAAAACCCCGGTAGTAGAAGACACTTTAAATGTTGTATTTGATGAGACCAGAAAGCTTTATAGCAGCTCCTCTAGTGTATTTGTTGAAGATGCAGGTACAAAGTTAAAAGAGCTATGTTATGAAGAAAATGGAAAGTAAGTTGCTCCAAGCACAATCAAAGTCAACACTCCAATCCTGGTGGAAGAAGAACTTCAAGATGAAGAGCTCTGTCAAATTGAAGAATATGCACCAGAAGTAGAAGAATCTCCAGGTGGCATAGAGGATGTGAGGAATCTAGTGATCAGACATTCATGAAATCATCCATCTGATCTGATCATTAGTGACCCTCATGATGGAGTAAGAACAAGAAGAGGTATACCAATGAAATTCTGAACTTAAGCTTTCTCTTGCATATTGAGCCCGAGAAATTAGAATAATAAATTAGTGATGCTTCATGGATTATTTTAATGGAAGAGGAGCACAATCAATTGAAAAGGTGTAAAGTTTAAGAGCTAGTACCAAGACCCAAAGGAAACAATGTGATCGGGACGATATGGGTCTTCAGAAATAATCTAGATGAAGATTGTGTAATCATATTGAACAAAGCCAGACTTGTAGCCGAAGGGTATAGAGAAGAAGAATGGATCGATTTCAATCAAATATTTGCTCCAGTGGCCAGACTCGAAGCGATCAGGTTGATCCTCAAATACGCTGCTCATAAAGGGTTCAGGGTTACCAAATAGATGAGTAGTCAGCCTTCCTTAATGGTAATTTAAAGGAATAAGTATATGTGAAACAACCCCTAGGTTTTATCGATTCATCATTCCCTGAATATGTTTATTTCATTCGTTAAGCTCTTATTGACTTAAACAAGCTCCTCGAGCTTGGTATGAGACTCTATCTAGCGTTTTTATTGAGAATAAGTTCACAAGGGGAAAGATAGATAATGAAAGTGCAAGTTAGATCTGATATACTCTAGAGGGGGGTGAATAGAGTATGGTGCTTGCTAGAAACTTTTTACAACTGTTGTTGTATTCCTAAGTGAACATGAAAGCAAATAACATAAAGTAAATCTAAACAAAAAATAATCACAGATCAATCACAAAGCAAACACAAACCAATCCCAAACTACAGCCAGAAACAAAAGAAAGACAAGCAACCAGATGACACAAGGAGTTATAGTGGTTCCCCAATCAACCTGGGTACATCCACTCTTCTACCACCCTAGGTAGGAATCCACTGCAGGATGAGTTGATCAGGTGTCCTGGGCACCAATGAGCTTTTGATAAGGTGCTCAAAAACCAAACCAGATTTTTTGATCAGGTGTCTTGCCACCACTGAGTTTTGATAAGGTCTCAGAAACAAATCACAAACTTTTGAAGAGTGTTTGAAAAACCCTTTACAGTAGAGAGAGAGAGATGATCTTCTCTGTCAACAGTCAAAGAGAAGATAGTGGATGTTGTCAAAGCTCCCCCTGAGATCTTAAGTTGTTTAGGAAGTGAAGATTTGTAGTAGGGTGATAAGCCTTCAGATGATTTGATCTACAACAAAAGATGATTTCAGCAACAGCTGAAATGTGAGGTGTCTGGAGTCTTGAATGATGATGGCCTTTGAACACTTGAATCAAGAGAGATCTGAAAATTCCAGTTAGTTGATCTCCTTTTGTGATGTGTGTTCTTGTATGAATTCTTGAGACTGAGAATGTCTGCAACTGTTTCTCTTTCTCTTGTGTAATTGTTGTGGTAAGAGTTATAATTCTTGTTGTTGTAGAGAATTGTTGTTGCAGAGATTTATTGTGGCAGAAGTTGTGTGTCTAACTCACTGAGAAAAGAATAATAAAAACTGAAACTTTTATTCCTTTGATCTGAATAGAAATCATCCACTGTCCAAGATAGCTGTTGTCCTGTCATAAATGACTTCCTTAACTGTATTTGTCTTCTGAAGGAAAGTCCAATAAAACATTCCTTTGAAAATTCCTTGAAACTTTCTCCAGATTAATTAAAAATGGCTACAAGATCTCTGAATTAAATGCTGACAATAATCTACAACTGTCTGGATTTGAATCTTGAAAAACGTCCAACTCTTCAGAAAAACATTGAACTGAGCTCCACTATCGTTGAACTGGGCTCAGAGCCTGGACTTAGACAGAAATAGAGATCGTCGATCTGTGCTCAACTATCATCGAACTGAGCTCAGAGATAGAGAATCAAACAGAAGTCAAGAACGTCGATCTGAGCTCGAAGATCGTTGAATAGAGTTTGACGACTCGTCGAAGTTGAGCTCAGAGATAGTCGAATAGAGTTTGACGATTCGTCGAAGTGAGCTCAACGATCATCGAATGGAGTTCGACGATTTGTCATACTGAGCTCGACGAAATGACTTAGTCTCCAGTACTGAAAAACCTGGTCTTGAGGGCAGCTTCCAAACCTAACTACTAACCCTTAGACTCAATTCTAATTGATATTTAGATCTATACAATGAGGTCAGAACAGGTTTCCTAAGAGACATAGTGATCCTTGTCCAAATCAGTAATAGGGTGTTCCAACAATCTCCCCCTATTTGGGTTAGGATTATTATTTACAGATATTGGAAAAAATAAAACATACAAAACAGAAATGCAACAAACAAAACATTGCAGAATCACAGATATTATCTCAGATAGTTCAGAAAACAGAATATATTGTCACCTTACAGAATTACTCTTTCTCTTTGCTCTTTATAAGGACTATTTCTCTGTTTGGATTGAGAGCTTCCTTCTTAGATCTTCTATCATCAGCTGCACCTAGAGAGGTTTGTTGCTTTGGACTGGGCACTACAGCTTCAGGATGCAGCTTCATGTAGCTTTCTGAGTCAAAAACTTTACTGGATGAATATCTTTCAAGTTCCTTCTTTCTTTGATCTGATAAGGTAGTGATATTGGAAGTATCTTTCCCTTGTTCTCTGACTTTCTTGATCGGATCTAAAGCAGCCAATTCTTTCATCCTAGCTGTACATGAAGTAGGATTGTTTTCTGGATCCTCAAATGGAACTGGAGGTTCATATCTATTTGAAGGATTGTTTGGAGGGTCTCTGGAGGAGACTAGTTCTTTCAGCTTATAAGGAAAGGGACCAGAAGTAGTATCATATGGACCTTGTCCTTCCCTTGAATATGGATGTTGCCTGGAATACCCTTTAGAATAAACTTGAAATTCTTTTTGATTTCCTCTATAATTTCCTCTTCTTGACAGGTAGACTCTAGATTGACTTCCTCTATATTGGGATCTTCGTTGAGGTTGATAAGAGGTTTGGCTTCTGGCAGAACGTTGAGATGCAGAACTTCCACTTGCACCTGCACCTGGTGAAGGAGGAGGAGGAGAAGGATTGAAATGAGAAGATCCTTTATCATACTTTCTTTTCTTCTTCATAGCTTTTAGTTGATTTTTGGAGTATTGCATCCAATGTTCTGTGATAGGGCAATCATGCAGAATGTAGTAAGGAATATCATTTATGTCTTTCACTTTTGCTGGGGGAACTCTCTTCATTGCTTTGCTTCTGGCCTTTCTTTTCCTTGCAATTGTAGCAGAGGAGTCATCTGAGTCAGTCCTATACTAATCACTTTCTGAGCTTTGATTATCATATAATGCATCAATCCTTTTGAGATAATCTAACTGTTGTTGAGATTGAGCAGAAGTAACAACAGAGACAGAAATAGTAGCAGCAGCAACAGCAGGAAGAGGAGTAGAAGCAATACTGGCAGAAGAAGTTATAACAGCAAAGACAGATACAACACTTACAGCAGCAGTAACAACATCAGCAGTAATAGCAGGCTCAAAAACAAATGCCTCTGTCATATGCATGTCCTCAGATACTAAAACAGCAACAACATCAAAACTATCAGTAATAGCAACATTTGCAGTAGGAACAGCAGCAGTACTTTCAACAGAAACAGAAGGAGCAGCAGCATAGAGGGAATTTACAAAAGAATTTATTATACTGGTGTCATAGCTGGGAATGGGCACAATGGCCTTAGAGAGATCCTCAGATTACTGGACTACAGTATGCTCTAAAAGATAGCTGAAATAAATAGAATCAAAATCTGATAATAGTGACCTGAGGTCCACTGTGATAACTGCAACTGGAGGTATTGAAGCTTGGACTTGGACTGAAGATACAGCAGCAGGCAATCTATTAGCTTCATGAGGCATCTCCCCCTACCTAGATTCAGTCAGGACTGGATCAAGGCACCAAGATGAAGGGATTGCCTTAGGAGGAAGGAGAGAGGGGAGCCTGAGAGACAGTTCTTGGACTGTTTTTATCAGTGGAGCCATGGAGGCCTCCATCAAGAGTGATAGCCTGGGAGATATCAGCTCATAGAGCCTGTCTGCAAGAGCTGGAAGATCTACATGCTTAAGAGGGACTTGAGCAGAGGTAGGATTGAAGGTGGAGCAACAGGAGATGTTGGAGGAGAACAGGTGGATGGTGGAAATGATGGTTGAGAGATGGGAATTGTGGAAATGGAAGATAGTGGAATGGAAACAGATGGTGTGAGGGATGGTTGTCCAATGATATCCTGAAGTAGTTGTTGATATGAGGTGGAGGAGGATGGTGGATCAGAAGGGGATGAAGGAGAGTCATCCATGAAGGAATCATCTATAAGATTGAAAGAGGGAATATGAGAGGATGAGTCAATATCCAGATGGGGGTATTGATGTAGAGGATGGAAGATTTCTTCAGTGAGTGGAGGAGTTGGAGAGTGGATTGAAGTTGGAGATGGGGTGGAAGTTGTGATTGTGGAAGAAATTGTATTGGTGGATGTGACTGGTGTAGATGAAACAAGAGGTGGAGGAGGAGAAGATGAAGCAGGCAAGTCTTCTGCAGGGGCTGAAACTTGAGGGGAAGAGACTGAAACAGTCCTTGTGCCTGAAGTAGAAATGCCAGAAGGCCTGCTGGGCTTGGCAATTTGCCTGTCCCATTTTCCAAACAGGGCACATGTGAGCCTCTTGGAGGCATTGATGTGCATTCCATTTGAATCAAGCAGGGCATGGCATCTGTTCTGAAGAAACAACCCTAAGATTCTCCCAAAATTAACAAATTTTTTTTGATTTTCTTCTTTATTAGGTCAAAGAAGATTTCTCCCCAGTTCAGTTGTTTCTTGTCCACAAGGGCACCCATCAAGCAGAGCTGATACCTTGATATGGTATCATGGGCTGAGTGTTTGGCCAACAATACCTTCCCAACAACATCAGCTAAAAATCTATACTCAACAGACAGATTTTTCTTCAGCAATTTGCTAGGGTTTGCTTCTGAGTGACCCATCATTTCAAGCATGTCAGAAAAATCATCTTCAGAAAGTTCAACAGAGTCTTCTCCAGATTTCAATTCAAAAACCTCTGTCAAGGCAGCAAGTGTTAGGGATACCTGGGTTCCGGAGATTGTTCCAACTACTGTATTCTGATCCAGGTTATGGGCAGTATACATCCATTATTTTATCTCATTTGCAGCTAATTTGATCCTGGTTGTCATTATGGTAACTAGCTTTTGTTCCTTGAAAAGTTCCAGAATATCTTTGAAGATTTGATCACTGTTATTGAATGAATCCATGTCGATGTCAAAACCTGCATCAAATATCATTGCGGCCAGGATTGCAACTGAGACAGCTATTTATTTCTGCAAAAAACTAACAAACAAACGACCAAGTGTAGAGAAATTTGGAGGGAAAGAGAAAGTTTTGCAGAAAGTATGAAAGCGCAAAGGGAGAACGACGGCCGAAAAATGAATTTTATATTAGGGTTCGACGCAGAAAAGGAAAGATCGTTGAACTCTG
Source organism: Platanthera guangdongensis (assembly GCA_039583875.1). Lineage (NCBI taxonomy): Eukaryota > Viridiplantae > Streptophyta > Magnoliopsida > Asparagales > Orchidaceae > Platanthera > Platanthera guangdongensis. The sequence continues at coordinate 77,499,093 of CM077163.1, read as the reverse complement.
TTCGACAATCTGGGCTTCTAAAGGAAACTGAAAGGTCATCAATAGCGTTGTTCTCCGTTCGACGATATTGGAGAGCGTCAAGCTCCGTTCGACGATAGTTTAGAAAACAAAATCGTCGAGCTCCGCACGACGATCGCTGACCTGAGAAAGACAGTTTAGCACTATCTGAGAAGCCTTAAACTCTGGTCGATGATTTCGGAAGTCGTCGATCTCCGGTCGACGATCGGGGTGAAAATCGTCGAGCGCAGTTCAGAGACCAGAAACACTCTATACACTAGAAAAATTAAGATGTTTGCCTAATCTTGGTCATTTTTTAGAGTTTTAAAATCTTGGATATTATTTTAGACTTCCTCCATCTAACATTCCTAATTGATTCAGGAAGAAAGTATGTTTCTTTTCATCCAAGGGTTTGGTGAAAATATCTCCCCTTTGCAAATCAGTTGAGATATATTGAAGTTCAATTTTATTTTTCTCAACATTATCCCTTAGAAAGTGATGCCTAATTTCTATGTGTTTTGTCCTACTATGGAGGACTGGATTTTGTGCTATGGAAATAGCACTAGTATTGTCAAAAATTTTTTTTACTTCTCTAAGTTGTAACCATAGTCTAGGAGTTGGCTTTGAATCCACATGATTTGTGAACAACAACTACCTGCAGCCATATATTCCGCTTCAGTAGTTGATGTTGACACAGATGTTTGTTTCTTGCAAAACCAGGAGACAAGTCTGTCACCAAAAAACTGACAAGTTCCACTGGTTCTTTTCCTGTTTATTCTGCATCCAGCATAATCAGCATCAGAAAATCCAGTTAAGTCAAATGCTGAATCTTTTGGATACCAGAGACCTAGATTTGGACAACTTTTTACATACCTGAGAATCCTTTTTACTAAGGTTAGGTGTGACTCTCTAGGGCTCACTTGGAATCTAGCACATATGCATGTAGCAAGCATTATGTCAGGTCTACTAGCTATAAGGTACAATAAAGAGCCAATCATTGCTCTATATGTTATCTGATCAACAGGTTTCCCATGTTCATTAGCATCTAATACAACATTAGTAGGCATAGTTGTTTTCATACATGATTCTTCAGACATACCAAATTTCTTAACCAGTTCTTTTGCATACTTGGTTTGAGAAATAAATATGCCTTCAGCATGTTGCTTGATTTGCAATCCTAGAAAGAAGGATAGCTCACCTATGCTACTCATTTCAAATTTAGAATGCATTAGGTTGGAGAACTTTCTGCACAAATTTGAATCAGTAGAGCCTAATATAATATCATCTATATAAATTTGTACTAGTAGGGTATGAGACTTATGGGTTCTAATAAAAAGAGTTTGGTCTACTCTACCCCTAATAAACTCATTTTTCAGAAGAAAGCATGCTAGGGTCTCATACCATGCTCTAGGAGCTTGCTTTAGACCATATAATGCTTTATGCAACTTGAAAACATAATCAGGATGAGTTGAAGAGATAAAACCTGGAGGTTGTCTGACATAGACTTCTTCTTTGATATCTCCATTGAGAAAAGCACTCTTTACAACCATCTGGTATACTTTGAAACCTTTGTGTGCTGCATATGCTAAGAAGATTCCTATAGCCTCTAACCTTGCAACTGGTGCAAAAGTCTGGTCATAATCTATTCCTTCTTCTTGAGAGTACCCTTGAGCAACTAGCCTTGCCTTGTTCCTTACAATGACTCCTTGATCATCCAACTTGTTTCTGAACACCCACTTTATTCCAACAATGGAGTGATCCTTTGGCCTTGGTACTAGTTCCCAAACTTTGTTCCTTTTAAATTGATGCAACTCTTCTTACATTGCAATGATCCAGTGTGGATCTTGCTCTGCATCTTGAATGGATTGAGGTTCAGTTTGAGAAAGAAAGCAAGTGTGCATTAGGTTTTGGTTGACCTAATTTCTGATTTGCACACCAGCTGAGATGTCTCCAATCAATTGGGAAATTGGATGGTCTCTTGATGTTACTAAATCAACAGGGGGTGTTGATTGTTCACCAACCTGTGTTGTTTCCTCTTGTTGTACAACAACTAGCTCTTTAAGAAGTTTATCTTCAAGATGATGAATGTCTTCTTCATCTTCACTGCTTTCCTCTTTCTGAATGATTTGTAACCTGTCCAAGTCTTCAGCAAGAGAGTGTACCTGCAAAGGTTCTATGGTAGAAGTATTCTTCTACTTGAAAGACATGTTAGATTCATCAAAAGATATATGAACAGATTCTTCAATTTTGAGAGTTGATTTATTATATACCCTATAAGCTTTACTGATCATGGAGTATCCCAAAAACACTCCTTCATCAGCTTTAGCTTGAAATTTTGCTAAGTATTTCTTGTCATTATTGTGAGTGTAACAGATACAACCAAAAATTCTAAAATAATCTACTTTAGATTTCTTCCCTTTGAGTAATTCATAGGGAGTCTTGACCTTCAGTTTATGTATTAAACTTCTATTCAACACATAGTTGGAGGTGTTCACTGCCTCTGCCCAAAAAGATAGAGGAAGGTGAGCATCTGACAACAATGTAGTGGCAGATTCAATAAGGGTTCTATTTTTCCTTTCAGCTACCCTATTTTGTTGAGGAGTTCTAGGAGCTGAGAAAGTGTGTCTGATCCCTTCACTCTGACAGAACTCTTGCATAAGAAGAGAATCAAACTCTGTCCCATGATCACTTCTGATCAGGGCAATGTGAGTATTGAACTCACTCTGTATGCATTTGAGAAACTCTGTCAAACACTTAAAGTTATCAAACTTCTACCTCAGAAAGAACACCCATGTGAATCTAGAGAAGTCATCTACAATCACTAAAGTATAAGATTTCCCTCCTAAGCTTTGTACTGTAATGGGTCCAAAAAGATCCATGTGTAACAGATACAAAATCCTAGGTGAATCACTCTTATTAATTGACTTGAAACTATTTTTGGTTTGCTTGCTTAATTGACAAGCCCTGCAGAGTCCTTCCTTCTTGTAGGGGCCAGAAGGTAGTCCTCTAACAAGTTTGTCCTTGGATATCCTAGCAATGGTTCTAAGGTTTATATGCCCTAGTCTCTAATGCCATAACTCATTAGGTCTACAAATAGAATTAAACATGCAAATATCTACTTCTGTTGAAAAAAAGTCTACTAAATAGATGTTACCTTTCCTGTTACCTGTGAACACAGTTGTGTTGTCCTCTGATTTGATCTTGCATAAGGATTTGCTGAAAGTCACTTGGTAGCTTTCATCACATAGTTGACTGATACTGATCAAGTTGTGCTTCAGTCCTTCCACATAGGCTACTTTCTTGAATGTGACTGTGCTAATTTGGACTGCACCATATCCTTTTGTTAGTCCAAAGTTTGAATCACCAAATATGACTTTGGGTCCAAGCTTGGATTTGAAGGATGTGAAATTATCCTTGCTTCCTGTCATGTGCTTGGAGCACCCACTATCCAAATACCATTGTTGGTTTGATGTTGGATAGGTCTTCACCTGCACATAAAATAATTTATTTGTTTTTGACCCAGTTTACCTTAGGCCTAGGTAGATAACCTTTAAATTCAGAAATAAATGACATCCCTGGTTGACTCTTATAACCTTTAGGATGATATCTCCTTTGAGGTATTATCCATTCAGTATAAGGGTTAAATCTTTGGGCTGAAGGACCCCTAGGTTTGGATTTTGATTTACCTTTGAATAAGTTTTCAAAGCTCTGATCTCTGCTCGACGATCGCTGAGCTGAGTTCGACGATCTTGGGTCAGATCGTCGAGCTCCGTTCGACGATCGACTATGGCAAAGTTCAGGGTTTAGAGATCGTCGACCTGAGTTCGACGATTTTGCCTGAGATCGTTTATCTCCGTTCGGCGATCGTCTAGCTCCGTTCGACGATTTCTGTTGAACTCTTGTTTTCTTAGGTAAGTCAGAATTTTTCCTAGCTACCTCTACAACTCCCTTACCTTTATCAGAAATAAACTTAATTGGGGTTGTTAGAACTATAAGTTGGCTAGATAAAGCACCCAAGCACAGTGTGCTATTAAACCTTGAGTTCACTTTGCTTGTGATGTCCATTAGTTTGATACTTCTCCCATTAAGGGATTCTTCAAGCTTTTTGGCCTCTGATAGCTCACGTTTCAGTGAAGCTATCTGCTCCCTACATCACTCCAACTCCTCAGAAAGGTTGAGGTTATCTGATTTTAAGCTACTGTGTTCAGACAATTGATTTCTGAGAGAAATGATTTCCTTCTCAGATTTTAATAAGTCTAAACATAGTGCTTTAAACTCATACTTGAAGTCCTCAGAGTTGAAATCAAATGACTCTATTACCTGGTCTTCTTCAGGTTGAGTCTCTGATTCAGATTCAGACTCTTCTGCATCAGAATTGTGTTGTGAGGCATTGATAGCCATCATGCAGAATTCCTTCTCTTCAGCATCATCTTCATTATCACTTGAGCTGGAAGAAGTTTCAGATTCTTCTTCTGTCTCACTCTAAGTTTCAGCAACAAATCCCTTCCTTGTGTGTTTGTTCTTGCTGGAGGAGGGTTTGCCATTACTATTGTTCTTGAAGTCCTTGTCTTTTCTTCTTTCTTTCTTGTCCTTTGTGTCCTTGTTTTTATTTTCTGGACAGTCAGGCACAATGTGGCCTGATTTCCTGCAACCAAAACAGATAATCTCTTTGTTATTTGATTTATCATACCTTGGCTTGTCATGCTCTTTGTATGATCTTTTCCTGAAGTCCTTTCTGGTCATTTTGTAAAATCTTTTGGCCAGTAGACTAAGCAGCTCATCATTGCCTGGGATTTTGTCTTCAGGCTGATCTTCAGTGGCTTTGAAAGCTATTGATTTCTTCTTTCTTCTGGCTGGTGAGGCAGCCTTCTGCTCTTTTTCTCTATTCTTAATGAGCAGCTCATAAGACTTGAGCTTGCGCAAGAGAGCTTCTGTTGTGATCTCATTTAGACTTCTGGCATCCTTGATTGGCCAGATCCTTGAGTCCCAAGTGCTTGGGAAGTACATTAGGATTTTATCATTTAGCTCAGTCAATGAGATCTCTTTATCCAAAGTTTTCAGTTCATGGACTATAAGACTGAGTCTATTATACATGTCTGTTACTGACTCAACTTCTCCTTTCTTGAAGTTCTCATATTGGGTTATGAGGTGAGATCTTCTGTCTTTTCTCTCATCAGCTAATCCTGAAACTATTTCAGATAGCTTGTCCCAGATGTCCTTTGCTGAGTTGCATTCATCTACTTTTTGGAATATCTCATCAGACATAGTTTAGGCTAGAATGTTCATAGTTTTTGCATCTGCAACTTTCCATTTCTTTATCTCTGCATCTGTTCCTGATGGAGGTGGAACAGCACTTATACTTATGTTCTCTGAAGGTCTTGGACACACTGTCAAAACAGAATTGAAAATGTCCTCATCAATAGAGTTCACGTATAGTCTAATCCTTGTCTTCCAAAGTGCAAACTTAGATAGATTGCACACTGGAGGTTTGGTGCTAGCATAATCTTTGTTTTGGGCCATGATTTGTGAAGAAATAATTCTAATAACAAAATGAAAACAACAGATCTAACTGGAGGGATCTTTGGGTTCAGGTGTTAGCCTGTACAACCACTAAGGTATGGTATTGTAACCAACCTAGAAGATGTGGTATTTTTAACCAACCTCGCTTTGATACCAATTGAAAGTGCAAGTTAGATCTGATATACTCTAGAGGGGCGGTGAATAGAGTATGGTGCTTCCTAGAAACCTTTTACAACTGTTGTTGTATTCCTAAGTGAACAGGGAAGCAAATAACATAAAGTAAATCTAAACAAAGAATAATCACAGATCAATCACAAAGCAAACACAAACCAATCCCAAACCACAGCTAGAAACAAAAGAAAGACAAGCAACCAGATGACACAAGGAGCTATAGTGGTTCCCCAATCAACCTGGGTACATCCACTCTTCTACCACCCTAGGTAGGAATCCACTGCAGGATGAGTTGATCAGGTGTCCTGGGCACCAATGAGCTTTTGATAAGGTGCTCAAAAACCAAACCAGATTTTTTGATCAGGTGTCTTGCCACCACTGAGTTTTGATAAGGTCTCAGAAACCAATCGCAAACTTTTGAAGGGAGTCTGAAAAACCCTTTACAGCAGAGAGAGAGAGAGAGAGAGAGAGAGAGAGATGATCTTCTCTGTCAACAGTCAAAGAGAAGATAAGTGGATGTTGTCAAAGCTCCCCCTGAGATCTTGAGTTGTTTAGGAAGTGAAGCTTTGCAGTAGGGTGATAGGCCTTCAGATGATTTGATCTCCAGCAAAAGATGATTTCAGCAACAGCTGAAATGTGAGGTGTTTGGAGTCTTGAATGATGATGGCCTTTGAACACTTGAATCAAGAGAGATCTGAAAATTCCAGTTAGTTGATCTCCTTTTGTGATGCGTGTTCTTGTAAGAATTCTTGAGACTGAGAATGTCTGCAACACTTTCTCTTTCTCTTGTTTAATTGTTGTTGTAAGAGTTGTAATTCTTGTTGTTGCAGAGAATTATTCTTGCAGAGAATTATTGTTGCAGAAGTTGTGTCTAACTCTTTGAGAAGAGAATGATAAAAATTGAAACTTTTATTCCTTTGATCTGAATAGAAATGATCCACTGTCCAAGATAGCCGTTGGCCTGTCATAAATGACTTCCTTAACTGTATTTGTCTTCTGAAGGAAAGACCAATAAAACATTTCTTTGAAAATTCCTTGAAATTTGCTCCAGATTAATTAAAAACGGCTACATGATCTCTGAATTAAATGCTGACAATAATTCCACAACTGTCTGTATTTGAATCTTGAAAAACATCTAACTCTTCAGAAAAACATCGAACTGAGCTCCACTATCGTTGAACTGAGCTCAGAGCCTGGACTTAGACAGAAACAAAGATCGTTGATCTGAGCTCAACTATCGTTGAACTGAGCTCAGAGATAGAGAATCAAACTGAAGTCAAGAACGTCAATCTAAGCTCGAAGATCGTCGAATGGAGTTCGACGACTCGTCGAAGTTGAGCTCAGAGATCGTCGAATGGAGTTCGACGATTCGTCGAAGTGAGCTCAACGATTGTCGAATGGAGTTCGACGATTCGTCGTACTGAGCTTGACGAAATGACTTAGTCTCCAGTACTGAAAAACCTGGTCTTGAGGGAAGCTTCCAAACCTAACTACTAACCCTTAGACTCAATTCTAATTGACCTTTAGATATATACAATGAGGTCAAAACAGGTTTCCTAAGAGACATAGTGATCCTTGCCCAAATCAGTAATAGGGTGTTCCAACAGATAAGTCATTATTTCTTTGTGAAGTTAAAGGTAAGATTTTGCTAGTGCAAATCTATATCGACGACTTTATTTTTTGATCTACAGATGATAACCTCTTCAAAAAGTTTTCTAACTTGATGCAAGGGAAGTTTGAAATGAGTTGTATGTGAGAGTTGAAGTATTTCATAGGACTTCGGGTGAAGCAATCTGAAGACGAAATTTTCATCTCTAAGACAAAGTTCACCAAGGAATTAATCAAGAAATTTTGAATGGAGAACACAACCTCAATGAGGACTCTAATGAGTTCAACTATGACTCTGGATAAGGATGAGACAGGGAAACCTTTTCATGAAACCAAGAACAGAAGCATAATTGGATACTTGCTCTACCTTACTGCTAGTAGAACACACATATTGTTTTCAACATGGGAATGTGCTAGAGTCTAGGTGAACTCTAAGGAATCTCATTATATCGCTGCAAAGAGGATTTTGAGATAGCTTAAAGGCACACCAAATCCTGGCTTATGGTACCCATAAGTAATGACATCAAACTAATTGATTTCTTAGATGCTGACTTTATAAGAAGTAGGGATGATAGGAAACACACTTCTGGGACATGTCAGTTCTTAGGATGAAGGCTTGTCTCATGGAGCAGTAAGAAGCAAAATTATTTCGCAATCTCATCTACTGAGTCAGAATATTTCACTACAGGCAGTTGTTGCGTAGAAATTCTATGGATAAGGAATCAGCTTGAAGATTATAACATGAAGTTGAAGGAGATTCTAATATTTTGCAACTCATCCAATTCCATAGTAATTGCTAACAATCCAATCTCCCGCAGCCAAACAAAGCACATCGAGATAAGGTATCATTTCATCCGGGAGCATGTTGAGAATAGGGACATCAATCTCTATTATGTACCGATGGATAAGCAAGTTGCAGATATATTCACGAAGCCGCTAGATGAGTCCATTTTCTCCTTCAAATTGGAACTTGGTATGCTCAATAAGGAGTCATGAAAGTCCAGAAATCAGCTAAAGTATAGGAATTTAACATCTCAAGAAGTCCAAGGAAAATTTGTTGAGTATACTTTTGTGATTTCGATGAATTTGTCGATACTTCTAGTGAAATCAAAAATTCTTCACGAGTCATTTCGACGAATTACTCTAGTATTCACGAGTCATTTTGACGAATTTATCAAGCTTTTTTGATTCATTTCGACGATTTGCTGAAGGTATGAATTATTTTTCTAAGTCTTACTTATTAGATCTGAAGAGTCTCTTCCGAAAAAGGTATGCGCGCCTCTCTTCAAAACTTTAATAATATATAAATAGTGTAAAGGCTTTCGAAATTCACACAATTCATAAATATTCTTGAGTTATTCCACTGATTCAACATCCGTCAAAGCAGAACTTCGTCGCCAATTCAACTTCCGTCATAGCAGAACTTCATTGCCGATTTCTCCCCATCTCTTCTGATTTGTTCTAAGCAATGACACCAAGAGGAAGCTGCAATCTACAAGTCGCTGGTGAACTGGTTCATATAGGGTTCGCGACAGCTTCTGTTGAGTTCACGAATGTAATTCTGATGCATGAGACAGCCAGTTTGACATCTCTTCTGGAGCATCCATGCAGAGTTCTAAACAGAGACGTACAAGAGTTCTACCAATATGCAAATCAAAGTCATGAATTCCTCTGTCAAGTTGAAGGCCAGTCTTCTCAATCAATACTTACGGCTGTCATCTATTAATGTAGAAGATTTACTTGAAGAAATAGATTTTCATAGAGCACTTCTCTTATGTGGCTTACCAAGGAGAACTACCTCAATTAGATGGGAAGTCATGAATACGGAAATAAATTTGTTGACAGACATCATGGGAAAGGTTATACTTTGCAAAGTTGGGTCCCATGACTATGTTTTTGGTGAGATGTTTAAAATATTTGCAATTATGATTTGTAGAAAAAGAATCAACTGGGGACTTGTTCTTTTTGAGAAAATCAAGAAATGTTTCAATGACCGTAACTTTGGAAGGATTCACACACTATACCTAAATCAAATGGATAAAAATCATTTTTATATGTCATCAAGTATGCCTATTCACCACTTGAAGAAAATTGATTCCTTCATCTTCAGCAATGGGAGAGGAGAATTCCCAGAGAAGGTGGGATAAGATATGTAGTTGAAGAGGAAGAATTCCTTGATAAGGAGAGAATTCAACCTTCTATCACCAATGAAGCACCTAAGAGGTCTGGTCTAGTTGATGAGGGGGAGACACTTCCTTGTATGAATATTGAAGATGTACTTATCTCTCCTAAGCAATTTCCACCAATTAAAGAGACTATAGAGACAGTGGTTACAGAAACAGTTGTTCTTGTTGTTGATGATGCAAATGATAATGATGGTAATGCTGAGGTTGTTGATGATGATGCTGATGCAAACTGGTGACAATGATGGTAATTTCAATGATGATAATGATGATGAAACTGTTGTTTCTATTATGGAAGATAGTGTACAGAAAGATCTTCCAGCCTTGGCTGAGGGGGAGCTAAAACAACCATCTGATCGTCTCCAAGAGCAGATTGGTAATGCAATTTTTGATCTCCAGGAAAGGATTGCTAACATCCCCGATGGCCCTCAAGTCCAGAATATGAAGGAGTTGGAGGCTCCAGAAAGGCTTGGTGCTCTAGTTGAGCGGGTGAATATTCTTGAGCTTTCTGATGAGGAAGGAGAAGAAGAGTTTCTTCCTCTTATCCTAGAGGTTGTAGATCCTCTTTTTCTACTCAAGGCTCATGTATTTCCAGTAACACATCTCTCTAGTGAATATGAGATTATTACAGAACATCCTTCACCTTCAAGACCTCGGGCTGAAGATATTCCCATTTATAGTTCTGATAATCCTCTATTGCAGTCTATAGAAGCAATGATTGCCAAGAAAAAAGCACACTTTGATTATTCCTTGAAGAAAGTATTTGATATGGTAAAAGAGGCGGAGAAAGATATGAACAGTGGACTTATTGAAGTCAAGATCAATATTGATAAGCTGGAATCCAATCTGGATAATTGGTTGAATGAAGGAGGCAAAGCAATTTTGCATACCATGAAAGGAATTAGTAGTAACCTTGATGAGACAAGGAATGTGCATGCTACAGCTAAAACAATAATCGATGCATAAAATAGTGGCATGCATTATTTTGATGACCAAATTGCCTACTCCAGAACTGTAATTGTTAATGTCGTCACTACTGAAGTCAGAAAGGGGGAGGTTGAACTTAGAACCAAGGTGAATGCACAGGAAGCTGCTATGCATCATGAGATTTGTGGTGTCAATATTTATTATTATGAGAATTTTAAGTGGTTGCATGGAGAGTTGATTGGAACACCTCTACGTGGTGCAAATCGAGGTACTGAAGCAAGAATGCCATTATCAACATTTGATACTATTCTGCCTTCACATGACTAATCTCGATATTGGCCAGATACTCTCAAGATTACTCTCAGGACTATTCTTAGTTTGGGACGGAGACTGCTGAAACTGTTGTTGAAGCTAATATAGAGTTTAGTGATGAGCCATCCCACCCACCTCACAATAGAAGAAGGTATGAAGAAGGCCCCTCTGCTCACATGTCTGACCTAAACTGTGAACTTGTTGAAGTATGGAGCCAAATTTCTAAAGGAATTATCCTGGACACATTCACTTTGGTAGATTTGTCAAATGAAAATAGAAGGATGCACTACAACATGGAAGAGTTGGAGAAGCATGAAGTGGCCAATGTGAAAAGGAGGATACACTTCAGTAAGTATAAGAGAGATGATCTAGATGCTCCTCCTCCTCCAAAGTATTATCCAAAGCCAAAGGCATACTTTGATAGGCAGAATGAGAAGAACAAAGGGAAAACTGTTTATTATTAATGTTCTTTACTTGTGGATGTGTGTGAACTCTGAAATGCCACTTAAAACTTTTTATATAATATTATTGTTTTGTTGACAAAGAGATTTCTGATAATTTCATTACTTCTCTTTCTATGTTTATGTTTAAGATTATTCTGTGTGCAATTCACCTAAGTAAATAGAGTTTTGACCTCTTCAAATAGGGGAGATTGTTGGGTATTATTTTCACAATAACCCTTATTTGAATAAGTCCCCCGTGAACTACGATGAATTGAGTTGCATTTGACAATGCTTTCAAGTTATGTGCTTGCAGGATTTAATTGCCATGTACAAACCAATGTCATATTACAATGGGTCATAAAACACAGGACTATGCAATGTAATTCATCATTATGTAGGACATGGTGTTCACTCATTTTTAATCACTCTCTGAGTTGCAAGCCTAAATTATAAAGGCTGAGGTAGGGCTGAGTGCCTGAGGTAGGGGAATCTGTTCCCTGAGTTGTAGGCCTATGAAAGAGGCTGAGGTATGGCTATTGCCTGAGTTGTAGGAGTGGGGTGTCACTCTGAGTTGTTGGCCTGTGGAAGAGGCTGAGGTAGGGCTTGTGCCTGAGTTGTAGGAGTGTGGATTCACTCTGAGTTGTAGGAACCAGTCTTGGTTCTGAGCTGTAAGATCTGCGGATCTGAAAAGAAGGAAGGAAGTTAGACTGAATCTTGTACACTGCTAGATAGGCGAAGGGGGAAAGTGGAATTACCCATCATTTGGGGAACCACTATAAAACTGGTGTGCAATCTGTGAATGTTGTGTATGTGAATGATGTGTTGTATTTTATGCTGAATACATTGCTAAACTAGATAGAATTATCTGCCTAAGTCAGAAAAAGAATTGAACCTATTCACCCCCCCGCCCTCTAGGTGTTTAGAACATCTTGAAACCAATTCTTTCAAATAGCGACACCTTTTGACATGTCAAATGTATCTCTGTCCATTTGATTCAAGAACAAACTACGAATTCATCCAAAATTGGGAGAGTGGAGGCTATCGTTGATCCTAGCAAACAGGATAACACCCCAATCCATTTTCTTTCTGCAGATGACTGACACAAGAATCTTGAACATCTCTTAAGGTAAGTAGTCATGTGAACCAGTTTTGCATAACAATATTTTTCCAATAATATCTGACAAGCAGCTTTCCTTCCCCGTTCAAGCATTTCTTTTTATCAGCTTTGGTACCTCGGGGCAGTCCACAAAATAGCATGGCCCTGGTAAAGTCATCCTCTTCGAGGTGATCAGCTTTATCACAAGCCGGAAGCCTCAAGAACCATGTGAGGAGAGAAGCCTTCACCTTAACATTAACCTGATGAACTTTGCTCTTTATTACAGTATCTTCACGTCAAAGTTTTGCAATCTGAAAGAACTCAAGAATGTCTTCATACAATACCTTGCATGGGTGTTCTAGGACAAAATAGAGGACGACTATTTCCAACATTAGTATAACATTCCTGAACTCGTCTGAAGCTGAAGCAAATGCTGTTCAAATAGATTCTCCACCTCCTAGTAAGTCGTTGGTGCTTCTAGGAGCCATGGAGAATAGAGATGAAATCGAACTGAATGAACTATTTAAGCTAAAACTCCGGATGAACAGTGGAAGGTGACGAGTCTAGAATCGAACTTACTAGTGACTATAAGAGCTCTGGAAGACTTGAGACTTAGTAATAACTGTAGAACTTGCTAGGCAGGCTTGTAAAATCCAATCAACGGGGAAAGATGATGAACTATCCATGGCAGATAAATCGTCGGAAGTGATTCGATGGAGACGGAGCAGTTTCTTTTAACGAAAAGGTATGGTTTGCCCCTAAAACTATTTATATACATACATATTTAAAGTTTTAAGAGGGAAACAAGCATACCAGAAATTTGGCGTCTCTTCGGATGAAATATAAGGGAAATTGTTTTTTGACCTAAGTCCAATTCAGCAAGTTTCACTGGAAATAGAGCCAGATTCATCGAGTGTTGTCGTGAGTACTAATCATATTTCGACGAATCGTCGATATCCGATGATTGATACTCGATGAATTTTCCTTGGTAAATTTTTATGCTTAGTAAAGTGCTTCCCAAATGAATTCTAGTCTCCTTTTCCATATTCAGGAGTCCTTGTTTAGCATATCCAGTTCTGTTTTGAAAAATGAGAACATAGTCTCGTCTAGTGGCTTTGTGAATATATCTGTGACCTTCTTATCCGTCGAGACATAGCTGAGAGCTATGTCCTTGTTCTTCACATGCTCCCAGATGAAGAAATATCTTTCTTCGATGTCCATCTTTTCATCTGATAGACCTTGTCCATCTTTTCATCAAGTTGAGTTTTAGAGGTTTAAGTAGCTCAAGCTCTTCAGCTTGCTTCTTGCACTTTCCCAATGCGTCAAGGAGAGATACATACTTCCCAACCATTTCTTCAAAGTCATTCTCTAACTCAGAGTCATCCGCATAATTGGATGATGTGTCTATCTCTAACTCAGCACCAGTCTCATAATCAGAATTAGATAAGGAGGTTTTAATTTGTACATCATCAGGATGGGAGTCATCCTGATCTTCCTCTTAATTTTATGCCATGAGTCTACAACTATCTTCTTCATCTTTTGTGTCACTATCAAATGTTGATAGTGGGGATCTGATGCATGTCTTTGTAACAGCGCATATAAATTCAGCTGATTGTATAGTCTTCCCAGCATAGGCTTCTTCATCTTTATATTCAAAAGAACTTGAGTCACCATCACTCCAGGTCTTTTCCTTTTTATCCAGAAATGTCTTTTCTAATTTTTTTTGATTGATGTGAAAGTTTCTAGTTGTCTACCTAGATTACCTAGGGGGTCAATATGTGAGTTCTACATCTTTTAGCAGATTAAAAAATAATAACAACAAGCACACATAAACACACCACAAACACAAGGATTTATAGTGATTCCCCAGGATGGGTATATCCACTGTCCCGTCTCATATATCTAGCATTTCGATCTAGACTCAGCTATGATGGATAAAATTCACCCTAGCATGAGATTCTAAATCGATAAGGCAAGTATACCTATCATTCAAGAGTATAGGATTAAGTGTCGTATTAGAGTCGGTGTTTGTTGACTACTTCTATTCAAGCAAATTAATATTATTTTATCGGTAAGTAAAAAGATTAATTAAAACAAAATGAATACAAAGGAATAAAGGATAGCACTTGATCTATACTCTCTTTGAAATAAAATCATCTTTTCATGAAAGCAAACTTCTAAATTACCTACTTCGATCGTGGAGGTTACCAAATTACAAAAGCGCCTCTCTCGAGAATATGCTCTCGACTAAACTAAGGCTGATCGTTTAAGACCTCTGGGCCAATCAAAACCCCCAAGCTTGCTTTAAGCGGTGAGCCCCACTATTGGAATTGGCACCAATCCGGAAGTTTCATGTCTTCCTCTCTCGAGGAGTGCATGCAAATCCCTCTGCCTTTGAGTGATCTACTTGTATCCAAAACCTCTCGCTAAATCTAAGATACAGATCCAATATCGAAATGTGAAATCGATGCAAATAAATCAAAGATAGATCGAATCAATAATAATAGAGTTTGACAAAAAAATTTATATTATACTAAAGATTGTTATGATTAAGTGCTAATTTAAGATTAGCTACTTAACATGATTTAAGAGTACATAAAAGTATAAAGAGAGACATAATTGTTATGAAAAGGAATGCTTGAATTAAAATAAAAGCATAGTTATTCCAAGAAATTGAAAGTACATAAAGGAAATACATGAAAACACGAAAATAAGCTACTAAAACTACTCTTAGTTGGCTGCTTTATAAGTCCTTGATGATTCCTCAGCTCCTGGTGCAATCTAGACTTTATAGGAAACTTTCTAGAGAGTCAAGCCCCTCAGTCACACTCGTGACTAGGGGGCGTGTTTGGTGGGAAACCGTCCTCTTGAAAGCAAGGGAACGTTGGGAGAAATCAACCAAAATTCACCGTTCTGCAGGTCACGCCCCTAGGTCACGCCCGTGACCTACGTCGCGTATAAGCTAAAAACTGCCTGGAACTGAAACTGGCGACATAAAGGGCGACACGCCTGATCATCACACCTTCTAGTCATGCCCGTGACTTGAGGGTCACGCCCGTGACCGTAGCGCATAACTTTAACCGGACATTGAAATTGAATCTGGAGCACCTGGATGGGTCACGCATGTTGGTCATGCCTGTGACTTGAGAGTCACGCCCGTGACCTGGGCGTGTAAATGTGATTTTTCCAGTTTTCTTCAGTTTCTTTTCCTAATCAGTGCTACAAGCTCCAAATTGATATTGGCAGCTCAGATTGACTTGAAATAACAAAATAAAGTATTTTAAAAATAATATTAATAAAAACTAAGTAGAAATTAATTATTTATGTAATAAAATCTATAATTAAATAACTATAAATGTCGACTTATCAAATACCTTCATTCTTAAGTTTTTGCTACTCTAGAGTAAAACTATGAGAAGCACTTATAAGAAATTAATATAATTTTTTAATTAAACAAAAACTTTATTAAATCAAAAGAAAGTTAAAAATAAATTTGAGAGATTCAAAACTTAAGTCCTAAAATATGAAATTAAAATGTAAAGAGAAACTATATTTTGCAAAATTTTCTCAAATAAATTAATTTGACTTCAAAATTATGTATTTATCAAATAGAATTAGATTAAAAATTATTTCCACTTTTAACCAAAAACAAACTGAAAGGAAAATTTAAACTACTACTTATGCTCTCTTAGTATTTTAATTTACATCTAAGGCAAATTTTTAGGATTTGGAGATTTAGGAACATGGAGAGGTTTTTGATTGGAGGTGATTGATTTTATCCTCTCACCCACATATTTTTTTTTGATATTTGCATATGTTTACCAAGAAAATGATGAATTTTATCCTCTCATTTTTCATGACATAAGAATAAATATTTTTCTCTCTTCAAATGAAAGCAAAATTATTTGGGGTAATAAATTTTGTCGTCTTAATCCACCTTTTATTTGGGGGTGCATATGTGTACCAAAGAATACTGATTTTCATGAGATATGATCGAACAATAAAGAAACAAATTACATATAGGTACCAGGGGATAATGAATTTTATCTTCTAATCCTTATGTCATATGATCTAACACAAAAATTTAAAACAACGGAAAAGCTGAACAAATTTAGATTAAATTAAAATAACTATAGTGAAAGTAAGAGTTAGATCTGAAATACTCCTAGCGGGGGGGGGGGGGGATAGAGTATTTAGGGTTTATAAAACTATTTCTAATTAACAAATCAGTCCTAAGATAATTCAATCTATTACTTGTGCTGCAGAAATTAAATTAAATACCACAAACACAGCAACCTAGCTAACACAGCCACAGCAAGAATAAAAGAAAAGGTGCAACCAGACAACATAAGAATTTTATAGTGGTTCCCCAACCTGGGTACATCCACTCCTCTACCACCCTGGTAGGAATCCACTCAGGTTTTTGATCTGGTGACTGCCACCAATGAGCTTTTGATCAGGTGCTCAAAAACCAATCCTCAAGTCTTTTGATTAGGTGACATGCAACCAGGAATTACTTTTGAAGGGAGTTAAGAACCCTTTATACAGTGGGGGATGAGAGAGTGATTATGTCTTCTCTTTCTCAAATATAACTGAGAAGACTTTAGTGGATCTTCATTTTGACAAAGCTCCCCCTGAGATCTAGATTTGTTCAGGAAGGATGGAGCTTCGCTTCAGGGTGAGTAGGCCTACAATGTTTCAGCCTTGACCAGCAAGTATCCAGGTGCTTCTTGACTGATATAGTAATTGTTTTCCTTTGAAGAATCTTGGGATGAAGACAGAAGAAGACTCTTGATTTAAATAGTTGTTCTTCTTCTTCTTCTTCAGCTTGTTGTTCTTTCTCTGGCCAAGGGTTAGGGCTTCTTGTTCTCTGTTACTGTATGATTGATGTTACTCTATTATGCTCTTCGTGTTTTTCTGAGAAGAAGGAAGAAAACCCTTATTGTTGTCTTGTGTGTGCTTTTACTGGAAGGAAGAAGAAAAATCCATTTTATATTTCCTGTGAAATCTGTCTTCTGAATTTTCAATTTCTTTCTTTATTTAATACTGATGGCCTGGAGAATATTTGCATTAATTGATTTCCCAAACTGTCCAATAGAAAAATGGCAAGCAATAATCCTGATGAAATACATAATCAATGTTGCGTCTAACTGTAATATTCAGAGAATATTTAGCATTGATTACTCGGGAATTATTGCAATAAATTAAGGACAGAGGGAGGAAAATATCTAAGTCTGGAACTTCACAGAAATTGTGGAGCAGAGAACAGAATTCGTCGACCGGGATCCAGAGTTCGTCGAGCTGAGAGGTCAAGTTCGTCGACCAGATAATAGTTGTTCGTCGAGCTGAGAGACAAGATCGTCGACCTAAGAACATATAACTGCTTTCTCTAAACCCTTGCCAATTATGTGCATCAAGATCGTCGAGCTGAGAGAATAACTTCATCGACTGGAGTTTAGAATTCCATGTTTATTGGACTTAAGAATGTTAAAGTAACGTGTCCAGAAATCGTCGACCTCAGAACTGGGTTCGTCGACCTAAGAACTAGTTTCGTCGAGCTGAGAGCTTCTAACTTCTACTTGATAAATCTTGCCAAGACTCTGGTCTAAGTTCGTCGAACTGAGAAGATGAATTCGTCGACTAGAGCATGATTCTGGACTGAGAATACTTAGATGTTTCTAGAATAACATGTTGAAGTAGAATTCCCAGGAATCATCGAATTGAGAACTAAGTTCGTTGACTGGAGTTCAGAGAGAAATTTTGGAATTGAAATGTTGAAATATGGTGTCCATAAATCATCGACCTGAGTACGAAGTTTGTCGAGCTCAGCTCAGAGAATTTTCTCTGAGTTTTTCGAGCTGAGCACTCCTTTCGTCGACCTGAGTTTGACGAACGTCGAACTGATTTCCTGATTCTTTGAAATTTCTCTAAGTCTTGATTCTTTTGTAATCAATTGATGGTTTGTCCATGCAGTGTTGACTATAAGGACATGGCCTATACTCTAGGACATGCACACGACCCTAGCTATACATGTTGCGTCAAACATCCTAGTTTAGTGAAAATAGCCCAAATCTAACTAGGGATCCAACAATCTCCCTCTATTTGGGTGAGGTCACTAATTACAGACTTACATTAATAACAAAGCAAGAAAAGATATATCTGGCAGGAATTTTAACATATGCAACAGATATATATACATGGAAAGCTTTGTATCAAGATATAAATAATTAGATTCTAGAGTAATAGAAAGACTGAAAACAGTTTATAATTTATTTCTTCTTCCTTTGTTCCTTGTGCTTCTCCTCTTTAGCTCTTTCACCTGTCTGAGTAAACTTAATCTCCCTATTTGGATCAGGTGCATGAGCTTTTGTCATTGTCATGTCAGCAGCTCCAATGACATTCAGGGAGGTAGCTCTTGGCACTACAGCTTCAGGATGCAATTTCATATAATAATCAACATTAAAGAATTTGCTAGCTTTAACAAACCAGTTAAGCTCTTCCTTTCTGTACTTGGACATTGTAGTATATTCATATGGATCCTTTCCTTCAGCTCTTGCTTTATTGATCATGGATAGGCCAACCAATTCCTGGAACCTGGCCATCCTAGCTATTGTAGGTGCCTCGGGATCTTCAAATGGTACAGGAGGGGAAGCAGGTCTCTTTGGGCTTCCAACCTTTTGATGTTCAGTGAATTGTTATTGTTGATGTTGTTGATGTTACTGCTTGTCAGATGAATAATGCCTTCGCTGGCTGCTTTCTGAAGAGGAGGACCAAACCTGATGTCTTTTATAGTTTTAAAACTGGGTAGTCCTCTGAGTTGAAGAACTGGATGCACCAGCAGCAGGTGGAGGAGGAGGATCATCCTTTTTGTATCTTTGAGGAGGTGGGGAATATCTTCTGCTTTTATTCCTTTCTTTCTGTTGATTTTTGGATAGCCACATCCATGTTGTCATGCCCTTATAAGGTGTGATATTCTGAAGTATATAGTATGGTTTGTCATTTGCTGGATTTAGTTTTGGGGCAGGAGGTGGAGGAGCTTTCCTCTTCTTATATACTTTCTTTTTCTTAAGCTCATCATCTGAGTCCTCTTCATCATCATCATCATCATCATCAAAATCTTGAGAATTATCATATAGTGCATTAATTTCTTTTAGGGCCACAGCAGATATCAAAGGTTTATCTCGCTGGGAGGAAACTGGAGGAGGAGCTGGAGATGGAATAGGAGAGCTATACAGAACAGTGCTTTCAACCACTATTTTATTTTCTTCTTCTATATCTGCCATGATCAATGCATCAAGATCAGGCATTGGTGAATCATCCATTATGAAGGTAGGAGCAGAACTATCTTTTGGAGGGGATGAAATAATGATGGGATCGGCTCTAGGTGGAGATGGAATAATTGGAACCTCTATAGTTGGAACCTTTGTTGTAACAAAACTAGCCTTTAGTTGTTTGGCAACCTTGGGGCTTATGGGAGAGGTGTATGGGACTATAGCTAAAGATGGTTTGATGTTGTACTCTGGAAGGTTATTAAAATAAGCTGTATCAAAACTGCTCAATAAATTTAAAAGATCAACTGTGGGATTTATAATAAAATCACCAGCAGTTGTTATTTCCTCTGGGACCTGCTAATCTATTTCCATACCAAATTCAATAAAATGAATTAAATCAAATAAATCTTGATCAGCATCTGTATCTGATATTGTTTCTACTTTTGCTTCCACTGCTTCTTTTTCTACTATTACTGCTGCTGCTGTTACTACTGCTTCTGTTACTGCTGCTAACATTGCTGCTTTTGTTGTTGCTGATGCTTTTGCTGCTACTTCTTCATAGAGCATCTCTCCCTGCCTGGTTTCAGTGGGAACAGGAGCCAGGCCCCAGACTAAAGATGGAGGAGCATAGAGAGCAGATATTGTATCAGCAAGAGAGGATATGGAAGAAGCAAGAGGTGTAATAGCCTTTGTTATAATTTTTTTGAGCAGGGGAGTGAGAAGTGCAAGAGAGATGGAATAATGGAGGGGTCCAATGGCAGAGAGGCGGAGGGTGTGGCAGAAGGTGTTGGCAGAGAGGCGGAGGGTGTGGCAGAAGGTGTTTCAATGGAAATAGAGGGAGGGATGGAAGATGATGGTGGATGAGGAGGTAAAACATCTATCAGGGGGACATCTAGAGTAGAAGAAGTATAAGGAGGGGAAGTAAGCAGATTAAAGGAAGGGAGGGAGGAGATATTGGAGGGGGGAATGGCAGCCAAATGGGGTGGTAGTGGAGAGGAGGGTGGTGATGGAACTGGTGTATCATGTTGGGAGGGAGGTGAGTTAGGAAAGTGAGTGGGGGAAATATGTATTGGGGATGAGGGAGGTGTAGGAGTGTGAATGGTGGTTTGAACTGTGGAGGGGAGTTGTTGTACCATCTAAGGTTGAGGTGGTATTGCTGGAGGTGAGGGAGGTGGAGGAGGGATATTTTCAGCAGGTTGGGAAGTGGCTGGAGTAGCCATAGTGCTCTCAAAAGCCCTGGTGGAAGAGGAAGAAGTCTTGGAGGGCTTGGTGATGCTCCTCTCCCACTTGTCAAAGAGGGCACAGGTGAGCATCTTCAAGGCATTGATGAATATGGTCGGGGAGACCAGTGATTCAGCAGCCTTCTCCTTCAGGAAGACTCCCAGAATTCTTCCAAAACAAACCTTTTTATTATTTTTCTTCTTAATCAACTAAAACAAAATCTGAGCCCAGTTCACCTTCTTCTTGTTTACCACAACACACATTACCAGGAATTGGTGCCTAGTTATGTAATCATGTGCAGCGTGTTTGCCCATCAACACTTTCCCCACAATGTCTGCTAGAAATTTGAACTTGGCAGACAGGTGTTTCTTCAACAATTTATTTGGGGTTTCTCCAGTATACCCCATCATACTCAGCATCACATAAAATTCCTCTGTATCAATTTCTAACTCTTCTTCACCGTTAATTAATCCAAAAATTTCTATGAGAACGGCGGGAGTAAGTGGAACAGCATTACCAGAGATTGTGCTAGTCATAAAGTTCTCATATGTGGTGGAAGAAGTATATATCCACTCTCTGATCTCAGCACCAGATATCTTGATCCTGGTGGACAACAGATTCTTCAACTGCGGTTCTTCAAGGAGTTGCAGGATATCTAAAAGGATAGGGTCTGAATGTTGGAAGGAATCAAAGTCCACATAAAATCCTGTATTGAACTTCATCGCTGCAAGACTGTCTGCTGGAATCGTCATTAGTTCACCTGCAAGAGAAAAATGAAGATCAAGTGCAAAGGAACTGAAAGCGTGGGACGGAGGTCGAAGAAAACCTAGATATAAGTTTTTCCAGAATATGAATCGACAAACCCCGTTCCACAAAAAATAAAATAATTCTTCGATCTGAGGTCGCCGAAATAATTTATAGTTAAATGATTCATCGAGCTCAGTTTGAAGATTTGAAAATATTTCGTCGAGCTTCGTTCGACGAAAGTTTTCTGAAGAAGATTCGTCGATCTCCGGTCGACGAAAATGACTTCACTCACAAAGAGTTCGTCGAACTCCGTTCCACGAATATCTCCAGAACTTTCCCCAGTTTGTCAAGCTCTGTTCGATGAACTTTGAAAAATTCGTCGAGTGCAGACAGAATTTAAATCAAGGCTTCTTCATTAATCATGCCCAGCTGATTTATAAAGAACAAGTGCTTCCTTTCATCCAAGGGTTGGTGAAAATATCAGCTCTTTGTAAATCAGTGTAGATACAGATAAGTTTGATTTTGTTTTTGTCTACACACTATCTAATAAAATGATCCCTAATGGCTATATGCTTAGTCCTACTGTGATGGATTTGACTCTATGCTATGGATATAGTACTTGTGTTATCATATAATAGAGTTGAATTATTTAAGTTGAAACTATAGTCCAGTAGTTGATTCTGAATCCACAACATCTGTGAAGAGCAACTGCCAGCTGCAATATATTCTGCTTCAGTAGTTGATGTGGAAACAGATGATTGTTTCTTGCAGAACCAAGTCACTAGTCATATACCAAGGAACTGGCAAGTTCCTGAGGTACTTTTCCTGTCAACCCTGCATCCAGCAAAGTCAGCATCTGAATATCAAGTTAAATCAAATTCTGACTAAGTAGGATATCAAAGGCCTAGACTAGGACAACTCTTTATATATCTCAAAATTATTTTTAGAAAACTTAGGTGAGATTCTTTAGGGTTCACTTGGATCCTAGCACAAAGGCATGTGGAAAATATTATATCAGGTCTGCTAGTTGTAAGATATAATAGGGACCCAACAATGCCCCTATATATTTTCTGATCAATTGGTTTCCCATGCTCATCAGTGTCTACTACATCATTAGTAGCCATAGGTGTTTTCTTAGCTGAGGCATCAGCCATCCCAAACATTTTAAGATGCTCTTTAGCATATTTATCCTGGGAGATGAAGATTCCATCAGGTAGCTGCTTCACTTGGAGACCACAGAAGTAGGAGAGCTCACTCATGCTACTCATCTCAAACTTAGAATGCATGAGGTCAGAAAACCTCTTGCATAGTTTAGAATCAGTAGACCCAAATATGATGTCATCCACATAGATTTGTACTGACAAGATTTTATCCTTATGGTGCCTACAGAATAATATTTTATCTACTATGCCTCTAGTGAATTCATGCTCTATCAGAAAGCTAGTTATGGTCTCATACCAAGCTCTTGAAGCTTGCTTTAGACCATAGAGGGCTTTATGCAATCTAAATACATAAGAAAGATGGGTTGGAGAGATAAAACCTGGAGGTTGTTCAACATAAACCTCTTCTTTTAGTATTCCATTTAGAAAGGCACTTTTCACATCCATTTGGTAAACTTTAAACTTCTTGTAGGAAGCATAGGCAAGAAAGATTGTAATTGCTTCTAACCTTGTAACTGGTGCAAAGGTTTGATAATAGTCTATGCCTTCTTCTTGCCTATAACCCTGAGCAACAAGCCTAGCCTTGTTCCTCACAATTACACCTTATGCATCTAGTTTGTTTCTATAGACCCATTTGGTTCCAATGACAGGGTAGTCTTTGGGTCTTGGAATAAAATCACAAACTCTACATCTCTCAAACTGGTTGAGTTCCTCTTGCATTGCAATGATCTAGTGGGGATCTTGCTCAGCATATTTTATGGATTGAGCCTCAACTTGAGAGATAAAATAGGCATGCATCACATCTTGGTTGAGTTGATGTCTTGTCTGTACACCTACTGTTATGTATCCAATCACTTGGGATCTATGGTGATCCCATAGTGTGACAAGATTAGTGGGTGGAGTTGGTTCAGTAACAACATTTGGATTTAATTCCTCTTGTGGAATTATGTTTGCTATTGAATGTGGTTCAAACTCTTCCAAAGATTCATCTTCACTATCTTCAACAACTTGTGGAGGAGTGGGTGTTATAGCTTCTTGTGGAAGGTTTAATTCACCCATTTTCTTACAAAAGTGAGGTACTTGCAAAGTGTTACTGGTAGAAATCTCTTTCTCCACATAAGACATGTTAGTTTCATCAAAGGTAACATGAATTGATTCTTCAATTTTTAAAGTAGATTTGTTAAATACCCTATAAGCTTTGCTTACTTGGGAATATCCTAGAAAAATTCCCTCTTCAGCCTTAGCTTCAAACTTTCTAATATATTTCTTATTATTATTATGTATATAGCATACACATCCAAATACTTTAAAATAAGTGATTTTAGGTTTTTTCCCTTTAAGTAATTCATAGGGAGTCCTATTATTAAGTTTATTTATCAAACTTCTATTCAGTACATAATTTGTTGTGCTTACGGCCTCTACCCAAAAGGATATTGGCATGTAAGCATCTGCAAGTAATGTGCCTGCAGCTTCAATCAGGGTTCTATTCTTCCTTTCAGCTACCCCATTTTGTTGGGGA
Organism: Platanthera guangdongensis; assembly: GCA_039583875.1. NCBI lineage: Eukaryota > Viridiplantae > Streptophyta > Magnoliopsida > Asparagales > Orchidaceae > Platanthera > Platanthera guangdongensis. The sequence continues at coordinate 77,474,918 of CM077163.1, read as the reverse complement.
GTTCTAGGAGCTAAGAAGCAGTGCCTGATACGTTCCTTCTCACAGAACTCATGCATAAGAAGAGCCTCAAACTCTATAGCATGATGACTTCTTATCAATGCAACATGAGTAGAGTACTCAATCTGTATGGTCCTGAGAAAATCTGTAAGAACTTTAAAGGTACCTGACTTAGATCTCGGAAAGAACATCCAAGTGAATCTTGAGAAGTCATCAACAATGACTAGAGTATAGGCTTTCCCTCCCAGGCTTTGTACGACAATGGTCCAAAGAGATACATGTGTAGCAAGTACAAAATCCTAAGTGAATCACATTTATTAATTGATTTAAAATTAGATTTAGTTTGCTTGCCTAGTTGACAAGCCCTGCAAAGGCCTTCCTTCTTGTAGGGACCAGAAGGTAAGCCTCTTACAAGACTGTATTTAGATAGCCTAGCAATATTTTTCGTGTTTACATGTCATAGTCTTTTATGCCATAATTCATTTTTATTGCAAACAATATTAACAAGACAAATATCTGAATTGGCAGAAAGAAAACCAACTAAGTATATGTTTCCTTGTCTATTTCCAATTAAAACTTTTTGTTTTTCTTTATTAGAAATAATACAGGATGTAGAGTTAAAGTGTATCTGATAACCTTCATCACATAATTGGCTGATAGAGATGAGGTTATGCTTGAGTCCTTTTACATAAGTCACCTTCTTGAATGTGACTACTCCAATCCTTACTTCTTCATAGCCTTCAGACTGGCCACACTTTGAATCACCAAAGATTACCTTTGGTACTAGCCTGGACTTGTAATTATGTAGGTTGTCCTTGCTTCCAGTCATGTGCTTAGAGCAACCACTGTCCAGATACCATAGTTGATTAAAATTGGATAGCTCTTCAACTGCAGAGAAAATAATTAATTGTTCTTGACCCAGGTTACCTTGGGTCCTTTGTTTTGCTAATAAGAGAAGCTGGATATCACAGAGAATTCAGGTTGTGATTTATATCCTAAGGGGTTTTATCTTATAGGTGGAATTATCCAATCAGCAAGTGGGTTAAATGGTTTTCTAGTTTGATTAGGGTTGCTGTTATAGTTATAATTTTTATTAAGTCTAACTGGGTTCGACGAAATGTTGTGAGTTCGTCGACCAGAGTTCGACAAAACGGGATGAGATCGTCGATCTCTGCTCAGATAATAAACATGTTCATTTTCTGTTTCCCAAGTTCGTCGATCTCTGCTCGACGAACCATACACAGTTCGTCGATCGTAGTGAGACGAATGATTATCATATAGGTTTGTGTTCAGTGTTCGTCGGCTTGAGTTCGACGAACATGCCATATTTCGTCGATCTGCGTTCGATGAAATCTGCTGAACTTTATTTTTGTCTAAGGTTTTCTGATTTTGATTTTTCTTATTTTTATGCGTGATTTCAGTTTGATTGTTATTAATTACTTCTTTATTATTAGCTGACATAAACTTAATGGGGGTTGATAATATGTTCTTCTTGAGAATTGGGGGTAAACGTGACGATGCACCCAAGCCCAGCTTGCCATTTAGTCTGGCATTGACTATTCTTGTGATGTCCATCAGCTTAAGGATTCTCCCATTGAGAGAATCCTCAAGTTGTTCGGCCTCACATAGCTCTATTTTAAAAGCAATGATTTGTTCATTAGCTAGAGTGAGTTCATCTTTTAGCTTAGTGTTTTCAGAGATCATATTTTCTTGATTACCTAGTCTTTCCTTAAGTGTTTTTATTTCCTTTTCAGAGTTTATTAAATCAATACACATGGTTTTAAATTCAAATTTGAAAGCATCAGAATTATAGTCAAAAGATAAAAGTACCCGATCAGCTTCTGCTTCTGAAGCTTCTTCATTGTCAGATTCTTCTTCTTGTGATTGACTTCTGGAGGCATCTATGGCCATAAGGTAGACTTCCTTGGCCCTTGCCTCTTCTTCTTCTTCACTGGAACTTGAAGATGTGGATTCATCCTCATTTTCACTCCAGCTTTCTGCTACAAAGCCTTTCTCCTTCTCTTTATATTTGCTGGAGGAAGGCATGCTGCTTTGCTGTCTTCTTGTATCCTTCTCTCTTCTTTTCTCTTTATTCTAATTATCTGGATACTCTAAGATGAAGTGTCCAGGTTTCCTATAGCCATAGCAAACTACCTCTTTAGTAGGTGTTTTGTCATACCTTGGCTTGTTATCCTGCCTGGATGACTTTCTTCTGAAATCTTTCCTTGCCATTTTATAAAATCTCTTGGCAAAGAGACTCATCAACTCTTCATTGACTGTTGAGGCTTCAGATTCTTAAACAGCCTTGAATGTTAGGTTGTGTTCCTTCCTTGCTCGTGGAGGTGTTCTCTGCTCAGTTGCTTCTCTGGATTTAATGAGCTGCTCAAAAGAGTTGAGCTTTCTTAAGAGAGATTCTTTGGAAATCTCATTTAGGCTTCTGGCCCAGATCCTTGAATCCCATAAGCTTGGGAAGCACATAAGGATTTTATCATTCACCTCAGTGAGGGTGATGTCCTTGTCCAAGGTCTTCAGCTCATTGATGATTGAGCTCAGCCTGTTGTACATATCTGCAACAGATTTTGCTTCCTCTTTCTTGAAGTTCTCATATTGCGATATGATATTGGATCTTCTATCTTTCCTATCATCAGCTGATCTGGCCACCATTTAATTAAGGGAATCCCAAATGGCCTTGGCTGATGTGCATTCAGCCACTTTCTGGAAGATGTCATCTGACATTGTTTGTGCCAGAATATTCATGTCTTTGGCATCAGCAACTTTAGCTTTCTTCTGGGCTTCAGTCCACTCAGGTGGTGGAACTGTATTAGTGCTTGAAGCTGCTATAAATGTAGAGGTAGTTGCTTGAGGAGGACCTATTAAAATGGAATTGTAGATGTCCTCATCAATTGAATTCATATATAATTTGATTCTTGCCTTCCAGATGGCAAACCTTTTTAGGTTGCACACTGGAGGTCTGGTGCTTGCATAGTCTTTGTTCTATGCCATGCTGTGACTATAAACTTAATAGAAGTAAAAGTCAGATCTAACAAATGATCTTTTTGTTCAAGGGTTAGCTTGTACAACCAAAGGAAACTTGCTTTGATACTAATTGAAAGTAAGAGTTAGATTTGAAATACTCAATAGGGGGTGAATAGAGTATTTAGGGTTTATAAAATTTTTTGCTAATTAACAAATCAGTCCTAAGATAATTCAATCTATCACTGGTGCTGTAGAAATTAAATTAAATACCACAAACACAGCAACCTATCTAACACAGGCACAACAAGAACAAAAGAAAAGGTGCAACCAAACAACACAAGAATTTTATAGTGGTTTCCCAACCTGGGTACATCCAGTCTCCTACCACCCAGGTAGGAATCCACTCAGGTTTTTGATCAGGTGACTGCCACCAATGAGCTTTTGATCAGGTGCTCAAAAACCAATCCTCAAGTCTTTTGATCAGGTGACTTGCAACCAGGAATAACTTTTGAAGGGAGTTAAGAACCCTTTATACAGTGGGGGATGAGAGAGTGATTATGTCTTCTCTTTCTCAAATACAACTGAGAAGACTTTAGTGGATCTTGATTTTGACAAAGCTCCCCCTAATATCTAGATTTGTTTTGTAAGGATGGAGCTTTGCTTCAGGGTGAGTAAGCCTTCAATGTTTCAGCCTTGACCAGCAGGTATCCAGGTGCTTCTTGACTGATATAGTAATTGTTGTCCTTTAAAGAATCCTGGGATGAAGACAAAAGAAGACTCTTGATTTAAATGGTTGTTATTCTTCTTCTTCAGCTTGTTGTTCTTTCTCTAGTCAAGGGCTAGGGTTTCTTGTCTCTGTTACAGTGTGATTGTTATTACTCTATTGTGCTCTTCGTGTATTTCTAAGAAGAAGGAAGAAAACCCTAATTGCTGTCTTGTGTGTTCAATTACTGGAAGGAAGAAGAAAAATCCTTTTTATATTTCCTGTGAAATCTTTCTTCTGAATTTTGAATTTCTTCCTTCATTTAATACTGATGGCCTGGAGAATATTTGCATTGATTGATTTCCCCAACTATCCCATGGAAAAACGGCAAGCAATAATCCTGATGAAATCCATAATCAATGCTGCGTCTAACGGTAATATTCATAGAATATTTAGCATTGATTACTCAAGAATTTTTACAATAAATTAAGAATAGAGGGAGGAAAATATCTAATTCTGGAACTTTACAGAAATCGTTGAGTAGAGAACAGAATTCGTCGACCTGGATCCAGAGTTCGTCGAGCTGAGAGGTCAATTTCGTTGACCAGATAATAGTTGTTCGTCGAGCTGAGATCCAAGATCATCGAACTAAGAACAGATAACTGCTTTCTCTAAACCCTTGCCAATTCTGTGCATCAAGATCGTCGAGCTGAGAGTATAACTTCGTCGACTGGAGTTTATAAATCCATGTTTCTTGGACTTAAGAATGTTGAAGTAACGTGTCCGCAAATCGTCGACCTCAGAACTGGGTTCTTCAACCTGAGAACTAGTTTCATCGAGCTGAGAGCTTCTAACTGCTACTTGATAAATCTTGCTAAGACATGATCTAAGTTCGTCGAACAGAGAAGATGAATTTGTCGACTGGACCATGATTCTGGACTTAGAATATTTAGATGTTTGTGGAATAATAAGTTAAAGTAGGATTCCCAGGAATCGTCGATTTGAGAACTAAGTTCGTCGACTGGAGTTCAGAGAGAAATTTTGAACTTGAAATGTTGAAATATGGTATCCATAAATCGTCGACCTCAGCACCAAGTTCGTCGAGCTCAGATTAGAGAATTTTCTATGAGTTTGTCGAGCTGAGCATGCCTTTCGTCGACCTGAGTTCGACGAACTTCGAACTCATTTCCCGAGTCTTTGAAATTTCTCTAAGTCTTGAGTCTTTTGTAGTCTGTTGATGGCTGGTCCATGCAGTGTTGACTATAAGGACATGGACTATACTCTAGGACACACACATGACCCTAGCTATAAAGGTTGGGTCAAACATCCTAGTTTAGTGAACCTAGCCAAAATCCAACTAGGGATCCAACATAAAGAGCAACTATAGTAAACTAAAATTTCCTAAGAATCTTAAACCATAAGTGACTATAATTGAAATCTAAAGATTGTTAGGCTAAGCACAACAAAATTGAAACTAATTGGAATAAGAGAGAAAAAGATCTAAAGAAATTACTCTAAACAAATTTAATTCAAAAAATATTTCTTAAAATCAAATCACCTAAAAGTTAAATTTGACTAACAATGATGAAATAAAAGATTAGAAAATCAAAAAATATAGAAATTCTTATAAATAAACTTAAAAAAATTTCTAAAAATCACAAAAAATTAAGTAGTGGTTTATTATATTTTTTGGTTTTTTTATTTTAAACATAAATACCAAAAAAAACAATATAATCCTAAATTTTTTTATTTCTTGGACTTCGCGATGACTATCTAGTGACTAGTTTGCAAGGTACTAGACGGTTTTGTGGGATGAAAGCCCAACATGTCCCTTTCCAAGAAGTTAATTTTCAATTCTATATTTTTTTGGATTTTTTGATTAAAAAAAAGAAAATAAGATTTTTTTTTAAGATTTTTCAATATTTATTTTGATTTTTTAAAAATATAAACAGTAAAGGAGATTAGTTAATTTTTAAAACAAACAAAAAAAATGCGAGAAAAAATAAGATAAGCAAGCAGTGTGTCCCAAGAGCGTTTTTTTCTTTTCCCGTCTTTAAGCTTGGCGATTATTATTAAGAAAAAGGAAAATAAAAGTTGAAATGAACGGGAAACTCCCTTAATTCACGCTTGGGTGAATACGCCCAAGTCGCTTGCCCGACTACTCCTCTGCTTACTTCTTGGTTTTCCTTCTTGCGGTTGACTTCAAAATGTAAATTCATATCACCTATCCACACATGAGGTGATTTGAATTTTTGTAGAGGAGTTGCAAATGGATCATGGAAGGACATTTTATTACAACAGCTCCTCTTCTTCCTGAAAATCATTAGTGAATGAAAAATCAAAAAGAAGCGCGTTAGATAAAATTTTGTAAGGAGGTGGGTCTTGAGAAACTATATGATTAGGTTTCAGTTGTGTACTTTCGAAACTAGCATTGTTATCTAAAAGTTCATTTAGAATATTATCATTGGCATAACATTTTCTTTAATTTGGATTTCTAAATATTCATAGGTTGTGCATGAAAATTCATGAATAAAAGAAGAAGTGAGCGTAGTAGGATAAGAAATATATTCTTCCTCTAAGTCACTCGGTGTGCCCATAATAATTATAAATTTTTGATATAATAATTTTTCTTCTTCTTCAGAATAAGATATTATAGGGGCACATGAAGATTCTTGTACCTCCATAGGAGAAATATTTGAAAGGATGAGAATTATTAGAAAAAGTAATAATTTCTTCTAAATTTTGTGGAGGAGGATCAAACTGAAATTGTGAAAAGTCCCGAAAATTAGAAGAAAAATTATTAAAATAAGTGAAAATATTTTATAAATTTTAGGGAGGAGGATCAAATTGAAATTGTGAAGCGTCCCCAAAATTAGAAGAATAAGATTTCAGTGCGATAAAAAAGAACAAAATTAAGATCTAAATAATTATTCTCATTGTTCGAGAATCCTTCTGGTTGATCTTGCCAACAAGAAAAAGTGACATCCAAGGTGGAAGAAAAATTATTTAAATCGGAAAAAGTATTCTCGTTAAAGTTTGAAAAAGTGTTTTCATAATTATTATAAAAATTATTTTCATACGAAAAATTATGATAATAATTATGAAGATAACTTTCCTCATTTGGATGAGGAGCACCACAATAATAACAAGAAATGTTTTGCCTGCGCACGGCTTCCATAATTTTTAGGTGATTTTCAAGCTTGGCAAGCGTGGCGGGTAATTGAGAATACATTTTTTTTATAAAATAAAAAATAACAACTATTACTTAATAAAAATGAATTTAAAAAAAATAAAAAGAGAATTGGGGTAGAGAAAAAGAATGATAAAATTAATAAAATTTGCACTTTCTAAATATCAACAAAAATAATTCACCGGCAATGACACCAAAAACTTGATGAATAAAATTCGTGCTAGCACGCGATTCTAAATTGATAAGGGAAGTGTTCCAATCGTTCTAGAGTATAGGATCAAGTGTCGTATTAGACTCAGGGCCTGTTGACTACTTCTACTCACGCATATTAATATTATTTTATTGGTAAGTAAAAAGATTTATTAAAACTAAATGAAGACAAAGAACTAAAGGATAACACTTGATCTAGACTCCCTTTGAAATAAAATAATCTTTTCGTGAAAGCAAACTTCTAAATTACCTACTTCGACCGTTGAGGTTCCCAAATTACAAAAGCGTCTCTCTCGAGAATTTTCTCTCGAGTAAACTTAGGATGATCGATTAAGACCTCTCGGCCAATCGAAACCCCTAAGCTTACTTAAAGCGGTAAATTGCACTATTGGAATTGACTCCAATCTAGAAGATTCATGTCTTCCTCTCTCGAGAGTGCATGCAAATTAAATCCCTCTACTGTTGGGTGATCTACTCGTATCCACAACCTCTCGGTAAATCTAAGATACAGATCTAATATATAAATATGAAATCGATACAAATAAATCAATGATAGATCGAATCGATAATAATAGAGTTTGATAAAAAGAAATTTATTTTATTCTAAAGATTGTCAAGATCAAGTGCTAATTTAAGATTAGCTACTTAACACGATTAAAGAGTACATAAAAAGGATAAAGAGAGACATAGTTGCTATGAAATGAAATGCTTGAATTAAAATAGATGCAAAGCTATTCTAAGAAATTGAAAGTATATAAAGGAAATGCCTGAAAACAGGAAAATAAGCTACCAGAACTACTCCTAGTTCGCTCCTAGATAACTCCTAGATGATTCCTTAGCTCCTGGTTCAATCTGGAATTCATAGGAAATGTTTTGGAGAGTCACGCCCCTCAGTCACGTCGGTGAGTAGGGGGCGTGTAAGGTGCAGATCCACCGTCTTGAAAACTCGGGAATGTTGGGAGAAAATTACCAAAATTCATCGTTCTGCGGGTTACACCCGTAGGTCACTAGGCCCGTGACGTGTAAGCTAAAAACTACCTGGATCCGAAAGGGTCATGCCTGATTGTCACGCCTTTTAGTGTCTGAGGGTTATTGTTACTGGAGATGTGGTAATTGGGAATTCGAATCAACATGACCTGGGCGTGTAAATGTGTAATATGCTAATCTGGCATTGCGGAAGAGGTTACGCCCCTAGGTCACGACCGTGACCTTGGGCGTGTAAGCTAAAAACTACCTGGATCCGAAATTGGCGACATATAGCACGTCATGCCTGATTGTCACGCCTTTTAGTCATGCCCGTGACTACACATGAATACTGGATGAATTTGACTTATTTGTTCCTGAAAATGGGAAATTTCTGAGTGGACTCGATGAATTCCATGCATGTGATCTCTCGATGAATGATTTGAGACTTCATTTGTCATGCGAAATTTCTGATTCGTAACCGTGGCATGTAACTTGAGTAACCTGATGTGGTAATTGTAATCATTGGTTTATAGCTCCTGCAAGACTTGAAAGGGTTGGGACTTATTCGCCCGCTGGACACTTAGGAGGCCGCGACTTGAGGGTCACACATTCTGCCTGCCAAAGTATGACCTGCATCTAGGCTGAAGTGTGGTAAATGTAGTGATTTTTCTACCAAAGTTGTGTCCATGATAATTACATTGGGTTACTTCTTATGCTGCCTTCTACATATCTATCCTACTATATTAGCTTCAATAGTAGTTTCAGCAGTCTCTGTCCCAAACTAAGAATAGTCTTGAGAGTAATCTTGAGTATCTGTCCAATATCGAGATTAGTCATGTGAAAGCAGAACAGTATCAAATGTTGATTATGGCATTCTTGCTTTAGTACCTCAATTTGTACCACCTAAAGGTGTTCTAATCAACTCTCCTTGCAACTAGTTAAAATTCTCATAATAATATATATTGACACCACAAATCTCTTGATGCATAGCAGCTTCCTATGCATTCACCTTGCTTCTAAGTTCTTCCTCCCTCTTTTTGACTTCTGTACTGAAGGCATTAACAATTACAGTTCTGGAGTAGGCAATTTGGTCATCAAAATAATGCATACCACTATTTTATGCATCGATTATTGTCTTAGCTATAACATGGACATTCCTTGTCTCATCAAGGTTACTACTAATTCCTTTCATGGTATGCAAAATTGCTTTGCCTCCTTGATTCAACCAGTTATCCAGATTGGATTCTAGATTCTCAATATTGATCTTGACTTCAATAAGTCCATTGTTCATATCTTTCTCCACCTCATCTACCTTATCAAGAACTTTCTTCAAGGAATGATCAAAGTGTGCTTTTTTTCTTGGCAAATATTTCTTCTATAGACTGCAGTAGAGGATTGTCAGAACTATAAATGGGAATATCTTCAGCCCGAGGTCTTGGAGGTGAAGGATGTTCTGTAACAATATTATACTCACCAGAGAGATGTGTTATTGGTGATACTTGAGCCTTGACTAAAAGAAGAGGATCTACAACCTCTGGGATAGGAGGAAGAACCTCTTCTTCTCCTTCCTCATTAGACAGCTCAAGAATATTATCCCCATCAACTAGAGCACCAAGCCTTTCTAGAGCCTCCAACTCCTTCATAGTCTGGACTTGAGGGCCACTGGGGATGTTAGCAATCCTTTCCTGGATATCATAAATGGCTTTACCAATCTGGTCTTGGAGATGATAAAATGGATGGTTCAGCTCCCCTCAGCCAATGCTGGAAGATCTTTCTGTACACTATCTTCCATAATAGCAACAACAGTTTCATCATCATTATCATCATTGAAATTATCGTCATTGTCAACATTTTCATCAGCATCATCATCAGCAACATCAGCATTATCATCATTATCATTAGCATCATCATCAACAAGAAAAACAATTTTTGTAACCACTATCTCTATAGTCTCTATAATTGGTGGATATTGCTTAGGAGAGACAAGTACATCTTCAATATTCATAGAAGGAAGTGTCTCCCCCTCATCAACTAGACCATAGCTCTTAGGTGCTTCATTCGCGATAGGAGATGGAATTCTCTCCTTATCAAGGAATTCTTCCTCTTCAACTACATATCTTATCCCACCTTCCCTCGGAATTCTCCTATCCCATCTGCAGAAGATAGAGGAAACAATTTTCTTCAAGTGGTGAATAGGCATACCTGATGACATATCAAAATGATTTTTATCCATTTGATTGAGGTATAGTGTGTGAATCCTTCCAAAGTTACAATCATTGAAATATTTCTTGATTTTCTCAAAAAGAACCACTCCCCAGTTGATTCTTTTTCTACAAATCACAACTGCAAGTAGTTTGAACATCTCACTAAAAAAATAGTCAAGGGACCCAACTTTGCAACGTATAACTTTTCCCATGATATCTGTCAACAAATTTATTTCCTTATTCATGACTTTACATCTAATTGAGGTAGTTCTCCTTAGTAAGACACAAAAGAGAAGTGCTCTATGAAAATATATTTCTTCAAGTAAATCTTCTGCATTAACAGCTGACAGCCGTATTTATCGGTTCAGAAGACTGGCCTTCACCTTGACAGAGGAATTCCTGACTTTGTTCTTGATCACAGTGACTCAATACCTAAGCTTCCCATAATGATAGAAATCTTGTACATCTCTGTTCAGTACTCTGCATGGATGCTCCAGAAGAAATGTCAAACTAGCTATCTCAAGCATCAGAATTACGTTCATGAACTCATTAGAAGCTGTCGCGAACCATGTACAAACCAGTTCACCACAGACTTGGAGATTGCACCTTCCTCTTGGTGTCATTGCTTAAAACAAATCGGAAGAGATGGGGAGAAATCGGCGATGAAGTTCTGCTATGATGAAAGTTGAATTGGCAGCGAAGTGTTACTTTGACAGATGTTGAATCAGTGGAATAACTCAAGAATATTTATGAATTGTGTGAAATCTAAAAGCCTTTGACTATTTATATATTATTACAGTTTTGAAGAGAGGCACACGTACCTTTTTCAGAAAAGACTCTTCAGATCTAATAAGTAATACTAAGAAAAATAATTCATACCTTTAGCAATTAGTCGAAATGAATCGAGAAAGCTTTATAAATTAGTCAAAATGACTCGTGAATACTAGCGTAATTCGTCGAAATGACTCTTGAAGAAGTTTTGATTTCACGTGAAGTATCGACGAATTCATCGAAATCACACGAGTATACTCGACAAATTTTCCTTGGATTTATTGAGATTTTGAATTCCTATACTTTGACTGATTTCTGGACTTTCATGACTCCTTATTAAGCATACCAAGTTCCATTTTGAAGAACGAGAACATGGCCTCATCCAGCGGCTTTGTGAATATATCTGCAACTTTCTTATCCGTCGGTGCATAACAGAGATTGATGTCCCTATTCTCCACATGCTGCCGAATGAAATGATGCCTTATCTCGATGTGCTTTGTTCGACTATGAAAGATTGGATTGTTAGTAATTACTATGTCACTGAATGAGTGGCAAAATATTAGAATCTCCTTCAACTTCATGTTATAATCTTCAAGCTGATTCCTTATCCATAGAAGTTGTGTGCAACAGCTGCCTATAGAGAAATATTCTGACTCAGTAGTTGAGATTGCGACATAATTTTTCTTCTTACTGCTCCAAGAGACAAGACTTCATCCTACGAACTGACATGTCACAGAAGTGCATATCCTATCATCTCAACTTCCTGTAAAGTCAGCATCTAATAAACCAATTAGTTCAAAGTCATTACTTCTGGGTACCATAAGCCAAGATTTTGTTTACCTTTATGGTATCTCAAAATCCTCTTTGCAGCGGTATAATAAGATTCCTTAGAGTTCACCTAGACTCTAGCACATTCCCATGTTGAAAACAATATGTCTGTTCTACTAGCAGTAAGGTAGAGCAAGGATCAAATTATGCTTCTGTTCTTGGTTTCATCAAAAGGTTTCCCTGTCTCATCCTTCTCCAGAGTCATTGTAGAACCCATTTGACTCCTCATAAAGGTTGTATTCTCCATTCAAAATTTCTTGATTAATTCCTTGGTGAACTTCATCTTAAAGATGAAAATTCCATATTCGGATTGCTTCACCTTAAGTCCTATGAAATACTTCAGCTCTCCCATACTACCCATTTCAAACTTCCGTTGCAGCCAGTTAGAAAATTTTTTGCAGAGGTTGTCATCTGTAGATCCAAAAATAATGTCGTCGACATAGATTAACACTAGCAAAATCTTACCTTTAACTTCCCGAAGAAATAATGACTTATCTATCTTTCCCCTTGTAAACTTGTTCTCAATAAAAATGTTAGATAGAGTCTCATACCAAGCTCGAGGAGCTTGTTTAAGTCCATAAGAGCTTAACGAGGGAAATAAACATATTCAGGGAATGATGAATCAACAAAACCTAGGGCTTGTTCCACGTATACTTTTTCCTTTAAATTATCATTAAGGAAGGTTGACTTCTCATCAATTTGGTAAACCATGAACCATTTATGAGCAACGTATGTGAGGAACAACCTAATCGCTTCGAGTCTGGCCATTGGGGCGAATATTTGATCGAAATCGATCCCTTCTTCTTGTCTATACCCTTGGTCTACAAGTCTGGTTTTGTTCAATATGATTACACCATCTTCATCCAGCTTGTTTCTGAAGACCCAATTTGTCCCGATCACATTATTTTCTTTGGGTCTTCGTACTAGCACCCAAACTTTGCACCTTTTGAATTGATTGTGCTCCTCTTCCATTAAAATAATTCATGAAGCATCTCTATTTTATTCTTCAAATTTCTATGGCTCAATATGTGAGATAAAGCTTACGTGCAGAATTTCATTGGATATACCTCTTCTTGTTCTTACTGAATCATGAGGGTCACTAATGATCAGATCAGATGGATGATTTCATGAATGTATGATCACTATATTCCTTACATCCTCTATGCCACCAGGAGGTTCTGCTACTTCTGGTGCATCTTCTTCCATTTGATGGAGCACTTCATCTTGAAGTTATTCTGCCACCAGGCTTGGAGTGTTGACTTTGATTGTGCTTGGAGCAACTTCCTTTTCATTTTATTCCAAGATTAGCTCTTTTAACTTTGTACCTGCATCTTCAACAAATACACTAGAGGAGCTGTTATAAAGCTTGCATGTCTCATCAAATATAACATTAAAAGTTTCTTCTACTACCGGGGTTTTCTTATTGAAAATTCTATAAGCTTTACTATGACTACTATAGCCTACAAAAATACCTTCAAAACATTTTTCACTAAACTTAGTGTTATAATAGTTTCCATTATTAAGTACAAAGCATTTGCTAACAAAAATTCTAAAATAAGACACATTTGGTTTCTTGCCCTTTAATAGTTCATAAGGTATCTTATGGTGGTTCTTGTTTATGAGTGCTCTGTTTTGCACATGGCGGCCAGTGTTGACAGCTTCAGCCAAGAAATACTATGGTAATGAAGAATCATTCAAAATGGTTCTACAAGCCTCTATGAGAGTTCTATTATTTCTCTCAGCGACTTCATTTTGCTGTGGAGTGCGAGGAGTGGAAAACTCATGAAAGATACCTAGACTTTCACAAAATTTTGTCATATCACTAGATTCAAATTTTGTTCCATGGTCACTTCTGATTTTGACCACGGAGTAGTTCAATTCGTTCTGAATTTGACTAAAAAAGTTAGTGAAGGATTCATATGTACCCGACTTATGTGCCAGAAGGAATACCCATGCCAACAATGAGTAGTCATCAATGAAACCAACGTGTAATCTTTACCTCATAAACTACAAATTTGCAAGGGACCAAATAAGTCCATATGGAGCAGATATAAGCATCTAGTAGAATCTTTGCCGACGATACTTTTAATGGCAGCCCTTGTATGCTTCCCCATTTAACATGAGTGACAATGTCTCTCTTTAACGCGCTTAACAGCAGGGGCATCAATCACTAAATTGTGAGAAAATAATATATTAGTAGTTTTGAAATTAATATGTGTTAATCTCTTGTGTCATTGGTCATAGAGAGATGCACTATCTTTTGCTAAAAACAAACTGGTGTGGAAGAGTCTAAACAAAGAAAATTCAAACAGAAAATATTTCTTCTCCCAGTGCCAGTTAAAATAGTTTCTGAGCTATCAGATGACTTTATCAGACACTTATCCTTATAGAAATCTACTTTATAGCCTTTGTAATATAATTCACTTATGCTAATGAGATTATGTTGTAATCCCTTAACATGCCCACATCTGTGAAAGAGACTATACCATTAGTAATCATACTGTAGCATTTTGTGATTCCCCTATTTGAACCACCAAAAATAACTTTTGGGCCATCTTCAACTAGGGTATACTCTTGAAGTAGGCTTCTTGTCCCAGTCATGTGCGGAGAGCACCACTGTCCAAATACCAAATAGGCATTTTGTTGGCCTTTGAACATACCTGCATTTACAAACTAATTTCCCTTAGGAATGCAAACAGATTTGGGTGCTTAGTTTGGGGTTAGATGACCACCATGAAAGTATCTAGTGTCTACCTAAATTACCTAGAGGGGGTGAATAGGTGAGGTCCCAGTCTTTTCATGAAATAAAAATAACCTAAAAATTGAAGCACACAGAACACGGAGATCTACAATAGTTCCCCGAGTTGGGTACATCCACTGTCCCGCCACGCCTTTCTCCATGAAGGGCTAGATTCGGCTACTTTACCATTCTGATATTTTAACAAATATTACATCTCGGAGCCTGAACTCCTACACTCAGAGATAACGCACCTACTTTCGGAGAACAACCTCTCTGATAACTCGATCCAAACACAGATCTACAACTCGATCCACACACGAATATACAACTCGATCCAAACACGGATATACAACTCGATCCAAACACATATCTACAACTCGTAGGAGAAGCCTCCTACAAATGTAAATAAATATTTACATAATAGAACAAAGATTACAAGTAATCCTATTTTGATCTAAGTCTTCACTCCATCGTTCTTCGAACTGGTTGATCTTGAATATCATGGAGAATACGAAAAATCTGAAAGCTTTGAAGACTTTGATCACGGATCGACTTGATCTGAGAGAATCAGAAATTTTGGAGAACAACGATCCGGTTAATTTACTTGAAGCTGACTGAATCATGCAACACTTTCATCGGTCAAGCAGAAGTCGCGAATGATGTATGGGTGCTGATGGAAAATTCTTGATCGGGAATATTCTTGATTTGAGCATGATTAGGGTGGAAGAAAAATCCACCCTAAATATATATAGGGATCTTCATTTGTAATGTCTAGAAAAATTAATCCATACCGAGACATGTAGAAGATAATGTATATGGTGATCGGCAAGAACGAACTGGAAACTTTGAAATAGTGAAAAAAATAACCCTAAGTCTAATTCGTCGAGTATAGCCGTGTATACTCGTCGAACTGCATATCAATCTCGACAAAAAAATACTTTGTGAAATTTTAGTCCAGTGGAAATTAAAACATAAAGCTCAGCAAAGACATACTCGACGAATTTAATAAGTATCAGCTGACATACTGGACAAATTCGACGAGTATCGGCTGATACATTCGACGCATTCGCCGCATGAGATAAGCTATATTCGACAAATCTGTCTTAGAAAATTCTATGGAGGTAAATTCAGAGATTTAAATAAATACCCGATGAATCATGACAAATTCATCCTGTATGGACATGTATATTCGACAAATTCGGCGGGTATCGAAAGATACACTCGACGAATTCGACTAGTATACTTGATTATACTCGATAATTATTACTTAACTACTTTTCCGACAATCAGAGATTTTACCCTGCGTAAATACAACGAATTTGATGAATGCCTGTAGGGATACACGACGAATTAGATGTCTATCAATGAGTATACTTGATGAATTTGACGAATATCCCTTACGATACTCAACGAATTTTACTTGGGTAAAATTATAATCTTCCGATTTCCAATCTTCGTCCTTCCTTGATCCATCTAATACACTTGAGATAGAAGTACACCCCAATAGAGAAATTACACGTGAGTCAACATATTGGGCTACACAATGCTGGATTACAATGTATAGTCCTGTGCTTCATGACCCACTATAAACTGACATTGGGTTGTACTTAGAAATACAGTCCTGCAAGCACATAACTAAAACACATAGAATCAAATTGATGAAGAATTTTTATAGTTTTAAAATATATATCCAAACTATAATCCCGAAATAGGCAAGCATACTTATTGAAATATAGTATAGGAAATTGTCATAATAGACTAGGGCTGTTGAGTACTTCTACTCACGCAAATTAATATTATTTTATCGGAAAATAAAGTAAGTGAATTTAAATAAAACTAGAAAATTAATAAAAAGAAAGCACATGATGTAGACTCACTTTAAAATAAAAATAAACTTTTCATTAAATCAAACTTCTAAATTAACTACTTTGACCGTGGAGGTTGCTAAATTACAAAAGCCCCTTTCTCGAGAATATGCTCTCGACTAAACATAGGTTGATCGATTAAGACCCCTTGGGCAGTCGAAACCACTAATCTTGCCTTATGATGTGAACCCTGATATTGGATTTGACTCCAATCTGGAAAATCTGTGTCATCATCTCTCGAGGAATGCATGCAACTCCTTTTATCTTTGAGCGATCTACTCGTATCAACAACATCTCGGTCAATTAAGATATGGATCTAAAATCGAAGAGAAAATCCGCGAAATATGAATTCGACATAAAAATAATCAAAGATAAATCAAAGTAGAAATAATAGAGTTTTTGACAAGAAAGAAGAACTTTATTTTATTAGAAAGCTTGTCAAGATCAAGTACCACTAAAATTAACTACTCATTATCATAAAAGAAATACATAGAAAGAGAGACATTATGAAAAAGAAAAGTACTTGAATTGAAATAATAGCAAAGCAAATTGTTCTATGAAATTGAAGATATAAGAAAGAAAGGATGAAAACTAAATGCCAATTACTAAATCTAACTCCCTAGCTGCTTCCCTAGATGTCCCTCGGCTCCTTGCTTTCTCTGAAATGTATAGTAAAATTTTCTGGAAGGTCACGCCTTAGGTCACGCCCGTGACCTTCGGCGTGTAAGGTTCAGAAACTGCTGTCTTGAAAACCCGGGAATGTTGGAGAAAAACCGTGAAAAGTCGTCGTTCTTCGGGTCAAGCCCCTAGGTCACACCCGTGACCTAGGGCATGTCAAGTTTGTTACTGGAAACGGCGGGAAGGAGAAATGACGGGAATATATTCTAGCCATTGTGGGAAGTCAATCCCCTAGGTCACGCCCGTGGCCTAGGGCATGTAACCTAAAAACATTTGGATCTGAAACTGCCTTCATAATGCACGCCACACCTGGATGTCACGTCGGGTAGTCACGCCAGTGACCTGAAGGCCACGCCCATGACTTGGGCGTGTAGCTTGAAAACTGCCTAGAATCAGAACTGCCACCCGTCTGCTGATCATGCCTACGGGTCACGCCCGTGACCAATAGGTCATACCCATGATCGGGGCGTGTAACTTTTATCTGACATGGCATGTACTCTGGAGCTCCTTCATGGGTCACGACCACATGTCACGCCCGTGACCAATAGGTCACGCCCGTGACATGGTCGTGTAAAAGTGATTTTCCATAGAATTCTCTATTTATTCTTCTAATTAGCCTTGCATGCTCTAATTTGTTATCTACAGACCAAATAGACCAAAAATAAGAAAATAAAGGAATAAATAAAAAAAATTAATAAAAACTAAATAGAAACCTGACTATTTATTAAATAAAAACTATATAAAAACTACTATAAATAATTATTTATCAAATACCACTATACTTAAATTTTTGCTATTTCAGAGCAAAACTATGAGAAGTACTTATAAGAAATTAATATAAATTTTTATTCAAACCAAAAGTTTATCAAATCAAAAGAAAGTTAAAAATTAACATTAGGGATTCCAATTTTGAAGTCCTAAAATATGAAGTAAAATGTGAAGAGCTAAATATTTTGGAAAGTTTTCTCTAATAAAATAATTAGAACTCAAAATTAAGTAATTAACAAACAAATTTAGATTAAGAATTATAAACACTTTTTTCACTAAAATGAAACTTCAAGGAAAATTCAAACTACTACTTATGAAGTCTTCTCCTAAAATCATTCTTGGAATGTTTCTGATCACTTTGTCCAATGTGTTCTTTATACTCTTAGAGACGATAAATGCAAAAAACTCTGCTGGTCTCCCTTTCGGCAAAGCACTTTTCGTATCAAGATAATAAGAATAACTTTAGAAAACATGACTCAAAACATTAAGTACCTCTATGCTACCAGCAACCTTTACAAACTTAACTAGATTAAGAATTATAAACACTTTTTTCACTAAAATGAAACTTCAAGGAAAATTCAAACTACTACTTATGCTCTCTTACAATTTTAAACAACTAGTCTTCTCAGTTGCTTTTGAGAAAGAGAAGACAAAATGTTATCATTCTTGGCACTGGAGGTGATGATGGCGAAGATGGAAGAGCTACAAGACTATATCACTACCTATCAGGTTCACTGCCACCTTATCCATGAGTTGGAGCAGCATCAGTCGATGACTGACCGTTGCGTCCAGGTCTAAGGTGAGAAGTTGGCCGACATGCGGGCGAGCATTGGATCTGCTGTGCGAGTAGCAAGGATGGAGTAGCAGCTACGGTAGGGATATGATATGATGGCAGTGGCCAGCAAGCACTTCTGGCAAGCTCACGAGATGGGTTGGTCTGGGAGATATCTAACTCTTCCCTCCAAGCGGCCTCCTAGGACTCAGAACATTTCTTCTTTTATTTTCTTTCTATCAATCGAATTCTCCTCTGGCAATTATTTTAATGAGCTTTATTCTTTAATTGAATGAGGCGAGTTTGTATCACGCATTGATTCTGTCGACTTTATTATGTTGATGCTGAAAGTCCACCTAGTGTCAACTACCTTCACCTATTGGGGGGGGGGGGGAATAGGTGACGTGCAGCGTTTTTGCGGAATTAAAATTGTACCTGCACACGAAAATAAAACAGCACAGCAAATAGAGTACACAATCTATTTATAGTGGTTTCCCGATTTGGGTACATCCACTTTCCCCCTTCGACCTATCTCCCAACAAGGGACGACTCGGTCTCTTCACCAACAGGATTGAAATCCAATCCTTGCACTATCG
Source organism: Platanthera guangdongensis (assembly GCA_039583875.1). Taxonomy (NCBI): domain Eukaryota; kingdom Viridiplantae; phylum Streptophyta; class Magnoliopsida; order Asparagales; family Orchidaceae; genus Platanthera; species Platanthera guangdongensis. Next base: position 77,455,654 of record CM077163.1, on the reverse strand, counting down.
GAAGGAACCCTTCCACACGTAGGAGACAACACTCCCACAACACGGGTTTCACCCAACCCTTACAACTAGGAACCAACGTTCCTTTACAACAAAAATGAACTAGAATGTAAAGAAATACAAACTACTTTTGGAGACTAAGGTGTCCCTCTTCGTTCGATGACGTGATCTTGAAGTCAACAAAGTGTCCACAACCCTAGATATCTCTTGGAGAGAATCTCCCCGAAACCAGCGGTGGCAAGAGGGGTGGCGGCTCGGTTCTCGGGATCGGCGGCGACAACGGTGTGTGGCTGCTGTACTTTGGAGATTCAAACTTCGTAGCAAGGCTAGCAAGGTCCTCCAACGGTCATACTAGGATCGATCATCTCGATCGATTCGGACGGGGAAGGTTCTCCCGATCAACAAATCAAGAGACAAAGGATCTCTGGTTAGATGCGTGAGACGCTATGCTTGGCTAAGCTTCTGTCGCCGGGAGATCTGGAAGAAACCACGATCTAGCAGCCGGCGATCGACCAGCACGAGCGGCGACGGCGGCGGCGGAGGTATCGCGATCTAGGTCACGTCGGCGGCTCGGCTTTTTCAAATCTTCTTCTCTACCGTACTGTTCAAAAATACGCGTGTATTTATACAGTCAAATACTCTTTTATGACCGTTATGGGTCCCACCTAAAGAAACCCTAAAAGCGGTTCAAAATAGAGCCTTAACATTTGATCCGGTCCAGTGTGATCCAGAAAATTGCCCAAGTCAAAATTGGCGAGAATCGAAGGTGACTCTCGTCGAATCGACGAGAATAAAAGGTGATTCTCGACGATTCGGCGAGAATCAAAGGTGATTCTCGTCGAAGTTGACTTGTTTGCACGCACTGTTTTAGCCGGATAGAGACGGCGAGAATCAGCCAGTGATTCTCGACGATTCGGCGAGAATCACTAGTGGTTCTCGCCGAATCGGCGAGAATCACTTGGTGATTCTCGTTGATTATGACTTAGCGCCAGAGTCGCATGCTTTGATGTAGCCGGATAGAGACGGCGAGAATCAGCCGGTGATTCTCGATGATTCGGCGAGAATCACTTGGTGATTCTCGTCGATTCACAGTTAGACGATTTTTCGTCTTTCCACCCATGAGCTGCTCTTTGACCCATCCTTGCTCCTTGTCTGCTCTTGCATGATCACAGCCCTGTACTTGAAAATAAGTACACTCCAATAGAGAGAGTGCACGTAGGCCAACACACTAATCTACTCAACGAGGGATTACGTCGTGCAGACCCGTGTATATTGACCTACTGCACCCTGACATTGGAGTGCACTTAGCGTGGAATAACTGCAAGCACAACTTAAAAGGTTTTATCAAATACATCGTGAATTCATCTTAGCTTGACAGGTGGCTTCGTCAAATCCAGGTAATTGTGGATACAATACCCAACAGATGCCACTGATCTACTTTGATACTTACTTTCATTATGCGATGTATTGAGATGTCCTTGCAGCTTTACAATGATATGACGATCTTCTGGATGACGCCGTGCAAGGAAGGATCCATAATTACGGTTAGTCTCTCAATTACCATGAAACTTCGGTAGATACTCTAGCGAGGTTGATATACCTCCATGTCCTCCTCCTATAAATAGAAGGGGTAGTTGAGCATTTAGTACGCTGTTGCGAATCCTGACCCATTGCTCGTGAGTATTTATCTTTTCTCGTGTCATCTTTCTTGCTCGAACTTTCCTCATTGTTCCTTATTTTTCTAGCCCTTCCTTACTGAAAAATGGTTAGCGATGATGCCAATACCCACTGATAAGCCCACACGATCAACTTCACAGAAGTCGTTTACAAGAAGTCCGTTGTGACTGAGCGAGGTCTGGAAGATTTTCACCAAAGGTACTTGCCTGAGGAAGACTCGGCCCTGTTCTCCGCCTGGACCGAGTGACTAAACACCAATCTCGTAGGTGAGATAGTCCTTCCCCTCCGCCACTTCAAAGTCGGCCTACGACTTCCGTTAGGGACCGAGTATCGCCAGATCCTGCGATATTTTGAAATAGTTCCTGCCCAGCTCAATCCCAATGGCATAGTAATGATCACGGGGTTCCATTGCTTCCTGTTGGAAGAGAAGATCACCTTCAACCTACCCTTCTTCAGGAAGCTCTTCTCCTTTTCAGCGACTTCTGAGGGAGTTATCTTCTTCGACAGCCACGTCTGCACACTGGTCAGTATAATGAATAAAGTCCACCGGTGGGGAAAGTATCTCGTCGTCGTCGCCGACAACTTCGATGGAGTGTCACGCATGCCGCACTAGTCGCCCAAAGTCAGCTTTCTGCCACCCATCCGTGAGGGCACGTGTGAGAAGATTTTCTAAGCTTTATGCAGTCGGTGATTTGATGTCATCCATTGGCATCTCAATGTCAACTCGCTTGCTGAGGTCTTCCCTTTCGAAGGTAGAACATTGCGAGATTCCATCATACTCACTTTGACTGAACGTTGTTGCAAAATTACAAAGTGTTCTTCCATCTCTGCAGCTAATCGCGAGCTTCCGCGAGAACAACTTCCTCCGGTGAAGAAAGATGTCTCATCAAGCCAAGACTCCTTGAACCCACCCGAAGTGGAGGATATTTTGCCTCTCGAGAGCTCGAAGGGACAAAAGCGAGCTGGTGACAAGGAAGGTTCGTCATAAGAAGAAACTTGGCAGGGGAATTAGAGGCCAAGTACCCGAACCATACGAGCAAGAATGCGAAGATCTCCCACGAGCTCTTCGAAGGGAGGGAGTCTCCTGGTGACGTCGGTGCACCTTACTTCCACACTAACTACAACCTTTGGCGGGGCGGCAAGGATATATTTAGATGACCACTGGTCTCCTGGGCTGAGGGTGAGCATAAGGTGACATAGAGAACCAACTTACCTGCCTGGTCGGAAGACTGAGAGGACAAGGGGGAGGCTTATGATGTCGCCTTTGTGCTATATGTGCGAGAAGATGCAGAGTCGATGCAGGATCTCAGTTAGGAGGCGTTGAATATCGCATTGCAAAAGGCAATCGATCTGGGATGCAATATGCCCGCTGGAAGGACTATAAGGTAACTCGCTTTCTCTCTTTTTTTGTGTGACTTATTCACCGTTGTACTTGATCGTTTTTTCTAACTAATTGTTGGTTGATCCTTGCACATCGTTGAGATCAAAACTGTGATGAAGATCTCTGAGCTCGAGCTGGAACTCACGATTATTAAAACTGTGCTAGAGACTTCTCAAACCAAGGTCGCTGAGTTAGAAACTCGTCCGGCCGTCGCTGAAAATCACCCCAGACCCTCGGATACTCGCTTGGTTTTGGAAAAGCAGGATACAAGTCCACAGGAGATGGGCAAGAGGATTCGGATTCATGGGGATGAGATGCACGCTATCCGCCGTGGGATAGGGCGTGTAACTGGGGAAGTTGTTCTCCCGAAGCTGAGGATCAATGGATTCCTCGGCCAAGAAGCTGACCATTTGACAATCCTGGACATCATCCCGGGCTTACTCGCCGAGGATTCTAACTCGCCTTCCCTCGTCCTCTCCTCCCCTTCCGGATCCAGTGACAGTGACAACAATTGTGGTGGGAGTAGCGATGGTAGTGATGATTATGAAGATGGCGAGGATGATGTCGAGGATGATGAGGATTTCACCATTGGTGATGAGGAGTACAAGCCTGCTAATGGTGATGATGAGTCATAGTCGGTCGGCGGCCTCCTGCGTCCACACTTGCAAGGATAGAATTTTTGTAAACAGAAAAATTTTTAAGCCTTGTAATACTCGCCGTATAATATGAGATAGATTTTCTGTGCTTCATTCTTATTTTGGAATTCTTATATTCACCAATTGATGATGCACACTAGGCTCATAGGTGCGGAGATGTTGAATGCTCGTTGCATGCATACATGCTCGTTGATGTCACTTGATAGGCTTATAGGCGCGAAGAGGTTGAGTGCTTGTCGCGCTCGTAGTCTCATGTGGACGTCGTTCATACTCGCGCAATCAATACACGCACGAACATAATCTCTTCGCTTACTCGCACGCTGATTCTCGCACCCGTATTTTTATAGTCATTTGCTCGCACATCGTTGCTTGTACCTATATACTAGCATACCTCATAGGAGCCGAGCTCAACTGAGTTGAAAGATATAGTTGACATCTAACATGAGGAAGCTCAACTATATAGGTCGACACCTGAGATGAGCCAAGATCAACTGTAGGTGGAAAGTTGATAATTCATAGGAGCTGAGCTCAATTGTTTGTAGAATCTACATCTTACAGGATTCGAGCTCAATTGGAGATGGGTCGATAGCTATCAAGAGCCGAGCTACTCCGAAGGTGGAATCGATAACTCTCAGGAGTCGAGCTCAATTAGAGGTGGAGGTCAACTCTGGTTGATCTCATAATTAGCCCGCAGGAGGGGAGCTCATACACGGGGGCACGAACTATATCAATAACACACACGTGGAGTAAACAACTTATAGGATCTCATTGTCGCGTGTTCGATCCACGCTCACCGCCCCAAAGTGTTTATGCCGGGAAATTCCATTTCTACACAATTTGGATCAAGGCAGCCTAAGGTTATTAGTTTAGCGGTCAGGCTCGACGGCTAAAAGGCTAAGACACGAAAACTGCCAAACAACTAAAGGGACTCTAGGCACTGCGACAGGGAGGTCCCACCATGTACCCAAAAGCTTAGAAGAAGCAATCAAACCACAACCAAAAATTGACGAGCAGGGTACCAGGTAGACTAGTTGATGACAAAGTCATCGCGACTAAGACAGATAGTCACAAACTCGCTATCTGTCTCTCTGAGTAAAGGATCCAGAGGCTCATTTAGCTGTCTAGGAAAAAGGTGGTTTAATGTTTTGCGAGATTTCGAAGTCTGTCTCCTCGTACCCCTGGGTTCCCATTTATAGGCAAATCCAAAGAGAGGGGGGTCTTTTTTATAGCCCCACCGCTGGCGACTAGGTGACCTCTTGAGGGAGCTCGCTCAGGCTAGGCAAGTAACAGGTCTAGTCGTCTACCTAGCGAGTATGCGAGTGGAGTTCATCATACTCGCCCAGGCCTTCTGCCATCTTGCGCGTTGAATCTGACTTCCATCTTGAATTGCTAACTTTGATTCTTGCTAACCTGGCTTTAGAGGGGTGCACACTCTACGAATATGGGTTGTACACATGTCCTAGTCTGCAAGTTTCCAATATAATGACCTTGGTATGTCAGCTAAACATGGATAGTAGCGATCGATCATAATATTTAATTCTCCAAATTTCGGCCTTTTAATATGTGATTGTCATGGTGACGTTTCTAAGAGTTCTAGTTATGCACCAAGCTATCTCGTAAAATATAAGGATATGGAATGTAAAAAAGAATATTGTTCATGTTTTAAAGAGTTTAATTTTTATTGGAATAAACCAAGTATAAGTCACCATCGAATGCCCTGAAATACAAAAATTTTAATTACCATTCTAGCTTGTAGGAATCTAATCCCAATCCATATCCTACTTGGACTTGAACTATATTCAAAATTCATGCCGGAATTCTCTTGCGATATACCCGAGTTCATTATTCAAATCCTTAGCCAACAATATTATCACTAATTATGCTTTACATCGATTGTGAAAGTCTTTAGTTTCAAGGATAGCTAAATCACTAAGAAGGGGGTGAATAGGTTTCTTAGTCTCTTATGACTATCTTTGTGTTGAGTTAGCTTAGTTAGATTGCATTCAAGAACACAACACAACATACAATATTTATAGTGGTTCCCTAAATTATGGGTATGTCCACTTTCTCTCCCACCATTCTAACAACTTGACAAGACACTTATCCAATCTCAGATCCTAAGAGCTTACAACACGATCCCGCAGGACCACTAAGTCCCCTCCAAGAGTTACATCTCAGACACAATGTAACACCCCTGATTTTTCGATGTTTATTTTAATTTCTTTAGTGTCTATTTTTTGACGTCAGGACATTATGTTGATTCATAGTTGATAGATACTGGTGTCGGAGTGTGACTGTTCCTTATTTGGTAGTTGTGATTTTGACTTAGAATAGTAGCTTGGCTAATTTCTATTGTATTTTTGAGATTTCTTTTGCGTCCGTGTTTGTTTTGGAACTCGGTGGAGCCTTTTGGGATAGTTGGTGTTTTGTACATTGGGGAGTTTTTACCCGAGACTGGTATATTGGATTTTGATTTCAACTTCGTCGTTGGATTCATAGCATCGATATTTAGCTACGGTGCGATTTTTCTTAGAATTCTGAGTTGGTTTGAGTTTCGGGTCTCTTGGGTCCATTGTTACCATTGTGTAACGCCCCCGATTTTTTTTCGATGATTTTATTTGTTGGGGCAACGTCAGATTTATGACGTCGTGACGTTACTTTTAACGTTGATTTGACGGCGCAATGTCGTTAAGGCAATTTCGCGTCCGTGCGGTCGAGTAGGCCGAATTCTTGTTGTAATGGGAAGATTTTGCATTTGGAATTTAAGTTAAGTAATTTTGGACTTGCTCGTCAAGTTTCATCGCAATCCGAGCATTTTTTGGAGTCTCGGCGCGCGATTGAAGTTTTGGATTGTTTATGTTCGCCGTATACTTCGAAGATTAATATCTCGGGAATGGCTCGTTGGATTCTGGTTTTGATTTCTCCATTAGATTTGTAGCATTAGTGTTCGCCTTCGGTGCAAGTTTCGTTTAATTCGGCGCTCGTTTGGGCTTCCGTGCTGAGTCTTCTCGAGAAGCTATGGTTCTACTCGATTAGCCCGTTTTACATTTTACTCGGGCGCCGTTTTGATGGTCAAAACGGCGTTTTATCCAAAAATGGTCACCATGAAATTCGTTCGTCTCGACGAAATCTACAACTTTCATGTTGACCATGTTTCGAATTGAAGCCGTTTTGAACCTCTAATTCTGTTGTTTCTGCAATAACTGGAGTTGTAAGCTGCTACTCGAGTATATGCTGCTTATACTCGAGTAATTCATGTTTTAACTCGAGTAATGAGCCTCTACTCGAGTATATTATGTTACTACTCGAGTAGGTATGTTACTACTCGAGTAGGTATGCTGTTACTCGAGTAGGTATGCTGTTACTCGAGTAGGTATGCTGCCACTCGAGTAGGCTGTTTCGTTTTATGTTCAGACATCGTTTTGAGGGTCAAAACGGCGGCGTATCACAAAATGGTCATCATGAAATTTGTTCGTCTCGACGAGATCTACAACTTGCATGTTGACCACTATTCGATTTCAAGTCATTTTAAACCTCTAATTCCATTTTTTCCACTATAACTCGAGTGGTGAGCTGCTACTCGAGTATATGCTGCTTCTACTCGAGTAATTCATGTTTTTACTCGGGTAATGAGCCTCTACTCGAGTATATTATGTTACTACTCGAGTAGGTATGTTATTACTCGAGTAGGTATGTTACTACTCGAGTAGGTATGCCGTTAGTCGAGTAGGTATGCTGCTACTCGAGTAGGTATGCTGGCACTCGAGTAGGCTGTTTCTGTCTGCGTTCAGAGGCCGTTGTGAGGGTCAACACCGCATCGTATCAAAACATGGTCAACATAAAATTTGTTTGTCTCGACGAGATCTACAACTTTCATGTTGACGACGTTTTGATTTGAAGTCATCATAGACCTCTATTTTGGGTTCCCGCAAAACCGCTCGAAATAAACCGTTTTTGACAAAACTTTTTATAAACATATATATAAATAAATATATTTTGGCTTAGGTTTTAGAACCGAACTTCATCTTCTCCGATTATTTCCTCCCAAACCAGAGTGGCGAGCGAGAGAGAGAGAGAGTTCTTTTTCGTGAATCTTCCGGTGGCCGCCGACGGTGCTCCGGTGCTCGAAATCTTCATCCAAACATAGATCCGGAAAGCTCTCGCCGAGAGCTACGCCCTTGTGGTAATTTCCTCCCCGTTTCTTGAGATTTCTCAATAGGGTTTTTCGGCCCTAACCTTTATTTTGGCCATTTTTGTCTAGATTTCAACTTCTCCCGCATCCTTTTTGCCCCGACATACGACGTGGAGTGATTCGGTGGATTTTTCCGGAAAAAAACCAAGGCAAGTGGTGGTTTCTTCTCTTTTCTCCGTGTCTAATTCGATGGTAACGGCTATGTTTTCATGTTCCCTAAAATTTTCTACACTTATTCTTCCAAATTATTGCTATGATTAACCGCTTTGTTGATCACATATTTTTATGTTGTTTTGCCATGATAAACTTGAACTTGTATATTTATGTTTAATCATCCTTGAAGTGTCTTATCGATGGCTTAAGTGCCTTAGCTCTCGTTATCAAACGTATTTGAGTTTAATTAGGGTTGTAAATCGGTCCTAAGGGTTGGTCAACCATGTCCGGAATCTATTAATGTCAAGTAGAGTTTGTCGAGTCAAATCCCGAGGTATTTGTGTTGTGTTTTTTTGGGTTTCTTGAATGCGGGTGTTAGTGGACGATTCCACCTCCGCAGTGTTTGTAACCTTCATTAGTGCCCCGTGGAAGTCTACCTGGTTTTTGGATGTCTGCGCTGTATGGTGGAGAGCATAAGACTCCCTCGCAGTTAGACGGATTGTATATCCGTTGTTTTGGGTGGTGTGTCCAAGAGTGACCACTTCGCCTGCGTTTTTTTGATGGTGTGTCCAAGAGTGACCACTTCACCGTGATTTTGGGTAGGGTCGACCACAGGTGCCTAATGAAGGTTTTGTTTTTTTTCTTTCTAGGGAAATATTTATGTAGTCACCTTATATCCTTGTGCGTCTGGTGTACTCTTGTGGAACGTGGCAAGTCACGTAGGAGTTCTCATCCTGTTGATGTCATGTTTCTTTTGTACTTTGCTTTAGTACTTTTGGTCTTGGGCTGGTACCCTTGTTGACCTTTGTTTATTTTGGCTTATTACTTTTTCCTGCCACTACTTGTACCTTCTTGCTGAGGTGTTCTGTCTTTGTAATGCCTCAGGTTCAGAGTTGTAGCAGGTAGCAGTGCTGGTTTTGGAGTTTTCTGGCGGCAGTGTTGGTCGTAGTTGTTGCCTCGTCTTAGCGAGGTAGTTTGTTGGTTTTTTTTAGTTTTACTAGTTTAGACATAGTTTTGTTCGTGGGTTCGTGTCAGTTTGTTGGCGCCCACTGATTTTGTTAGTTGTTGATACTTGCTAGCTGCTCATTTATTTAAAAGTGGATGTGGTTTACTTGCTCTCTAGGAGGATTTATGCTAGAAATGCATGTTAGATATTTTCAACTATAAAATCTACTACTATTACTTCATACATTACATGATTTGAAACTCTAACCCGTTATTTTTAGCGACCGTAAAAGCTATCTTTCCTACTATAATAAATTTAGAGTTCTGTATGCCATGAGTTATTTTTTGGAGACGTTTATTCTCATGTAGGATGTTTGAGTCAATCTAAACAAGTTTTTTTCCGCAGCGTATAACCATATTTTGATTCGTGGACTAAATGAGCCACTAAGCTGAGGGATACGGCTAACTGTTGCACTTAACTGATTTTCCTTACAATAACTTAAAGGATATTTCTCCATGATTAAGTAGATTTTTGCCTGAGCATCCGCAGTTATCCTCTGCTGACGTGGCATCATGACACACATTTTCCCTTACTCAGATAAGCTATTTATGTGGTGAAAATGCGGGTTGTGATAATTTGTATCAGAGGGAGGTTCCTTGACAGTTTGTCGGGCAACCTTTCCTTGTTGGTATTAGGTGTTTAGCATCATATCATATCACACACCGATAAGTCATCAGCACTTCTCGGCTGAAGCACGAACACTACACTCATAGCATAACATGAAGTATATGGGGCATATTATGTAGTATGGGATGCATAATATGTGTACGTATATGGATCCACCTTTGGGGCAACATGTGAGGGTTATGTAGTATGAGATGTATAACCTCACCACATGAATACGACTAGCACGTTTCTTTTTCGTTGCATGAGAATGTCATGTAGTATGGGATGCATAACATTTTCATGCGTACGCCGCTCATAACATGCATTAGGGCCTTTTTAGAATGCATAGCACAATCATGCATAGCATAACATTGCATAACCACAACGTGCCAAGCTAAAGATTGCGGGATGACATATGTACACACATGGTTTTAAATCAGAAAATGAATATAAAAACATGCATTCATGTCATAGGCACAAGATTAAATAGGATGAAAGGATATCATTCTAAGTAGGACATAACATCATTATAAAATCCCAGAGCAAGTTGCAGCGTAAGAAAGTGTCTTTTAAGTATTGTTTGAACTAGTTGTGTGGCTTTGTTGTAAGCGAGGATTTTGATGAGTTGTTCGTTTGATTTTTTTTAGAAATGCCGCCAAAGCGTCCTGCGACAAGGTCGACTCCCCAGTCGGAGGGTGAGTCATCAGGTGCGCAAAGTGATGCGCTTATCGAGAGTCTGCGTCAGAGCAATAAGGCTCTGTCAAGGCAAGTAGTTGTGATGCAATCGCAAATTGAGTCCTTGTTGTCTACCGCTCCCGCTCAGCAACCCTTAGTGCAAGAGCCTTCCTTGGGCCAAGCTGTGCCCGATTCCCCTACTCCTCTGGTGGCCCCGATGGTGATACCCCCAGAAATGAATTTCATATCGCACTTCCAACGATTGGGACCTCCCACCTACGACGGGAGTGCTGACTTTATGATTTTAGATGATTGGATCATCTCCATAGAGGAGATGTTTTCATATTCCATAATTCTAGAAGCCCAGCGAGTGATGATTGCAGCCTATCAGTTAAAAGGTCTGGCGAAGAGTTGGTGGATTCGGGAAAGAGAGAGCCTGAAGGAAGGTTGTACTTAGGAATCTTTTAAGAAAATGTTGCTGAAAAAGTTTCTACCCTCGGTTGTGCAAGACCGCGTGATGAATAACTTCCTGCGTCTAAAGCAGAGACAGCTCACTGTGAGCGAGTACGAGATTGAGTTTAGCAAACTGAGCAGGTTTGCTTCGTATTTGGTAGCTTCTGAGGAGGGTATAGTGAAACGTCTCTTGGGAGGACTAAGAAGCGATGTCCAGCAGTTGCAATGCGCTTACCAAGCTGAAAGTTATGATGAAGCAGTGAAAGCCGCTTTAAAAGTGGAGGCGATTGAAAACGCCAAGAATCAAGGTGTTGCGGCAAGGAAGGAGAAAAGAAAAGGTGTTTAGGATGGTAGCTCCAGGGCATTTGGCCCTTCTTCGATGAAGAAAAGTAAGGATATGTGTAGCTTCTGTGGTCGACCTGGCCACCCCTACGAAAGTTGCTTCAAGAGGATTGCAACCCTGAAGCAGCAGCAAGTGCATGCCATCCAAGGTGCACCCAAGGGAGAGCTTGTGTGCTCGTTCAGTGCAAGGAAGGGTCATGATTTGACTCGTTGCTGGATGAAAGAAAGGGTTTGCTTCTAGTGTGGGCAGAAGGGACACCAGAAGTCTTCGTACCCCCAGGCTCAGCCCCCACTACAGCCTGCCCCACTTCGAGCTCTGCCACCGCCGCCAAGCCTGGATAAAGGAAAGGGAAAGCTGAACGTGATGACCAGTGAGGAAGCCCAAACCTCTATGCAAGTGATATCAGGTTAGCCTCAGTTTAATTTATCCTTACTAATTATCCTTGTTGCCCTAGTTATTGTTCGTTTAGTTACGTATGATACGGTTTTAGGGGAGTTTAAGGTGCGTAATAGGTGGGCTCGCGTCCTTTTCGACTCGGGTGCCACCCATTCCTTTGTGGCCCGAAGATTTGTTGATAAGCACCGTCTGAGTGTCGACCAATTAGGAGGCTCCTTCAATGTCAAGCTCCCTTCCGGTGATTCGGTGATATCTAACTAAGGAGTTCTGAGATGCCCTATTCGTCTTGGCAATTTTCTGGCATATGCGGATATGATGATTTTGGATCTGTCTGATTTTGACGTGATTCTGGGCATGGACTGGATGTCCAAATATGATGCGGTCATCCAGTGCAAGGCTAAGCGATTGGATTTCAGAATGGACGACGGACAACCTATGAGCGTCTATGGATTTCAGGACAGAGTTTCTCCTGTCATTTCTGTGGTACGTGCTTATCGTACTATAGAGTCTGGTTGCGAGGCATTTTTGGTTTCTATTTCTGCTCTGGAAACAGCTTTTGTTACGGCACGTCTTGAGGATGTCTCGATGGTGCGAGAGTTTCCAGATGTCCTTCCTGATAGTCTTCCGGGACTTCCTCCTGAAAGGGAGATAGAGTTTGTGAAAGATCTCGAACCGGGCACTCGTCCCATTGCTAAAGCACCATACCGTATGGCTCCGCGTGAGTTGGACGAGTTGCGTACTCAGCTCGATGAGTTGCTGAGGTGTGGTTTTATTAGGCCAAGTACTTCTCCATGGGGTGCTCCTGTTTTGTTCGTCAAGAAGAAAGATGGATCGATGAGACTTTGCATCGATTATAGGGAATTGAACAAGGTAACAATTAAGAATAGATATACCATGCCAAGGATTGATGATTTGTTTGACCAATTGCGTGGTAGCTCGGTATTTTCAAAGATCGATCTTTGCTCAGGCTACCACCAGTTGAGGATTCGAGAGGCAGATATTCCTCGAACCGCTCTTCGTTCGTGACATGGACATTATGAGTTTCTGGTGATGTCTTCTAGTTTAACCAATGCACCTTCTGCCTTCATGGATTTGATGAATCGGGTGTTTAACGATTTCTTGGACCGATTTGTTATTGTGTTCATAGATGATGTCTTGGTGTATTCTCGCAATGTTGAGGAGCATACTCAGCATTTGCGTCTGGTTTTGTCGGCCCTAAGGGAGCATAAGTTATATGCGAAGTTGAGCAAGTGTGAGTTTTGGCTACCTTAGGTGTCCTTTCTGGGTCATGTGGTAAGCAAGGATGGTATTTCTGTAGACCCGACCAAGATTTCTGCGGTACTGGAGTGGGAGAGACCTTCTACGCCGAAGGAGATTAGGAGTTTCTTAGGCCTAGCTGGCTATTATAGAAGATTCGTGGAAGTATTTTCGGTGTTGTCTGCTCCTCTAACTAGACTTACTCAGAAGAATATTGCTTTCATTTGGAGTGATAAATGTGAAGAGGCTTTCCAAGAGCTAAAGAATAGATTATGTACTCTCCGATTTTAACCTCACCTACTGAAGGAGTTGAGTATGCTGTGTATGTCGATGCGTCACATATCGGACTCTGTTGTGTTTTAATGCAAGATGGTAAGGTGATTGCGTATGGATCGAGACAACTAAAGATCCACGAGAGAAACTATCTGACGCACGATTTGGAGTTTGCTGCCGTAATTTATGCACTGAAGCTCTGGAGACACTTATTATATGGCGCGATGTGCAAGATCTATATTGACCATAAGAGTTTGAAGTACGTATTCACTCAAAAAGAACTAAATCTGCGCCAGCGTCGGTGGTTAGAATATGTGGCAGATTATGAAGTGGAAATTCTCGATCATCCAGGAAAGGCTAATGTAGTAGCCGATGCCTTGAGAAGGAAGACCACTAAGATTTTTAATCTATCGGTGCAGTCCTTGATAGAAGAATTTTTGTTGATGGATATTGAGGTTGGGAGTAGTACCGTGCCTGCTAGTCTAGAAGCAGAAAAACCCTCTTGGATTTCCCTTACTCGAGCACATCAGAAGGATGATCCGGATTTGTTACATCTCCGGAATAGAACGGTGAAGGGAGAGCTACCCGATTTCTCTGTGGACGACTTGGACACCCTGAAGTATCGGGGTAGATTTTGCGTCCCCGCCTTTGGCGATATTCGAGCTAAGATCTGTGCTGAAGCTCATGGTTCCAGTGAGTCCTACCACCCTGGTTCCACAAAGATGTATAAAGATCTAAAGCAAATTGTTTGGTGGTCAGGGATGAATAATGACATCGCCAGGTTTGCATCGGAATGTTATACATGTTAGCGTGTTAAGGCTGATCACAGAAGGCCTGGTGGTAAGCTGACACCGCTTGATATTCCAAGTTGGAAATGGGAAAGTATTTCAATGGATTTCATCACCGGTCTGCCAAAATCTCCCCGTGGGCATGACTCTGTTTTGGTGATAGTCGACAGATTGACAAAGTGTGCTCACTTTGTGCCATTTAAGTTTGGGTACTCGATGAAGAAGGTAGCTGAGTTATATCTTGAAGAGATCATCAGGTTGCATGGTGTGCCTATTAGCATCGTATCAGATCGAGACTCTAGATTTACGTCTCATTTTTGGAAGAGTTTATAGGAGGGGTTGGGTACCGATTTAAGGTATTCCACCGCATATCATCCGCAGACTAATGGTCAGACGGAAAGAGTAAATCAAATCGTAGAAGATATGATCAGGTGTTATATTTTGGATCATGGTGGTGCTTGGGATGAGCGTCTCAGACTCATGGAGTTTGCTTACAATAACAGTTATCAAGAGAGTCTGCAGATGACTCCGTTTGAGGCCTTGTATGAGAGGCGTTGTAGAACCCCACTGTTTTGGGCTGAAGTTGGTGAGAGGCCGTTGTTATGTCCGGAAGCTCTTGAAGAGATGAATTGTGTTGTGACTCATATTCGAGAAAGGCTTCGTGTGGCTCAAGAGAGCTTTGAGAAGTATGCTAATCTTCGAAGGGTCGATCTGGAGTTTGCGGTTGGAGACTTGGTGTTTCTGAAGGTTTCTCCGATGTCCTGTGTTAAAAGATTTGGTAGGAACCACAAGTTAGACCCCCGTTATGTTGGACCTTTCCAGATTCTTGAGCGCATTGGAGTGTTGGACTATAGGTTGGAATTGCATCCGACCTTCCCTGGTGTTCATGATGTGTTCCATGTGAGCCAATTGCGGAAATGTGTTCGTAATGATCGTCAAGTCCTCGACTCGATACCCCAGATTCAGCCCAAGCTTACTTATGTGGAAGAACCTGTTCGTGTTCTGGATTTTCAAGAGCGGGTGTTGCGGAGAAAGACCATCCCTATGGTCAAGATTCTTTGGAGAAATCAAGACGTCGAGAGCCCGATGTTGGAATTGGAATCGGTGATGAGGGGATCTCACCTGCACCTCTTCTCTTAGTTTTAGGTATGTCGTTATGTTTTCAGTTATGTTTGATTTTATCGTTTTGATTGGTTTTGGAGTTGTGTTAAGTTTCAGGACGAAACTTCTTTTTAGGGGGAGTGACTGTAACGCCCCCGATTTTTTTTTCGATGATTTTATTTGTTTGGCCAACGTCAGATTTATGACGTCGTGACGTTACTTTTAACGTCGATTTGACGACGCAATGCCGTTAAGGCAATTTTGCGTCCGTGCGGTCAAGTAGGCCGAATTCTTGTTTTAATGGGAAGATTTTGCATTTTGAATTTAAGTTAAGTAATTTTGGACTTGCTCGTCAAGTTTCATCGCAATCCGAGTATTTTTGGAGTCTCGGCGCGCGATTGAAGTTTTGGATTGTTTATGTTCGCCGTATACTTCGAAGATTAATATCTCGGGAATGGCTCGTCGGATTTTGTTTTTGATTTCTCCGTTAGATTTGTAGCATTAGTGTTCGCCTTCAGTGCAAGTTTCGTTTAATTCGGCGCTCGTTTGGGCTTCCGTGCTGAGTCTTCTCGAGAAGCTATGGTTCTACTCGATTAGCCTGTTTTACATTTTACTCGGGCGATGTTTTGAGGGTCAAAACGGCATTGTATCAAAAAATGGTCCACATGAAATTCGTTCGTCTAGACGATGTCTACAACTTTAATGTTGACCACATTTCAAATTGAAGCCGTTTTGAATCCATAATTCTAGTGTCTCTGCAATAACTCGAGTGGTGAGCTGCTACTCGAGTATATGCTGCTTCTACTCGAGTAATTCATGTTTTAACTCAAGTAATGAGTCTCTACTCGAGTATATTATGTTACTACTCGAGTAGGTATGTTACTACTCGAATAGGTATGCTGTTACTCGAGTAGGTATGCTGTTACTCGAGTAGGTATGCTGCCACTCGAGTAGGCTGTTTTGTTTTATGTTCAGACATAATTTTGAGGGTCAAAACGGCAGCATATCAAAACAGGGTCAACATGAAATTTGTTCGTCTCGACGAGATCTACAACTTTCATGTTGACCACATTTCGATTTGAAGTCGTTTTAAATCCCTAATTTCGTTTTTTCGTTATAACTCGAGTGGTGAGCTGCTACTCGAGTATATGCTGCTTCTACTCGAGTAATTCATGTTTTTACTCGAGTTATGAGCCTCTACTCGAGTATATTATGTTACTACTCGAGTATGTATATTATTACTCGAGTAGGTATGTTACTACTCGAGTAGGTATGCTGTTACTCGAGTAGGTATGCTGCTACTCGAGTAGGTATGCTGTCACACGAGTAGGCTGTTTCTGTCTGCGTTCAGAGGACATTGTTAGGGTCAAAACTGCATCGTATCAAAAAATGCTCAAAATGAAATTTGTTCGTCTCGACGAGATCTACAACTTTCATGTTTATGACATTTTGATTTGAAGTAATCCTAGACCTCTATTGTGGATTCCCGCAAAACCGCTCGAAATAAACCGTTTTTGACAAAACTTTTTATAAACATATATATAAATATATATATTTTGACTTAGGTTTTAGAACCGAACTTCATCTTCTCCGATTCTTTCCTCCCGAACCAGAGTGGCGAGCGAGAGAGAGAGAGAGAGAGAGCGTTCTTTTTCGTGAATCTTCCGGTGGCCGCCGACGGTGCTCCGGTGCTCGAAATCTTCATCCAAACATAGATCCGGAAAGCTCTCGCCGAGAGCTACGCCCTCGTGGTAATTTCTTCCCCGTTTCTTGAGATTTCTCATTAGGGTTTTTCGGCCCTAACCTCTATTTGGCCATTTTTGTCTAGATTTCAACTTCTCCCGTATCCTTTTTGCCCCGACCTACGACGTGGAGTGATTCGGTGGATTTTTCCGGTAAAAAACCAAGTCAAGTGGTGGTTTCTCCTCTTTTCTTCGTATTTGATTCGATGGTAACGACTATGTTTTCATGTTCCCTAAAATTTTCTACACTTATTTTTCCAAATTATTGCTATGATTAACCGCTTTGTTGATCACATGTTGTTATGTTGTTTTGCCATGATAAACTTGAACTTGTCTATTTATGTTTAATCATCCTTGAAGTGTCTTATCGATGGCTTAAGTGCTTTAGCTCTCGTTATCAAACATATTAGAGTTTAATTAGGGTTGTAAATCGGTCCTAAGGGTTGATCAACCATGTCCGGAATCTAGTAATGTCAAGTAGAGTTTGTCGAGCCAAATCCCGAGGTATTTGTGTTGTGTTTTTTTTTTGTTTCTTGAATGTGGGTGTTAGTGGACGATTCCACCTCCGCAGTGTTTGTTACCTTCATTAGTGCCCTGTGGAAGTCTACCTAGTTTTTGGATGTCTGCGCTGTATGGTGGAGAGCATAAGACTCCCTCGTAGTTAGACGGATTGTATATCCGTTGTTTTGGGTGTCGTGTCCAAGAGTGACCACTTCGCCTGCGTTTTTTGGGTGGTGTGTCCAAGAGTGACCACTTCATCGTGATTTTGGGTAGGGTCGACCACAGGTGCTTAATGAAGGTTTTTTTTTTCTTTCTAGGGAAATATTTATGTAGTCACCTTATATCCTTGTGCGTCTGGTGTACTCTTGTGGAACGTGGCAAGTCACGTAGGAGTTCTCTTCCTGTTGATGCCCTGTTTCTTTTGTACTTTGCTTTAGTACTTTTGGTCTTGGGCTGGTATCCCTGTTGACCTTTGTTTATTTTGCCTTATTACTTTTTCCTGCCACTACTTGTACCTTCTTGCTGAGGTGTTCTGTCTTTGGAATGCCTCAGGTTCAGAGTTGTAGCAGGTAGCAGTGCTGGTTTTGGAGTTTTCTGGCAGCAGTGTTGGCCGTGGTTGTTGGCTCGTCTTAGCGAGATAGTTTGTTGGTTTTTTTTTTAGTTTTACTAGTTCAGACATACTTTTGTTCGTGGGTTCGTGTCAGTTTGTTGGCGCCCACTGATTTTGTTAGTTATTGATACTTGCTAGCTGCTCATTTATTTAAAAGTGGATGTGGTTTACTTGCTCTCTGGGAGGATTTATGCTAGCAATTCATGTTAGGTATTTTCAACTATAAAATCTACTACTATTACTTCATACATTACATGATTTGAAACTCTAACCCGTTATTTTTCGCGACCGTAAAAGCTATCTTTCCTACTATAATAAATTTAGAGTTCTGCATGGCATGAGTTGTCCTTTGGGGACGTTTATTCTCATGTAGGATGTTTGAGTCAATCTAAACAAGTATTTTTCCGCAGCGTATAACCATATTTTGATTCGTGGACTAAATGTTCCACTAAGCCGAGGGATACGGCTAACTGTTGCACTTAACTGATTTTCCTTAAAATAACTTAAAGGATCTTTCTCCATGATTAAGTAGGTTTTTGCTTGAGCGTCCGCAGTTATCCCCTGCTGACGTGGCATAATGACACGCATTTTCCCTTACTCTGATAAGCTATTTATGTGGCGAAAATGCGAGTTGTGACACATTGTCCCTGATTTGTGAAGTCAAACAGGTCAATGTCACACACATCAAATGTATTTGATGTGCATTTGAGTTCTTGAGTGCAGGTTAGTCCATATCATATTGATTGGTCATGTGGACACAAGAAGTGGTTGCCGGACATAACACAAAAATCGACTAAGACCCCAGTCGCTGAGTGAAGCAAGATCACTCAATGCCAGAGGCATGGATTCAATAATTGTCTAGTAGAAATTTGCCTAAGTACAAAAGCGTTGAGTGTAGTCTACTCACGTAACGCCATATACCGCTGAGATGTTGACACTATCTCAGCATAACTGAAAGATAGCCAAAAAAGATGGCTAAGTACAAAAGCGTTGAGTGTGGTCTACTAACTCAACGCCATACAACAAAAGGCTGTGAGTCAGGCTGAGTCAGTCTAAGCCTAGAAAAATTGGCTAAAAATGTGGCCAAGTCCACAAGAGTTGAGTGTGGTTTACTCACTCAACGCCATATAACTCAAAGCGTTGAGTGTTGTTGTGCCAGTCAACTCCACAAAAATGTTGAGCAAAAATTTGACTATGTCCACATGTGTTGAGTGTAGCTTTCTTACTCAATGCCAGATAAAAGAAAAATTCTGTTAAGTATTTTCGCGTTGAGTGGAGCTTACTCTCTCAACACCAAGGCAAAAGGCGTTGAGTGGATCTTACTCTCTCAAAGCCAAGACAAAAGGCGTTGAGTATTGCTTACTCTCTCAACGGCAGATAATAGAAAAATTATGTTAAGTAGTTTGGCGTTGAGTGGAGCTTACTCTCTCAATGCCAAGGCAAAAGGAGTTGAGTGTAGCTTACTCTCTCAAAGCCAGATATCAGAAATTATGTTAAGTAGTTTGGCGTTGAGTGGAGCTTACTCTCTCAATGCCAAGGTACAGAAATTATTGCTAAGGCAAAAGCGTTGAGTGAGGCAAGCTCTCTCATTGCTCTCGACGGTCTCAATGCCTTGAGGCAGAATTTGGGCTAAGTCCAAATGTGTGGTTAGCTTGACATTGGTCGAGCTCAAATTCGTCGACCTGAGCTCAACGTTCGTTGAACTGAGCCTGGTGTTCGTCGAACTGAGTCTAACAAAACGTTGAGCTAAGTCTACAGTTCATCAAAATGACTTTATGATTTCATCGAGCTCAGCTTTGTCAAACTGAACTCAGCGTTCGCCGAAATGAGCCCACAGTTTGTCGAACTGACTTTTATGCTCTTATCGAGCTGAGCTTGTCGTTCGTCGAACGGAGCTCAGTGTTCGTCGAGCTCAATACCTAGACAGACAGAATTTTGTATAAGTGTTGTGGCATTGTGTGATTTCTACTCACTCAACGCCTTTGGTACTAATGATTGAATTTTGGCCAAGTCTACAGATGCTGAGTCATGCTGACATCAGCAAAGTTAAAAGTCAACAAAAATTCAAATATTGCGGAAATACTGCCAGAGACGTTGGCGGGCCAGATGTTTCTATCTTCTGCAATTACCAAGTATTATTTCATCATTAAGTGTTGGGGCCCACTCACATCAAAGAGCCATTGAATCGGGAATGAATGGAAAGCGTGGGCTGATTGACTGAATCTCGGCCATAAATCCTGGTGGTGGACCCACTGCTCAATCGGCCAGAGATATAAATAATAAGATCATCGAATCAAGAAACAAATTCCTTGTTTAGGTTTTCTAAAAATGAAAGTGAGGCTGAATGTCATCTTCTTCCTCGCCATTTTATTCGAGCCTGAATAAGTTGTTCTACATAGAGAACCTTGCTGGGAGATAGATAACTAAAGCAATCCCCATCTGTAACAGCAGGATATGAAGCTAGCAGACCTACAAGTTCTGTAGGGAAAAAAGAAGTTGTTTGAAAAGAGATCTAACTGCCTACATATTGTCTTCAACAATAATATATTTGATCTGATATCTGCTCAGTCCAAGAAGAAGGTGAAAGAATTAGTGTCTAACGACCTAGAGGGGGGGTGAATAAGTGTAATTCCTGTTTTTCTTTTAAGGCAGAAAAGCTGTTCAGTTAACTAATTATACACTGCAAATTCTACTGCTAACACAGCACAGCAATCACAGAAACAATCAATCACAGAGTGCACACAGTAGTTATAGTGGTACCCCAAGGTCTGGGTACATCCACTTTCCCCCTTCGCCTATCTAGCAGTGTACTAGATTCGGCCTAACTTATGCACTTCACCTCAGATCCTCAGATCTTACAGCTCAGAACCCAACCAGGTTCCTACAACTCAGAGTGTATCCACACTCCTATAACTCAGGCCAACAGCCCTACCTCAGCCTACAACAAGGCCTACACTCAGAGATCACAATCTCCTACACCTCAGGCTCACAGGCCTACCACTCAGAGAAAATATTCTCCTAGACTCAGCCTTTATATAATAGGCTTACAACTCAGATCTAGAATAGATCCTACAAAAAATAGTGTTTACAAAGTAATTAACCACCACCCAGATAGAGAGAGAAGGGATGGATGGCTTCTTGAACAGTTCTTGGAAGAACTTGGCAGAGATCAACCTCTATTAGCTTTCTTCAAAGCTTCTTGAATCTGAACTCAGTAGGGTTGAATATCCTGAGAAGTTGATCTTCAATCAGCTTCTAACTTGAGATTCAGATTTCAATCTGAATCTTTCTTGGCAGCCTGGTTCAGCAATTGCTCTTCTTAGATGGAGCTCTCTCTCTCCAACTTCTTAGATCTTCTGTTGAAGGTCTTCTTCTTTTTTGTGTTGATCGATATATGTGTAGATCTTCAATCTTAATTATTATTGAATCTGATCTTCATCAATTTTTGTTGAAGGAGAAAGGCCTTTATATAGTCTTCCTCCATGGTAACCGGCTGATCCGGTTTCTAACGAACTTCTGACAGCTTTGACAGTTGCAGTAGACTGGTTGAAATGGCAGCTGTCAAGTCATCCAGTCACTTCTTGAAATACTGTCTCTGTCTGAAAGTGTCGAGACTGATCTTCATTAAGTGTCGACACAAGTAGACTAAGTGTCGACACAAGTGGACTAAGTGTCGACACATGCCTTGGTGGTATCGACACAACTCCTTTGTTGTTGTTAGAGCTTCTCGACATAGCTTCTTTAAAATGTGTCGACACTGATTCTGTGTGTCGACACAAGCCTTCTTTTCTTTAAATTTGTTGAAACTTGCTGTGTGTCGACACATATCCTTTGTGTCGACACAAGTACTTCTTTACTTTAACTTTGTTGAAGCTTTGCTGTGTGTCAACACAAGTCCTGTGTGTCGACACAGTTGATGTTGACAAATACTTCTGTGTGTCGACACTGTCTCTTCGTGTCAACACATTTGATGTCGACAAAGTATTCCTGTATGTCGACACTACCTCTTGGTGTCGACAAAGTTGATGTCGACTTTGCTTTTCTGTGTGTCGACACTGCCTCCTGGTATCGACACAATTCCTTCTGGTGTCGACAAAGCCTTTCTTAGTGTCGACAAAACTAACTCCAAGTGTCGACACAACTTTTCTCCAGTGTCGACACAAGCCTTCATAAGTGTCGACACTGCTTCTCTAGGTGTCGACACATGGACTTAGAAATTTTTCTGCATTTCCTGCAATTACTTAACCTGCACATATAAACTCAAAACACATCAAATACACCTTGATGCATATCATTAAGCAGGGTGAGGCTTCTTCAAATCTGGTACACATTTTCCAATGTACCCAATAATCTCCCCCTATTTGGAGAAGTCATAACCCTTAGTCAATGATATACACCATACATAACAAATACACAATATGATGTATAACAACATTATATGACAGGTTAAATACTTAAACAAAACATATAAAACAAATCACCACAGAATAAGTATGCTAACATAATGAGCATTCATTAAAGTTTTGTTTCAACTACAAAAGTTTCTTTAATAGAAGTTTACATAGATTTTAGACACTAAATTTACAAAGTGATAAAATCTAGTAAATCTAATCTAAGGCTGTTGTTGCTCCTTGATGACAATGCCCTTGCCAGATTAAATCTTGGCTTGAACTGGAACATCAGTGTCATCAACTGTCTTCTTGCCCTTTTCATCTTTCTTTTTTAGCTCTTCAGCCCTTATCTTTTGTCTTTCAAAATAATGATAAGACTTTGGGAAATATTTGCTAGGCTCCTATGCATTAGGAGGTAGCTTCCCAAGTTTTGCCTTCCTTCTATACTGTACAATAGCTTCTTGTCTGGCTTCATGTTTTCTCCATTCTTGTTCAGAGTACCATTTGCCCCTCTCTAGGGTATTGTCCTTTACAGCTTTCCAAGCAGTTAGGATGATATTCCTAGATGTTGGGCTCCACTGTTCAAAATCTAGCTTTAACTCTGCCTGTTCTCTAAATCTCTTCTTGAACAAAAGAGTTTCATGCTCTTTGGACAAAACTTCCTTAGGCACTGGCTTGTCGACTTTATCAAAGATAATATTTTTATTACCATCTGGAGGGCTATACATTGATTGTACTTCATGATGTATCATCTCAAAATCTGCTGGAGGATAAATTACTTGAGCAACTTCAGCTTGCTCACCTCCAAAAACAGTAGGATTTATACCAGATTCAGCCATATTGTCATCATCACACAGGGATGGATATCAAAGTGTGGCTCTGATGCTATTGGAAATCCATTTAGCATGATCAGATTCAGCTTTGACTAGTACTCTCTCCCCCCTTATGACTTCTCTTGCCACATGATATCTAAGATCATCCTTCTGAAATCTGATCTGTTCATCCAGAAAATTAACTCCATCCTTATAAAAACCTTTTAACTTCAGCAGTAGTCCAGAAATAGTCTTTTGAGAATCTGTAATAGCAGTTTGGACAGCAGCTACTCCTTCTTGTAATTGCTTGACAAGTTCTGCCTTGTCAGTAGCCCTTGCTACATTCTACGCAGTAGTTATATTCTTCATTTCTGTTACAATCACATTATGTGATTCTGTTAGATTATCATTCATTCTCAGTTGATTCTCTAGGACATAGCCTTGCTTAAGAGCTACATCATCAACTTGTGTTTTTATCTTTTCTTGATGGGTAGCTCGGAAAACCACTGCATTACCCCATTCATGAAAACAATCAGTCATTTCCTTTTTATTTTGATTCACTTCAAATCTTATAGATTTTATATCTTGAGCCAAGGAGAATTGAAGATCTTTGTGAGTCTCATCCATATACTTCTCCATTGTTATCCTTTGCTCATCCAACTTCACTTGTAAAGATACTAACAATAAACTGTAATCAATTGTTGGGGCAGGCTGTGGAGCAACAGTTTGCAGTGCCTTCTTGTAGTTTTGACTCCTTCTTTTGAAGACCATGAGCTTCCTTTTCTTGGCTTGAACCTCAGCTGCATTTTCAGAATCAGAGGTACTGGCTAAATTTACTCAATCTTTAGGACTAGGTGGTAAGTCCTGTGCAGTGTTACTTAGCTCCACCTGAGTCCTTTGCTCCTCAGTTTCAGTTCTGGTTTGATCCTCATCATTCCTTGCAGTCTCCTCATGAGTTTCTAGTTGCTCCCCCTCAAGATTAGCTTGCTCTCCCTCAAAAACAGTGTTGGAAAACCCTATTACTGATTTGGGCAAGGATCACTATGTCCTTTAGGAAATTTGTTTTGACCTCCTTGTTTAGATCTAAATGTCAATTAGTTTGAGTCTAAGGGTTAGTATTTAGGTTTGAAAGCTTCCCTCAAGACCCTCAAGACCAGATATTTCAGTTCAGGAGACTAAGTCATTTCGTCGAGCTCAGGTCGATGAATCGTCGAACTCCATTCGATGATCTCTGAGCTCACTTCGACGAATCGTCGAACTCCATTCGACGATCGCTGAGCTCACTTCAACGAGTCATTGAACTCCGTTCGACGATCTTCGATCTCAGATCGACGATCCTGTCTCTTGTTTGTTTCCCCTTCTCTGAGCTCAGTTCGACGATATTGGAGCTCAGATCGACATTTTCTGCTTCAGTCTAAGTTCAGTCGCTGAGCTCAATTCAACGATAGTGGAGCTCAGGTCGACGTTTTTCTGAGAGATCGACGTTTTTCAAGATTCAAATTCAGACAGTTATAGAATTATTCCCAGCATTTATTTCAAGGATCTTGTAGCCGTTTCAATTAATCTGGAGCAAGTTTCAAGGGAATTTTAAAGGAATGTTTTATTGGACTTTCCTCCAGAAGTCAAAATACAGTTAAGGAAGTCATTTATGACAGGCTAACGACTATCTTGGACAGAGATCTATTCTATTCAGATCTAAGGAATAAAATTATTATTCATATTCTGCCAAAACAATATACACAACAACAAGAAAGAGAAAGAGTTACAGATATTCACAGTGTTAGAATTCTTACAGGAACACAAATCACTGAAGGAGATCAACATTCTGAAATTTCAAGATCCCTCTTGATTCCAGTGTTCAAAGGCCATTATCATTCAAGACTCCAGACACCACACATTTCAGCTGCTGCTGGAATCATCTTTTGTTGGAGATCAAATTTTCTGAAGGCCTATCACCCTACTGCAAAGCTTCACTTCCTGAACAACTCAAGATCACTGGGGAGCTTTGACAACATCCACTATCTTCTCTCTGATTGTTGACAGAGAAGATCATCTCACCTTTCTCTCTCTCTCTCTCTCTGCTATAAAGGGTTTATCAAACTCCCTTCAAAAGTTTGTGTTGGTTTCTGAGACCTTATCAAAACTCAGTGGTGGCAAGACACCTGATCAAAAAATCTGGTTTGGTTTTTGAGTATCTTATCAAAAGCTCATTGGTGCCCAGGACACCTGATCAACTCATCCTGCAGTGGATTCCTACCTAGGGTGGTAGAAGAGTGGATGTACCCAGATTGGTTGGGGAACCACTATAGCTCCTTGTGTCATCTGGTTGCTTATTTTCTTTTGTTTTCTGGCTGTGGTTTGTGATTGTTCTGTGATTTCTTTGTAATTAGATAGTTGTTGTGTTTGTTGTATTTCATTTGCTTCCCTGTTCACTTAGGAATACAACAAGAGTTGTAAAAAGTTTTTAGCAAGAACCATACTCTATTCACCCCCCCTTCAGAGTATATCAGATCTAACCTGCACTTTCAATTGGTATCAGAGGGAGGTTGGTTAAAATACCACACCTTAGTGGTTGCACAGGCTAACACCTGAACCCAAAGATCCCTCTAGTTAGATCTGTTTGTTTTGAGTTTGTTATTAGCTTTATTCCTTCACAGAACATGGCCCAAAACAGAGATTATGTTAGCACCAGACCTCCAGTATGCAATCTATCTAAGTTTGCACTTTGGAAGGCAAGGATTAGATTGTACATGAACTCTATTGATGAAGATATTTTTAATTCTGTTTTGACAGTGTGTCCAAGACCTCCAGAAAATACAAGTACAAGTGTTGTTCCACCTTCAGGAACAGATGCAGAAATCAAGAAATGGAAAGTGGCAGATGCTAAGGCAATGAATATTTTAGCCCAGACTATGTCTAATGAAATATTCCAAAAGGTAGCTGACTGCAACTCAGCAAAGGACATTTGGGACAATTTATCTGAGATAGTCTCAGGATCTGCTGATGAGAGAAAAGATAGAAGATCTCACCTCATAACCCAATATGAGAATTTCAAGAAAGGAGAGACTGTGTCAGTAGCAGATATGTATAATAGACTCAGTCTCATAGTCAATGAGCTAAAAACATTGGACAAAGAGATCTCAATGACTGAGCTCAATGATAAAATCCTAATGTGCTTCCCAAGCACTTGGGACTCAAGGATCTGGCCAATCAAGGATGCCAGAAGCCTAAATGAGATCACAACTGAAGCTCTCTTGGGAAAGCTCAAGTCTTATGAGCTACTCATCAAGAATAGAGAAGAAGAGCAGAAGGCTGCCTCACCAGCTATAAGAAAGAAAAAATCAATAGCTTTCAAAGCCATTGAAGATCAGTCTGAAGACAAAGTCACAGGCAATGAAGAGCTGTTAATCTTACTGGCCAGAAGATTCTATAAAATGGCCAAGAAGGACTTCAGGAAAAGATCATATAGAGTGCATGACAAGCCAAGGTATGACAAATCAAATAATAAAGAGATTATTTGTTTTGGATGCAGGAAACCAGGCCACATTGTGCCTGACTGTCCAGAAAATAAAAATAAGGACAAGAAGGACATGAAAGAAAGGAGAAAAGAAAAGGACTTCAAGAAGGGCAAGCAATGACAAACCCTCCTCCAGCAAGAACAAAAACACAAGGAAGGGGTTTGTTGCTGAAACTTGGAGTGAGACTGAAGAAGAATCTGAAGCTTCATCCAGCTCTAGTGATGATGAAGATGATGCTGATGAAAAAGAATTCTGCATGATGGCTATCAATGTCTTACAACAAAATTCTGATGCAGAAGAGTCAGAGTCAGAATCAAAAACTCAATCTGAAGAGGACCAGGTAATAAGTTCTTTTGATTTTAATTCTAAGGATTTCAAGTGTGAGTTTAAAGCACTGTGTTTAGATTTATTAAAATCTGAGAAGGAAATCATTTCTCTCAGAAATCAGCTATCTGAACACAGCACTTTAAAATCAGAAAACCTCAAACTCTCTGAGGAGTTGGAATGCTGTAGGGAGCAGATAGCCTCACTGAAAAGTGAGCTATCAGAGGCCAAAAAGTTTGAAGAATCCCTCAATGGGAGAAGTATCAAACGAATGGACATCACAAGCACAGTGAACTCACAATTCAATAGTACACTGGGCTTGGGTACCTCATCTAGCCAACCCATAGTATTAACAACCCCAATCAAATTTATCTCTGATAAAGGTAAGGGAGTTGTAGAGGTAGCAAGGAAGAATTTTGAATTACCTAAGAAAACAATAGTTCAATAGAAATCATTGAATGGAGCTCAACGATCTCAAGCTAAATCGTCGAACTCAGGTCGACGATCTCTGAACCCTGAACTCTGGCACAGTCGATCTTCGAATGGAGCTTGATGATCTGACCCAAGATCGTCGAACTCAGCTCAGAGATCGTCGAACAGAGATCAAAGTTTTGAAAATTTTTCCAAAGGCAAATCAAATTTCAAACCTAAGGGTCCTTCATCCCAAAGATTTAACCCTAATACTGGATGGATAATACCTCCTAGGACATATCATCCTGAAGTCTATAAGAGTCAAACAGGGATGTCTTTTATTTCTGAATTCAAAGGTTATCAACCTAGGCCCAAGGTAAACTGGGTCAAAAACAAATAAATTGTTTTATGTGCAGGTGAAGACCTATCCAACATCAAACCAGCAATGGTATCTGGATAGTGGGTGCTCAAAGCACATGACAGGAAGCAAGGACATTTTCACATCCTTCAAAGCCAAGCTTGGACCCAAAGTAATATTTGGTGATTCAAACTTTGGACTAACAAAAGGATATGGTGCAGTCCAGATTGACACAGTCACATTCAAGAAAGTAGCCTATGTGGAAGGACTGAAGCACAACTTGATCAGTATCAGTCAACTGTGTGATGAAGGCTATCAAGTGACTTTCAACAAATCCTCATGCAAGATCAAATCAGAGGACAACACAACTGTGTTGACAGGTAAAAGGAAAGGTAACATCTACCTTGTAGATTTTTTTTCAACCAAGGTAGATATATGTTTGTTCAATTCTATTTGTAGACCTAATGAATTATGGCATAAGAGACTAGGGCATATAAAACTTAGAACCATTGCTAGGCTATCCAAGGACAACCTTGTTAGAGGACTACCTTCTGGCCCCTACAAGAAGGAAGGACTTTGTAGGGCATGTCAATTAGGCAAGCAAACCAAAAATAGTTTTAAATCACTTAATAAGAGTGATTCACCTAGGATTTTGTATCTGTTACACATGGATCTTTTTGGACCCATTACAGTACAAAGCTTAGGAGGGAAATCTTATACTTTAGTAGTTGTAGATGACTTTTCTAGATTCACATGGGTGTTCTTTCTGAGGAAAAAGTCTGATAACTTCAAGTGTTTGACAAAGTTTCTCAAATGCATACAGAGTGAGTTCAATACTCACATTGTTCTGATCAGAAGTGATCATGGGACAGAGTTTGATTCTCTTCTTATGCAAGAGTTCTGTCAGAGTGAAGGGATCATGCACACTTTCTCAGCTCCTAGAACTCCTCAACAAAATGGGGTAGCTGAAAAGGAAAAATAGAACCCTTATTGAATCTGCTACTACATTGTTGTCAGATGCTCACCTTCCTCTATCCTTTTGGGCAGAGGCAGTGAACACCTCCAACTATGTGTTGAATAGAAGTTTAATACAAAAGCTGAAGGGCAAGACTCCCTATGAATTACTCAAAGGGAAGAAACCTAAAGTAGATTATTTCAAAATCTTTGGTTGTATTTGCTACATTCATAATAATGACAAGAAATACTTAGCAAAATTTCAAGCTAAAACTGATGAAGGAGTGTTTCTGGGATACTCCATGATCAGTAAAGCTTATAGGGTATATAACAAATCTACTCTCAAAATTGAAGAATCTGTTCATATATCTTTTGATGATTCTAACATGTCTTTCAAGGAGAAGAATACTTCTACCATAGATCCTTTGCATGTACACTCTCTTACTGAAGACTTGGACAAGTTACAAATTATTCAAAAAGATGAAAGCAGTGAAGATGAAGAAGACATTCAACATCTTGAAGAGAATCTTCTTGAAGAGCCAGTTGTTGTACCACAAGAGGAAACAACAACACAGGTTGATGAACAA
Organism: Platanthera guangdongensis; assembly: GCA_039583875.1. Taxonomy (NCBI): domain Eukaryota; kingdom Viridiplantae; phylum Streptophyta; class Magnoliopsida; order Asparagales; family Orchidaceae; genus Platanthera; species Platanthera guangdongensis. The sequence goes on along the minus strand of CM077163.1, from coordinate 77,426,492 downwards.
TTAACATCTCCTGTTGATTTAGTAACATCAAGAGACCATCCAATCTCCCAAGTGATTGGAGACATCTCAGCTGGTGTGCAAACAAGAAATCAAGTCAACCAAAACCTGATGCACACTTGCTTTCTCTCTCAAATTGAACCTCAAACCATTCAAGATGCAGAGTAAGATCCACACTGGATCATTACAATGCAAGAGGAGTTGCATCAATTTGAAAGAAACAAAGTTTGGGAACTAGTACCAAGGCCAAAGGATCACTCCATTGTTGGAACAAAGTGGGTGTTCGAAAATAAATTGGATGATCAATGAGTCATTGTAAGGAACAAGGCAAGGCTAGTTGCTCAAGGTTACTCTCAAGAAGAAGGGATAGATTATGACCAGACCTTTGCACCAGTTGCAAGGTTAGAAGCCATAAGAATCTTCTTAGCATATGCAGCACACAAAGGTTTCAAAGTATACCAGATGGATGTAAAGAGTGTTTTTCTCAATGGAGATATCAAAGAAGAAGTCTATGTCAGACAACCCCCAGGTTTTATCTCTTAAACTCATCCTGATCATGTTTTCAAATTGCATAAAGCATTATATGGTCTAAAGCAAGCTCCTAGAGCATGGTATGAGACCCTAGCATGCTTTCTTCTGAAAAATGATTTTATAAGGGGTAGAGTAGACAAAACTCTTTTTATTAGAACCCATAAGTCTCATACCCTACTAGTACAAATATATGTAGATGATATTATATTTGGCTCTACTGATTCAAATTTGTGCAGAAGGTTTTCCAACCTAATGCATTCTAAATTTGAAATGATTAGCATGAGTGAGCTATCCTTCTTTTTAGGATTGCAAATCAAACAACATGCTGAAATTTGGTATGTCTGAAGCATCATGTATGAAAACACCTATGACTACTAATGATGTATTAGATGCTGATGAACATGGCAAACCTATTGATCAGACAACATATAGAGCAATGATTGGCTCTTTATTGTACCTTACAGCTAGTAGACCTGATATAATGTTTGATACATGCATATGTGCTAGATTCCAAGTTAGCCCTAGAGAGTCACACTTAACCTTAGTAAAAAGGATTCTTAGGTATGTGAAAAGTTGTCCAAATCTAGGTCTCTGGTATCCAAAAGATTCAGCATTTGACTTAACTGGATTTTCAGATGCTGATTATGCTGGATGCAGAATAGACAGGAAAAGCACCAGTGGAACTTGTCAGTTTCTTGGTGACAGACTTGTCTCCTGGTTTTGCAAGAAACAAACATTTGTGTCAACTTCAACTGCTGAAGCTGAATATATGACTGTAGGTAGTTGTTGTTCACAAATCTTGTGGATTCAAAATCAGCTCCTAGACTATGGCTACAACTTAGAGAAGTCTAAAATATTTTTTGATAATACTAGTGCTATTTCCATAGCACAAAATCCAGTCCTCCATAGTAGGACAAAACATATAAAAATTAGGCATCACTTTCTAAGGGATAATGTTGAGAAAAATAAAATTGAACTTCAATATATCCCAACTGATTTGCAAAGGGGAGATATTTTTACCAAACCCTTGGATGAAAAGAAACATACATTCTTCCTGAATCAGTTAGGAATGTTAGATGGAGAAAGTCTAAAATAATATCCAAGATATTTAAAAATCTAAAAATGACCAAGACTAGGCAAATCAAAATGCTTTTTCTAGTGTATAGAGTGTTTCTGGTCTCTGAACTGCGCTCGACGATTTTCCCCAAGATCGTCAAACGGAGATCGACGATTTCAGAAATCGTCGACCAGAGTTCAACGCTTCTCAGACAGTGCTTAACTATCTGTCTTCAGGTCAGGGATCGTCGAACGGAGCTCGACGCTCTCCAATATCGTTGAACGGAGATCGACGATGTTGATGACCTTTCAGTTTCCTTTAGAAGCCCAGATCGTCGAACAGAGTTCAACGATCTTTCCTTTTCAGCGTCGAACCCTAATATAAAACTCATTTTTCGGCCGTCGTTCTGCCTTTGCGCTTTCATACTCTCTGCAAAATTTCTCTTTCCCTCCAAACTTTTCTACACTTTCTCTTGTATTTGTTCATTTTCTTTGCAGGAATCAATGGCAGTTTCAGTTGCAATCTTGGCAGCTATGAAATTTGTTACAGGCTTTGATATAGACATGGATTCCTTTGATAACAGCGATCAAATCTTCAAGGATATTCTGGAACTTTTCAAGGACCAACAGTTAGTTACCATAATGACTACAAGTATCAAATTGGCCGCAAATGAAATAAAGGAATGGGTGTATACTGCCCACAATCTAGATCAGAACACAGTGGTCGGAACCATCTCAGGAACTCAGGTATCTTTAGCACCTGCTGTTTTGACAGAAGTTTTTCAATTTAATTCTGGAGAAGATTTTTTTGAGCTTTCTGGAGATGAATTTTCACTTATACTTGAGAGGATGGGACACTCAGAAGCTAACCCTAGTAAATTGCTTAAGAAGAATCTGTCAGTTGAGTACAGATTTCTTGCTGATGTAGTTGGGAAAGTGTTGTTGGCAAAACACTCACCTCATGATACTATATCTTGGTATCAGCTCTGTTTGATGGGTGCCTTAGTGGACAAGAAGCAACTGAACTGGGGAGAATTGTTCTTTGACTTAATCAAGAAGAAAATTAACAAGAACTTTGTTAATTTTGGGAGAATTTTAGGGCAGTTCCATCACAATAGATGCCATGAACTGCTTGTTTCCAGTGGGATACACATCAATGCCTCCAAGAGGCTTACCTGTGCCCTATTTGGGAAATGGGACAGGAAGATTTTAAAGCCCAGCAGAGCCTCTGCAATCTCTTCTTCAGGCACAAGCACTACTTCATTCTCTTCCCCTCAGGTTTCTGCCACTATAGAAGATTTTCCTGCCTCATCATCTCCTCCTTCTCCACCTATTGTTTCATCTACAACAGTCACATCCACCATCACAATTTCATCCCCCATTTCCATTCCATCTCCAACTTCAATCCCTTCTCCAACTCCACCATTAACTGAAGAATTCTTCCAACCTCTACATCACTATGATTCATCATCTCATATTCCATCATTCACACTTCTAGATGATTCCTATATGGATGACTCTCCTTCATCCCCTCCTGAGCCACCATCATCATCCACTTCTTATCAACAATTACTTCAGGTCATTATTGCTCAACCATCATTCACACCATCCATTTCCATTCCACTATCTTCCATCTCGACAATTCCAATCTCTCAACCATCACTTCCACCATCCACAGTCTCTCCAATAACATCTCCTGCTTCTCCAACCCTCATCTCTACCTCATCCATCCCTACCTCTAATCAAGTCCCTCTTGAGCAAGTAGACCATCCAGCTATTGCAGACAAGCTCTATGAGCTGATAGCTCCAAGGCTATCACTACTGCTGGAGACCTCTTTGGCTCCACTTCTGAAAATAGTTCAGGAGCTGTCTGTCAGGCTATCCTCTTTTCTTCCTCCTCAGGAAATCCCTTCCACTGGGTGCCTTGATCCAGTTATCACTGAATCTAGGTAGGGGGAGATGCCTCATGAAGCTGAGAGATTGCCTGCTGCAGTAACTCCAGTTCAAGCTCAGGTTGCAGTCTTTACAGTGGACCTCAGGTCACTACTGTCAATATTTGATTCTGTGTAGTTCAGCTGTCTTCCAGACCAGCATACTGAAGATCTTACTAAGGCCATTGTGCCCATTTCCAGATGTGACCCCAACTTAATAGGTTCTTATATAAATTCCTTCAATGCTGTAGACAGTGCTCCTTCTGTTTCTGTTGCTCCTACTACTGCTGCTCCTACTGCTGCTGTTGATGTTTCTGTTTGTTCTGATACTGCTGTTTCAGTTTTTGAGGATATGCATATGACAGAGGCAATTGTTTTTGAGCCTGTTGTATCTGAGCCTATTGGTTCTGAAATCTCTATTTCTGAACCTGATGTTATAACCCCTTCTGCAAGTGTTGCTTCTACTCCACTTCCTGATGCTGATGTTGCTCCTGTTGTTGTCTCTGATGTTTCTTCTGCTCAGTCTCAACAATAGAAAGAATATCTCAAAAGAATTGATGCAGTGTATGATAATCCACAAAGCTCAGCCAGTGATCAGTTTAGAACTGACTCTGATGATTCCTCTGCAACAATTGCAGGGAAAAGGAAAGCAAGAAGCAAGGCCATGAAGAGAGTTCCCCCAGAGAAGGTGAAAGATACAAATGATATTCCATATTATATATTGCATGATTGCCCTATTACAAAACCATGGATGCAGTACTCCAGGAATCAGCTGAAAGCCATGAAGAAGAAAAGGAAATATGACAAAGGATCATCTCATTTCAATCCTCCTCCTCCTCCTCCTTCACCTAATGCAGGTACAGGTGGTAGTTCTGCCTCTCAAACTACTGCTAGAAGCCAAAGTTCATATCAATCTCAAGGAAGCTCTCAGTACAGAGGAAATCAGTCTAGATTTTACCAGTCCAGAAGAGGACAGTACAGAGGAAATCAAAGAGGACTCAGAATGTATTCAAGGCAACATCCTTATCAAAGGGAAGGACAAGGTCCCTCTGACACTACTTCTGGTTCTTTCCCTTATAAGCTTAAAGATCTAGTCTCTTCCATAGCTCCTCCTGATAATTCTTCAAACAAATACGAGCCTCCAGTTCCATTTGAAGACCTAGAAAATAATCCCACTTCATGGACTACCAGAATGAAAGAGTTGGTTGCACTAGACCAAATCAAGAAGGCTAGAGAACAAGGAAAAGATACATCAAATATCACTACTCTGTCAGATCAAAGAAAGAATGAACTTGAGAGATACTCTTCCAGCAAATTCTTTGATTCAGAAAGTTTTATGAAGCTACACCCAAAAGCTATAGTCCCCAGGCCAAAGCATCAAACTTCTCTAGGTGCAGCTGATGATAGAAGATCCAAGAAAGAAGCTCTCAACCCTAATAGAGAAATAGTTCTCATAAAGAGCAAGGAAAAGGAATGATTCTGTAAGATGACAGTAATACCAATTTCTGACTATCTGTGATTATATCTGTGTTTCTGCAATGTTTCTTTGTTGTTATATTTCTGCATTGTATGTTTTCATTTTTTCAATGTCTGTAAATAGTAATACTAAACCAAATAGGGGGAGATTGTTGGAACACCCTATTACTGATTTGGGCAAGGATCATTATGTCCTTTTGGAAATTTGTTTTGACCTCCTTGTATAGATCTAAAGGTCAATTAGTTTGAGTATAAGGGTTAGTATTTATATTTGAAAGCTGCCCTCAAGACCCTCATGACCAGATATTTTAGTTCAGGAGACTAAGTCATTTCGTCGAGCTCAGGTCGATGAATCGTCGAACTCCATTCGACGATCTCTGAGCTCACTTCGACGAATAGTCGAACTCCATTCGACGATCTCTGAGCTCACTTCAACGAGTCGTTGAACTCCGTTCGACGATCTTCGAGCTCAGATCGACGATCATATCTCTTGTTTGTTTCCCCTTCTTTGAGCTCAGTTCGACGATATTGGAGCTCAGATCGACGTTTTCTGCTTCAGTCTAAGTTCAGTCGCTGAGCTCAATTCAACGATAGTGGAGCTCAGGTCGACGTTTTTCTGAGAGATCGACATTTTTCAAGATTCAAATTCAGACAGTTATGGAATTATTCCCAGCATTTATTTCAAGAATCTTATAGCCATTTCAATTTATCTAGAGCAAGTTTCAAGAGAATTTTAAAGGAATGTTTTATTGCACTTTCCTCTAGAAGTCAAAATGCAGTTAAGGAAGTCATTTATGACATGCTAATGGCTATCTTGGACAAAGATCTATTCTATTCAGATCTAAGGAATAAAATTATTATTCATATTCTGCCAAAAAAATATACACAAGAACAACAAGAAAGAGAAAGAGTTACAAATATTCACAGTCTTAGAATTCTTACAGGAACACACATCACTGATGGTGATCGACATTCTGAAATTTCTAGATCCCTCTTGATTTCAGTGTTCAAAGGCCATTATCATTCAAGACTCCAGACACCACACATTTCAGCTGCTGCTGGAATCATCTTTTGCTAGAGATCAAATTTTTTGAAGGCCTATCACCCAAGTACAAAGCTTCACTTCCTGAACAACTCAAGATCTCAGGGGGAGTTTTGACAACATCCACTGTCTTATCTCTGATTGTTGATAGAGAAGATCATCTCACATCTCTCTCTCTCTCTCTCTCTCTCTCTCTGCTGTAAAGGGTTTATCAAACTCTCTTCAAAGTTTGTGTTGGTTTCTGAGACCTTATCAAAACTCAGTGGTGGCAAGACACCTGATCAAAAAATCTGGTTTGGTTTTTGAGTACCTTATCAAAAGCTCATGGTGCCCAGGACACATGATCAACTCATCCTGTAGTGGATTCCTACCTAGGGTGGTAGAAGAGTGGATGTACCCAGATTAGTTGGGGAACCACTATAGCACCTTATGTCATCTGGTTGCTTATTTTCTTTTGTTTTCTGGCCGTGGTTTGTGATTGTTCTGTGATTGCTTTGTAATTAGATAGTTGCTATGTTTGCTGTATTTCATTTTCTTCCCTGTTCACTTAGGAATACAACAAGAGTTGTAAAATGTTTTTAGCAAGCACCATACTCTATTAACCCCCCTCTAGAGTATATCAGATCTAACCTGCACTTTCAAACAGTTTTCTCCCCCTCAAAACCAGCATGCTCCCCCTCAATATCAGAAAACAGCTCTTCTAAGGTAAACTCTTGTTGAGAAGGCACAAGAGATTTTCTTATTTCTGGAGCATCAGCAACTGATGATGTATCCTCCAAGATTACATCTTGTGGTTGACTGTGTAACTGAGTTGTCTGATCAATATCAATCAAAGATTCAGTTAGCATTTCATTCTCAATATTGAAAATTGATTGATTGACTTCACTGATTACATCAAAATTGTTTGTGTTGCCATTTCACTGTCCAAGTGAGTAGGCACTTCCTCATGGTGAGGCTCCCCCTTGAGTGGATCCAGGTGGATGGGGCTAGCAGATAGTTGATCCCCCTACACTTGTGCTTCATCTGCAGAGTCTTGTGCAGGAACTTCTTATGTAGTAGATTTCTCAGGAACCTCTTGCCTTTCCTCATCAGGCATGTCCTTAGTTAGGACCCTCTCCCATCTTGAGATAATCCTAATATCCATCCTCCTCATGTGATTAATTTTAGAACCAGCTGCTTGTTCCATTACTTCTGAAATAGTTCCAGCTAAGTAAAGACTCATTATCCTACCCAGATTGGGCTTCTTAATGCTTTCCTTAACCTTTTCAAAAATCACTACTGACCAGTCAGTGTTTAGTGTGAAAATTATTCTGGTCATTAAACTGAACATATGGGCAGAAATTTTATCATGCCCCTGGCTTGCAGAGTATAACCTTGCCAACTATTTCTGAAAGGAATTTGCCTTGCTGATTCATTCCTTTTCTATTAATTGAGGATCCAATCTTCATGGTGGGATCCAATCCATACCATTTAAGTGCTTCCCTTGTCTTGGAAGAGGTCACTTCTACTTCCTCTTGAGTTCTAGGTAGATGTAGAACTTTCCTTAAACACTTCATAGTCAGTTTAACTTTCACACCATGAACTGCAGACTTGATCTTGAGTCTAGTAGAATCCAACGTAGCTGCACCATAGAATTTGAGTACTTCCTTCTTCCAAATCTTGGTTGGTTCTGAAACTAGATACTCCAACCCATTCTCAGTAATTAGGGTTACTACCTCCTTAATTTCTGGTTCCGCATGATCAAATGTGTTACGTACTAGCTCATATCCTTCATTGAAGTTCTCTTCAAGCTTAGGCACCATTAGGGATTAGAGAAATCTTGAATTTAGATGAGAGAGATGTTAACACAAAGTTTTGGTCTCGAAACTATTGAGAGCGTGTCGACAAACAATGTTGAAGACCTATTTATACCTTTTTAAAAACGAAGGTGAAAAGGCGCGTCATAATCCTCTAAATGTGTCGATACTGTTGAAAAGTGTCGACACTGACTACTTAAGTCTCGACAACGATGTTGACTACTATGTGTCGACACCAATATAGTCGACAAAATTTATGTGTCGACACTTATACATCTGCGCTCGACGATTAGTCTAATCTTTACTCGACGAAATCTGTATTGAACCTAAGTGTCGACACTATTTCTCTGAAGTGTCGACACAGACTTTCTAGATGTGTCGACATCATTTCTCTGGAATGTCGACACCACTTTTATGTGTCGACACAGATAACTCCTTGTGTCGACACCATTTTACTTAGCCAATTTTATTAAACTATTCTATGTTCAACATTCCCAATTCAATTTTAAACTTATTGAATTTAGTTTTATCTAGAGGCTTAGTAAACATATAAGCAATTTGATAATCTATTTTGACATATTCTAGTGAAATGTCCTCTTTCTCTACATGTTCTCTAAGAAAATGGTATCTAATTTCTATGTGCTTACTCCTACTATGTGAGACAGGATTATTTGCAATAGAAATAGCACTTGTAGAGTCACAAAGCAAAGGTGTTCTACTTACTTGAATACCATAGTCTTCTAGCTGGTGCTGAATCCACAATAATTGTGCACAACAACTTCCTGCTGCCACATATTCTGACTCAACTGTGGAGATTGCCACACTGGTCTGCTTCTTACTGCTCCAAGACACTAGTCTTCCACCTAGAAATTGATAGGTGCCTGTAGTACTCTTTCTATCTTTCTTGCAACCTGCAAAATCTGCATCTGAATAGCCTGTCAGTAGAAAATCTCCATTCCTAGGGTACCAAAAGCCTAGATAAGGTGAGCCCTTAAGATATCTCAAAATCCTTTTTACTGCAGTTAGATGAGATTCTTTAGAGCATGTCTGGTACCTAGCACAGACACATGTAGCATACATGATATCTGGTCTACTAGCAGTCAGATATAGAAGTGAGCCAACTATCCCTCTATATAAAGTTTCATCAACAGGTTTCCCTGCATCATCTTTGCTAAAAGACACTTGACCCCATAGGATTTCTCATGGTAGTGGATGATTCCATACCATACTTCTTTATTAACTCTAGGTTGAACTTAGACTAGGATATGGACAAGCCATCTTCAGTCTGTCTTACTTGGAGACCCAAGAAGAACTTAAGTTCCCCCATACTGCTCATTTCAAATTTTCCTTTCATAAGTTTTGCAAACATTCTGCAAAGATTACTTTCAGTAGACCCAAATATTATGTCATCAACATATATTTGGACTAGAATTATCTTTCCTTTATATTCCCTAAGGAATAGAGTCTTGTTTATTTTCCCCCTTGAGAATTTGTTCTCAATGAGGAAACTAGATAGGGTTTCATAACAAGCCCTTGGGGCTTGTTTTAACCCATACAATGCTTTCCTAAGTCTATAAACATAATCAGGTTCGAGAGGATCAACAAAACCTGAGGGCTGCTCTACATAGACTTCTTCCTTTAGATTTTCATTTAGGAAAGCTGACTTTACGTCCATTTGGAATACCTTGAAACCTTTATATGTTGCATAAGCAAGGAACATCCTGATTGCTTCCAGTCTTGCTACTGGGTCAAAGGTTTGATCAAAGTCAATACCTTCTTCCTGCCTATACCCTTTTGCAACAAGTCTTGCTTTATTCTTCACAATGATCCCATTCTCATCCAATTTGTTCCTAAATATCCACTTGGTTCCAATGATGTTGTGGTCTTTTGGTTTAGGAACTAACTTCCAGACATTGCATCTTCTGAACTGATTCAGCTCCTCTTGCATGACATCAATCCAATGTGGGTCTAGAACATCTTCAAATTTCAATGGTTCCACTTGTGATAGGAAGCTGGAGCAAAGAACTGTGCTCAGATTCCAGCTTCTTGTTTGCACTCCTTGTCTTGGATCACCAATTATCTGATTTGCTGGATGATCCTTTAAGTGTCTATTAGCTGGAGGTAGTCTATCTTTAGGTTGAACACCTCCAGCCTCTTCATTAAGCTGCACCTCTTGGTTTTCTTCAGCGTATTGAGAGTCTTGTACCCCCCCTGGACAGCAACCACCATTTTCCACTTCCTAATTTGTAGTTGATTCTTCTGTAATGGTAAGCTTGTCCATTCTCTCATTTATATTTGTAGAAATGCAAGTACTACTTGGAAACTCACTGTTAATCAGTCTTTTTTCATCAAAGACTACATGTATAAACTCTTCTACAACTTGAGTAATCAAGTTGTAGACTCTATAAGCCTTACTATTGTTGTTGTACCCAACAAATATCCCCTCTTAGGATTTGGCAGCAAACTTGGTTAGATAAGACTTGCCATTGTTAGGTATATAGCACTTACAACCAAAGATCCTAAAATAGGATAAGTTTGGTTTTCTGCCCTTCACAATCTCATAGGGAGTCTTTTGTGGCTCTTGGTGATAGTAGCCCTATTGATTACATGACATGCAGTGTTTACTGCCTCAGCCCAGAAATATTCTGGGAGAGAAGTGTCACTCAATAGAGTTCTACCAGCCTCTATCAATGTTCTATTCTTCCTTTCAGCAATATCATTTTGCTGAGGTGTTCTAGGTGAGGAAAATTCATGAAAAATCCCAAATTCTTCACGCAGTTTTGTCATACTTTCAGACTGAAATTCAGTGCCATGGTCACTTCTGATTTTGACCACTGTACTGTCCAACTCATTCTGAATTTGTTTAACAAAACTATATAAGACACTTGGGGTTTCAGATTATTGTCTTAGAAAGAACACCTAGGAATATCTAGAATAGACATCTACCACCACAAATCTGTAGAACTTCCTACCTAGATTGTGAACTGGCATAGGACCAAATAGATCCATATGCAAGAGGTATAGACACCTCACTGAATCCTTATTTTCAAGGCTATGAAAGGTGGATTTGGTCTGCTTACCTTTTTGACAAGCTGAGCATATCACATCCTTTATACACTTAACTTGAGGATCATTCCTCACTAACTCTTTGCTAAAGAGTTGGCCAATAGTCTTATAGTTAAGATGAGCCAGCCTCTTGTGCCATTTAACACAATGTGAGACTCTCTCATCAGCTAAAAGACAAATAGGAGAAACATTGTTCTCACACACAAAGTTAAGACAATAAACATTTCTCTTTCTATATCCTGTCAATCTGATCTTTTGATCTCTTGGCCTTTTGATATGGCATCCATTCATAATAAATGAAATGTCATATCCTAAATCACTCAACTGACTTATGCTAATAAGGTTGTGTTTCAACCCCTTTACATAGGCCACTTGAGAGATAGTAATCTGGTTATTAGAAATGTTACCAAAGCCTTTGATGATTTCTTTTTCTGAACCACCAAAGGTTACTTTAGGGCCATCCATGATAGGTGTGTAGTCGTTCAACAACCCCCTTGTTCCAGTCATGTGCCTGGAACATCCACTGTCCAAGTACCATATTGGGGTATGACAACTTAGACTCACCTGCAACACAGATTACTTAACCTTAGAACCCAAATAACTTTTGGGTCCTTAGTGAAGTTAGTCTGAACTTTAACAAATCTACCTGTAGCTCTTCTAGCAGGTAGATTGCTATTCTCCTTGACACTAGAATTGTGCCAACAATATAAGGCAAAGTGGCCTACCTTGCCACAACACCAGCACTCAAACTGGTTGTACCTTTGTTTAGATACAACCCTAGCTGAATTATCTACAGTAGGCTTCTTGTTTTGTGCTGGGGCTTTGCCTTTAGATTTAGACCTAGCAGTCCATGCAGTTTTCTTAAACCCTAACCCAGCCTTACCCTTTTGAGGTACAAACTCATCAATCAAGGGTAATACAGATTTAGGTTTATAAAAACTAGCTATTATCTCTTTCTCTTTCTGACGTATAACCTCCAGATTTCTAATCTGATCATTCTTGAATGTGATAGTACCCTTCTGAATAACAGTAATGTTTTTCAGTCTGGCTATCTCATTCAATTTTTGATCCAGCAACTTCTCTGAATCTACTGCAGACAACTTAAGATCTGCAATTTCCTTAGCCGGAAATTTGGCCAGGTTTTTGCTCTTCTTAAGTGCCTGCAGCAAGTCTCCATATTCATCTATCAGCTGATGAATATCACCTTCAGACTCAGGCCCATCCACATCACTTGATGCAGATGTTGTTGACTCTGACCCAGTACTGTAATCTGAATTTCTAGAAATACATTACTAGGACCAGGCTTATCCTGGCACTTGTCTTCTTCTGATACAGCCATCAGTCCCTTGCACTAATGGTCTTCTTGTTCATATATAGAGTTCAGCACCTGGAGAAACTCTTCTTCTTCATCTGCTGCATATAGACCAATGTAGGCCTCAGCTTCAGATTCTGACTCTGAAGATGATTGGTCTGACAAGGTCTTCTCCTTCTTAGCCACAAAGTATTTCTCCTTCTTGCTCTGGTGTTGACTCTTCTTTTTATCAGCTGTCTCTTTTCTTTTATCTGGACATTCAGCTACTACATGTTCAGGCCTATTACAGCAATAGTAAACAATCTTTGATGTTGTAGACTTGCTTGGCTTAGACTTGCTCCTATCTTTCCTGGATGACTTCCTCTTTTGATAATAGTCATATTTAGGCTTAGATGTGGAAGGCTTAGACTTCCACTGCTTCTTCTTCAGAAATCTCTGAAACTGCCTTGTGAAGGCAGCAAAATCTTCATCTGAGTCACTGCTTTCTGAACTTTGGTTATCAGCATTATCTGAAGGAATTTCAGCAACTATTATAGGAGGTGATGGAGACATCCTCCTATTTTTCCTAGTGGCTTCAACCTTAAAGGCCACAGACTTTTCTCTATGCACCCCTTTTGTACTCTTCTCTTCCTCTTTCCTATCCATCAGTTGCATCTCATATGATAGCAACTTTCCAAACAAGGTTGGAGGAGAAATATCTACAAGTTTGGCCACTTCTCTAATGGCACAAATCTTAGTCACCCAATCCTTTCTCAGGGATCTTAGGAATTTATCATTCAGTTCATAGGTACTAAATATTCTTCCATAGGACATCAGCTCATTAACTATTCTATAGAACTTTTTGTAGCACTCAGTTATACTGTCAGACTTTCCTTGTCTGAAACTCTCATACTCCTAGTTTAGCATAGATTTTCTATCTTGTCTTACTTCTTCAGAACCTTCCATGTAGACTATCAAAGTATCCCACATTTCCTTTGAAGTCTTGCAGTGAATCAAATTTTGAAAGGTAGAATCATCTATGGCACTTACTATGATATTCTGGGCCCTCTTATCTATAGTTGCCAAGATGATCTCATCCTTGGTCATCTCTGAATAATCCTTGGGAATTCTTTGGTTAGCATCCAGAATTGAAATCTTCATTGAGATATAAGTACCTTCTTTGACTGTAATATAGATCCTTGGATCAGAAGCCTCCATAAATAGCCTGACCCTTTCTTTCCAGATGCTAAATATCTCCTTTATGCATATGGGAGTTTCATTGAACCTAGCTCCTTATGATTTTCCCCTGAACCCATTTTCTTGATTCTTGAATCTGCCTTAAGGATCTCACTCTGACTGTTAAGTCCTTCTTTGAGGAACCTCCCTCTGATACCACTTGAAATAATTAGTGTCTAACCACCTAGAGGGGGGGGGGGTGAATAAGTGTAATTCATGTTTTTCTTTTAAGGTAGAAAAGATGTTCAGTTAACTAATAATACACTACAAATTCTAATGCTAACAAAGCACAACAATCATAGAAACAATCAATCATAGAGTGCACACAGTATTTATAGTGGTTCCCCAAGGTCTGGGTACATCCACTTTCCCCCTTCGCCTATCTAGCAGTGTACTAGATTCGGGCTAACTTCTGCACTACACCTCAGATCCTCAGATCTTACAGCTCAGAACCCAACCAGGTTCCTACAACTCAGAGTGTATCCACACTCCTACAACTCAGGCCAAATGCCCTACCTCAGCCTTCAATAAGGCCTACACTAAGAGATCACAATCTCCTACACCTCAGGCTCACAGCCCTACCACTCAGAGAAAATATTCTCCTACACTCAGCCTTTATATAATAAGCTTACAACTCAGATCTAGAATAGATCCTACAGAAAATAGTGTTTACAAAGTAATTAACCACCACCCAGATAGATAGAGAAGGGATGGATGGCTTCTTGAACAATTCTTGGAAGAACTTGGCAGAGATCAACCTCTCTTAGCTTTCTTCAAAGCTTCTTGAATCTGAACTCAATAGGGTTGAATCTCCTGAGAAGTTGATCTTAAATCTGCTTCTGACTTGAGATTCAGATTTCAATCTGAATCTTTCTTGGCAGCCTGGTTCAGCAACTACTCTTCTTAGATGGAGCTCTCTCTGTCGAACTTCTTAGATCTTCTATTGAAGGTCTTCTTCTTTTTTTTGTTGATCTATATCTGTGTAGATCTTCAATCTTAATTATTATAGAATCTGATCTTCATCAATTTCTGTTGAAGGAGAAAGGCCTTTATATAGTCTTCCTCCATGGTAACCGGCTGATCTGATTTCTAACGAACTTCTGACAGCTTTGACAGTTGCAGTAGATCGGTTGAAATTGCAGCTGTCAAGTCATCCAGTCACTTCTTGAAATACTGTATCTATCTGAAAGTGTCGAGACTGATCTTCATTAAGTGTCGACACAAGTAGACTAAGTGTCGACACAAGTGGACTAAGTGTCGACACATGCCTTGGTGGTGTCGATACAACTCCTTTGTTGTTATTATAGCTTCTCGACACAGCTTCTTTAGAATGTGTCGACACTGATTCTGTGTGTCGACACAAGCCTTATTTTCTTTAACTTTGTTGAAACTTGTTGTTTGTCGACACATCTCCTTTGTGTCGACACAATTACTTCTTTACTTTAACTTTGTTGAAGCTTTGTTGTGTGTCGACACAAGTCCTGTGTGTCGACACAGTTGATGTTGACAAATACTTCTGTGTGTCGACACTGCCTCTTGGTGTCGACACATTTGATGTCGACAAAGTATTCCTGTGTGTCGACACTACCTCTTGGTGTCGACACAGTTGATGTCGACTTTGCTTTTATGTGTGTCGACACTGCCTCCTTGTGTCGACACAATTCCTTCTAGTGTCGACAAAGTCTTTCCTGGTGTCGACACAACTAATTCCAAGTGTCGACACAGGTTTTATCCAGTGTTGACACAAGCCTTCATAAGTGTCGACACTGCTTCTCTAGGTGTCGACACATGGACTTTGAAATTTTTCTGCATTTCCTGCAATTAATTAACCTGCACATATAAACTCAAAACACATCAAATACACCTTGATGCATATCATTGAGTAGGGTGAGGCTTCTTCAAATCTGGTACACATTTTCCAATGTACCCAACAGAAGGAGACACAGAGCTGGCTCTGGTGTCTTAAAAAATCATTCTTTACTTCTGTTTTCTGTAATGATTATTAGTGAATCAGGAGTTGTAAGCATGTTCTATAAAGGCTGAGGTCTTAGTGACCTGTGTGTTTAGCTTTGTGACAGGTGATAGGTCTTTGTGACTTGGGTTAGCTTAGTGCCTATGTTGTTGGTCTATGTGACCTGTGTGGTCCCGCGGGATCGGTGTTATAAGCTGTTAAGAAGCTGAGCTCTAGAGGGAGAGCCGAATCAAATACACTGTTAGATAGATGCAGAGGGACAATGGATGTACCTAAGATTGGGGAACCACTATAAATTTTATGTGTCATTTGTGAATGTTCTTCAAAGCTATCTGATCTAATAAACAGACATAGTAATCTAATAAACAGATTAGAAAACTTAAACAGAGACAAAAATCTATTCACCCCCCCATCTAGGTGTAAAGCTAGCTTTGAAAACAAGACTTTCAAGTGGTATTAGAGTGAGGTTGCTCTTTAAGGGCTTAACAGTCTGAGTAGATCTCCAAGGTTAGCTATAAGTCTATCTCCATGGGTTCAGGAATGACTAATAGGGAGCTGAGTGTTGTGAGACTTCCAATCTATAGGAAGGAAGATTTTGGCATCTGGAAAGCAACGGTGAGGCAGTTCATGGAAGCTACTGACCCTAGGATATATATTATAGTTGAAGAAGGACCATTCATCCCTAGGAAGGTCTCAGTACTAGATGTCAATGTCAAGACCCCCAAAACATATGATGAGATGACCAAGGATGAGTTGGCCCTGGCCTCAATAGACAAGAGGGTAAATAATATCATTATGAGTGTTGTTGATGATTCTACACTCTAGAATCTAATACATTGCAAAACAACAAAGGAAATGTGGGAAACACTTGTGATCTACATGGAGGGGACAAATGAGGTCAGAGATGACAGGAAGTCCATGCTCAACCAAGAGTATGACGCGTTCAGGCAATCCAAGGCGGATAACATAACCATATATTATGAGAAGTTCTTCAGGATTGTGAATGAGCTGAAGACTTATGGAAGGGTTTTCAGTCACTATGAACTAAATGACAAGATCCTTAGATCTCTCTCTAGAGAATGGGACAAAAAAATCTGTGCCATAAGAGAAGTGGCAAAGGTGGGTGAAACAGCTCCTCACACCATTTTTGGAAAGCTGCTTTCATATGAGAAGCAGCTGGCTGCCATGAATGATGAGGAGAACAACAACAACCCTCAAGCAAGGGACAAGTCTATGACATTCAAATCTAAAGGATCCGGCAAAAGTAGAAGGAAGACTCCCTCTCCACCAAGGAGAGATGTTGAATCTGATTTTAGAAAATCATAGGAAAGCACATCAGACTGCCAATGGTCCGATGAAAACTTTGCTTCCTTCACCAGGCAATTCTAGAAGTTCCTGAAGTAGAAGCACTGGAGAGGCAGGCCTTCCTCCACCTCTTATCCTAAGGATGACTACTACAATGGCAGGAGAAAATCCTTTAATGAGGACAGGTATGGTTCCAAATCTGGAAAACATGTTTCCTCTAACATGACTTGTTATCATTGTAGAAAACCTAGGCATGTGATAGGCGACTGCCCAGTCAAAAGGAAGGAATATGGTGAGAAAAAGGATCACCAGCAAAAAGGCAAGAAGGAGAAATGCCTCATTGCCAAAAAGCAAAAGAGCTATACTGACTCCTCCTTATCAGAGTCAGAAGAAGAAGAAGAATAAGAAGAAGCCTACATTGGGTTGTACTCTACTGAAGAAGGAGATGTTGAAGTAGACTGCATCAAAAGGCTGGATGCTTTAGAAGAAGAAGCTTAGGAGGTGAATCCTACTGTCAGGATGGAAGACAGGGCCCCTCTATCATTATTAGATGGTGATTCAGAGGTAGATTCTGAAAAAGACAGCTGCTTCCTTGGCCTGATGGATAGGTCAGATGAAGAAATCAGCCAGGATCAGCCTGGTCCAAGCAATGTAAATTCTATCACAAGCTCTGCATGTTCAGATTATGAATCTGTTCTAGATTCCTTTGCCTATTCATCAAGTGATGATGATTGCTCAGGATCTGAGGGAGACATCAATCAATTGATAGATAATTATGGTGCACTTCTGTGGTCTTTTAAGAAGAGCAAGCTCCTGGCCAAACAACAGGCTCAGGAAATTGGCTCTTTAAATCTTTCTGCTTTAGATTCAGTAAAATTACTGGATCTGAAGAATCAAGAAGTCAGCAAACTGGAGAATGTTGCAATCCTTCAGATGAGCACGATAACCTTCAAGAACAACCATATCAGGAATCTTGAGGGAATGCTCCAAAAGGAGAGGGAACTAGTGGCTAGCTACTCCAAGACTAGGACAGTGTTGCCCTTGATAGACTCATTCTCCTCCCAAAAGAGAAAGAAAGGGTTGGGATTCAAGGGAAAGACAAGAGCTGCTAATCCTAAGGGAAAGGGCAAAGCTCAAGTTGAGCCACTAGCCTCTAAGGCTCCTGTCAAGTTTAATAAAGCTCAGTTTCCTTCAAACAACCATGACCATGAGAGTATTTATGGTCACTAGAATCATGCTAAACCATCTTGTGTGAATAAAGATGTTCCACAAAATGGTGGCTTTTACAACAAAGGTGCTAGTGCCCATGAGAAAATACAAATGGCCCATCCTAGACCATTTGTGTTTGGTGATACAGCCCCTTCAGTCAAGGGTAAAACTGCAGCCTATTCTCAAATTCCTCCATCACACTCTAAGACAAAGGGCAAGGCTATCAGTAGACCAGACTTGAGCATCTCTGAGTCCATCAAAAGTATGTTGTCTGAAAATAAAGTTGTTGCTCGAAGGGCTCAAGATATCCCAATCACTTCTACTGCCAGACCCACCACTTCTCAGACTGGGGCTGGGAAACCAAGGAATAGGACTGCTGCTACTCCTTCTAGACCCAGAGCTGTTGTTAATAAAGCCATTAGACCTGCTACAAAAAGAAGGTACAACACCCATGAGTGTTATTGTTGTGGCAAGGTAGGCAAATTTGCTATTGATTGCTAGCACAATCATAGTGTGCAGAGAGCAAATGTCAACTTGCCTGTCAGAAAAGCTGCAGGCAGGCCGAATCTTTTTCAACCTAACATGCACCAAGGACCCAATAAAAATTAAGGGCCTGAGGTTAACTGATTTGTGTTTTGCATGATAGTCCAAGTGTCCATACCCCTATATGGTGCTTGGACAGTGGATGTTCCAGGCACATGACTGAAACAAGGAGCATGTTGTAGGATTATGTTCCTGTAAAGAATGGAATAAAGGTCATCTTCAGTGGGTCAGAAAAAGGGTTGACTAGAGGTTATGGTAAGATCTCTAATGACATAGTCAATATCACTAGAGTAGCCTATGTGGAAGTTTTGCAACACAACCTGATAAACATTAACCAAATCTGTGATCTTGGCTATGACATAGTGATATTGACCAAGAGGTCATCTTAACAGGCACTAGTAGTGGAAATGTGTACTGTTTAGATTTTCAACGCGCTAACAAAGACTCACCTGTATGCCTTGTTGCAGATGAGAAAGCCTCTTCCTGTGTCTAGTAGCACAAGAAGCTAGCACATCTAAATTATAGGACCATAGGCAAGTTATTCAGCAAAGAGCTGGTTAGGAATGGGCCTAAGTCTATATACACTAAGGAGGGTATCTGATATGCAAGCCAAAAGGGCAAACATACTAAGACCTTTTTCAAGAGCATTTTCTCCAAAGATTCAGTGAGATCCGTATACCTCTTGAATATGGACCTGTTTGGTCATATGTCAAATCAAAGTCTAGGTAGGAAAGTCTACACCCTTGTGGTTGTTGATGACTTTTCCCAGATTTGCCTGGGTGTTCTTTTAAGGAAGAAATCTGAAACCCCTGATGTCTTTCAGAAATTTGTCATGCAAATTCAAAATGAATTCAACAGCACTGTAGTCAAAATCAGAAGTTTCCATGGGACTGAGTTTTAGTCTGAGTGCATGATAAGATTTTGTGAAGAGCAAGGGATTCATCAAGAATTTTCCTCTCCTAGAACACCCCAACAAAATGGAATTGCTTAGAGAAACAATATGACTCTCATAGAGGCTGGTAGAACCTTATTAAGTGACTCACCCATCGAAGAATACTTCTGGGCTGAGGCAGTTAACACTGCATGCTATGTTCTTAATAGGGCTTCTATCACCAAGAGCTACAAGAAGACTCCCTATGAGATCTTGAACGGCAGAAAACCAAACCTGAGCTATTTCATGATCTTTGGTTGCAAGTGTTATGTGCTCAACAATGGAAAAGTCCATTTAACTAAGTTTGCTGCCAATTCTCATGAAGGGATTTTGTTGGGAACAACACTCATAGCAAAGAATATAGAATATACAACTTAAAACACAAGTTGTAGAAGAGTCAATGCATGTTGTTTTTTGATGAATCCAACATGGTTAACTGTGAGCTGCCAAGCTCCTCCTCTTCTAGTATTGCAGGTACATAGAAGATGATGGACAAGCTGACCATCAAGGAAGCTACCCTCACAGTCTAGGAATATTATGATGGACTGCCTATTCCATGAGAAGGGGAAGACATAGCTGACGAAAATGAAGACCAGCTAGTTGAAAACCCTGAAGATTAGCAAGCTGCAACTAGATTTCCTCCAGCTATCGGGCATCTAAGGGACCATCCAGTTCACAAAATCATTGGTGATACACATCATGGGGTCCAGACCAGAATCAGTATCATGAATACAACTCTCTACTCAGGCTTCCTTTCTCAAGAAGAGCCAAAGAAGTTTGAAGATGCAATCAAGGACCAGTTCTGCATTGGAGTAATGTAAGAAGAACTGGACCAATTCAAGAGATGTAAGTTATGGAAGTTGGTCTCCAGACCTCAAGGACAAAATGTCATATAGACTAAGTGGATATACAGTAACAAGTTGGATCAAGATGACATTATTGTCAAGAATAAGGCTAGACTAGTGGCTAAAGGCTATAGACAAGAAGAGGGCATAAACTTTGACCATTCCTTTTCCACGGTAGCCATACTAGAAGCCATAAGGATCTTCCTTGCATTTTTTGCCCATCAGGGATTCAGATTCTACTAGATGGATGTCAAATCAGCATTCATGAATGGGGACCTCAAAGACAAAGTATATGAGGCTCGGCCACCAGGCTTTGTCGATCCTAACTCTCCTAATTTGGTTTGTGAGCTTAGGAAATCTCTATATGGGCTAAAGCAAGACCCTAGGGCTTGGTATGAAACCTTATCCAGCTTCCTTATTGAGAAAAATTTCTCAAGGGGGAAGATAGACAAGACCTTATTTCTAAGGGAATCAAACGGCAAGCTTATCCTAGTCCATATATATGTCGATGACATTATCTTTGGATCTACTGATGACAAACTTTGCAGGAAGTTTGTTAAATATATGCAAGGGAAGTTTTAAATGAGCAGCATGGGTGAGATCAAGTTCTTCTTGGGACTCCAAGTAAGACAGACTGATGATGGCTTGTCCATATCCCAGTCCAAGTTCACTAGGGAGCTAATCAAAAAGTGTGGTAAGGAGAATGCCTCCACCATGAGAACTCCCATGGGATCAAGTATACTTATGGGCAACGATGAGACAGGGAAACCTATTGATGAGTATTTGTATAGAGGGATAATTGGCTCCCTTCTATACCTGACTGCTAGTAGGCCTGACATCATGTATGCCACATGTGTCTGTGCTAGGTATCAGGTCTGCCTTAAAGAATCTCATTACTCTGCTGCAAATAGAATCTTGAGGTATCTTAAGGGAACACTAGATCTAGGACTATGCTACCCTATAAATAGGGATTTTGATCTAACAGTATTTTCAGATGCAGATTTTGCAGGTTGCAAAGAAGACAAGAAAAACACTACTAGAACCTTTCAGTTCTTAGGAAGAAGGCTAGTTTCTTAGAGCAGCAAGAAGCAAACTAGTGTGGCTATATCCACAGCTAAGTCAAAATATATATCAGCAAACAGCTGTTATGTTCTGCTGCTATGGATTCAACATCAGCTCTAGGATTACAACCTCCAGGTAAGTAGAACTCCACTTTACTGTAATTCTACAAGTGTTATTTCTATTGCTAGGAATCATGGCTCATATAGCAGGACTAAGCATATAGAAATAAGATATCATTTTATCAGGAATCATGTGGAGAAGGAAGACATCAGTCTTTAGTTTGTCCCCAAATACAAGCAAGTGGCTGATATCTTCACTAAGACATTAAATGAAGCAAAATTCAACACTCTCAAATTTGAGTTGGGTATGTTGCACTTGGCATAGCAGGCACTCCCTTTTGTATTTTTTTACAGGTATTGTTCCTCTTGCTGGACATATAGACTCCCCGGTAGTATCAGTTCACTGATGCTTATACTGAGGGGGAGTAAGCTACTCTGGATAGATGAAAGAAGGTCAGCCAATGTGAAGGCCAGGCCCCATCTGCCTATTCTGCAGAAGTCAAAAAGGGGGAGAGTAGAGAAGAGTGAAGGTCCTAACAAGGGGGAGTCATAGCAAGTGGGAGGGATGGCAAAGGGAAAGAAATTAATGTGGCTCTCAAGGAAGGACAAACACCTTGCAGCAAACTAGGGGAGTAAGTAAATGAGGCACACTTACTTATAGCTTATCAAATTTTCCATACTTTGTTTTCTGTATAGGTTGTGTGTGCCATTGACCAAGGACAGAAATGAGGTTTTGACTTTTTCAAATAGCGGGAGATTATTGTGTACATTGTTCCCAATGTCCCTAATTTTTGAGAACTCAAACATGTCAATGTCACGCACATCAAATATATTTGATGTGTATTTGAGTTCTTGAGTGCAGGTTAGTCCATATCATATTTATTGGTCATGTGGACACAAGAAGTGGTTGCTGGACATAACACAAAATTCGACTAAGTCCACAGGCATTGAGTTAATCAAGCTCACTCAACGTCACTGGTATGGATTCAATAATTGTTTAGTAGAAATTTACCTATGTACAATAGCGTTTAGTGTAGTCTACTCACTAAATGTCATGTATAGCTGAGACGTTGAAACTATCTTAGCCTAACTGAAAGATAGCCAAAAAGATGGCTAAGTACAAAAGCGTTGAGTGTAGTATACTCAATCAACACCATACATCAAAATGTTGTTATTCAGGCTGAGTCAATCTAAGCCTAGAAAAATTGGCTAAAAATGTGGCCAAGTCCACAAGTGTTGAGTGTAGTCTACTCACTCATTGGCATACAGCTCAAAGCATTGTGTGTTGGTATGCCAGTCAACTCCACAGAAATGTTGAGCAAAAATTTGACTAAGTCCATAGGTGTTGAGTGTAGCTAACTCACTCAATGCCAGATAATAAAAAAATTCTGTTAAGTAGTACGACGTTGAGTGGAGCTTAGTATCTCAACGCCAAGGCAAAAGGCATTGAGTGTAGCTTACTCTCTCAACGCCAGTTAATAGAAAATTTCTATTAAGTAGTTTGGTTTTGAGTGGAGCTTACTCTCTCAACGCCAAGGCAAAAGGCATTGAGTGTTGCTTACTCTCTCAACGCCAGATAACAGAAATTTTGTTAAGTAATTTGACGCTGGGTGGAGCTTACTCTCTCAACGCGAAGGTACAGAATTTATTGTTAAGGCAAAAAGTGTTCACTGAGACAAGCTCTCTCAATGCTCTTGACGCTCTTAATGCCTTGAAGAAGAATTTTGGTTACGTACAAACGTGTGGTTAGCTTGGCTTTGGTCGAGCTCGGATTCGTCGACCTGAGCTCAACGTTCGTCGAACTGAGCCTGGTGTTCGTCGAACTGAGTTTAACAAAATGTTGAGATAACTCTACAATTCATCAAACTGACTTTTTGATTTCGTCGAGCTCAGCTTCGTTGAACTGAACTCATCATTCATCCAACTGAGCCCGCAGTTCGTCGAACTAATTTTTATCCTCTTATTGAGCTGAACTTGCAATTCGTCGAATGGAGCTCAGAGTTCATCGAGCTCAATACCTAGACAGACAGAATTTTATCTACGTGTTGTGGCGTTGAGTGATTCCTACTCACTCAACGCCTTTGGTACTAATGATTGAATTTTGGCCAAGTCCAGAGATGCTAAGTCATGCTGATGTCAGCAAAGTCAAAAGTCAACCAAAATTCAAATGTTGGGGAAATGCTGTCATAGACGTTGGCGGGCCATCTGTTGCTATCTTCTGTAATTACCAATGATTATTTCTTTATTAAGTGTTGGGGTCCACTCATAGCAAAGAGCCGTTGAATCGGTATTGAATGGAAAGCGTGGGTTGATTGGCTAAATCTCGGCCATCAAACCTGGTGGTGGGACCGACTGCTCAATCGGCCAGAGATATAAAGAATCAGATCATCGAATCAAAAAAAATTTCCTTTGCTAGGTTTTCTGAAAACGAAAGTGCGGCTGAAAGTCATCTTCTTCCTCGCCATTTTCATCTAGCCTGAAGAAGTTGTTCTACATAGAGAACCTTGCTGGGAAAGAGATAGCTGAAGCAATCCCCATCTATAACAACAGGATCTGAAGCTAGCAGACCTACAAGTTCTGCAGGGAAAAAGGAAGCTGTTTGAAGAGAGATTCAACTGCCTACATATTGCCTTCAATAACAATATCTTGGATCTGATATCTGCTCAGGTCAAGAAGAATGTGACACAGAGCTTGGTCTGGTGTTTTAACATTTCATTCTTTACTTCTATTTTCTGTAAAGATGTAACACCCCCATAGCTAATTTGGGTTCAGGCTTGGTTGACACGGCCTGGTACACGGGCGTATCCCAGGGCGTGTCCTGCTCGGGTTGAGTTGATGGGCGCGTGGTCGACGACATTCGTTCGACGAATTTTTGGGAGGTACATGCCCGTGACACGAGCGTGTCAGGGGGCGTGACCTATGGAGTGTCCTCCCTTGGTCGATACCAGAGTTTTGATCGATGAACTGCACTCTACGATCGTCAAGTATGGCGTACACGGCCAGTGACACGGGCGTGTCACAGGGCGTGTCCCGCTGTGTCGAGCAGTCGACACTTTTCTCCCGAGTAGGTGTAAAATCACTCCCATAAAGGGGGGGGTGGGTGACAGGGGTGTGTCATCCCTGTGACAGGGGCGTATCCTATCTGGGTACTCGAGTAGTTGGTTTTCTCTCGAGTAAGTCCTCTCGAGTAGGTCTCGAGCGGGTTACATACCCCGTGTCACGGGCGTGACTAGGCTGACATGAGTGTGGCATGGGCGTGTCACCTTGTCATAGATAAGAAAGAATGAGTCAGTTCGTGTACCACTTAAGGTACACTCCCTGTGACACGGGCGTGTCACAGGGCGTGTCGCGGCCAAAAGGTTATTTTTCAGAGATTTTGTAGCAATTCATTTCCCTATCCTGAATCCAAGCGATGGGCTCTATCCAGGTGCTTATATGGCCGAGAATTGAGAGCAATTCCCCTTTAACTTCATCTTCTTCTTCATCTCATTTCAGGTGAGAGAAAGAGAAAAGGAGAATGCAAGCTAGCTGTTGGAGGAGCTGCGGAGTGCAGATTGAAGATCTGAGAACGGATTCATGAAGGCAAAGCGGAGGCGGTGACTTCCATCCAGCTACTTCATGGCGTCGAAGCGATCTTCAAGGGTAGCAATCTCCTTCTTGTACATCGAAGCCCTTTCTTTATGCATGTCCATGGAATCCTCCACCAAAAGGTGGATCTCGTAAGCGATTCCTTAGTTGTGTCTGCATCTAGAGCCGAAAGTGTGGAGTACCACATAAGCATGCTATGTGAAGCCCATTTGGACGGGTAGTCTGGATTGATGATCATCATTGGTAAACCGGAGAAGACTCCATGTATTTGATGCTATGAGATATATACTTTGCTTTGTTGGATGCATAAAGGGGTATGTGTTGTTGGTTATGGATGCATGGAGGCTTTGAATAAGCTCCTAGTTGTAATGAGAGATCATTGGTAGCATGCTCGGGAAGCGAGCACCCGACCTGCTACACCGCTAAGGTGGGTTGATCTAGATAGATCAGGGATCGATGGGCGGCAGTGTCCGGGAAGCGAGCACCCGGCTTGCTGCACTACAAAGTGTGGGTCGATCTGGACTAGGTTGAGAGATCGATGGGTGGCAGTGTGCGGGAAGCGAGCACCCGGCCTGCTGCACCACAATGTGTTGGTCGATCTGTTTTGGTTGGTAATGTTTAAGGTGCCCTGAGCGCACTGAGTGTTGGGTGGATACCAATATTTCTGATATGGTTGTGGTTGCTACATTGCTAGAGAGATTCTGATATGGTAATGCATACAGGGAAGGAACCACTGCCCCGGGTAAGGAGTAGGGTCATTATATATTGTCATCTAAAGCTGACCGTTAGTTTGTTTGTCACTCTTGGGTGGATATATGTTTGCAAGTGTTGACGGTGGCATTGTAAAGAGCAGAGTGGAGACTTGCTGCTAAAGGCACTTGAAGGCCGTGTGCGTGGTTGGATTTCATGTGTGGCCGGCATGCGTCCTGATGTACGAAAATGTATTTGTGTAAAGAGAAATTTGTAAGGCCTTAAGGCCAGTGTGTGTGAGTTGTATACATTCCTGATTTGGATATATAAATGTGAAGTTTATATATTAGTGAACATTCTCTGAGTTGAGTTCATGTTAACGTAAAATGCTACACTAGAATGGATTGAGTTAGGATGCGTGTAGATTTTGATTTCCACAAATAGTTTTGCCGCTTGTATATGACGTATGGCATGCGGCCGCGGCCAGACCCACCGTTATATGCCATGTGACGAGTCGGGGCATTACAAAAGATTCTTAGTAAATCAGGAGTTGTATGCCATGTTCTATAATGGCTAATGTATTAGTGACCTGTGTGTTCGGCTTTGTGATAGGTGATAGGTATTTGTGGCCTGGGTTGGCTTAGTGCCTAAGTTGTTGGCCTGTGTGACTTGTGTGGTCCTGCGGTATCGGTGCTGTAAGCTTTTAGAAGCTGAGCTCTAGAGGGAGAGCCAAATCTAACACATTGTTTGATAGGCGCAGAGGGACAGTGGATGTACCCAAGATTGGGGAACCACTATAAATTTGTTGTATCATCTATGAATGCTCTTGAAAGTTGATCAAGTCTAATCAATAGACATAGTAATCTAATAAATAGGTTAGAAAACTTAAATAGAGACAAAATCTATTCATCCCCGCTAGGTGTAAAGCTAGTCTTGAAAATAAGACTTTCAGGGTCATTTGGACGTTTTTTGAGTAATTAATTATAATACAACATTATATTACTTATGTAAGTATAAATAGCCTTTGATTTGACGGAAACCCAATTCATCATCACTTTCCCAAACTGTCGCCTGTTTCACAAAAGAGGAGAGGTCGGCATTGTTGCATGCTTTCGGTCGTCGATCGTGTGCGTTTGGGTGGTCAGTTTCGCCGGAGGAGTAGAGATTCTGAAAGATCTCGCCGAGATCTACGCGTGTGTGGTAAGTATTTCACATTTCATAGATTTTTGGACGTTATGGTTTGCGGTTTTGACCCTCTTTTGTCCTGTAAACTTCCAGGAAGTGTAGCCAAGGATTTCTTGTAGTCGTATCGGTGAAAAAGAGCACTTGTGTGGCCAGATTTCTAGAGTTAGAGGAAAGTGGTGATTTATTCCCCTTGCTAAGTCCTTTTTCCCTGTATTTTCCTTGCTGTTTTCTTCTTTCCCTCCTTAGAATGTAGTAGTGTAAGGTGTAGCCTTGGAGAACCCTATAGGATATGGTAAATTTCGGCCAGGAAATTCGTAGGATATGATAGCATAGTCCTAAGGGAAATTCGTTGAATATATGTATTTTAGCTTAAGGATAATTCGTCGAGTATGGATTAGAACTTAAGAAAAATTCATCGTATATGGGGAGTAATTTTGAATGAAATTCGTCGAGTATCCGATGAAATTCGTCGGATAATGCTTTGGCATTGAGTCAAGTCCAATTCGTCCAGTGATCTGTGAGTCCAAGTTAGTTTCGTTTAGTAATCTCGACAAATTCGCGGTGTATTAACCTTTGGCGTTGAGTGTAGTCTCAGTGTTGAGTGATTCTTGAGAACAAGGTGAATTTGTCAAGTATTCATGACGAATTCATCGAATGCCAGTCTTGGCGTTGAGTGAGTTAGGCTTGGCATTGAGGGCATCGAGTGGTCTTTTAGTCTATGTCAAAAGCGTTATGTTAAGTCGATGAATTCGTCGAGTATAGCTGGTTTAGTGTTAAGAGCGTCGGTTGAAGGCATTGAGTGAAGTAATAATCATGGTGTTAAGTCTAGGCGCTGAGTGGACTCAGCGAGGTGTCGAGTATACTCGAGGAATTTCCATGGACTTAGTTATTTTTGTCGATTCGTCGAGTATCATGGTAGTTGCGCTGAATCATTGATTAATATTAAGATTGTTGATTTTTGCCAAGTATAATTCATCATGTCTGCACTGCATTCGTCGAGTATACGCGACGAATCAGTGTCGACTTAGTTTTTTGCCGAATTGTGCCAATTCGTCGAGTTTGGGCCTTTGGGTAAATTTTGGGAATTTTCTTCCTCCTTGTTAGTGGAGAAGCTCGATGTTTTGTAATTGGTTTTTATAGGTGTTTATGGATATTTAGAAATGACCTATCGTTGGCAGTGGATAAAGGACCACCAACCTAGTGCTAGCTCATGAATCATTACAATTGGTTGGTTTTTCTTCTGGTGTTTTCTCTTGTACTGTTGGGTTGTCTTGGACATTATGGCCACCACCACAGTGCCTTTTTGTGAGATGTTTGGACTGTTGTGTTATGTTGGAGAATGTGACCACCACCGCAGTACCTTTGATGATGTTTTGGTCTGTTAATTTGTGTTGGACATTGTGGCCACCGACTCAGATCCATTTTCACCGGTGTCACTGATTCACATGTTTAGAGTTGTTCAGACTCTTGCTTCTCTTTGTTTAGACATATGTCTTTATGCTTACTCTTGTAGATATTCTCGAAGTATGGCTTCATTTCGCACTTGGTACAATTTCCTTACGCTTAAACTTTTTAAGTTAATAATTCATGACTGTTTCACTTCTCATTAACTGTGGTTTGGCAGTTTTCTTGTGGTTTGTGTTGGTAACCCCTTTTTCTTTCTCTTGATTACTATCTACTGATGAGATTTTTCCCACTTTTATTTTCTTACTGAGGTATTCTTTTCTTTTGAATTCCTCAGGTTCAGAGCAGTGGCTGGTTGGGCAGCTAGGTTTGGTGATTGCTGGTTTTCTACTGTTGTTGTTGTTGTTGTCTTTTCCTTACCATAGTGAGGTAGTGTTTTATGTTGTTGTTTAGTTCATACATAAATTTTCCTTTATGGTTGGTTCGTGTCAGGTTGTTGACGCCCACTAGAGTTTTTGTATTGTTAAGACACCTCCTAGATGCTTAGACTTTTCTTGATGACTGATTGGTTTTACGTGCTCTATGAGAAGGTTTTATGCTACGATTGCATGTTAGTTATTTTCGGAGTATAAAAGCATCTTGTGACAATCTCATGAATAACATCACTTTAAATCAAAGTCACTATATTTTAACTAATGTAAAAGTTATTTTTATACTTATATTAAATCTAGAGGTATACATAACATAAGTTGTCCTGTCTGGATGTTTATGCTCATGTAGGATGTTAAACCATATAAACAAAGTATTTTTTTGTAGTGTAAATTCATGTTTCTACTTGTAGACTAGTTGATCCATTGACCTGAGGGATACGACAATTAAAACTTATTTTAAATTACAACTCTCTTCACAATAAACTTCTGGATTTCATATAAAGTTTTAGGTTCGAGTTCTTTCCTGAGCGTCTGAAGTTATCCCCTACACGACATGACATCACGACAAATGTTTTCTCTTACTCTAATATATTAATTTAATGCGGAGGAAAGGCGGGTTGTGATAGTTGGTATCAGAGGGATAGGTTGTTTGACAATTGGTCGAACGTCTATCTCTGGTTAGTTTTAGATTAGCTTGTTCCAGTTCATACACACACCGCTATGTCATCAGTACGTCTTGGCTGATGCTTGAACACTATACTCATAAGAATGATAAGAAGTATACGGGGCATATTATATAGTATGGGCTGCATAATATGTGTTAGTATATGGATCATCATAGGAGGCAACATGTAACTTTTATGTAGTATGGGTTGCATAACAATCATCACATGAATGCACATTAGATTTTTTTTCTTTTCATTATATACGATATTATATTGTTTAGGATGCATAATATTTCATGTGTACGCTGCACATAGCATGCATTAAGGCCTTTATTAGATTCCATAGCACAACATTAATAATATAACATAGCATTAACACATGTGCCAAGCTAAAGATCTACATGATGACATATGTACACACATGGTTTTAAAATAAAAAGAATAAGAGTTCATGCATTCATGATTCTTGCACACGAGTCAATAGGATGACAGTATATCATCCTAAGTTAAGCATTACATCATTAATGAAAATCCTAGAACAAGTTAGCAGCATGAGCAAGTATCTAAACATGTATGATCTGAAATAAGTGGGTAGTACCAACAGTTAAGCTAGGTTTTAATTGGTTGTTCGTTATATTCATAGGATGTCGCCTAAGCGGGTTACGATGAGAGAAACTCCCCAATCTGAGGGTGAGTCATATGGTGCGTATAGTGAAGCTGTGATTGAGGAGACTGCTTCATAGTAATGAGGCTCTATCCAGGCAGATGGAGGATATACAGCCGCAAATCTAGGAGTTATTGACTATCATTTCTGTATAGCAACTGAGAGTGCAGGACACTGTTGTGGGTCAAACTGTTCCTGTTCCTCCCGCTCCTTTGGTGCCTCCAGTTCTAATACCACCAGAGATGAACTTTATCTCGCACTTTCAACAACTAGGACCTCCTACCTATAATGGTATAGCCGATTTCATGGCATTGGACGATTGGATTATCGCAATCGAGGAGATGTTTTTTGTACTCATAGATTTTTTTAGACTACAGAGTTGTGGTCGCCGCTTATTAGCTCAAGGGACTTGCGAAGAGCTGATGGTTGAGAGAGAAGGAAAAGCTCACTGATAGATGCTCATGGGAGTCTTTCAAGTAGTTACTGCTTAAGAAATTTCTGTCGTCAGTTGAGCGTGAAGACTTGATGAATAATTTTCTACATCTGAAGCAGAGACAACTCACGCTTAGTGAGTATGAGATTGAGTTCAGCAAGTTGAGCCAGTTTGCCCCGAAATTGGTTGCTTCCAAAGCAAGCAGAGTTAAGCGATTGCTGGGTGGTCTTAGGAGTGACATCCAGCAACAAGCTAGTGCTTATGGATCTAAAATCTGTGCTGAGGCAGTAGAAGCTACCCTAAAAGTAGAGGTGATATATCATGCCAAGAATTGAGGCAAGCAAATGAGGAAGGACAAGAGGAAGTCTGATGATGATAAGAACTCTCAGGTGTCTGGATCCACTTCAAAGAAAAGAAGCAAGGAGGTGTACAGTTTTTGTGGCTTGTCAGATCATCCGTTCGAAAGGTGTTTCCAGAGGTTGGGAGCTCAAATGCAGCAGCAGGTGCATGCAATTCAGAGCACTACCAAAAGAGATTTAGTTCATGCCATATGTAATAAAAAGGGGCATGATGTTGCCCATTGTTGGAGCAAGGAGAAGGTCTATTTCTAGTGTGAACAGAAGAGACACTTCAAGTCAAAGTGCCCACTAACTCATCCCCCATTGCAACATGATCCACTTCAGGCATTGCCCCCACCGCAACTTTTGGATAAAGGAAAGGGCAAGTTAAATGTGATGACTATGGAGGAAGCTCAGACATCAACCCAAGTGATCTTAGGTTAGATTTTAATGTTGATGTTTGCTTGTCTAGTTTCGTATGCGATTTTATAGGGAGATTTAAGGTGAAGAACTGTTGGGCATGCGTTCTTTTCGATTCTGGTGCTACCCACTCATTTGTGGCTAGGACTTTCGTAGAGCATCATAGTCTAACTCTCGACCTAGTTGGCAATTTGTTTCACGTTAAGTTTCCTTCCGGTGATTTGGTGGTGTCAGACCAAGGTATCTAGAATTGTCCAATCCTTTTGGGAGATTTCCTTGCTTTTGCTGATTTGTAGATGTTAGACCTGGAGGACTTCAATGTGATCTTGGGCTTGGACTGGTTGTCTAGATATGATGCAATTATCCAATGCAAGGTTAAGTGTTAGGACTTCCAGATGGACAATGGCCACCCTAGGAGTGTTTATTGTTTTCCACGCCAGGATTCCAGAATCATTTCTACGTTACGTGCTCGAAAACTTTTGAATTCCAGTTACTTTGCTTGTTTGTTTTCTGTTTTGGAAACCTTTGGTAGTTTGCCATGTGTCGAGGATATTCCTGTGGTGCGTGAGTTTCTGGATGACTTCCCAGGGAGTCTTCCTAGTCTTCTGCATGAGAGAGATATGGAGTTTTTTATAGATTTGGAGCCGGGTACTCGCCGTATTTCTAAGGAACTGTACCGTATGGCCCCACATGAGCTGGATGAGTTGCGTACCTAGCTGGATGTGTTAATGCAGTGTGGATGTATCTTTGCCTTGGGATGCTCCCGTGTTGTTTATAAAGAATAAGGACAAATCTATGAGGTTGTGCATCGATTATAGGGAATTGAACAAGGTCACTATCAAGAACAAGTATCCCTTGTCACGGATTGATGATTTTTTTTGACAAGTTGTGTGGTGGTTCAATGTTTTCGAAGATTAACCTTCTTTCTTTTTACCATCAGTTGAGAATCGTAAGTCGGATGTTCTGCGGACTGCTTTCCGTTTGCGGCATGGACATTTTGAGTTCTTGGTAATGCCCTTTAGATTGAGGAATGCACCCTCAGCCATCATGGATATGATGAATATATTGTTCAAAGATTTTCTGGACAGTTTTGTGGTCTTGTTTATTGATGATGTTTTGGTTTATTCCTTGAGTGTTGCGGAACATGCCCAACACTTGCAGCTAGTTCTATCTGCCTTGAGGGAGCACAAGTTGTATGCAAAGCTGAGTAAATGCGAGTTTTGGTTGCCTCAGGTTTCTTTTATGGGTCATGTGGTGAATAATGACGGAATTTCGATTGAACCTGAAAAGATAGCTGCCGTAATGGATTGGAAAGGACCTACCACATCCAAAGAGATAAGAAGTTTCCTAGGCTTGGCATGCTACGATAGAAGGTTTGTGGAAGGATTTTCTACGATGTTTGTGCCGCTTACTAAGCCTACTCAGAAAAATGCAAGTTCATGTGGAGCGATAAATGCGAAGAGGCTTTTTAGGAATTGAAAACAAGATTGTGCACTACTCCACAGTTGACTTTGCATACCGAAGGATTAGAGTATGTCTTTTATGTGGATGCATCGCACGTCGGGCTTGGTTGTGTCTTGATGCAAGAAGTCATTGTAATTGTGTATAGTTCGAGACAATTAAAGATACATAAAAGGAACTACTCTACTCATGATTTAGAGTTTGCGATAGTTGATGCGCCGGTAAGTGTACCGATTGTAGTCAAGTAATAAAGTTGAGGAGTTGAATCCCTAGATATCGTTCTCTCGAGGAGTGCAAGTAGGGAGTGTGATTTTGTTATTGAAAAAGTGATTGCAGGTGTTAACGTAAACAATGGGGTTTTTGGTTTGGATTTTCCTAAGTTTAACACTAATAAATCTATTGTGCGTCGCTGTCACCACGTCTCTTTCGTGGATTACTCAAGAGAGTAATATGAAAGATGGATGAGCCAATGAGGGCCGCAATCAACCTCTTCGCCATGCACGGTTCTAGAAATCGCTAGAGTGACACTATATCAACAAAAAGACAAAAAACTAAAGCTCAGCAACACAATCATGATCTAAGATATAACCACATATAGACATGCTGAAATACTTAAAGTAAACAGTGTTCTTAAGCAACAATCAAACAACCACAAGTTCAGAACAAAGTAACTACAAGAGGAGGGGAATAAATACAACAAAATGCATAAAGGCTTTCCGAGATTCGCGGTCGGAGTCAAGGGTTATCGGACCTTGCCCGAGCTCGGTCTATGGATGACGTCCGGGGTCCAAAAGGCCTGTCACCTCCGTCCAATAAAAAGTCTTCTTCGTGAATAGTCACTAAGCTAAATCTATCCGGAGAACTCAACGGATGCAGCACCTTATGAGCTTGAAACGGAGCTTGGAGTTTGGAGAAGAAAATGGTGGCCGGAGATAAAGCTATTGCTAGCTTTTGGAGGGAGAATGGTGGCTGGATCAACTCTCCAATGAGGAGAGAGATGAGTGGAGGACCTGTGGGAGCGAAGGATGGCGCTTCATGCGCAGCAGCGGGGAGAAAATGAAAAGTGTATATGCCCTATTTCGCGGAGCCGAGCTTAAATACTACATCAAAAAAATAGAGAGCATGATCAGCAACGCATGACCAGTGGTCGTGCGGACTGACAGTCGATGATCGTGTGCTTAGCTCCAAGAGAAACATATAGCTGCAAAGAAAAATTAATATATATGCACACTACCTGTGGTGCACGACTGATGGTCATGCGCACTGGATCACCTGATCATGCGATAGGCAATGGTAGAACTTGAGAAAAACTGGAATAACATGCACGAGCAGTGGCACATGACTAGCAGTCGTGTGCATTATGTTCAATGGTCGTTGGATGCCCAGGCAGAACCTGGAAAATGGAGAATATAGTGTGCACTATCAAAGGTGCACGACCAGTTCTCGTGCGTAATAGATCCATTGATTGTTTGTAGCGTTCCTGTACCATTTGGGAATTCCCGAACAATCTCGGAACACGCACATGACCCCTGGACCTACAGTAGAAACAAAAAAACCACCTGAAAGGGCACACCACATTCTCCAGACACAGAAAACACCAAGTATGACAAAAGTACAAAAACTATGAAATCACACTGAAAACGGGCTTAAAGTGCACTTAACATGAAATGGACGGAGAAACTAATATGAACAATTATGGCTCTCAAGTGCAGTGCATTAACCAGAAAACTGGCCCAGATGTGTCCAAAAATATGTTTATAACTTGGACTCATCACACCCCCAGACTTACCCATTACCACGTCCCGAGCAAATCATCACTCCGTGGACTAGAAAATAGCTAACTAGCTCAGTAATTTCAGAATTTAATAAGATGAGAAATCAAATACATCATGGGCATAGAAAAGTATAATAGAAAAACTTTTTAATTATACAACGAAGTATAAACTATTCGACAGGCGTAAATAAATATTGCGTCTACTCAAAATTGGAATTCTAGAGAATTGTTTGGTCATGTGTAGGAAGAAATTAGGCAAGTCACTAAGATGAGCATTGCCAAAGACCGAGGCTCGTGATCACCTCCAAAGAAATCCATCAAAGTTGGGGACCATATGCTTGTCCGTTCACACTCTCTCCACGACACTAGCTACACTCAAACGTGAATAAGTAGGACTTGTAGGATAGAATGGGGCTTAGGCTAAGGTTTGGTAGTCAAAGATAAACATGGGGGCTATACGCAACCAAAGAGAGCGAACAACAAGCTAAACCCATACAGCCACTCAGAAATGCATGTGTGACACACCCCCAGACTTAGCTTGAAAACCTGGTATGTACACGGCCTAACCTGACCAAATACAAGATAAACATGTTGGGGATTCAATTTCTCATTGTATTTCTTTCGGTTTTCTTTTTCAATTTTTGTTCATTTTCTTTTTTTCCTTTTGGAATCCCCAATTGTAGCAAATAGAATAATTTGTATTCATCACCACATCACATGAATTCCACGTATCATAACATCATCAAAATATTAAATTCAATCAAGCTCAAGGATTTGGTTGCGATAGTAGGTTTGGCTTTAGACTTTGGTGAATGAAGGTGGAGCTGAATCAAAGGTAGGGTAGGCACAAACTTGACATGCAATAGTTAGCGGCTAGGACATGATAAACAAAGCTCAAACTATCCAAAATAATGGCCTACATCACGCTCATGCATGACTAACCATGCACCAATGCTTCGAGAGTAGCTTGGGGCAAGTTCTTAGCCACCGAGAATGATGATCATTCCTCCCGACTCGAGCAATACAACTCTAGTGACGGCTACACACATTCCTACACTACCGTTTGATTACTTCAGAATCACATTTTTGAGTAGTACAAACAATATTTACATCTGCAGAAAAATATAAATATACGAGCATAAAGAAAAATTAAATTTATACTATTTCTACACAGACCATGAGTACTTGATTATGAGCACTGCATGAGTTTCGAACTACTCTATCCTAAAATCCTAAGCCAACACCACTATTTTAAAGTTTACAAAAAAATAATACATTTGACTCGAGCTGTGCGTGTGGTTAAGATCGCGCTCAAGTGGGTGATTCAGTGTGTGCTATAGTGATCATGAAATAAATAAATAACAGATTGGTAAGCAATAAAATGTGCTTTGTAATGACCACATTCATGCTCTCCCCCCAGACTTAAACTAAGCAACCTAACAAAGATTTGCAATAAAATCAAATAAATAAGAGTTAGGAGAGAGATTACCCATGCTCGGCAAATGAGCATAAAAGAATATTGGCGTTAAATTCAACAGAAAGTCCACAACCCAAGCAAGCACCACCTGCAAAAGAGAACATCTCCAAGCACAAAAACTATAAACATAAAATCACAAAAAAACTTAATTGAAAGCAGAGAAATTGGGTTGTCTCCCATAAGCCACTTTTCTTTACCGTCCTTAAGGTGTACCAAATACATGTATTAAGCATAATATATAATGTTCAGAGCATAAGTTTAATACACAACGAAAATTTCTAGATTTACACACATCATTAAGCAAAAAATAAAACCAGGGAAGGAAAAAAGGGGCCCCGGATATCCTTCACTTCTCAGCTGAATGATGACTTGTGCAAGATCCCCCCATTCATGCGAGATGAGGGAGAGGCGAAAGCCTTAGGGCTCAGGGAAGACGAATCTCCCCTGCCCCTAACCTTTTCCTTCTCGCGCCGGCGGGTAAAATTCTACTCCTTGAGCATGAGCAGTTCTTTTCTTTTCAAATCCACGGATGGGTATTGCCAGGAACGTATAACCACCCCATGTGAATCAGCAGTAGGTCTAGGCTTTCCATCCGCGGGAATCATTTCCTCACCTGCGGCAGGTGATAAATCAACCCAAGTGACACGTTTTATAGTCTTACATAATTTTTTAGATCAATAGAAGTTTTGCTTCTTATCTGAGTCTTGTTTCATTTCAAGCAATTCCATCTTTGTATCTCCATCAGCTAACATCGACAGCTCTGCCACTTTCTTAACTTGATCTTCCTTAATCAGGAGAACACCTGTCTCAGTAGCACTAGATAAATCATCAGATAACAAAACAATCAACTCCTGCATTTTTCTGGGTTTAATCGGAGGAATAGGGGGAAGGGACGGCGATGAAGGCAAATCAACCTTGGGAGCCAATGTGATGCCGCTTGCATTAAACTGCAATGTAGCATCACTATATTTTAGAAATGGGACCGCTAAGATGGGTTTTGATGCAGTTCCTATGGGTCCCAATACCTGGAAGTCAGTGACTACAATAGCCCCATTCAGTTTCACTTTCACCTCCTTAATTTCCCCGCCGGTCTTTACTACCGACCCATCAGCAATAACTAGTGACTTCCGGACACTCGATTTAACATTTAAAAGAAATTTCTCAACATCTTGCAAAGCAAGAATGTTGCACGAAGACCCGTATTCACATAAAGTTACCGTCTGTAACAACCCCATTCGTTCATATCGTCTATACTAGAAGGTCCGGCCGGGGCCCCACAGCATATACCACAAAACGAGCGGTGAAGTCACGGAATGGAAGCAGAGTAGAACAACGCACTCTAACCCATTGCATTCTGGCGGAAGCCTAACAGTACACTTGAACTCCACACCTGAATGTCGACATATAAAACCCCATATGTTATATAGTCATAGGAATGTCTTACAACACATGCAAGACAAAGAGTTGGCGTTAAGGCCTTACAGGGCTTTCCTATAAGTGGCCAGAAACAATGGAACGCAGGCCGGCCACACAAAAGAAAACATCACACTTTCATTTCTTTAGCCTTCGAGCGATAGCGGCGGTAGCAGCAGCAACAATAGGGCCTTTAGCCCTTATGCGTCCCGCTTGCCTCTCCAAATCCTGCACAGGGACATGCCACCCAATGGTGGCAAAAGAGGCAATTGTCAGCATTCCGCTGACCAAATTATAACGACCCTACCCCTTCTCTCGTGGCAGCAGTATTTTTCCCTGCAAAGCATAGCATGTACAAGCATATATATCTATAGCTCATTCATTGTGCACTCACACACATCCATTCCATCACAATCATCAGCCATACGGCCCAACGATCCGTGCACTCAGGGCACATTCTTAGTGTACTGGCGAACCAGTTGCCCACCACCGTATCAGGGTCACAACCCAACGACAAATCACTTGAGCATTTACTCCATGACGTGCAGCTGGAGTTCTAGTCTTAACGCACCGGGATGGCCCGTAGCCCCCCATTGTGACATGGCTTGAAGTCCTAAGACTCTCAATATGCGCTCCAAACAGACCACACTTTCAGGTCTCATGTCCGACGTAGATAGCTCAGGTCGGATCCTCCACCCCCCCGTTGCTCAAATCGCCTTTGCCATCACTGAGTACCACGTACTTGCGGCACATAAAAGACGCGGGTTGGTCTCACCGATCCTATTTGGCATTACAGCCTTGGCATCCTCTGACACCCATTACTAGCACAACAATGGCAGGTCTTTCCTAGGCACACCAGTACTTCCTGCCTGAACAGGTACCACACCACAAAGATCACAGCGTCTGCGCGTCTTTCCTGGGCACACCAGTACTTCCTGCTTTTGCAGGTACCACACCACGCATATCACAAATGTCAGTGGTCTTTCCTGGCTTACCATGCCAGTACTTCCAGTTACTGTCTTCACAGGTACCACCTAAACATTCAGCATTACAATAGGTCTTTCTCGGACTTCCATCCGGTACTTCCTGCTATGATCTTCACAGGCATGACCCAACAACACAAGCATGAAACAGATATTTTCCTGGACTACCACTCCAGTACTTCCTGCTACTTCCTTCAAAGGTCCAATACGTCGACTCCTAAACTACATATTTATCACAGAGTCTTCTAAGGTTCATATGCAACATCACCAATCCAGACCAACCTGTCCAAATGGGCTTCACACAACATGCCTATTACGTACTTTCATTTCCGGATCTATATGCTATCCACTTGGGGATTTCATGAATCAACCCAACGATTCCCATAACCGACCACCCGCTGGTGGGGGAATCATGTGCATATGCAAAAGGGAGCCTTCACATTGCTATGAAAAAAATTCGTTACCCTCGAAGACCGCTTCTGTGCCATGAGCTCCAAGCTGGCTCGAACGACTCACAAGAGCTTTTCCTCCGCAACGTCGGCCTCGGATCTCTCGTCGGCAAACCGCAGCACCACCGGTGATCAGCCCCCAACTCCTCCTCCTCCTTCTTCCTCTCTCTTTCTCTCTCTAGAAATGTAGAAAGAGGAAGCCGAAAGCCAAATGAGCTTTTCATGGTCATTCTCGGCCTTAAGAAGATAGGGAGGCCTCTCAGCCCTTGGATCCAGGCTGAAGGAATTGATGGCCACGATTTCACCAAAAATCATAAATTTTGCCTGACACGGCCTGTGACACGCCTGTGTCCTTGCCGTGTTCCCCTAAGAGGTGCTCAACCGACTCATCAATTCCAGTACATGCCCATGTGACACGCCTATGTCATGTGCCGCGTCACCCGACACGCCTACCAACATGGCCGTGTCTGTGGCCGTGTTCCTTAGGCTGCAAAACTCGAAATCACCCGAGACTCACACGGCCTTATGACACGCCTGTGTCTCAGGCTGTGTGCCCATACACAGCACCAGACATGCCTGAGGTCAAATGTTGAGTTCGTCGACCGTTCACCCAGGAAGGACACCCCCTGGGACACGCACGTGTCCCAGGCCGTGTCACTCACATTTTTTTCCAACTTATATATTTTGGGGTGTTACACCATCTCCATCTTATTAATCTCACACTTAACAGCCATTTCATTTTTATTGCACTCCTCCGCCTCTCCAGCACTGTTCCCTTGCTCACGGGGATTTTTCTCCGTATTACTTGGGAGGGTGCCGCGAGTACGCTCGGAGAACACCTGTGCCAGTAGCCCAAATTCTGTTTCCAAGTTCCTCATGGAAGCGGTTTGAATGGCCATATTAGATTGAGCTATATCTACAAATTTTTCCATCATTTCCTCCAACCCACTCTTACATGCCACTTGAATTCTGATTATAACCCAGATACGACGGTCGCGGCTGGTTGTTAGAGGCTTGAGCAACAAATTGATGCTGGCCTCCCTACCACCTTTGACCGGGAGCACTTTGATTGCATGACAAATTAGGATGATTTCTCGCGTTGGGGTTATACGCATTATTATAAGGAGCAGTGAGGTTTTGATTATTTATAAAAATTACGCTCTTGTCAGAAGTTATACCTGACGTCTCATGAAAGGTCTCTCCAGCAGTGCACTCATAACCATGATGGCCAGGGTTACAACAATCCTGGCACGAAATGTCCAAAAACCGAGCTAGAGGAGGGGCCGATCTGGTCAACATCATCCTTCCATCCAAAGTATGATGGCTCGCCTCCGCATAGTGCACCACCGTATTCACTTCAAACAGATTCCTCGCCCCTCTAGCGGTTTTTCTTTCGGCGGTCTAGTATGCGCTATGGGAGGCAGTGTCGCAAAGTAGCCTCAATGACTCGTCAGGAGATAGGTTCGTTATTGTGACTCCAGCTGCTACGTCGATCATAGCCCTGTAATTAGGCTCAATAGTAGAGTAGAATATTTCAACTAAATTACATGGCTCACAGCCCTGCTGGGGCATCGACGCTGCAGGTCAGCGAATCTATCCCATGCCTCAGACAACATTTCTTGGTCTACCTGCCAAAAGGTTGCAATATCCCTACATGTATTCACAATCTTATCTACCAGGTTGAACTTAGCCGAGAACATAGAGGACAGGGCCTCCCATGTAGTAGCAGTCCCAGGAACAATAGTATGGAGCCAGGTTTTGGCCTTATCCCTCAGTGAAAATGGGAACAGCCTCAGCTTTACTACATCATCAGAAATACCAACATAATAGAATGTGCAGAAAATATCCGAGAACTCCACCAGATGGTGCTGCGGATCCTCACTCGGCAAGCACGAGAACTAAGTATTATTTCGGAACATATTCAGGATGGCAACTATAATCTCGAAGTAGTTATTTACGATGGCTGGTCCGAAGAAAGGACAAACACTTCCCGCAGTAGGGGTTGTGAAGTCACGCATTGTCCTAATGCGTGGTTGGAACACCTCTTGGCCCTCAACAACCCGTTCACCATGGCCATTTCCTCCTTCGCCAAGATCCTCCATCCTTTCTTCAGTAGCAGTAGCATGCAGGCGAGCTCGCCTCGCACGTGCGGTTTCAAGATCACACACAAGATCTTCAACCATATCAATGGAGTAGGGATCTGTCACACAACACAAAAAATCCTTTCAAAAATACCAAAAACACTTACAAACTTTTTCAAAAGAAAATACACGCAATGGTTGCACTCCCCGGCAACGACGCCAAAAACTTGATGCGTCGGCAAGTTTACAAATCATAGTCAAGTAATAAAGTTGAGGAGTTGAATCCCCGGATATCGATCTCTCGAGGAGTGCAAGTAAGGAGTGTGATTTCGCTATTGAAAAAGTGATTTCAAGTGTTAACGTAAACAAAAGGGGTTTTGGTTTGGAGTTTTCTAAGTTTAACACTAATAAACCTATTGCGGGTCGCCGTCGTCTCATCTCAATTACTTCTTCGCCACATACACATCTAGCAATCGCTAGAACACCATTATCTTAACAAGAATACGAAAAACTGAAGCTTAGCAATACAATCATGATCTAAGATATAACAACACATAGACATGCTGAAATACTTAAACTAAATAGTGTTCTTATGCAACAATCAAAAAATCACAAGTTCAGAACAAAGTAACTACAAGAGGAGAGGGAGAAATACAACCAAACGCACAAAGGCTTTCCGAGATTTGTGGACGGAGTAAAGGGTTATCGGGCCTTGTACGAGCTCGGTCTAAGGATGACGTCCGGGGTCCAGAAGGGCAGTCACCTCCTTCCAATAACCCGTCTTCTTCGTGAATAGTCGCTGGGCTAAATCTATCATGACAACTCCACGGATGCAGCACCTTATGAGCTTGAAACGGAGCTTGGAGTTTGGAGAAGAAAATGGTGGTCGGAGATGAAGATATTGTAAGCTTTTGGAGGGAGAATGGTGGTCAGATCAACTCTCCAAGGAGGAGAGAGATGAGTAGAGGACCTGTGGGGGCGAAGGATGATGCTTCGCGCATAGAAGCGAGCCAGAAATGAAAAGCGTATATGCCCTAATTCGCGGAGCCGAGCTTAAATACTGCGGAAAAAAATAGAGTGCACTATCAGCGGTACACGTCCAGTCGTCATGTGCACTGACGATTGATGATCCTGCGCTCAGCTCCAAAGAAACATGTAGCTACAAAGAAAAAATAAATATATTTACACGAATGTCTCGCACGACATATGATCGTGCGCACTGGATCCCCTGATCGTGATATAGGCAATTGCAGCACTTCAGAAAAACTGGAATAATG
Organism: Platanthera guangdongensis; assembly: GCA_039583875.1. Taxonomy (NCBI): domain Eukaryota; kingdom Viridiplantae; phylum Streptophyta; class Magnoliopsida; order Asparagales; family Orchidaceae; genus Platanthera; species Platanthera guangdongensis. The sequence continues at coordinate 77,384,411 of CM077163.1, read as the reverse complement.
CGCACGAGTATTGGAGCACGACCTACGGTCATGTGCACTATATCCAATGGTCATGCGGTTGCCCAAGAAGAACTTGGAAAATGGAGAATATAGTGCGCACGATTAGTGGTGCACGACCAGTGGTCGTGCACAATAGATCCACTGATCGTACGCAGTGTTCCTGAACCGTTTTGGATTTCCCAAACAATCTCGGGACACACACAAGACCCCTGGACCTGCAGTAGAAACAGAAAAGCCACCATAAAGGGCACACTACATTCTCCAGACATAGAAACACCAAGTATGGCAAAAGTACAAAACTATGAAATCACACTGAAAACTGGCCTAAAGTGCACTTAACATGAAATGGACGAAGAACCAAATATGAACAATTATGGCTCTCAAGTGTGGTGCATTAACGAGAAAACTGGCCCAGATGAGTCCAAAAATATGTATATAACTTGGACTCATCAATAGTAATTTATGCCTTGAAGTTATGGAGACATCTTTTGTATGGCACTCTGTGCAAGATTTACACGAACCATTTGTAACACCCCAAATCTCAAGATTGAGTTCTAGTTGGGCGACACGGCCTGGGACACGGGCGTGCCCCAGGGCGTGTCCTGCTCTGTATGGCGGAGCAGCCTGTCGAGTGCTCGAAAAACAGCACTCGACGAGTTCTCGAGAGGTAATACGCCCTGCGACACGGGCGTGTGAGAGGGCGTGTACCCCTCTGGTCGATGAACTTCGCTCGACAAAATGCAAGGCGGAGGCGTGTCTGCAGCCGTGTAAGGTCACTCGGCCTGTGACCTGTGTGTCTCACATGGCCGTGTCCTTCTCTAGGTTTGGCCAGAAATGAGGCCTGGTGAACACGGGTAGGACACGAGTGTGTCTATGGAAACACGGCCTGTGACACGAGCGTAACACATGGCCGTGTCCTGTTCGGGTTGAATTCGGTGTGTTCCACTTGACGTACACGACCTCAGACACGGGCATCTCTGAGGGCGTTTCAGGGCATATGGCCTGTGACACGGGCGTGTCACATGGCCGTGTCCTGCTCTGGATAAGTAGTTTGTGTGCCGCTTAAGGTACACGACATGTGACATGGGCGTACCACAGGCCATGTCAGCCAAAAAATAGACTTTTGTGGACGCATCATGGCCGTCCATTTCCTTCATCTGGGATCGGATTTCTCAGGATTCTCCCTACTGCTTTTAGGCCGAAAAAGAGAAGATATCTCTCATTATTCACTTGGCCATTCTCTTTCCAAGAGAGTTAGAGAGAGGGGATAGCAAGGAGGAGGAGGAGGAAAGGAGCCGGCCGCCGGTGGAGCTTCTGAGTTTCAATTTGAGATCCGAGGCCAGCGTTGTGGAGGCAAGACGCTATGGTACTTTCCAACAGGCTAGATGTCCATGGATCCAAAGGGGTCGTCAAGGGTAACGATCTTTCTTCCTTAGACATGTGAAGTCCTTGATTGACATATGCATATGTTTTCCCCCACCAAAAGGTGACTTTGTAGGGGATTCATTAGGTTGATTCTGGAGATCCCCAAGATGTCTTGCATGTAGATCCGGAAATGCGAAGTACAGAATAGGCATACTTTGTGAAGCCCATCTGGACAGGTTGGTCTAGAATGATGATGTTTTCTATTGCACACCGGAGAAGACTCCGTGTATGAATGATTATGTTTGTGCTCTCAGTGGGTTATGCCTGTGAAGGATAGTAGCAGGAAGTACTGGAATGAACATCCAGGAAAATACCCACTCAATGCTTGTGTTGTATTCTATGAATGATAAGGTTAGGACTAGGGATGGAAAGTGATATCTGTCGCTAACGCCAGCAAGAGTGAGTGCCACTAGCGATAGCTCCAACTTAACCTGTAATTGTGAAGCCAGTATTTCGGGGAAAGCATGGCTATTTGTGAGCTTGTTGAGATCTTCACAAGGCCGCATGCCAAACAGAAAAGGGGATGTTGACCAGCATTAGTCTTTGCATTGAACTAACAGTTTGAACAATGGGCAAAGGACGAACTGTCTTCGAGTTATCTGTCATGAGTTCCTGGGAGCCTAGAACTCGACAAAAGTCTTAGGCCTGCACACTACGATATCATGGGGGGCTACGGGCCAATCTCGGGTCATTATAATACTAAGTCTCGGGCTGCTACCATGGAGCAAAATGCTCAAGTTTGTCGTTGGGCTTCAGGCCTTGAATGGCGGTGGGTGACTGGTTTATCCGCTACACCAAGAATATGCCCTGAGTGCACAGATCGTAGGGCTGCGTGGCTGACGGTTGTGATGGATTTTTTGTTTGTGAGAGCACAATGTGTGATATTTATACATCTGCCTATGAAGTGCTATGCCTGTAGGGAAGGAATACTACTGCCACGGGAAAGGGGTAGGGTCATTATCAATTGGTCAGCTGAATGATGACCGTTGTTTTGTTTACCACCGTTACAGTGGACTGTCCTGTGTAGGTCCATGAGAGAGGAGTGGGAATAGGGGGTTGAAGCCCTTAATGTTGTTGTTGTTGCTGTTGTTGCTATGCTGGCCCTAGATGGCCAAGGACATGTATATGAGTTATTGTTCATGTGTAGCCGGCCTGCGTGCCGATGTATGGAAGTTATATGTGCTAAGCTTAAATGTAAGGCCATAAGGCCAAGCTTATTGTGTAGTTGTATAACATTCCTTCATGGTGTGATATATATAAATGTTGGTTTATATATTGTGGACATTCTAATGAGCTGGGTTCAATCCACGTAAAAGCTTCCGCTACAATACTCGTGTTAGGATGCGCAATTTTGATATTAACCCGTAACTTCGCCGCCTGTTTGTGGCATATGGTGTGGGGCCCCGGCCACACCTTCTATTATTTGTCATGTAACGGATGGAGGTGTTACATTTTTGGTATCAGAGCCAGGTTTCGATCCTGGGACCTGTGGTTTATGGGCCCACCACGCTTCCACTGGGCATATGGTGTGGGTTTTGCTCCATGGATAACAGCCAGAGACTTAGTCTTATAATGACCTGGGATTGGCCCGTAGCCCCCATGATATCGAAGTGCGTAGGCCTGTGACTTCTACCCAGTTCTAGGCACCCAGGAACACATGACAGATAACCCGGAGACAGTTCGGCCTTTGCCCGTTGCTCAAACTATTAGTTCAATGTAAAGACTAATGCAGGTCGGCATCCCCTTTTCCATTCGGCACGAGGTCTTGTGAAGAGCTCATCAAGCTCACAAATAGTCATGATGTCCCCAAAGGACTGGCTTCACAATCACAGGTTAACTAGGAGCTATCGCTAGTGGCACTCACTCTTGCCCGGCGTTAGCGATAGATCTCCCTTTCCATCCCTAGTCCTAACCTTATCATTCATAGCATACAACATAAGCATTGAGTGGGTATTTTCCTGGATGTTCAATCCAATACTTCCTGCTACTATCCTTCACAAGCATAACCCACTGAGAGCACAAGCATAATCATTCATACACGGAGTCTTCTCCGATGTGCAATAAAAAAATCACCAATCCAAACCAACCTGTCCAAATGGGCTTCACACAATATGCCTATTCCGTACTTCACGTTTCCGATTCTACATGCAAGATATCTTGGGGATCTCCAAAATCAACCCAAGGAATCCCCTACGAAGTCACCTTTTGGTGGGGTAAAACATATACATGTGCCAAATCAGGGACTTCACATGTCGAAGTAAGAAAGATCGTTACCCTTGACGACCCCTTTGGATCCATGGACATCTAGCCGGTTGGAAAGTACCGTAGCCATCTTTCCTCCACAACACTGGCCTCTGATCTCAAATCAGAACTCAGCAGATCCATCGGTGGCTGGCTCCTTTCCTCCTCCTCCTCCTTGCTCTCCCATCTCTATAACGTTCTTAGAAAGATAATGGCCAAGTTAATAATGAGAGATATTGTAACACCCCCATCCGTCGTATGGCATATAGTAGAAGGTCCAGCTGGAACCCGACGCCATATACCACGGATAGTCGGAAGGGTTACATATAAATAACCAAACTATCCAATTAAGACTACTCGTCATAACACATAGTATTCTAGCGGAAGCTTTTAAACAGTTAAATGAACCCATAACGGTAATCCAATAATCATGAATGTCCACAACCAGTACATCTGGAATGAAAAACAAATACACTGAAAGGTATACGGCCTTATGGCCATACAAAAGTTCACTTAATAAAATAATGTTTTCCATACATCGGCTCGCAGGACGTCCACACTTGACAAACTAAAGTACAACTATTCGCCTGGGCCTTCGAGGGCCAGCTCAACAACATGGGCTCCAGCCCGCTATTTGGTACCTGGCTCATCAGCACCTGCAAGAAACATTCCACCGCACGGTGGCAAAAAAAGAAACGGTCAGCCAAAGCCGACCAAATTATAATGATCCAGCCCCTTTCTCGGGAGAGCGGTGCTCCTTCCCTGCATTTCATTAACCCAGCTAAACAATTAAATACAAATATATTTCGCCATAGGAGTAGGCTCGCACAGCCAAACACCTCGTGCACTCAGGGCACATTAACAGTGAATCCGGTCAATTCCGTGGCTTTACCACCATCCCCGGGATGGCAATAACACGAGCATTTTAGCCTTTCTGACCACTATCTAAGGCTCCCAACTATGCCAACGGCCAGTCCCCATCAATTGGTCTCTCGCACCGAACCACATAGCCCAGGTCTGATTTTACTTGCCGGTTGCTCAACCGCCTAGTCACATTAAGACCTACGCGCGGGCAAAGCTTCTCTCGAATCCTAACATTACCAAACAATCACATAACCCAGTTATGTTCAAGGCTGGTTCCTTGACTGCCAAGTTAGCAAATCAACGATTCCGCTCAGTTTTTCGGGTGCGCCGTGGAGTTAATCCCCAAGGATCCCTGCTGCAATCTACCGCGTAGAAACCCGAAAACCCAAACCATGGAGTCTTCTCCGGAAACCATAACAAATGCAACATCACTGATCCAGACCAACATATCCGGGTAGGCTTCACACACAATTCATATGTCCGTACTTTGATTCCGAACTCTATATGCAACACAAGGGGGACAATTCACGTCAACCCCGAGGAACACCGCACACTCGCCGCACATTCGCGGGAGCAGGTCTCCGTATGCAAAAGGAAGAGAGCTTCACATGCTCAAGTAGAGAATCGTTACACTTAAAGTATGCTTTTACGCCATGGAAAACTATCCAGAAAGAAGCCTTCGCAACGTGATTTCCTCCACGGATCCGCTCTCGGTTATCTAAACGGTGCTCCGATGCTCCGTCACCGGCCGGAATCCTCCTCCTTATTCCTCCTCTCTCAAACTCATTAAAAGAGAGTGCTTAAGAGTGAAATGAGGAATTGATCCTCTATTTCCGACCTTAATAGAGCAGGGACTCATCTGGGCCGTCGGATCTTAATTAAAGAAATCGAACGGCTCAGATCCGCTCAAAAATCCTCAAACTTAGGCCGAACACGGCCTTGCACACGGCCGTGTCCCAAGCCCTGTTCCTCGATCCAGGCACGATCGTCGAACACAGAAACTCACACGGGCTAAGCCACACCCGTGTCTCAATTTTACACCCCCGTGTCGGGTCCTCGACACGCCCGTGACAGGGGGCGTGTCACATATAACCGCAATGCCAACCGACACGACCCTCCTGAACACGGGTGGGGACACAGGTATGAACACGCCTGTGTCACCCCTGACACGCCCGTGTCAAAACTGTGCACAACCCGTGTTTCCATCCGTGTCCTTCTATGGATACAGTCGACCAACACACAAGGAAAGACACGGCCTTGGACACGCCCGTGTCCTAGGCCGTGTACCCCTATACAGGAACCAAAATATCTTTTGGACGCGATCAGCTCAAAAAAGATTTCTGGGGCATTACAAATCTCCTCCCTTAAGGAATTACGTCCCGAAATTAAGTAAAGGTACACAAAATTAAATATTACCTGAGTGGAATAACTCGGGGTATTCCTCTAACATAGTTTGCTCTCGCTCCAATGAAATCTCCTCACGTCCACAGTTATCCCAACAGACCTTAACCATTTGGATTTCTCTATTGCGGAGTCGTTTGACTTCAATGTCTTCTATACGTATAGGCTTGACCTTTGTCGTCAACTCGTAATCAACCGGCACTTGATCGACCGCAACTATCTGCGAAGGTTCTTCCACCGCCTTATGCAACACTGATACATGGAACACATCGTGTAGCCCACTCAATTCCTCTGATAGCTTCAATCTATACGCTGCTTCGCCAACACGCTCCAGGATTTCAAATGGTCCAAGGTATCTCGGACTCAGCTTCTTCAAGCGTCGAACCCGTGAAACACCCTTGAACGGCTTGATTTTTAAATACACCTAGTCGCCAACACCGAACTCCACGTTCCTATGTTTGGCGTTATAATACGTTGCTTGTCTGTCCTGAGCTATCTTCAACCTTTCCTGAATTGTACGTACCATTGAAGTGGCGCCTTCCACTACTTGACATTTATACAACTTCGACTCGCCTGTCTCCAACTAAGACAACGGTGTACGACACCTCCTCCCATACAAGGCCTCGAAAGGTGTCATTCCAATACTCGCTTGAAAGCTGTTGTTATACGCAAACTCCACCATGTACAGGTGATCCTCCCAATTCTTTCCAAAATCTAGGACGCACATGCGAAGCATGTCCTCCATCGTCCTATTGACCCTCTCGGTCTGACCGTCCGTCTGTGGACGGAAGGTTGTGCTGAAACTCAGCTTAGTTCCCAACAAACTATGCACCAGCCTCCAGTCCTTCAACGTGAAGCATCCATCTCGGTCACTAACAATGCTGCGGGGAACACCATGCAACCGCATGATATTATCCACATAGAGTTTGGCTAACTTTTCCACTGGATCTTCCTTCCTATTCAGGAAGAAATGTGACACTTTTGTCAACCTATCTACGACCACCGAGATGGCATCGTTACCCCTCTGCGACTTTGGTAAATCATGCACAAAATCCATAGAAATGTCGTCGAATTTCCACTCCAGGATAGGAAAGGACTTTAGGAAAACTCCGGGCTTCTGGCACTCCGCCTTCACAGAGGCACAAGTTTGGCACTTGGCCACATAAAGTGCTACATCCTTCTTTAATCATGGCCACCAGAATAACTTCTCCATGTCTCAATACATCTTCGTGCTTCCCGGGTGGATTGAGTACTTGGTATGATGAGCCTCGTACATCAACTCCTCCCGAAGATTATCCGCACTAGGGATGCATAAACGACCGTCCTTCCTTAGCAGTCCATCCTCAACAGTAAACTGAGAATTTGACCCATCAAAAGATTCATCTAAGATCCGCTTCATGCTGCTATCCTGAACCAAAGCCCGTCGAACCATATTAGCCAGGTCATACTGCACCTCTATCCAACACAATATTGCCTCGGCACTAGAACGTTTATCAACACAGAAGCTCTCTAATTCATCCAAATCACGGACCAACCTCTCATCATGTATCGACAACCAACTGGCCTGCGCAGGAGCCCTGTGGATCAATGCATCCCCCACTACATTTCCTTTCCAAGGTACATAATGTATCTCGAAGGTGTAGTCCCCCAAGAACTCCATCCACCTCCGCTGCCTCATGTTCAGATCCTTCTGGTCTAACAAGTACTTCAGGCTCTTATGATCATTGTAGATATCAACTTTCACACCATACAGGTAGTGCCTCTACAGCTTCAGAGTGAATATCACGGTCGCTAACTCAAAGTCGTGAACCAGATAATTCCTCTCATGAACCTTCAATTTTTGTGAACCATAGGCTATCACGCTCCCATACTGTAATAGAACACTGCCCAAACCACTGCCTGAAGCATCACTATAAATTTCAAATCCTTCGGTTCCACTCGACAAACATAAAATAGGCGTCGTGGTCAACCGCCTATTCAACTCTTCAAAAGCCTGCTGACACTCCAGCGACCAAACAAACTTTTGATCTTTCCTTGTCAACAACGTGAGTGGTAACGCTATCCGCGAGAAGTTCTCTACGAAGCGCCTGTAGTAGCCGGCAAGCCCCAGAAAGCTCCGGACTTCCGCCGCTGTAGTCAAAATAGGCCTCTCCCGTATCGCCACTATCTTCGTCGGAACCACCGCTATTCCTTCTCCTCTAACGATATGACCAAGGAAAGCTACTGAGCATAACCAGAACTCATACTTAGAGAACTTAGCATACAACTGATTTCTCCTCAACGTCTCCAACACCATGTGTAGATGCTTCTAATGGACCTCCTCACACTGCGAGTATACCAAGATATCATTGATAAATACTATCACGAAATGATCTAGGTATTCTCTAAATGTCATGATCATCAAATCCATAAACACGGATGGCGCATTGGTCAGACCAAACGGTATGACCGTGAACTCATAATGCCTAAACTGCGTGCTGAACGCTGTCTTTGGGATGTCTCTTTCCCTTATCCTCAATTGGTAATAGCCGGACATCAGATCTAACTTCGAATATACTGTTGACCCAACCAACTGATTAAATATATTGTCAATTGATGAATTGTAAATATACGTATTTTTGTGCACTTTAATTTAGTCATTTTCATTTATTTTCGTCATTTTTACTTATTTTTGTTCAATAAAATACTCCTCTTCTTGTAAATTTACTACTAACTTGTTTTCTTTTATTTTGCAGAAAAATTTCAAAATCTGCAAAAATTGGGCAGTACACGCCCGTGTCATTTTAGTCACGCCCGTGACCGGGCCGGACATTGCATTTCCCGTAGAAACGGATGATTTCTGAAGTAAAATGCTTGACACGCCTGGCGACACGCCCGTGTCACCCGACACGGGGCGTGACAGCAGCCCGTGTCCCATCAGCTCGACGAATTCAGTTCAACGATCATCGAACCCGAGACACGCCCAGAGTCACGCCCGTGACCTAAGGCGTGACTCAATCTCAGCTCGACGATTTCAACTCGACACTTTCCGCTCGACATTAGTCGAAGTGTCGACACCAACCGACACGCCCAGAGTCACGCCCGTGACCTGGGGCGTGACTTCTTTACCTGGCCGACAAGATGCTGCAAGAAGACTTTTGACGTAACCCGCGCCCGGTTCTACATCCCCGACACGCCCATCGTCACGCCCGTGACCTGGGGCGTGACAGCCGCGAACACAGCCCGTAGTCAACTTTCCTGTCAAATCTTCGGTCGCCATCATGAATAGTAGTGACACGCCCCCCTACACGCCCGTGTCGGAGGGCGTGTACTTAGAATTTTTTGCCTATAAATTGCCCATTTCTGTAAGGTCCAAGGGTTCAGATTTTTGGGCCATTTTAGTGTGTTTTTGTGGGTTGCATCTGTGGATTCCCTTGCTATGTAAGGAGATTTCTCCCCCTTTTCTTTCATGTTTGTTTTTGCTTTAGCTTTAGTTTTGTAATAGCTTTGTAATAGTTTCCTTTAATCAATAAAAATGTTAGTTTATCTCTTCTTATTTGGCTTTGGAATGAACTCATGTGCCCACTTTTTCTTCTTATTTTATCCTTAGTTTCACCTTTGTTTTTTTTCTCTTTATGAAAAGTGTGTGTGTGTGTGTGTATGAGTGTACCATGTTTTATAGTAATGTTTTTAATTTATCTTCATGATAGGTTTTGTATTAGATTTCATTTCCAAGTTAGGTATGATAAGTTTTCCTCTTCTTCATCATGCCCTTTTCTACCAAACATTTTTATGCTTTCATTCTTATGTATTTATGAAAGAGTTGAAAGTGATTTTGATGTTTTTTTTTACTTAGTTTTTGTAGGATTGTAAAACCTTTTTTGTTATTTTCATTTTCTTTTCACTTTTTAATAGCTTTTATGAAAACAAAAGAATGAAAATGTTGAAATTTTAATTTTTGAAAGGCTTTAGTTTTTGATTTGTTTTGAAAACCTTTTGTTCTCTAAAAATTTTAATTTCCTCTTTTTATTTGTTTTTGGCAAAACCTAAGCATGAAAAAGTAAAAGTTTTAATTTTTAGGTAACTTTCATTTTGCTTTTAATTTGTGTGTGTGAGTGTATGAGAATAATGTTTTGATGCTTTGTTCAAATTGTGTAGAGTGTGTGAGTGTAGGTGTTAAATTTTAATGCTTTCTTTTAATGCTTTGTTCAAATTATGTAGAGTGTGTGAGTGTAGGTGTTAGTTTTATTGCTTTCTTTCAATTCTTATAGAGTGTGTGTGTTTGTGTGCATTTATTTCCACCTACTCGTTAAGAGTTAAATGGCGCATTTTTTTTATTTCCCTCCTACTCGTTTGAGTAGGACTTGTAATTTTCTTTCTTTATTTTTTCGCCTACTCACTTGAGTTAAATGGACGGACTTTATTTACCGCCTACTCGTTTGAGTAGGATTTGTACTCACATTTATTTTCGCCTACTCGTTTGAGTTAAATGGCGTATCTTTATCTTCCTGTAAATATTTGAGAAAGCCCTGTAATCGCATTTATTTTCTCCTACTCATTTGAGTAGGACTCGCTTTCATTTTAGTCCTACTCGTTTGAGTAGGACTTGCAATTTTCAGCTTTTATTTCCCGCCACCACTCGTTTGAGTGGGACTCGCAATTTCAATTATGCAAATTTCTTTCATGTGTAACTTAGTTTCTGTTTAATTTATAATTTGAAGTGTGCGTGAGTTCTTGTTTTAGCTAACTTTTCAGCTTTCTAAATGTTTGTTATTTGTTTTTATGTCCTCTTCTTATAATCATTTAGCGTTAAATTTCGAACTCGCGCCTCATTAAATTATAAAGCCGTCCCCATACCGATGTGCGGCTAATCGCTATTAGCCTCGGCATCGAAGAGCTTTGGGACATTTAAAATGATTTGTAATAATTGAAGCTCTTTATTTTCATTTTAATTTAAGGACTTAACGTTTACCCTGAGTTAACGATGCGTAGGACCACAAATCGATGTGTGGGCCCTATTTCCGTTATCCATACACTAGCTAGTCGAGAGGCCGTGTGTATGGACAGATCACCCCTGGGTAAATAGAGTTGCGTGCATACCCTCGAGAGAGGATAAGCGTAATTCTACCGGATTGGGTTCCCCACCCAATAGCGAGGTTCTTAGCGTAAAGCGGGCGTTAAGAGGATTCCTTCGTCGGACTAATGTTCGGTCGAATAGTCTTAACGTTCAGGTGAGCAATATTCCTAGAGATAAGTGCGGTCACATTTTTGGAACCTCCACGGCCAAGTTGCCTTTTAATTAATTTAAAAACTAAGTCCTATAATTATTAAAAATTATTTTAGTCTTAATCCGATTCGATGCCGAGCGTTAACCCTTCATCGAATATTTTCTAAATCGTTTTTTTGCTCCTTTGCTTTTTTCGTCTTTAGTTAATTAAAAAATCCATGTTACTTTCGGTAAAATAATAGTTCTCCCGGAGGAGTAAGAATAGTCAACACGACCCCGAGAACAATACGACCTCGGTATTCCCCCGAATATCGAATACTACTTGCGATAGGTGCACTTGCCTCCTGTAGCACGCCCCCGGCGATCGACTCACCGAACCAACCACAGTAGAGTCTGTTCGCAGGCGCATCAAGTTTTTGGCGCCATTGCCGGGGAGTCTCTTTTCGAGTTGCTATTTCGAATTTCGGAGTCTATTACTTTTACTTATTTTCTATAAAAAAAACTAAAAATTTTATTTTAAAACAAAAAAAAAAGAAGTTTATTTTGTTTTATTTTTGTTTGGGTGTATGACCCGTGGACAACCCTACGAGTCTGAAGATTTTGACTTCGACCCTGAGATCGAACGCTCTCTTGCGCGTATTCGATCTCAACGCCGAAATCCTTCTTTAGATCCCGAGGAATCTATCGGAGAACCTACTGTTGTACTTATGGCCACGCATAACCTTCCCCCGGCGGCCGAGCGTACTATGTCTTATTATGCCCGACCTAACCTGGATGATTCTGGGTCGAGTATTGTTCGCCCTGCGGTGGCGAATAATAATTTTGAAATAAAGTCGAGTGTCATTCAAATGGTCCAAAACGCCATGCAGTTCGATGGAATGCCAAATGAGGACCCGAATGTCTACTTGTCCAATTTCTTGGAGATATGCGACACCTTCAAGATTAATGGCGTCACTGATGACGTCATTCGCTTGCGCTTATTTCCTTTTTCCCTTGAGTCCAAAGCCAAGGCGTGGTTGAATGCCCTCCCACGAGGATGTATCACCACGTGGGCTGAGTTGACGGAACGGTTCCTAACCAAGTACTTTCCGCCCGCAAAAACTGCAAAGTTGCGGGCGGACATTTCTTCGTTTGTGCAAAATAATCCTGAGTCTCTATACGAGACTTGGGAACGGTTTAAGGAATTCCTCCGCCGGTGCCCGCACCATGCGCTGCCAACGTGGTTGCAAGTTCAAATTTTTTATAATGGGCTGAAGTTTCAGACGCGTCAAATGATTGACGCGGCTGCCGGGGGTACTCTAAACAACAAAACCCCCGAGGCCGCCCAAGCTTTATTCGAAGACATGGCTATGAACGCCTATCAATGGAACATCCCGCGGGGACGCCCAAAGCCGGCGGCTGGTCTTTTTGAAGTGGATGCCACTGCTCTCTTGACCCTTCAAGTTGAAAGGTTAACAAAGTAGGTGGCGGAGATGTCTGCTGCCTCCTCCACTCCGCCTTGTTTTATTCCCCCTAACGTCTGCGTGGCTGAAGAGTTCGTGGACTTCATGGGAAATTCGGGTCGTCCTCCCTTCAACCTCAACAACAACCCTTATAGTAATAACTATAATCCGGGTTGGAGGAATCACCCCAACTTCTCTTGGAGCAACCCGAATAATGCTCAGCGTCCCCCTATTTCTTATGCGCCCGGATTTCGGCCTCCTCCTCCTCTTCCGAAACCCTCCTCGATGGAGGAAAATTTTTCGAAGTATATTGCGTCCAACGAGTTAAATATCCGGAACATCATCGGATCGCTAAAAACTCTCGAACAACAGGTTGGACAGCTGGCGAGGATGATGTCCGAGCGCGCGCTCGGGGCACAGCCGGGAAACACGGAGCCCAATCCGCGGGAGAACGCCAACGCTATAACCCTCCGTAGCGGAAAGGAGGTGGTCAATCCAAAACGGACCGACCCTCAGGTACATATTTCACCTCCGACCCCTCTTCCCCTTTCTTCGCTTACGCAGCCTTTACCAATTATAAAAGAAAAAATTATTTTAAACAAGGCCCTTCCATATCCGCATAAGTTAGATAACGAGCGTAAAGACGCGCAATATGAAAAGTTTATTTTATTATTAAAACAAATTCACATTAATGTTCCATTTTGCGAGGCTATCTCGCAAATGCCCAAATATGCGAAGTTTTTAAAAGAACTACTTTCTAATAAACGTAAATTAGAGGATATTTCGCATGTATCTCTCAACACTGTATGCTCGGCTCCCCTTACTAATAAATTTCCCACAAAAGAAAATGACCCGGGACGGTTTTCCATCCTGTGCCTTTTTGGCGATATATTAGTAAAGTACGCCTTAGCTGATTTATGGGCTATCATTAATCTAATGCCGTTCTCGCTCTTTTCATGTTTAGGCTTGGGTACTCCTAGTCCTACGAATATGCGCATCCAATTAGCGGATCGCTCGGTTAAGTTCCCTGTCGGGGTAGTGGAGGACGTCCTTGTCCGAGTAGACAAGTTTACCTTCCCGATAGACTTCGTCATCTTAGACATCGAGGAGGATGCTGAGGTACCAATAATACTCGGTCGCCCTTTTCTCGCCACCTCCCGCGCACTAATAGATGTTAGTAATGGTAGTCTTCTCCTCCGAGTAGGCGATGACCAAGTTACTTTCTCTATTAATCCCTCGATGGACAATTTGTCATCGAGCGACGATTTCTGCTACTCTTTAGATACCTTTTTCGGAGATCGTTCTTCTCCCGTTTTCGAGTCGGTATTTTTAAACGACGATATTTATGCGCTCAAAATTTTTAATGCGATGAGGATCCCTCTTTAGACTTGCCTTTCGAACCAATTGGTAAGAAATACATAGGCATTAAAACCTCCCTAGAAGAACCGCCCATCCTAGACCTCAAACCCTTACCCGCATCGCTCAAATACGCATTTTTGGGAAAAGGCGATACGCTTCCGGTTATCATTTCTTCGGACTTAACCACGCAATTGCGTGGCAAATCTCTGACTTAAAAGAGATTAGCCCCTCCTTTTGCACCCATAAGATTTTTCTTAACGATAATTGCCGCAAAATGATTCAGCCGCAGCGTCGTCTTAACCCAAACATGAAAGACGTCGTTAAAGCCGATATTATTAAGTTATTAGATGCGGTGATTTTCTACCCTATTTCGGACAGTGCATGGGTTAGTCCCGTGCATGTCGTGCCCAAGAAGGGCGGTCTAACCGTAGTGGCGAATGAGCACAACGAGCTCGTCCCAACTCGTACTGTTACGGGTTGGCGAGTGTGCATCGATTATAGAAAACTTAATGATGCCACCCGCAAGGACCATTTCCCTCTGCCTTTTCTGGAACAGATTTTAGAGCGTTTATCCAGTCATCCATATTATTATTTTCTTGATGGTTTATCGGGGTTTTTCCAAATCCCCATTTCCCCCGATGATCAAGAGAAAACAACTTTTACTTGCCCGTTTGGCACCTTCGCATATCGAAGAATGCCATTTGGACTCTGCAATGCGCCGGCTACATTCCAAAGATGTATGCTAGCGATCTTTGGCGAGCTAGTAGAAGACATTATGGAAGTCTTTATGGATGACTTTTCTATTTTCGGATGCTCTTTTCCCGATTGCCTTCACAATTTAGATCGTGTCCTTCAACGGTGCGAGAACACAAGCCTTGTATTAAATTGGGAAGCGCAAGCTCTCCCCACCAACGATGCGCGTGTCGTCGTTATATTTCTTAAAAAATTATTTTCTCGCTTCGGCACGCCTTGCGCAATTGTTAGTGATAGGGGAACGCATTTCTGTAACGCTCTTATGGCTAAGACGTTAGCTAAATACGGAGTCACGCACAAGCTTGCCACCCCCTACCACCCGCAAACAAGTGGCCAAGTTGAGGTAGTAAATCGAGAGATTAAGCGAATTTTAGAAAAAACCGTTTCACTAAATAGGAAAGATTGGTCTGTTAAACTCGACGACGCGTTGTGGGCGTATCAGACGGCATACAAAACCGCAATTGGTTGCACGCCGTTCCGGTTAGTCTACGACAAAGCGTGCCATTTACCCGTACAATTAGAGCATTGCGCTCTTTGGGCTTTAAAACTCTTAAACCTCGACTCCAACTTAGTCGCTCAGAATAAAAAACTGCAACTAAACGAGCTCGATGAATGGCCTGTGAACGCTTACGAGAGCAATAAATTCTATAAGGAGCGCTCTAAGTTATATCACGATCGAAATTTAAAGTCCCCAAAAATATTTTCTCCGGGCGATCTTGTCCTTCTTTATAATTCACATCTTAAGCTTTTTCCGGGTAAACTAAAATCTAGATGGTCCGGCCCCTTCTTAGTTGAAGAAGTCTTTCCATATGGGACCGTACTCGTCTCCCACCCGGAAAGAGGTTCGTTTAAAGTAAACGATCATCGGCTTAAGCTATACATCGCGGGCGACCCATTGATCGAGCATTACGAAACCATAACCCTCCTCGATCTATAACTCTGCCAAAATAGTCAAGCTACACGACTATAAACAAAGCGCTCCTGGGAGGCACCCCTCACTTATCTTTTTCGCTCTTTCCTTATTATCTTTGCTGCTTTTTCTAATAAACGCAGGGTTTCTGATCGGCCTCCCCCTACGCGTTTCAGGGAAGCTTCTACCCCCTTCTCTTTATTTTCTTTGCATATATTGTCTTCCCTTTTGTTCTGCATACTTACGTTACAACAATGGAGATAATGTTGGACTTAAGTATGGGGGTATTTTCGTGCTTTACTTTCTGCACTTCAATTTTTCTGCATTTCAAAAATACAAAAAAATACATATAACAACAAAACAAAAACAAACAAATAAAAAAAACATCTTAAAATGAAAAAAACTTTAAATGAAAAATCCAAAAAAAAAATTTTGTTCTCTTTCTTTCTTTTTTCCAAAAACTCAAAAATAATTTAAAAAAAAACAAAATAAAAAAATATATTTTCACTTTGTAAATATATTTTTTGTACATATTTTTCTTCTATAAATACTCGTTTCTCTCTCCCCCTTCCTCATTCTTGTAAAACCTCACTTTCTCTCCCATGTTTTTGAACATAGAATGAAAATTCTCTTAAAAAATACAAAAAAAGATAATAGTTCAAAAAATTCCAAAAACTATGAGAAAAACAAAAATACAAAAAAAAGATCATAAATGAAAAAAAAACAAAAAATGATGATGATAAAAACTATAAAAATCAAAAAAAAATGTTTTGAAACAAATAAATCAAATATTCCATCCTTAACTTTCCGGATATCCAAAAATTCTGTTTTGAGTTTATTTATATGTGAATTTGATTAATTCTTTGTTCACTACCCGTTTGTTAATTATTGATTGAAAAATTTAAATAGCCGGGGTTAAGTTTTAAACAATTCATTATACTTTGTTAAAAATAGCGAACTCAATTTAGGCACTACTACTAATTTTTCATTGATAGGAGCACGTATATTATGTTAGGAAATAACGACTATAGAATTCAATTATACTTACTTTTAGCTTTCTGAAAAATTGGAACGTACAAATTATTAAGGTTGCTCTCAAAAATTTTTAGGATTAAAAATCTAGTCTTCCTTTCTCCCCTTACCTTTCATGACCTACTTGGCATGAAAAATTTTATCCTTAAAAGATCCTATGTCAATGCGAATAAGATTTTGTTCCGTAAACATAGGCACCCAATAATTTAAAAAGACTATATATGGAGTAAGAGGATAAAATTCATTACTCCTCTAAATATACATTGGGTTAATTTTATTCTTTTGAAGTTGAAAAACAAAAATCATATTAGGAAAATAAGATTTCGTTTTCCTAATAATCCAAAAGAAAAAAAATGGAGGTTCGAGAAAAAATTACCTCATCTCAAAAATCAAAACCCTCTCCATAAACCCACTACCCCCTTAGCCAATTACACGATTCTAGAATTAATTCAAAAATCTTTTTGAGAGCATAATTAGTAAATTGTATTATTTCCAGTAGCACTCGTATAAGCTAGAGTTCTTATAATTCCAAACTATTTTGGTTAATCTAACCATTACAAATGTTGCCTTCTATTTGATTACATCAAGAAGTCTTTTGGCCAAAACTTTTGCGCTATTTAAATCATCTACATAATTTTAGTACTTAACTCTTACACCCCGTATATTTATTTCGATCTCTCTTATAATTGATTAAGCGGTAGCTAAACTTAGAGTTTTTTTTATTCCTTATAGATTCACCTCAAACTTTTGCTCTGGAATAGCAAAAGCCTAAGTATGGGGGTATTTGATAAATTGTAAATATACGTATTTTTGTGCACTTTAATTTAGTCGTTTTCATTTATTTTCGTCATTTTTACTTATTTTTGTTCAATAAAATACTCCTCTTCTTGTAAATTTACTACTAGTTTTCTTTTATTTTACAGAAAAATTTCAAAATCTACCAAAATTGGGCAGTACACGCCCGTGTCATTTTAGTCACGCCCGTGACCGGGCCGTGACATTGCATTTCCCATGGAAACGGATGATTTCTGAAGTAAAAAGCTTGACATGCTTGGCGACACGCCCGTGTCACCCGACACGGGGCGTGACAGCAGCCCGTGTCCCCTCAGCTCGAAGAATTCAGTTCAACGATCGTCGAACCCGAGACACGCCCAGAGTCGCGCCCGTGACCTAGGGCGTGACTCAATCTCAGCTCGACGATTTCAACTCGACACTTTCCGCTCGACATTCGTCGAAGTGTCGACACCAACCGACACGCCCAGAGTCACGCCCGTGACCTAGGGCGTGACTTCTTCACCTGGCCGACAAGATGCTGCAAGAAGACTTTTGACGCAACCCGCGCCCGGTTCTACATCCCCAACACGCCCAGCGTCACGCCCGTGACCTGGGGCGTGACAGCCGCCAACTCAGCCCGAAGTCAACTTTCCTGTCAAATCTTCGGTCGCCATCATGAATAGTAGTGACACGCCCCCCCCCCCCTACACGCCCGTGTCGGAGGGCGTGTACTTAGAATGTTTTGCCTATAAATTGCCCATTTCTGTAAGGTCCAAGGGTTCAGATTTTTGGGCCATTTTAGTGTGCTTTTGTGGGCTGCATCCGTGGATTCCCTTGCTATGTAAGGAGATTTCTCACCCTTTTCTTTCATGTTTGTTTTTGCTTTACCTTTAGCTTTGTAATAGCTTTGTAATAGTTTCCTTTAATCAATAAAAATGTTAGTTTATCTCTTCTTATTTGGCTTTGGAATGAACTCATGTGCCCACTTTTTCTTCTCATTTTATCCTTAGTTTCACCTTTGTTTTTTTTTTCTCTTTATGAAAAGTGTGTGTGTGTGTGTGTGTATGAGTGTAACATGTTTTATAGTAATGTTTTTAATTTATCTTTATGATAGGTTTTGTATTAGATTTCATTTCCAAGTTAGGTATGATAAGTTTTCCTCTTCTTCATCATGCCCTTTTCTACCAAAAAATTTTATGCTTTCATTCTTATGTATTTATGAAAGAGTTGAAAGTGATTTTGATGTTTTATTTTACTTAGTTTTTGTAGGATTGTAAAACCTTTTTTGTTATTTTCATTTTCTTTTCACTTTTTAATAGCTTTTATGAAAACATAAGAATGAAAATGTTGAAATTTTAATTTTTGAAAAGCTTTAGTTTTTGATTTGTTTTGAAAACCTTTTGTTCTCTAAAAATTTTAATTTATTCTTTTTATTTGTTTTTGGCAAAACCTAAGCATGAAAAAGTAAAAGTTTTAATTTTTAGGTAACTTTCATTTTGCTTTTAATTTGTGTGTGTGAGTGTATGATAATAATGTTTTGATGCTTTGTTCAAATTGTGTAGAGTGTGTGAGTGTAGGTGTTAAATTTTAATGCTTTCTTTTAATGCTTTGTTCAAATTATGTAGAGTATGTGAGTGTAGGTGTTAGTTTTATTGCTTTCTTTCAATTCTTATAGAGTGTGTGTGTTTGTGTGCATTTATTTCTGCCTACTCGTATGGCGCATCGTTTTTATTTCCCTCCTACTCATTTGAGTAGGACTTGTAATTTTCTTTCTTTATTTTTCCGCCTACTCACTTGAGTTAAATGGACGGACATTATTTACCGCCTACTCGTTTGAGTAGGATTTGTACTCGCATTTATTTTCGCCTACTCGTTTGAGTTAAATGGCGTATCTTTATCTTCCTGTAAATATTTGAGAAAGCCCTATAATCGCATTTATTTTCTCCTACTCATTTGAGTAGGACTCGCTTTCATTTTAGTCCTACTAGTTTGAGTAGGACTTGCAATTTTCAGCTTTTATTTCCCGCCCCCACTCGTTTGAGTGGGACTCGCAATTTCAATTATGCAAATTTCTTTCATGTGTAACTTAGTTTCTGTTTAATTTATAATTTGAAGTGTGCGTGAGTTCTTGTTTTAGCTAACTTTTTAGCTTTCTAAATGTTTGTTATTTGTTTTTATGTCCTCTTCTTATAATCATTTAGCGTTTAATTTCGAACTCGCGCCTCATTAAATTATAAAGCCGTCCCCATACCGATGTGTGGTTAATCACTATTAGCCTCGGCATCGAAGAGCTTTGGGACATTTAAAATGATTTGTAATAATTGAAGCTCTTTATTGTCATTTTAATTTAAGGACTTAAGGTTTACCCCAGGTTAACGATGCGTAGGACCACAAATCGATGTGTGGGCCCTATTTCCGTTATCCATACACTTGCTAGCCGAGAGGCCGTGCGTATGGACAGATCACCCCTGGGTAAATAGAGTTGCGTGCATACCCTCGAGAGAGGACAAGCGTAATTCTACCGGATTGGGTTCCCCACCCAATAGCGGGGTTCTTAGTGTAAAGCGGGCATTAAGAGGATTCCTTCGTCGGACTAACGTTCGGTCGAATAGTCTTAACGTTCAGGTGAGCAATATTCCTAGAGATAAGTGCGCTCACATTTGTAGAACCTCCACGGCCAAGTTGCCTTTTAATTAATTTGAAAACTAAGTCCTATAATTATTAAAAATTATTTTAGTCTTAATCCGATTCGATGTCGAGCGTTAACCCTTCATCGAATATTTTCTAAATCATTTTTTCGCTCCTTTGCTTTTTCCGTCTTTAGTTAATCAAAAAATCCACGTTACTTTCGGTAAAATAATAGTCCTCCCGGAGGAGTAAGAATAGTCAACACGACCTCGAGAATAATACGACCTCGGTATTCCCCCGAATATCGAGTACTACTTGCGATAGGTGCACTTGCCTCCTGTAGCACGCCCGCGGCGATCGACTCACCGAACCAACCACAGTAGAGTCTGTTCGCGGGCGCATCATCAATCCTGGGGATCAGATACTTATTCTTCTCTGTAAGCTTGTTCAACTCCCGATAGTCAACACAGAGTCGGAAGCTCACATCCTTCTTCTTAATGAAAAAACCGGTGTGCTCCAAGGCGACGAACATGGACGCGCATACCCTTGCTCCAACAACTCCTGTAGTTGCACCTTCAACTCCGCCATCTCTCGCAGCGCTATCCGATAAGGAGAGCGTGATACTGGTTTGGAACCCGGTACCAGCTCAATAGTAAAATCAATCTCCCGCTGAGGAGGGGATCCTGGGAGATCATCTGGGAACACATCAGGATACTCGGACACAACTGGGATACTGTCTAGACTTGGCATAGGCGTTGAAGCCTGCACTAAGGTGACAAATAGCTCTGCACCAGACCGAACTTCCTTAACCACTTGAAGTGCCGACATCAAAACTTTACCCGACCCCTTAATGCCCGCGAACGTAGTCACCTGTTCAGTATGTAGTCCCAACTTAACCTCCTTTCAGTTGCAATCGATGTAAGCTCATTGCTCTGAGAGCCAGTACATACCAAAGATTACGTCGAGCACCACTAACGGTAGAACCAATGCTCGCAAATCAAACTCCTGGTCCCCAATATGTATCCTCACCACACAGAACTTATCTGCGCGCATTGAACACCCATTGGGCAAAAACACATCCAACTTGTCTTTTGCCACCGAGGAAGGAACCTTGATGCGTGATATGAACTTTTCGGACACGAAGGAATGTGAAGCCTCCGTATCAAACAGGGCTCTCGCCGGAGAATCAAAAATCAACACGAAGCCTAGCACCAACAAATATAAGCTAACATATAAAAAGGTAACAACTACATATAGTTAAACTGTCATAATTTAACTCACACCTGTCACCATGTCAGCTTGTTTTATGGCCTCTTGCAGACCAAGATTACAAACTCTAGGATAGGCTGGAGAATGATGGGACGAGGTTGACTCCACCATCTTCCCTTTCTCTTCATAGGTCAATCCAGGCTTCCTCTCGGACTTTGCACGTCCGCTCCAACACACATGAGCAAAGTGCCCCATCTTCCCACAGTTGTAACAAGCTCTTGGAACTCGACTTGTAGTTGCCCCCGATGCACCAGACGAAGGTGCTGAGTTTGAAGTCCTCTGCCTCTTGTTCCATCCGTGGAATCTTGATTTTGCACTTGGCACCTTGAACTCTGCCTTCTTTTCCTCTGGGTCCCTCTTCTCTTGCACTTTCTTTATGAGCTTTTCCAATGACTGGGCCGAATTGACCAAGGCTAGGAAGCCCTGCACCTTAGGCCCAGCAAGGAGTAACTGTAGGTCGCAGTGTAGACCCTCATGAAATCAGTTGGTCTTCCTCTCTTCTTCCGTAAACATAGAACCAGCATACCGACCCAACCGTGTAAACTCGTGGAGATACTCGTCCACACTTCTGTCTCCCTGAGTCAACCCAAGATACTGGTGTTCCATCTAAAGCTTCTGAGTAGAGGGTAGATATCTAGCCAAGAATAATCTTGAGAATTCCTCCATCGGCACATCAGCAAGTTGCTTTCCCACTAGGAGATGAAACTCCAGCTAGTCCCACCACAGACTCGCCTCACCAGTCAAAAGGAAGGTCTCTATGTTGGTCTTCTGCCACTCCTCAGTTAACGTGGCCATCAAGATCCTCTTTAGCGTAGAAAGCCAATCCTCTGCTTGAGCTGGCGTTCCAATCCCATCAAACACCGGAGGATTAAAGCCCATTACATGCTTGAGCAGTCTCTCCGTAGCTCTCCTCGGCTCTACCTGATCCACCGTCGTGCACTCCGCCACTCTCGGCTCTGCCGCCCTAACTGGTTCTAGCTCAACAATAGGTGGCGTGTGGTGCAGTTGCCCTGCAGGTTGGGCATTAATCATGGCAAAAACTACTTCAGCCACTAATCTGATGGTTTCTGCTGAAGGAGGTGTTGTAGGCGCATCCCTCGGTGCACTACTTTCTGCCGATTGTGGACGCTCCGATTGAACAGCACCGCTCCTAGCTGCCTATAATAGCAAAGAACCTAGATTAGACGACACACAAATTGCTAAAAGCAATCATTGGAACACTCATGTTCCACACAAAAAGTGTATTTTTCATTCCTAAGTGGACATTTCATGGGTTCTTTTTTATGTTATAACGATGACGTAGACATGTGCTCACCACCCCTTAAAAGAATTCGCCCACGAATTCATTTAAGCCTGACTGTAACCAGAAGTCTGATACCAAATTGTAATACCCCCATCCGTCGTATGGCATATAGTAGAAGGTCCAGCTGGAACCCGACGCCATATACCACGGACAGTCGGAAGGGTTACGTATGAATAACCAAACTATCTAATTAAGACTACTCGTCCTAACACAGAGCATTCCAGCGGAAGCTTTTAAATAGTTGAAAGAACCCATAACGATAATCCAATAATCATGAATGTCCACAACCACTACAACTGTAATGAAAAGCAAATACACTGAATGGTACACGGCCTTATGGCCTTACAGAAGTTCACTTAATAAAATAATGTTTTCCATACATCCGCTCGCAGGCCGGCCACACATGACAAACTAAAGTACAACTATTCGCTTGGGCCTTCGAGGGCCAGCTCAACAACATGGGCTCAAGCACGCTATTTGGTACTTGGCTCCGCAGCACCTGCAAGCAACATTCCACCGCATGGTGGCAAACAAAGCAATGGTCAGCCAAAGCCGACCAAATTCTAACGACCCCGCACCTTTCTCGGAACGGCGGTGCTCCTTCCCTGCATTTCATTAGCCCAGCTAAATAATTAAGTATAAATATATTTTGCCACAGGTGTAGGCTCGCACAGACAAATACCCCGTGCACTCAGGGCACATTAATGGTGAATATGGTCAATTCCATGGCTTCACCACCATCCCCGGGATGGCAATAACATGAGCATTTTAGCCTTTCTGACCACTGTCTAAGGCTCCCGACTATGCCAATGGTCAGTCCCCATCAATGGGTCTCTCGCAACGAACCACATAGCCCAGTTCTAATTCCACTTGCTCGTTGCTCACACCTCCTAGTTACCTTAAGACCTACGCGCGGGCCAAGCTTCTCTTGGATCCTAACATTACCAAACAATCACATAACCCAGTTATGTTCAAGGTCGGTTCCCTGACCGCCAAGTTAGCAGAGCAATGATTCCGGTCAGTTTTTCGGGTGCGCCTTAGAGTTAATCACCAAGGATCGCTGCCGCAATCTACTGCGTAAAAACACGAAAACCCAAAGCATGGAGCCTTTTCCAGCAAACCAAAACAAATGCAACATCACCGATCCTGACCAACATGTCCGGGTAGGCTTCACACACAATGCCTATGTCCGTACTTCGATTCTGGACTCAATATGCAACACAAGGGGGACTATTCACCTCAACCTCAGGGAACACCGCACACTCGCCGCACACTCGCGGGAGCGGGTCTCCCTATGCAAAAGGAAGAGAGTTTCACATGCTCAAGTGGAAAATCATTACACTTGAAGTACGCTTTTGCGCCATGGAAAACTATCCGGATAGAAGTCTTCACAACGGGATTTCCTCCACAGATCCGCTCTCTGTTCTCTAAACGGTGCTCCGATGCTCCGCCGATGGCCACAATCGTCCTCCTTCTTCCTCCTCTCTAACTCCTTGAAAGAGAGTGCTTAAGAGAGAAATGAGGAATTGATCCTCCTTTTCCGACCTAAACAGAGCAGGGACTCATGTGGGCCGTCGAATCTTAATTAAATAAATTGAACGGCTCAGATCCGCTCAAAAATCCTCAAACCTGGGACGAACACGGCATTGCACACGGCCGTGTCCCAGGCCATGTGCCTCGATCCAGGCACGATCGTCGAACACAGAAACTCACACGGGCTAAGCTACGCCCGTGTTGCAATCAGACACGCCCATGTTGCAATCAGACACGCCCGTGTCGGGTCCTCGACACGCCCGTGACAGGGGGTGTGTCTCATATAACCGCCACACCAACTGACACGACCCTCCTGAACACGGGTGGGGATATGGGTATGAACACGGCTGTCTCAACCCGATACGCCCGTGTCAAAATTGTGCACAACCCGTGTTTCCTGTCGTGTCCTTCTCTGGATATAGCGAGCCAACACACAAGGAAAGACACGGCCTTGGACACGCCCGCGTCCTAGGCCATGTACCCCTATACAGGCACCAAAATTTCTTTTGGACGGGATCAGATCAAAAATGATTTCTGTGGCGTTATAGATATCTTCTCTTTTTCCGCCTTAAAGAAGTAGGGATAATCTTGGGCCATCTGATCTCAGATGAAGGAAATGTCACACAAGTCTATTTTTTGGCTGACACGGCCTGTGACACGCCTGTGTTATAGGACGTGTACCTTAAGCGGCACACAACCAATTTACCTAGAGCAGCACACGGCCATGTGATATGCCCGTATGACAGGTCGTGTACCCTGACACGCCCTCAGACACGCCTGTGTCTGAGGCCA
The DNA here is from genome assembly GCA_039583875.1 of Platanthera guangdongensis. NCBI lineage: Eukaryota > Viridiplantae > Streptophyta > Magnoliopsida > Asparagales > Orchidaceae > Platanthera > Platanthera guangdongensis. The sequence continues at coordinate 77,359,479 of CM077163.1, read as the reverse complement.
TAAACCTCAAGAGACACATACCTAATTCAACCTGAACAGGACAAGGCCATGTGACATGCCCGTATCACAGGCCATATGCCCATAGACATACCCGTATCCTGCCCGTGTTCACTAGGACTCATTCTATGGCCAAATCCAGAGAAGGACACAACCATGTGACACGCCTGTATCACAGGCTGTGTGCCCTTACACGTCTACAGACACGCCTCCGCCATGCATTTCGTCTAGCGAAGTTCATCGACCAAAGGAGGACACGCCTTCTAACACGCCTGTGTCGCAAGGCGTGTTCCCTCTCACGAACTTGTCGAGTGCACTTTGTCGAGCACTCAATAGGCTACTACGCCATATAGAGAAGGACACGCCCTGGGACACGCCCGTGCCCTAGGCCGTGTTGACCAACTAGAACTCAATCTTGAGATTTGGGGTGTTAAAACCCTCCCCTCCTAACAAGAAATTTGGTCCCAAAATTTGTACACAATGTGGGAACAAAAACAAGATGTTATAACGTCAACATGTCTGTTACAACAACTATGCACTGTACAATAGTTTACACAAACAAGTCGGGAACTTCAGCTCGCATGGTCTGCTCTCGCTCCCATGTTAGCTCCTCATGGACACATTTTACCCACCGGACTTTGACCTTCCCGATTGACTTGTTCCACAACTGTTTATTGGCTCGATCCTCGATCCGAGTGGGCCTAACCTTCGTCGTTAGCCCATACTCCACCGGCACATGATCATTCTCGATCACTTGAGCTGGATCTTTGACGGCTTTCCAAAGCACAGAGATGAGAAAAACATCATGTAATCCACTTAATTCTGCCAAAAGGGCTAGCCATAAGGCAGCTACCCCAATTCCCTCCACCAGTTCAAACGAACCAAGATATCCCGAACTTAGCTTTTTCAGACGTCGAATCCTGGACACGCCTTTGAAGTATTTGATCTTCAAATATACCCAATCGCCTACCGCGAACTCCACGTTCAGGTGCTTGTCATTATAGTATTTTGCTTGTCGATCCCAGGCTATAAGTGGCCTCTCCCAAACAGAGCATATCGTCGAATTAGCTTCATCGACTTCTTGATGCTTATAGAGTTCGGATTTGCCTGTTTCTGCCCAAGCTAACGGTGTATGGCATTTCCGACCATACAAAGCTTCAAATGGTACCATACTGATGCTCACTTCGTAGTTATTGTTGTAGGAGAACTTCACCATATAGGTATGATCTTCCCATCTCTTACCAAAATCCAGGACACATTCGAAGCATTTCCTTCATTATTTAGTTGGTCCTCTCAGTGTGGCCATTCGTTTGGGGGTGAAAGGCCATATTAAACTTCGACTTTGTTCCAAACAATTGACGGATTAGCTTCCAATCGTTCGATGTTAATCGCCCAGCACGGTCACTCACGATGCTACGAGGAACACAGTGTAGCCGAACAATCTGCTCAACTTAGAGTTTTGCCAAACTTTCCACAGAATCGTCCCGCTTGTTCGGAAGAATGTGAGACACTTTCGTCAACCGGTCTATAATCACCCAGATTGAATCATTCCCTCGTTGAGATCTCGGCAACCAGTGCCCGAAATTCATTGAAATATCATCGAACTTCCATTCCAGAATCGGTAATGATTTCACGAAACTTCCAAGCTTCTGCCATTCCGCTTTCACCAAACCATAAGTTTGGCACTTAGCCACATAATGAGCTATGTCCTTCTTGAGTCCTGATCACCAGAACAACTTTTTCATGTCCTTGAACATCTTTGTGCTCCCAGGTTGAATTGTGTATTTTGTAAAGTGCGCTTCATACATCAATTCCTCTCGCAACTTACCTATGCTCGGGACGCACAACCGACCCTCTTTTCGCAAAGGGCCATCAACCCAAGAGAATTGGCCATCCAGCCAATATTTTGCATAGCGTTGGAGACTTTTATCCAGCTCCGTTGCTCGTCAAATCATGTATGCAAGGTCATATTGTACCTCTGTACAGTTTAAGCAGGCATCGGTTGTGGAATCCTTGCCAACACAAGAAATCTCTAATACTTCCAACTCCTGGATCAGATGCCCATCATGCATCTGCAACCAATTTGCCCTTGACGAAACCCTCCTACTCAAGGCATCAGCAACCACATTTCCCTTCCCCGGAGTATAATGAATATCAAAGGTTTCGTCCCAAAGGAACTCCATCCACCTTCGTTCTCGCATATTCAGATCCTTCTGATCCAACAAGTACTTTAGGCTCTTATGGTACGTAAAGATATCCACTTTTATGTCATAAAGATAATACTACCATAAATTCAGTGCAAAGATCACCGCCGCTAACTCCAAGTCATTGACGGGATAATTCCTTTCATGAACTTTCAACTGACGTTAGCCATAAACAATCACCTTCCTAAACTGTAATAGAACGCAGCCAAAGCCACTCCCTGAAGCATCACAATAGATCTCATATCCATCGGTACCATATGGCGATGTCAACACAAGCGCCGTGGTCAACTGACTCTTTAGCTCTTCAAAAGCTCGTGTGCACTCCGGCATCCAAACGAACTTCTGATCCTTCCACGTCTATATGCTCAGCGGCAAAGCGATCCGCGAAACGTTTTCTACAAAACATTTATAGTAGCCTGCCAGTCCAAGGAAACTCCTAACTTTGGCCATCGAAGACAATACTTGCCACTCCTGTATGGCTCTTATCTTTGACGGATCCACTGGTATGCCCTCTTCACTTACCACATGGCCAAGAAAAGCCACCGACGACAGCCAAAACTCGCACTTCGAGAACTTGGCATTGAGATTATTCCTCCGCAAGGTATGCAACACCAACCGCAAGTGGTTAGTATGATCAGATTTCGTTTGAGAGTATATCATCAATGAATACAATCACAAACAAGTCCAAGTACTCTCAGAACGTTCGGTGCATTAGGTCCATGAACACTGACAACGCATTATATAGCCCAAACGGCATTACTGTGAACTCATAATGACCGTAGCGTATTCCAAATTCTGTCTTTGGAATGTCGCCTTCCCGAATCTTCAACTGGTTATATCCATATTTCAAATCCAATTTGGAATAGACGGTTGATCCTACTAGCTGATCGAATAATTCATCTATCTGTGGAATCAGATACTTGTTCTTCTCTGTTAGCTTATTCAATTCTCGGTAGTCAATACATAACCGCAAACCACCATCCTTCTTCTTTACAAACAGAATAGGTGCACTCCAAGGTGACATACTTGGAGCGCAGCTCTTGCGTTTGGACTTTCAACTCAGCCATTTAATTTGGTACGATGTGATATGATGAGTGGGCCACAGGTTTCGCACCTGGCACAAACTAAATCGTGAAGTCAATCTCCCACTGGGGTGCTAGCCCAGGGATATCCTTAGGAAACACATCCTCAAACTCCAATACAACCGGAACATCACACACACTGGTTATTGACTCAACAGACTGAATTAGTGTGAAGAATAACTCCACGCCCTTCCGAACAGCCTTGACAACTTGCAGTACAGACATCAAGGTCCCGCTCACTCCTCTCATACCAGCGAACTTATTCTCAAGCTCCGTATTTTGGCCCATTGTGATCTCTTATGACTGGAAATTAATACAGGAACGCTGCTCTGCGAGCCAGTCCATACCAAAAATCACATCAAATTCCGTTATCATCAGTGCAGATGCAATCAAACAAAAATCCTGACTTCCAACTTGAACTGCCACCTCGTCAGTCCTAGGCACAAGCATCAAGCATTCATTTGGGAATAACACCGTCACATTATCGGTACATCAATCCGTGACACGAGGTCCACAGATAGAAATGAATGAGAAGTACAAGTAAAAAAACAAGGCTCTCGTCGGACAAAGTCGAATACAAACACATCCTACGCAAGCGACAAAAAAGGTATGAAAGAACCAAAACAGCAATTCAAGATATCGCCGCATGTCGGTGACAATGTCACTTACAGTATGGCCTTCTGCTGTCCAAGTTTAATACTCAGGGTCGCGCCTGGGCAGTAGTGGACTCCACCACTACCTTTCCCTTGTGAGCATCTGACGCTCCGGTCATCGTTTCAACCTTTGGCTGACCAACCCGATAGTTACGGGCTATATGCCCCGCGTTACCCCATGTATTATCTCATCAACTTTCCATTCGTGTTCACGACTACCGTGCCAGCACATTTATTCCAATCGAAGTACACAAGGAACATTTGAAACCTCCATTCAAAGACTAACGACATATTTGTACACACAAAACATATACAGTACACGAGCATAGTTATTTATATACATAAAGTCGAAATTCCCTTCTTGTTCATCTAACGACCAACTCGGCAATCTCGAGCTTTTTGTCCTTCTTTGTCACACGAGTGGCACTTGTATTGCTTCATTGGCTTCTGGTCACCACCCCAACACTCTCGAGCAAGGTGTCCCTTCTTGCCACAAGTATAACAAGCACGAGTCTCGTGTTTTCCCCTCATGCGGTGAGCAGGCTTTCTAAGCCGTGAAGAACTCGATTCCCTGATCGCAGGCATTTGATGGGCTCTTGTCAAGTCCATCTCCAATAGTCTAGCTGACTCAACCAATGGTTGGAATCCCATTAACTTCGGACCCATCAATAAAAAAAAATAGTTCTTGACGTAGCCCCTCATAAAACATGTTGATTTTAGTTTCCTCGATTTCAAGCACAAACTCTGGATGTTGTCTCAGCGCAATAAATGCATGGAAGTATGCCTCAACCGTGTCCACCCTTTGATTCAAACACGTGTTCAATGACAAAGCTGATGCTCTTTCCCTTATTGTCTGCTCAAGTATGCCTACCGGCATGGGATGCACCACTGTAACAGAGGGTTTTCCCCAGCCCTCATGTTGGGCCTTGATCATTGCGTAGACCACATCAGTTATCAATCGGACCTTCTCTGCCGAAGGAGGAGGTGGTGGTACCACAGTTGGTGTCATCAGTCCCATTGAATATTGGGATTCCTGCTGCCCCGCATGCACGCTAGTCTCCTACTATCGTGAAACACACAAGTAAGCAACAAACATAGTGCCAACAGAATTACCAGGAACGCACAGGTTCTCCAAACAAATGTATTTGCATTCCTTAGTGGACATTCCTTAGTGGACCAAGTTGCACTTGCATGTGCTCGCCACCCCAAACAAATGCACTTGCAGGTTCTCGCCACCCCACAAAAGAAGTATACCACGAAGTCTCCTGCAGTCGTGAAACACACAAGGGTGATGTTTTCTGTTGCACACTAGAGAAGGCGTCGTGTATGAATGATTATGCTTGTGCTCTCAGAGGGTTATGCCTATGAAGGATAGTAGCACGAAGTACTGGAATGAACGTCTAGGAAAATTCCCACTTAATTCTTGTGTTGTACGCTATGAATGATAAGGTTAGGACTAGGGATGGAAAGTGAGATCTGTCTCTAACACCGGGGAAGAGAGAGTCCCACTAGCGATAGCTCCTAGCTAACCTGTGATTGTGAAGCCAGTCCTTCGGGGACAGCATGGCTATTTGTGAGTTTGATGAGCTCTGCACAAGACCTCGTGCCGAATGGAAAAGGGGATTCCGACCCGCGTTAGTCTTTGCATTGAACTAATGGTTTGAGCAACGTGCAAAGGCTGAACTATCTCCAGGTTATCTGCCATGAGTTCTTGGGTGCCTAGGACACGACAGAAGTCTTAGGCCTGCGCGCTACCATACCATGGGGGGCTACGGGCCAATCCTGGGTTGTTATAAGACTAAGTCTCCGACTCCTAGCCATGGAGAAAAATGCTCAAGTTTGCCATTAGTCTTCGGGCCTTGAATGGTGGTGGGCGATTGGTTTATCCGGTACAACAAGAATGTGCCCTAAGTGCACAGATCATCGTGTCGCGTGGCTGGCGGTTGTGATGGATTATTTTTGTATGATAACACAATATGTGATTTTTATACATATGCCTATGAAGTTCTATGCCTGCAGGGAAGGAATACCACTGCCCCGGGAAATGGGTAGGGTCGTTATAAATTGGCCAGCTGAATGCTGACCGTTGCTTTGTTTTCCACCATTGCGGTGGACTGTCCTATGCAGCTGCATGAGAGACGAGCGGTAATAGGGGCTGAAGCCCTTGATGTTACTGCTGTTGTTGTTGTTGCTGTGCTGGCTCTAGAAGGCCAAAGATGTGTATATGAGTTATTGTTCTTGTGTGGCCATCCTGCGTGCCGATGTATGGAAGTTATATGTGCTAAGCTTAACTGTATGGTCATAAGGACAAGCTTATTGTGTACTTGTATAACATTCCTTCATGGTGTGATATATATAAATGTTGGTTTATATATTATGTACATTCTATTGAACTGTGTTCAATCCACGTAAAAGCTTACGCTAGAATTCTCTATGTTAAGATACACAACTTTGATATTAACCCGAAACTTCACCGCTTGTTTGTTGCATATAGTGTGGGGCCCCGACCGGACCTTCTATTATACGTGATGTAACCTATAGAGGTGTTATACCATAAGAGTTTGGAGTACATCTTCACTTAGAAGGAATTAAATTTGCGCAAGCATAGATGGTTAGAATATGTTGTGGATTATAATGTCGAGATTCAGTATCATCTGGGCAAAGCTAATGTGGTAGTCGATGCCTTGATTATAAAGGAAGCGCAAATCTTTTGACTTTCCGTGGAATCCTGGGTGGAAGAGTTTTTGTTCATGGGCATCTCTGTTGGAAGTATCTGAAAGTTAGGGTTAGATCTGAAATACTCTAGAGGGGGGTGAATGGAGTATCTTGAAGGTTTTAATGCTTTTGCTGTAAATAAAAGTTTCAGTCCTAAGGTGAAATAATCTACCACAGGCACTGCAAATATATATTAATATCACAAACACAGCAACCTAACTAGCACAGCCACAACAAGAATAAAAGAAAAAGAAGGCAAGCAGACAACACAAGAATTTTATTGTGGTTCCCCTAAACTTGGGTACATCGACTCTTCTACAACCCTGGTAGGAATCCACTCAGGTTTTTGATCAGGTGACTGCCACCAATGAGCTTTTCATCAGGTGCTCAAAAACCAATCCCAAGTCTTTTGATCGGGAGACTTGCAACCAAGAATAACTTTTGAAGGCAGTTGAAGAACCCTTTTTACATTGGGGGTGAGAGAGTGATGATGTCTTCTCTTTCTCAAATACAACTGAGAAGACTTTAGTGGATCTTTTATTTTAACAAAGCTCCCCCTGATATATTGATTTGTCCAGGAAGGTTGGAGCTTTGCTCCATGGTGAGTAGGTATTCAATGTTTCAGCCTTGACTAGAAGGTATCTAGGAACTCCTTGACTTATAGAGTATTTGTTGTCCTCTAAAGAATCCTGGAATGAAGAAGGAAGAAGACTCTTGATTTTGATTGGATGTTCTGCTTCTTCTTCAGCTTGCTGTTGTTTATCTGGTATCTTATAGTATCTGTTATTATATGATTTCTTTTTTCTGTATGTTGAATGCTCCCGAGAAGGAAGAAGAAAAATCCTTTTATATTTCCCATATAATCTTCCTTCTGAATTTTGAATTTCTTCAGCATTGAATACTAACGGCCTGGAGAATGTCGGCATTAAATGATTTCCCCAACTGTCCCATTGAAAAGTGGCAAGTAATAACCCTGATGAAGACCATAGCCAATTCTTGCGTCTAACGGTAATATTCAGAGAATATTATGCATTTATTACTCAGGAATTATTGCAATGAAATAAGGATAGAGGGAGAGAAATTTCCAAGTGTGGAGCTGCACAGAAATCATTGACCAAAGAACAGAATTCATCGACTGGGTCCTGAGTTCGTCGAGCTGAGAAGTTATGTTCGTCGACCAGATAATATTTTTTTCGTCAAGCTGAGATCAAAGATCATCGAACTAAGAACAGATAACTGCTTTCTCTAGAGCCTTGCTGATTCTGTGCATCAAGATTGTCGAGCTGAGAATATAAGTTCGTCGACTAAAGTTCAGAGAAATGTTTCTTGGACTTTAGAATGTTGAAGTAGGATATCCAGAATTCGTCGACCTGAGAATTAAGTTCGTCGACCTAAAAACTACTAACATCTACTTGATACAATGCGTCAAGACTGTGGTCCATGTTCGTCGAGCTGAGAAAATGAATTCGTCGACTGGAGTATAATTCTGGACTTAGAATTTTGAAGTATAATGTCCAGAGATCGTCGACCTGAGAACCAAGTTCGTAGAGCTCAGCTCAAAGAATTGTCTCTGAGTTCGTCGAGCTGAGCACGACTTTCGTCAAGCTTTGTTCGACGAACGTCTAACTCATTTCCTGAGTCTTTGAAATTTCTCTAAGTCTTGAGTTTTCTGCAGTCTATTGATGGCTGGTCCATGTAGTGTTGACTCTAAGGACATGGCCTAGATTCTAGGACACTAACATGTCCCTAGCTATACATGTTGGGTCAAACATCCTAGTTTAGTGAACTTAGCCCAAATCTAACTAGGGATCCAACAATCTTCCCCTATTTGGGTGAGGTCACAAAATACAGACACAATTATTCACAAAGCAAGAAAAATATATCTGGCATGAAATTTTTAAACTGTGTAGCAGATATATATGTACAAAGTGCTTTGTATCAGGAATTGAATAAGCAGTTTTAAGAATAACAGAAAGACTAAAACAGTTCAAAATTCATTTCTTCTTCTTTTTCTCCTTGTGCTTCTCCTCTTTAGCTTTTTCTCCTGGCTGTGTGATTTTGATTTCCCTGTTTGGATTTGATGCTTGAGCCTTTGTTATTATCATGACAGCTGCTCTAATTATATTCAGGGAAGTAGCTCTTGGCACTACAGCTTCTGGATGCAGTTTCATATAATCATCAACATTAGAGAATTTGTTATCTTTAACAAACCTGTTGAGTTACTCCTTCCTGTATTTGTACATGGTTGAGTATTGAGAAGGGTCCTTTCATTCAGCTCTTGCCTTGTTGATCATGGATAGGCCAATCAATTCCTGGAACCTGGCCATCCTAGCAGTTTTAGATGTTTCTAGATCTTCAAAAGGTTCAGGAGGGGAGGCAGGTCTCTTTGGGCTTTCAACTTTCTTATGTTCAGTGATTTGTTGTTGTTGATGATGATGATGTTGTTGTTCATGTTGTTTGCGAGATGAATATTGCCTCTATTGGCTGCTTTTTGAGAAAGCGGAGGACCTACCCTTATGTCTCATATATGTTTGTTACTGGGTAGTCCTTTGAGTTAAAGGACCTGAAACACCAGCAGTAGGTAGAGGAGGAGGAGGAGGGTCTTTCCTGAATATTGGAGGAGGTGAGTATCTCCTGCTTTACTTTCTTTCTTTTTGTTGGTTCTTTGACAGCAACATCCATGTTGGCATGCCCTTATATGGTGTGATTTTCTGCACTATATAATAGGGAGTATCATTTGGTGGATATGATTTTGGGGCAGGAGGTGGAGGAGCTTTCCTTTTCTTGGAGACTTTCTTCTTTTTGGGGTCATCATCAGAGTTCTCTTCATCATCATCCTCATCATCAGATTCTTGAGGAGTATCATATAAAGCATCAATGGCTTTTAGTACATATTTATCAATGGGCTTTTCAGCCTATGGAGAAGCTGGAGGAGGAGCTGGAGCTGGAGCAGGAGGGCTATACACAACAGTGCTTTCAGCAACTATTTTATTTTCTTCTTCTATATCAGCCATGATCAATGCATCAAGATCAGGCATTGGGGAGTCATCCATAACAAAAGTTGGAATAGAAATTTCTCTAGGAGGGGATGAGATAATGGGGGAAGAAGATTTTGGGGGAGATGGAATAGCTGGAACCTATGTTATAGGAAAACTAGCCTTTAGTTGCTTGGCAACCTTGGGGCTTGTTGGAGCGGTATAAGGGACTATAGCCAAAGATGGCTTAATGATGTCTTCTGGCAGAAAATTCAAGTGAATTGTATCAAAGATGCTTAACATATTCAAAAGATCAACTGTGGGAGTTGTAATATAATCACCAGCAGTTTCTATTGTCTCTGAGACTATCTCATCCGCTTCCATATCAGATTCAATAAAATTAATTAAATCAAATAAATCTTCAGCATCTGCATCTACCGTTGCTTCTGCTTCTACTGCTGCTTTTTCTGGTGCTACTGTTGTTTCTGCTACTGCTGCTTCTGCTGCTACTTCTTCATAGAGCATCTCGCCTTATTTGGTTTCAGTGGGGACTGAAGCCAAGCACCTGACTGAAGAAGGAGGGGCAGAGAGAGTATTAATTTTGTCAGCAAGAGAAGATATGAAGGCAGTAAGAGGTGAAATAGCCTCTGCTATAAGGGTTTTGAGGAGGGGAGTGAGAAGTGTTATAAGTGGGGAAATGATGGAGGGGTCCAGTGGAAGAGATCCAGAAGGTGTTGCAGTGGAAACAAAATAGGGGATGGTAGTTGATGGTGGAGGAGATGGTAGAGAATCCTGCATTTCTACATCTGGTGGAGAATAAGTATGAGTGAGGATGTAAGCAGATTGAATGACGGTATGGAGGATATGTTGTAGAGGGGAATGTCAGCCAGATGTGGTGGTAGTGGAGATGAGGGCGGTGATGGAGTTGGTGTACCATGTGGTGAGGAAGGTGAGGTAGGAATGTGAATATGAGTTGGTGAAGGAGGGACTAGGGATGATGGAGGTGTAGCAGTGTGGACTGTGGTTGGAACTGTGGAGGGGAGTTGTACCATCTGAGGTTGAGTTTGAATGGCTGGAGGAGGTGGAGGTGGAGGAGGGATATCTTTAGCAGGGTGAGAAGTGGCTGGGTCAGCACTGGTGGTCTCAGAAGGCCTTGAGGTGGAGGAAGAAGCCTTGGAGGGCTTGGTGATGTTCATCTCCCACCTGCCAAAGAGGGCACAGGTGAGCCTCTTGGAGACATTTATGAATATTGTCGGGGTGACCAGGGATTCAGCAGCATTTTCTTTAAGTAAGATTCTGTAACGCCCCCGATTTTTCGATGATTTTATTCGATTGAGCAGCGTCATATTCATGACGTCGTGGCGTTACTTTTAATGTCGAGTTGACGACGCAATGCTGTTAAGGCATTTTTGCGTCTGTGCGGTCGAGTCGGCTGAATTCTTGTTATAATGGGAAATTATGCAGTTGGAATTTAAGTTGAGAAATTTTGGACTTGCTCGTCACATTTCGTCGCAATCCGAGTATTTTTGGAGTCTCGGCGCGCGATTGAAGTTTTGGATTGTTTATGTTCGCCGTATACTTTGAAGATTAATATCTCGGGAATGTCTTGTCGGATTTTGGTTTTGACTTTGCCGTTGTGTTTGTGGCGTCATTGTTCGTCAACGGTGCGAGTTTCGTTCAATTCGGCGCGCGTTTGGGCCTCCGTTTTGAACTTGTGTTTTCTTATTCAAAATATATAAATATGATTATTTTAATATTATAGTACTATTCAAAAATGTCTTTTACTATTCATTCATATAGTTTGATCAAAAAAGGTATGTTTGCAAAAGAATTGTTTTTCCTGCAATTATACTCGAGTGATTTTTATATGACTCGTGTAGGTCTTTTTACTACTCGAGTAGGTCATTCTGCTACTCGAGTAGGTCATTCTGTTACTCAAGTAGGTCATTCTGCAACTCGAGTAGGTCAATTCAGCTACTCGAGTAGGTCATTCTGCTACTCGAGTAGGCCAATTCTGCTACTCGAGTAGGTCATTCTGCAACTCGAGTAGGTCAATTCTGCTACTCGAGTAGGTCATTCTGCAACTCGAGTACTTCAATTCTACTACTCGAGTAGGTCATTCTGCAACTCGAGTAGGTCAATTCTGCTACTCGAGTAGGTCATTCTGCAACTCGAGTAGATCAATTCTGATACTCGAGTAGGTCATTCTGCAACTCGAGTAGGTCAATTCTGCTACTCGAGTAGGTCATTTTGCACTCGAGTAGGTCAATTCTGCTACTCGAGTAGGTCAATTCTGTAACTCGAGTAGGTCAATTGTGTTTACGTTCGGATGCATTTGTGAGGGCCAAAACGTCATCGTATGGAAAAATTATAAACATTATATTTGTTCATCTTGACAAGATCTACAACTTTCATGTTGCGTACTTTTCGATCTGCAGTCATCTTAGACCTCTATTTTGGGTTCCCGCGAAACCGCTCGAAATAACCTTTTTTTTTACAAAACTTTTTATAAACATTATATATATATATATATATTCTTAAACTTTGGTTTATAACTGAACTTCATCTTCTCCGATATTGTTTTCTCTCGAACCAGAGCAGCGAGCGAGAGAGAGAGTTTCCTTGTCGTGAATCTTCCGGTGGCCGCCGACGGTGCTCCGGTGCTCGAAATCTTCATTCGAACATAGATCCGGAAAGATCTCGCCGAGAGCTACGCCATCGTGGTAATATCTTCCCAGTTTCTTGAGATTTCCCATTATTTGAAACAGGTGCTGGATACAGTTGTGTATGATTCATAGTTGGTTGAACTTTGCACAAACCACCCTCTATCCAAAGTCTGGGTTCACGACGGACATATGAGTAGATTGTTAGATTTATATTATAATATGTCTGCACGTGTTGAGGCCAACTCTGAATAGGATAATGGGTTTCGTATCATTTTAGGGTTTGGCCTTATGCTGGAAGTACAATATATATATCATATTCCATACTTAGATGGGATATAGCAGAATACTTTGAGCGGCTCAAACCCTGACAGGTGAGTCATCCTTTGCTACCCCTAAATCTGTTATCAAAGTCGTTGATGACTACCCAGACGAGCAAGACAGCGATCTGTCGCCTGCTGAGACCGAGTAGTCCCAAAAGCTGCTTGTGGATGAGGCAGTTCCTCGAGTGGACCCAAAGCTATTGTCGATGACAACGAAGTATAAGATACGAGAATCTTCTTCTTGCCTGGTCGTAATCTTGAAGGTATGTCGATTACTCTCATTGCTTAATCCTTCGGTTTGCTCTTATTTGTTGTTCTGATTTGACCATTACCCTTTGCATGCAACTGGATGAGCATCCCGAGATCATGCTTACATGGGACAAGAACTATGTGACCATGAAGGACGAGTTCTTTTCCCTACGGACGAAGTTGGTCATGCCAGATGATTCTTTATGTATTGATAAGAAGAAGAAAGAGATGGTTCTCTCCCTGTTGGTCAAGTCGGAGCACGAGTTGACTGTCTCTAGATCTAAGGTTGAGGAGTTTTGGGGGAAGTTGGTTGCAGCTGACATGATCCTTGCTTAGTCGCTTAATTGTTCTGAGGTAGTGGTGGGCATAAAGCCCGATCGGGATGGCCCGGTACCGGGCCCAACGGGCCCGGGCATTAGTCAACCAAGTCGAGCCCGAGCTTTCCTTAAATAGGGCTAGGGCTGGGCTCGGGCCGAGCTTAGGCAGCTGCCCCGGGAAGGGGCCTGATCCGGCCCTCATGGTTGGGCTAGGTCGGGCCATACTTTTTTTAAAAAAATTATTAATTAAAAAACATTATAAATACTGAATTATTTAAAACAAATACATTAAAAATTTATACTTACTATTTTATTGTGATAATAAAAAAAATTCTCTCATGAATGTTGAAGCCAAAATTGACCTCTGTGGAGTTTGGGGGTCCCTTGAAAGGGGTGACCTCACACCTCCTACACCCGGAGGAACGTCACAGACCAAAGATCAAGAAGTTAGAAACAGACCCTCGGCTCTATTGCGGAGGTCCCACATGATACCCGGAAGACCTTAGAGGTCTCCCCCTCCCTAGCCAATGCTTGAGCTAGGGTGCCTTGAAGGATGAAGAGAGAGTGAAGAAGTGATGCTCTCCAAGGCACCCCTAAGGGCCTATTTATAGTTTTCCAAATCCCATGGACTGAAATGCTCGTAATACCCCTACGCCAAATAGGTCTTGTGCCAATAGAAAACATCCACATCGGAGGGTAAAGGGGGAAATCCACCCTTGAGGGTACAACAGTAAAAGCAAGCCACATACCCCCCCCCTCCCTGGACACCCGAGGCAGGCCGCCGGGCGAGACCCTGCCCGCAGGCAGGTCTCGCCACCCAGGCAGGCCGCCGGCGAGACCTCGCCCGCAGGCCGGTCTCGCCACCAGGCAGGCCGCCGGGCGAGTCCCTGCTCGTAGGTAATTCCCTGTTTCTTGAGATTTCAACTCCTCGCACATCATTTTGCCCCGATCTACAATATGGAGTGATTCGGTGGACTTTTCCAGTTAAACCAAGGCAAGTGGTTGTTTCACCTCGTTTCTGCTTGTCCGATTTGATGGTAACGAATGAGTTTTGTTCCTTGTTCTTCTTTCTAAGTTATAGCTAGTCTAATTTTTCGATCACTTGAAAATTTCTAAATCTTGTTTCGCTAACTGAATCTGGTAACTTCATATTGGTTTGATAGAATGTTTTCAGTGTTGGCGTTAATTGGCTTATTTATCGTTATCGAACGTATTAGAGTTTATCTAAGATTGTAAATCGTCCGTAAGGGTTGATCAACCGCGTCTCGAATCTAGTAATGTCAAGTAGAATCTGTCGAGCTAAATCCTGAGATATTTGTGTTATGGTTTCATTGGGTTTCTAGAAAGCGGGAGTTAGTGGACGATTCCACCTACGCAGTGTTTCTTACCTTCATTAGTGCCCTATGGAAGCCTACCTGGTTTTTGGATGTCTGCAGTGTATGGTGGAGAGTACGAGACTCCCTCGCAGTTAGACGGTTTATATATTCGTTTTGTTTTTGGGTGGTGTGTCCAATAGTGACCACCTCACCCGTGTTTTTGGGTGGTGTGTCCAAGAGTGACCACTTCGCCCGTATTTTGGGTAGAGTCGACCACAGGTGCCTAATAAAGGTTTTGTATTTTCTTTCTTGTGAATTATTCATGTAGTCACCTTATAGCCTTGTGCGTCTGGTGTACCCTTGTGGAACGTGACAAATCACGTAGGAGTCCTTTTCCTGTTGATGCCATGTTTTCTTTTGTACTTTACTTTAGTGCTTTTGGTCTTTGGTTAGTACCCCTTTTGACCTTTGTTTATTTTGGCTTACTACCTTTCCTGCCGCCATTTGTACCTTCTTGCTGAGGTGTTCTGTCTTTTTGAATGCCTCGGGTTCAGAGCTGTAGTAGTTAGCAGTGCTGGTTTTGGAGTTTTCTGAGTGGCAGTGTTGGTCGTGATTGTTGACTTGTCTCAGCGAGGTAGTTTGTTGTTTGTTTAGTTCTACTAGTTCAGATATACTTTTATTCGTAGGTTCGTGTCAGCTTGTTGGCGCCCACTGAATTGTTAGTTGTTGATACTTGCTAGCTGCTCATTTTTTTAAATGTGAATGTGGATTACTTGTTCTCTGCGAGGATTTATGTTAGGAATGCATGTTAGGTATTTTCAACGATAAAATATATTACTATTACTTCATGCATCGCATAATTTTGAAACTAACATGTTATTTCTAGCGACCATAAAAGCTATCTTTCCTACTATAATAAATTTAGAGTCCTGCATGGCATGAGTTGTCCTTTAGGGACGTTTTTACTCATGTAGGATGTTTGAGTTAATCTAATCAAGTATTTTTTTCGACAGTGTATAATATATTTTGATTCGTGGACTAGATGAGCCACTAAGCTGAGGGATACGGCTAACTTCTGTACTTAGTCGATTTTCCTTAAAATAACTTTTAAAAAAAAAGGAAACTTCCCTCATGGTTAGTTTGGTGTCTGCCTGAGCGTCCGCAGTTATCCCCTGCTGACGTGGCATCATGACGCGTATTTTCCCTCACTCTGATAAGCTTTATTTGCGGTGAAAATACGGGTTGTGACAGTTGGTATCACAGGGAGGTTGCTTGACAATTTGTCAGGCAACCTTTCCTTATAGGTATTAAGTGTTTAGCATCATATCATACACACATCGATATGTCATCAGCACGTCTTGGCTGAAGCACGAACACTACACTCATAGCATAACATGAAGTATTTGGGGCATATTATGTAGTATGGGATGCATAATATGTGTCTGTATAGGGATCCACCATAGGGCCAACATGTGAGGGTTATATAGTATGGGATGCATAACCTCACCACATGAATGCGACTAGCACGTTTCTTTTTCGTTCCATGAGAATGTCAAGTAGTATGGGTTGCATAACATTTTCATACGTATGCCGCTCATAACATGCATTAGGGCCTTTTTAGAATGCATAGCACAATCATGCATAGTATAACATTGCATAAGCACAACGTGCCAAGCTTAAGATTTGCGGGATGACATATGGACACACATGGATTTAAATCAGAAAAAGGAAAAAGAATACATGCATTCATGTCATAGGCACAAGAGTCAATAGGATGAGAGGATATCATCCTAAGTAGGACATAGCATCGTTATAAAATCCCAAAGCAAGTTGCAGCATAAGCAAGTGTCTTTTAAGTATGGTCTGAACTAGTCATGTGGCTTTGTTGTAAGAAAGGATTTTGATAGGTTGTTTTTTGCTTTTTAGAAATGCCGCCAAATCGTCCTGCGACGAGGTCGACTCCCCAGTCGGAGGGTGAGTCATCAGGTGCGCAAAGTGACGCGATTATCGAGAGTCTGCATCAGATCAATGAGGCTCTGTCAAGACAATTGGTTGCGATGCAATCGCAAATTGAGTCTTTGTTGTATGCCGCTCCCGCGCAGCAACCTTCAGTGCAAGAGACCGCCTCGGGCCAAGCTGTGCCCAATACCCCTGCTCCTTTGGTGCCCCCGATGGCGATACCACCAGAAATGAATATCATATCGCACTTCCAGCGGTTGGGACCTCCCACCTTCGACGGGAGTGCTGACTTTATGATTATAGATGATTAGATCATCTCCATCGAGGAGATGTTTTTGTATTCCTGAATTCTAGAAGCTCAAAAGGTGATGATTGCAGCTTATCAGTTGAAAGTTCTTGCAAAGAGTTGGTGGATTCGGGAAAGAGAGAGTCTCAAGGAAGGCTGTACTTGGGAATCTTTTAATAAGATGCTGCTGAAGAAGTTTCTACCCTCGGTCAAGCAAGACCGCCTGATGAATAACTTCCTACATCCGAAGTAAAGACAGCTCACTATGAGCGAGTACGAGATTGAGTTTAGCAAGTTGAGCAGATTTGCCCCCGATTTGGTAGCTTCGGAGGACGGTAGAGTAAAGTGTTTCCTTAGAGGACTAAGAAGCGATGTCCAGCAGTCGGCATGCTCTTACCGGGCTGAAAGTTATGCTGAAGCAGTGGAAGCCGCTTTGAAAGTGGAGGCGATTGAGAACGCCAAGAACCGTGGTATTGCAGAAAGGAAAGAGAAAAGGAAGGGTGTTGAGGATGGTAGCTCCAGGGCATTTGGCCCTTCTTCGAAGAAGAAAAGTAAGGAAGTGTGTAGCTTCTGTGGTCATCCTGGCCACCCCTATGAAAGGTGCTTTAAGAGGACTGCCACCCTGAAGTAGCAGCAGGTGCATGCCATCCAAGGTGCACCTAAGGGAGATCTTGTGTGCTCGTTCTGTGTAAGGAAGGGTCATGATGTGACTCACTGCTAGATGAAAGTAAGGGTTTGCTTCCAGTTTGGGCAGAAGGGACAACAGAAGTCTTCGTGCCCCCAGGCTCAGTGCCCACTGCAGCCTGCCCCACTTCGAGCTCTGCCACCACCACCAAACGTGGATAAAGGAAAGGGAAAACTGAACGTGATGACCAGCGAGAAGCCCAAAACTCTACGCAAGTGATATCAGGTTAGCCTCAGTTTAATTTATCCTTGTTAGTTATCACTGTTGCCTTAGTTGTCGTTCGTTTAGTTATGTATGTTACTGTTTTAGGGGAGTTTAAGGTGCGGAATAGGTGGGCTCGCGTTCTTTTCGATTCGGGTTCCACCCATTCTTTGTGGCCCGGAGATTTGTTGATAAACATCGCCTGAGTGTGGACCATTTGGGAGGCTCCTTCAATGTCAAGCTCCCTTCCGGTGATTCTGTGATATCTAACCAAGGAGTTCTGAGATGCCCTATTTATCTTGGCAATTTTCTGGCCTTTGTGGATCTGATGATTTTGGAACTGTCTGATTTTGACGTGATTATGGGCATGGACTGGCTGTCCAAGTATGATGCGTTCATCCAATGCAAGGCTAAGCGATTGGATTTCAGAATGGACGACAGACAACCTATGAGCGTCTATGGATTTCAGGACAGAGTTTCTCCTGTCATTTCTACGGTACGTGCTTGTCGTGCTATAGAGTGTGGTTGCGAGGCATTTTTGATTTCTATTTCTACTCTGGAGATAGTTTTTGTTACGCCATGTCTTGAGGATGTCTCGGTGGTGCGAGAGTTTCCAGATGTTTTTCCTGATAGTCTTCCAGGACTTCCTCCTGAAAGGGAGATTAAGTTTGTGATAGACCTCGAACCAGGTACTCATCCTATTGCTAAAGCACCATATTATATGGCTCCGCTTGAGTTGGACGAGTTGCGTACTCAGCTCGATGAGTTACTAAAATGTGGTTTTATTAGACCCAGTACTTCTCCATGGGGTGCTCCTGTTTTGTTCGTCAAGAAGAAAGATGGATCGATGAGACTTTGCATCGATTATAGGGAACTGAACAAGGTAACAATTAAGAATAGATATCCCCTGCCAAGGATTGATGATTTGTTCGAACAATTGTGTGGTAGCTCGGTATTTTCAAAGATCGATCTTCGCTCAGGCTACCACCAGTTGAGGATTCGAGAGGCAGATATTCCCCGAACCGCTTTCGGTTCTCGGCATGGACATTATGAGTTTTTTGTGATGTCTTTTGGTTTAACTAATGCACCCTCTGCTTCCATGGATTTGATGAATCAGGTGTTTAAAGATTTCTTGGACCGATTTGTTATTATGTTCATAGATGATGTCTTGGTGTATTCCCGTAATGTTGAGGAGCATACTCAGCATTTGCATCTGGTTTTGTCGACCCTGAGGGAGCATAAGTTATATGCGAAGTTGAGCAAGTGTGAGTTCTGGCTACCTCAGGTGTCCTTTCTGGGTCATGTTGTAAGCAAGGACAGTATTTCTGTAGACCCGACCAAGATTTCTGCTGTAATGGAATGGGAGAGACCTTCTACGCCTAAGGAGATTAGGCGTTTCTTAGGCCTAGGTGGCTATTATAGAAGATTCATGTAAGGATTTTCTGCGTTGTCTGCTCCTCTAAGTAGACTTACTCAGAAGAATACTGCTTTCATTTGGAGTGATAAGTGTGAAGAGGCTTTCCAAGAGCTGAAGAAGAGATTATGTACTGCTCTGATTTTAACCTTACCTACTGAAGGAGTTGAGTATGCTGTGTATGTTGATGCGTCACACGTCAGACTTGGTTGTGTTTTAATGCAAGATGGTAAGGTGATCGCGTATGGATCGAGACAACTAAAGATCCACGAGTGAAACTATCCTACGCATGATTTGGAGTTTGCTGCCGTAATTTATGCGTTGAAGCTTTGGAGACACTTATTATATGCCGCGTTGTGCAAGATCTATAGGGATCATAAGAGTTTGAAGTACGTCTTCACTCAGAAAGAACTAAATCTGCGCCACCGTCGGTGGTTAGAATATGTGGTGGATTATGAAGTGGAAATTCTTTATCATCCAGGAAAGGCTAATGTAGTACACGATGCCTTGAGTAGAAAGACCGCTGAGATTTTTAATCTGTTGGTGCAGTCCTTGGTAGAAGAATTTTTGTTGATGGATATTGAGGTTGGGAGTAGTACCGTGCCTGCTAGTCTAGAAGCAAAAGAACCCTCTTGGATTTCCCTTACTCGAGCACATCAGAAGGATGATCCTAATTTGTTGCATCTTTGGAATAGAACTGTGAAGGGAGAGCTACCCGATTTCTCTGTGGATGAGTTGGACACCTTGAAGTATCGGGGTAGATTTTGCGTCCCCGTCTTTGGCAATATTCGAGCTAAGATCTGTGCTGAAGCTCATGGTTCCAGTGTAGCCTACCCCCTGGGTTCCACTAAGATGTACAAAGACCTAAAGCAAATTGTTTTGTGGTTAGGGATGAAGAATGACATCGCAAGGTTTGTATGAGAATGTTATACTTGTCAGAGTGTTAAAGTTGATCACAGAAGGCCTGGTGGTAAATTGACACTTCTTGATATTCCAAGTTGGAAATGGGAGAGTATTTCAATGGATTTTATCACCGGTCTGCCAAAATCTCCCCGTGGGCACGACTCTGTTTGGGTGATAGTCGACAGATTGACAAAGTGTGCTCACTTTCTTCCATTTAAGATTGGGTACTCGATGAAGAAGATAGCTGAGTTATATCTTGAAGAGGTCATCAGGTTACATGGCGTGCTTGTTAGTATCATATCAGATCGGGACTCTAGATTTATGTCTCGCTTTTGGAAGAGTTTACATTAGGGGTTAGGTACTGATTTAAGGTATTCCACCGCCTATCATCCGCAGACTAATGGTCAGACGAAAAGGGTAAATCAGATCGTAGGGGATATGATCAGTTGTTATATTTTGGATCATGGTGGTGCTTGGGATGAGCATCTCAGACTCATGGAGTTTGCGTACAATAATGGTTATCAAGAGAGTCTGCAGATCGCTCCGTTTGAGGCCTTATATGGGAGGCATTGTAGGACCGCATTGTTTTGGGCTGAAGTTGGTGAGAGACCGTTGTTAGTTCCGGAAGCCCTTGAAGAGATGAATTGTGTCATGACTGATATTCGGGAAAAGCTTCGTGTGGCTCAAGAGCGCTATGAGAAGTATGCTAATCTATGAAGGGTCGATCTGGAGTTTGCGGTTGGAGACTCGGTTTTTCTGAAAGTTTCCCCGATGTCTGGCGTTAAAAGGTTTGGAAGGAACCACAAGTTAGACCCCCGATATGTGGGACCTTTCCAGATTCTTGAGCGCATCGTAGTGTCATCGTATAGGCTGGATTTGCCTGCAACCTTCCCTGGTGTCCATGATGTGTTCCATGTGAGACAGTTGCGGAAGTGTGTTCGTAGTGATCGTCAAGTCCTCGACTCGATACCCCAGATTCAGCCCAATCTTAAATATGAGGAAGAACCTATTCCTGTTTTGGATTCTCAAGAGCATGTGTTGCGGAGAAAGACCATCCCTATGGTCAAGATTCTTTGGAGAAATCAAGACGTCGAGAGCGTGACGTGGGAATTGGAATCGGCGATGAGGGAATCTCATCCGCACCTCTTCTCGTGATTTTGGGTATGTCGTTATGTTTTCAGTTATGTTTTATTTTATCGTTTTGTTTTGGTTTTGGAGTTGTGTTGAGTTTCGGGACGAAACTTCTTTTTAGGGGGAGTGACTGTAACGCCCCCGATTTTTCGATGATTTTATTCGATTAAGCAGCGTCATATTCATGCCGTCGTGGCGTTACTTTTAGCGTCGAGTTGACGGCGCAATGCCGTTAAGGCATTTTTGCTTTTGTGCGGTCGAGTGGGCCGAATTCTTGTTGTAATGGGAAATTTTGCAGTTGGAATTTAACTTGAGTAATTTTGGACTTGCTCGTCAAGTTTCGTCGCAATCCGAGTATTTTTGGAGTCTCCGTGCGCGATTGAAGTTTTGGATTGTTGATGTTCGCCTTATACTTTGAATATTAATACCTCTGGAATGGCTCGTCGGATTTTGGTTTTGACTTTGCCGTTGTGTTTGTAGCGTCAGTGTTCATCTACGGTGCGGGTTTCGTTCAATTCGGCGCGCGTTTGGGCCTCCTTTTTAAACTTGTGTTTTCTTATTAAAAATATATAAATATGATTATTTTAATATTATAGTACTATTCAAAAATGTCTTTTACTATTCATTCATATAGTTTGATCAAAAAAGGTATATTTGCAAAAGAATTGTTTTTCCTGCAATTATACTCGAGTGATTTCTATATGACTCGTATAGGTCTTTCAACTACTCGAGTAGGTCATTCTGCTACTCGAGTAGGTCATTCTGCTACTCGAGTAGGTCATTCTAAGACTCGAGTAGGTCAATTCTGCTACTCGAGTAGGTCATTCTACAACTCGAGTAGGTCAATTCTTCTACTCGAGTAAGTCATTCTGCAACTCGAGTAGGTCAATTCTGCTACTCGAGTAGGTCATTCTGCAACTCGAGTAGGTCAATTCTGCTACTCGATTAGGTCATTCTGCAACTCGAGTAGGTCAATTATGCTCCACGAGTAGGTCATTCTACAACACGAGTTGGTCAATTCTGCTACTCGAGGAGGTCATTCTGCAACTCGAGTAGGTCAATTCTGCTACTCGAGCAGGTCATTCTGCAACTCGAGTAGGTCAATTCTGCTACTCGAGTAGGTCAATTATGCAACTCGAGTAGGTCAATTGTGTTTACGTTAGGATGCATTTTTGAGGGTCAAAACGTCATCGTATGGAAAAATGGTAAACATGAAATTAGTTTGTCTCGACGAGATTTCATGTTGCATACTTTTCGATCTGGAGCCATCTTAGACCTCTATTTTGGGTTCCCGTGAAACAGCTCGAAATAACCCGTTTTTTTTTTTGACAAAACTTTTTATAAACATTATATATATATATATATATATATATATATATATATATATATATTCTTAAAATTAGGTTTAGAACCGAACTTCATCTTCTCCGATATTTTTTCTCTCGAACCAGAGCAGCGAGCGAGAGAGATTTTCCTTGTCGTGAATCTTCCGGTGGCCGCCGACGGTGCTCCGGTGCTCGAAATCTTCATCCGAACATAGATCCGGAAAGCTCTTGCCGAGAGCTACGCCATCGTGGTAATATCTTCCCCGTTTCTTGAGATTTCTCCTTAGGGTTTTTCGGCGCTAACCTCCTTTTCGGTCGTTTTTGTTCAGATTTGAACTCCTCCCGCATCCTTTTGCCCCGATCTACGATGTCTAGTGATTCGGTGGACTTCTCCGGTTAAACCAAGGCAAATGGTGGTTTCACCTCGTTTCTCCTTGTCCGATTTGATGATAACGAATGAGTTTTGTTCCTTGATCTTCTTTCTAAGTTATAGCTAGTCTAATTTTTCGATCACTTGAAAATTTCTAAATCTTGTTTCACTAACTGAATCTGGTAACTTCATATTGGTTTGATAGAATGTTTTCAGTGTTGGTGTTAATTGGCTTATTTATCATTATCGAACGTATTAGAGTTTATCTAAGATTGTAAATCATCCGTAACGTTTGATCAACCGCGTCTCGAATCTAGTAATGTCAAGTTGAATCTGCCGATCTAAATCCTGAGATATTTGTGTTATGGTTTCATTGGGTTTCTTAAAAGCGGGAGTTAGTGGACGATTCCACCTACGCAGTGTTTCTTACCTTCATTAGTACCCTATGGAAGCCTACCTGGTTTTTGGATGTCTGCGGTGTATGGTGGAGAGTACGAGACTCACTCGCAGTTAGACAGTTTATATATCCGTTTTGTTTTTGGGTGGTGTGTCCAAGAGTGACCACCTCGCCCGTGTTTTTGGGTGGTGTGTCCAAGAGTGACCACTTCGCCCGTATTTTTGGGTAGAGTCGACCACAAGTGCCTAATAAAGGTTTTGTATTTTCTTTCTTGTGAATTATTCACGTAGTCACCTTATAGCCTTGTGCGTCTGGTGTACCCTTGTGGAACGTGACAAATCAAGTAGGAGTCCTTTTCCTGTTGGTGCCCTGTTTTCTTTTGTACTTTACTTTAGTGCTTTTGGTCCTGGGTTGGTACCCCTGTTGACCTTTGTTTATTTTGGCTTACTACCTTTCCTGCCGCCATTTGTACCTTCTTGCTGAGGTGTTCTGTCTTTTGGAATGCCTCAGGTTCAAAGCTGTAGCAGTTAGCAGTGCGGGTTTTGGAGTTTTCTGATCGGCAGTGTTGGTCGTGATTGTTGCCTCGTCTCAGCGAGGTAGTTTGTTGTTTCTTTAGTTCTACTAGTTCAGACATACTATTGTTTGTGGGTTCGTGTCAGCTTGTTGGCACCCACTGAATTGTTAGTTGTTGATACTTGCTAGCTGCTCATTTCTTTAAATGTGAATGTGGATTACTTGTTCTCTGGGAGAATTTATGTTAGGAATGCATGTTAGCTATTTTCAACTATAAAATCTACTACTATTACTTCATGCATCGCATAATTTTGAAACTCTAACAGGTTATTTCTAGCGACCGTAAAAGCTATCTTTCCTACTATAATAAATTTAGAGTCTTGCATGGCATGAGTTGTCCTTTAAGGACATTTTTACTCATGTAGGATGTTTGAGTTAATCTAATCAAGTATTTTGTTTCCGCAGTGTATAATATATTTTGATTCGTGGACTAGATGAGCCACTAAGCCGAGGGATATGGATAACTTCTGCACTTAATCGATTTTCCTTAAATTAACTTTTTTTAAAAAGGAAACTTTCTTCATGGTTTGTATGGTGTCTGCCTGAGCGTCCGCAGTTATCCCCTGCTGACGTGGCATCATGACGCGGATTTTCCCTCACTCTGATAAGCTTTATTTGCGGTGAAAAATGCGGGTTGTGACAGATTCCTAGAATCCTTCCAAAGCAAACCTCCTTTTTGGTATTCTTTTTCTTAATCGGCTCAAACATGATTTGAGCCCAGTTCACTGTTTTCTTATTAATTACTGCACACATTACCAGGAATAGATGCCTGGTTATGTAGTCATGGGTTATATGCTTTCCCAGTAGTACTTTCCCCACAATATCTGCTAAAAATTTATACTCTGCAGATAGATGTTTCTTCAGTAGTTTATTTGGGGTTGCTCCAGAAAAAACCCATTTTATTCAACATTTCATTAAACTCTTCATTATCAATTTCCAGTTCTTTGGTACCATTCCATAATCCAAATATTTCAGTCATAACGGCGGTGGTAAGAGAGACAATGTTATCCGATATGGTGTCGGTCATGGTGTCTTCATCTGTGGTAGAGGAGGTGTATACCCATTCCATAATTTCAGCGCTGGCTAGTTTGATTCTGGTGGACATCAGAGTATTCAACTACTGATCATCAAGCAATTTCAGAATGTCCAGGAATATTGGGTCTGAGTGTTGAAATGATTCAAAGTCCACATCGAAGCCAGTATCAAACATCATTGCTGCAAGACTTCCCGCTGGAATCGCCATAGTGCACCTACAAGAGAAAAAAGAAGATCAAGTGCTATGGAACTGAAAGCGCGGGACGGTGGTCGAAGAAAAACCTAGATATATGGTTTTTCAGAATATGAATCGATAAACTCCGTTCCATGAAAATGAAAAAATTCTTCGATCTGAGGTTGACGAAAGAATTTGTAGTTAAATAATTCGTCGAACTCAGTATGAAGATTTGAAAGCATTTCGTCGAGCTCTATTCGACAAAAGTTTTCTGAAGCAGATTCGTCGATCTCCGATCGACGAAAATAACTTCACTCACAGAGAGTTCGTCGATCTTCGTTCGACGAATATCTCTAAAACCTTTCACAGTTCGTCGATCTCCATTCGACGAACTTTGAGAAATTCGTAAACTGCAGACAGAAATCAATTTAAATCTTCGCCATTTATCATACCAAGCTGATTTATAAAGAACAAGTGATTTCTTTCATGCAGGGGTTTGGTGAAAATATCAGCTCTTTTTAGATCAGTGTATATATATACAAGATTAACTTTATATTTATCTACACACTCTCTAATGAAGTTGTGCCTAATGTCTATATGCTTATTCCTACTGTGATGGACTGGATTTTGTGCTAAAGATATAACACTTGTGTTTTCACAAAATAGAGTTGAATTATTTAAGTTGAACCCAAAGTCCAGGAGTTGGTTTTGAATCCACAGTATCTGGGATTAATAACTGCATGCTGTAATATATTCTGCTTCAACAATTGATGTAGACATAGATGACTGTTTCTTGTAAAACCAAGACACTAATCTCATACCAAGCAACTGGCAAGTCCCTGAGGTACTTTTCCTATCTACCCTGCATTCAGTGAAATCTGCATCTGAATATCCAGTTAAATCAGATTCTGACTCAGTAGGATACCAGAGTCCTAGACTAGGATAACTCTTTATATATCTCAAAATTATTTTTAGAAAAAACTAGATGAGATTCTTTAGGGTTCACTTAGAACATAGCACAAAGACATGTGGAAAACATTATATCAGGCATGCTTGTTGTAAGATATAGTAGGGACCCAACAATGCCCCTATATAATTTCTAATCAACTGGTTTCCCATGTTCATCAGTGTCTATTACAACATTAGTGGTCATAGGTGTTTTCTTTGCTAAGGCTCAGACATCCCAAAATTTTTAATTAGCTCCTTAGCATACTTAGCTTGGGATATGAAAATACTATCAGGTAGCTGCTTCACTTGGAGACCAAGGAAGTAGGAGAGCTCACCCATGCTACTCATTTCAAACTAAGAATGCATGAGGTTAGAAAATCTCTTACATAGTTGGAATCAGTAGACCCAAATATAATATCATCTACATATATTTGTACTAACAATATTTTATCATTATGGTGCCTAGTGAATAATGTTCTATCTATCATGCATCTACTGAATTTATGCTCTATCAGAAAGTTAGCTAGGTTCTCATACCAAGCTATTGGAGTTTGCTCTAAACCATAAAGGGCTTTATACAATCTAAAAATATATGAGGGATGGGTTGGAGAGATAAAACCTGGAGGTTGTTCAACATAAACCTCTTCTTTAAGTACTGCATTCAAGAAGGCACTCTTTACATCCATCTAATAGACTTTGAACTATTTGTATGCAGCATAGGCAAGGAAAATTTTGATTGCTTCTAACCTTGTAACTGGTGCAAAGGTTTGGTCATAGTCCATCCCTTCTTCTTGCCTATAATCTTGAGCAACAAGCCTAGCCTTGTTCCTCACAATTACATCTTGGGCATCTAGTTTATTTCTATATACCCATTTAGTTCCAATGAATGGGTAGTCTTTGGGTCTTGGAACTAAATCCCAAACTCTACATCTCTCAAATTGGTTGAGTTCCTCTTACATTATAATGATCTAGTTTGGATCTTGCTCAGCATCTTTTATGGATTGGGGTTCAACTTGAGAGAGAAAACAGGCATACATCACATCTTGGTTGAGTTGATGCCATGTCTGTACACCTGCTGATATGTCTCCAATCACTTGGGATCTAGGGTGATCCCTTAGTGTGATAAGATCAGTGGGTGGAGTTAGTTCAGCAACAGTATTTGGAAATAATTCCTCTTGTGTAATTATGTCTGCTTTTGAATGAAGTTCAGCCTCTTCCAAGGGTTCATCTTCACTATCTTTATCAACTTGTGGAGGAGAGGGTGCTATAGCTTCTTCTGGAATGTTTAATTCACCCATTTTCTCACACAAGTGAGATACCTGCAAGGTGCTATTGGTAGAAATCTATATCTCCTTGTAAGACATGTTAGTTTCATCAAAAGTCACATGAATTGATTCTTCAATTTTTAAAGTAGATTTGTTAAACACCCTATAAGCTTTTCTTACTTAGGAATATCCTAGAAAAATTCCCTCTTCATCCTTAGCTTCAAACATTCTAGTATATTTCTTGTTGTTATTATGTATATAACATATGCAGCCAAATACTTTAAAATAGGTGATTTAAGGTTTCTTCCCTTTAAGAAGTTCATAGGGAGTCCTATTCTTAAGTTTATGTATTAGGCTTCTGTTCAGTACATAGTTTGTTGTACTTATAGCCTCTGCCGAAAAGGATAGGGGCATGTAAGCATCTGCAAGTAATGTGTCTACAACTTCAATTAGGGTTCTATTCTTCCTTTCAGCTACCCCATTTTGTTAGGGATTTCTAGGAGCTGAGAATCTGTGCTGATACCTTCCTTCTCACAGAACTCATACATAAGAAGAGACGCAAACTCTATACCATGATGACTTCTGATCAATGCAACATGAGTAGAGTACTCAATCTGTATGGTCCTGAGAAAATCTGTAAGAACTTTGAATGTATCTGACTTAAATCTTAGAAAGAACACCCAAGTGAATCTTGAGAAGTCATCTACAATAACTAGAGTATAGGATTTCCCTACTAAGCTTTGTACAGCAATAGGTCCAAATAGGTCCATGTGTAGCAAGTACAAAATCCTAGGTGAATCACTTTTATTAACTGAATTAAAACTAGATTTAGTTTGCTTGCCTAGTTGATAAGCCCTGCATAGGTCTTCCTTCTTGTAGGGACCAGAAGGTAAGCCTCTCACGAGGTTTTCTTTAGATAGCCTAGCAATGTGTTTCATATTTACATGTCCTAGCCTTTTATGCCATAATTCATTTTGATTGCAAACAATGTTAAGCAGAGAAATATCTGAATTGGCAGAATGAAAATCAACTAAGTATATGTTTCCTTGTATATTTCTAATTAAAACATTTTGTTTTCCTTTATTAAAAATAATACAAGATGTTGAGTTAAAGTGTACCTGATAACCTTCATCACATAGTTGCCTTATACAGATGAGGTTATGCTTGAGTCCACTTACATATGTCACTTTTTTGAAAGTGACTGCTCTAATCATTACTTTTTCAAAACCGTCTGACTGGCCACACTTTGAATCACCAAAGATCACCTTTGGTCCCAGTTTGGAATTATAGTTAATTAAGTTATCCTTACTACCAGTAATGTGCTTGGAGCATCCACTATCCAGATACCATTTTTGATTATCTGCTGGACAACCCTTCTCCTGCAATGAAAATAGTTAGTTGTTCTTGACCCAGGTTACCTTGGGTCATTTGTATTGTTGATAAGAAAAACTAGATATTATTAAAAATTCAGGTTGTGATTTATACCCTAAGGGGTGATATCTTCTAGGAGGATTTATCCAATCAGCAAGAGAGTTAAAGGGTTTCCTAGTTTGATTAGAGTTGCTGTTGTAGTTATAATTTTTACTAAGTCTGACTGGGTTCGACGAAATTTTTGTGAGATTGTCGACCAGAGTTCGACGAAATGGGATGAGATCATCGATCTCTGCTTAAAGAATGAACATGTTCATTTTCTGTGCCCCGCGTTCGTCGATCTCTACTCGACAAACAATACACAGTTCGTCAATCGCAGTAAGACGAATAATTATTATATTGATTTGCGTTCAGCGTTCGTCGACTTAAGTTCGACGAACTGGCCACATTTCGTCGAACTGTGTTCGACGAAATCTGTTGAATTTTGTTTGTATCTAAGGTTTTCTGAGTTTGATTTTTCTTGTCTTTGTGTGTGATTTCAGTTTGATTGGGATTGTTATTATCTACCTTTTCTTTACCCTTTTTTGACACAAACTTTATTGGTATGGTTAATATATTCTTTTTGAGTATGGGGGGTAAACTTGATGATGCACCCAAGCCTAGTTTGCCATTCAGTCTGGCATTGACTGTGCTTATGATGTCCATCAGCTTAAGGTTTCTCCCATTGACAGATTCCTCAAGTTGTTTGGCCTCACATAGCTCTGTTTTTAAAAAGTTAATTTGTTCATTAGCTAATGTTAGTTTTTCTTTTAACTTGTTGTTTTCAGAAATGATGTTTTCCTGATTTGATAATTTATCCCTAAGTGTTTTGATTTTCTTTTTAGAGTTGATTAAATCAATACACAGGGTTTTAAATTCAGATTTGAAGCTATCAAAACTATAATCAAAATTTGAAAGTACCTGATCAGCTTCTGACTCTGAAGTTCCTTTATTGTCAGATTCTTCTTCATATGATTAACTTTTGAAAGCATCAACGACCATAATGCAGACTTCCTTGGCCCTTTCCTCTTCTTCTTCTTCACTAGTATTGAATATGTGGATTCATCTTCAGTGTCACTCTATCTTTCAGCCACAAAGCACTTCTCCTTCTTTTTGTATTTGCTGGAAGAAGGCCTGCTGCTTTGCTGTCTTCTAGAGTCCTTCTCTCTTCTCCTTTCTTTCTTTTGATTCTCTGGACACTCTGAGATAAAGTGTCCAGGTTTGCTGCAGCCAAAGCAAACTACTTTTTAGTGGGGGTTTTGTCATACCTTGGCTTATCATCCTGCCCGGATGATTTTCTCCCGAAGTCTTTCCTTGTCATTTTGTAAAATCTTTTGGCAAGGAGACTCATTAGCTCTTCATTCACTATTGCAGTTTCTGTCTCTTCAGCAGCCTTGAATGCCAGGTTGTGCTATTTCTTAGCTGGTGGAGGAGTCCTTTGTTTTGCTGCTTCTCTGGACTTGATTAGCTGCTCATTGGACTTGAGCTTTCCTAATAGAGATTCTGTGGAAATCTCATTTAGGATTCTGGACTCCTTGATTGGCCAGATTCTTGAATCCCATGTGCTTGGGAAGAACATGAGAATTTTATCATTCACTTAAGTGAGGGTGATGTCCTTATCCAAGGTCTTTAGCTCATTGATTATTGAGCTCAGCCTGTTGTACATGTCAGCAACAGATTCTGCTTCATATTTCCTGAAGTTCTCATACTGGGATATGAGATTTGATATTCTGTCCTTCCTTTTATCAACAGATCCAGCCACCATTTTGTTGAGGGAGTCCCAGATGTCCTTGACTGAAGTGCATTCAGCCACTCTTTGGAAAATGAAATCAGACATTGTTTGAGCCAGAATGTTCATGGCATTAGCAGCAGCAACCTTGGCTTTCTTTTGGGCATCAGTCCACTCAAGTGGTGAAACTGCATGAGTGCTGGAAGTTGATGTGGATGAAGCTGGCTGAGGAGGACCTGTCAAGATAGAGTTGTAGATGTCCTCATCAATAGAATTCATATACAGTTTTATTCTTGCCTTCCAGATGGCAAACTTATTTAAGTTGCATACTGGAGGTCTGGTGCTTACATAGTCTTTGTTCTGTGCCATGCTGTGAATATAATCCTAATAGAAATAAAAATCAAATCTAACACAACAACTTTTAGTTCAAGGGTTAACTTGTACAACCAAAGGAACCTTGCTCTAATACCAATTGAAAGTTAGGGTAAGATCTGAAATACTCTAGGGGGGTGAATAGAGTATCTTGAACATTTTAATGCTTTTGCTGTAAATAAAAGTTTCAGTCCTAAGGTGAAATAATCTACCACAGGTACTGCAAATATAAATTAATATCACAGGCACAGCAACATAACTCGCACAGCAACAACAAGAACAAAATAAAAAGAAGGCAACCAGACAACACAATAATTTTATTGTGGTTCCCCTAAACTTGGGTACATCCACTCTTTTACACCCTGGTAGGAATCCACTCAGGTTTTTGATCAGGTAACTATCACCAATGAGCTTTTGATCAGGTGCTCAAAAACCAATCACAAGTCTTTTGATCAGGAGACTTACAACCATGAATAACTTTTGAAGGGAGTTAAAGAACCCTTTTTATAGTGGGGGTGAGAGAGTGATGATGTCTTCTCTTTCTCAAATACAACTGAGAAGACTTTAGTGGATCTTTGATTTTAACAAAGCTCCCCCTGAGATATTGATTTGTTCAGGAAGGTTGAAGCTTTGCTGCAGGGTGAGTAGGTCTTCAATATTTCAGCCTTGACCAGAAGGTATCCAGGAACTCCTTGACTGATATAGTATTTGTTGACCTCTGAAGAATCCTGGAATTAAGAAAGAAGAAGACTCTTAATTTTGAATGGATGTTCTTCTTCTTCTTCAGCTTGCTGTTGTTTCTCTGGTCTGGGGCTTAAAGTATTTGTTACTGTATGATTTCTTTTTTCTGTATGTTGAATGCTCCCGAGAAGGAAGAATAAAAATCCTTTTATATTTTCCATAAAATCTTCATTCTAAATTTTGAATTTCTTCAGCATTTATTACTGACGGCCTGGAGAACGTAGACATTAAATGATTTCCCCAACTGTCCCATTGAAAAGTGACAAGTAATAACCCTAATGAAGACCATAATCAATGCTTGCTTCTAACGGTAATATTCAAATAATGTTAAGCATTGATTACTCAGGAATTATTGCAATGAAATAAGGATAGAGGGAGGGAAATTTCCAAGTCTGGAACTACACAGAAATCGTCGACCAAAGAACAGAACTCGTCGACCTGGGTCCTGAGTTCGTCGAGATGAGAAGTTATGTTCGTCGACCAGATAATCTTTGTCCGTCGAGCTGAGATCCAAGATCGTCGAACTAAGAACAAATAACTACTTTATCTAGAGCCTTGTTGATTCTGTACATCCAGATCGTCGAGCTGAGAATCTAAGTTTGTCGACTAGAGTTCAGAGAAATGTTTCTTAGACTTTAGAATGTTGAAGTAGAATATCCAGAATTTGTCGACCTGAGAATTAAGTTCATCGACCTGAGAACTGCTAACAGCTACTTGATACAACGCGTCAAGACTATGGTCCAAGTTCATCAAGCTAAGAACATGAATTCGTCTACTGGAGTATGATTCTGGCCTAGACTCTAGGACACAAACATAACCCTAGCTATATATGTTGGATCAAACATCCTAGTTTAGTGGACCTAGCCCAAATCCAACTAGGGATCCAATAGTAGCGACTCGCCAAGCAGCTTGGAGGTAGCAGAGACTTCATGCATTATGCTTACAAGGCTACATCAAAAGGTTGACTGTAACGCCCCTGCTTTTTTGAGGGTTATTTTAAATCCCTTTAGTGACGTATTTTGACATCAGGGCATTACGTTGACGCGTAGTTGACGGGTACCGTTGCTGGAGCGTGACTTTTGCTTATTTGGTATTCGAGGTTTTGACTAAGAATATTATCTTGGCTAATTTCTATGGCAGTTTTGAGAGATTCCCTTGCGATCCAGGTTCGTTTTGGAACTCGTTGGAGCCTTTTTGGGGTATTTGGTGTTTTGGGATTTGGGGGCATTTTTACCCGAGTTTGGTTTCTCGAATCTTAAATTCGACTTCTCTATTGGATTCATAGAATCGATATTTCGCTACGGTGCAATTTTTGTAGAAATCCGAGTTGATATGAGTTATATTATAAAATAACATATGTACATTCTATAATATGCTATTATATCATATCAGATATTAGAGATAATATATAATATGTTTGGACCGAGTACTATTAGAGATATTTGGTGTTTTGGTTGTATATAAAGGACCATCAACTTGTTGCCCTTTTGGTGAATTATTGCCCGGGTGGGTTTGCCCGGTGTGAGAATGTGGCTGTTGGTGTGTTGGGTAGGTTCCCACCATCGCATGTGCCAGTTTTTACCCGGTTTTGTGTTTGTCAAGGTACAATCCACCTTTTATTTGACCCTTGTGAAATATTGTTTGTGTTGTTGGTGTGTTGGGTAGGTTCCCACCACCGCAGGTGCCGGATGGCCGGTGGTTTTTTTTGTTCACCAAGTTAAGGGCAACTTAATTCATTACTTACAGTTATCTCATTACATGTTTAGATCTTTATAACACTTGGTGCAAGTTCTTTACTGCTGAGCTCGTAAATTAGTCGTTTCTCACTATTCTTGAATTAGGGTTGGTAACCCTTTATTACTTTGATTAATTGCTAACCTTTAATTCTTTGATCTTACTTGCATTTTCATGCTTACTGAGGTGTTCTTTTTGTGAATGCCTCATGTTTGGAGAAGTAGTTGGTTGACCAGGTAGGGTTGGTTCTTGGCTGGTGTTCTGCAGATGTCTCTTCCTCATCGGTTGTGAGGTAGTTGTTGTTTATTTTCCTTAGTTCAGACATACATTATTTTGGTGGGTTCATGTCAGGTTCTTGACGCACATAGGATTTTGTTTAACGTTAAATACTTCCTAGTAGCTAAGTCTTTTCTATATGACTTCTTATATTTATTTGCTCCCGGGAAAGGTTTTATGCTAGGTTGCATGTTAGATATTTAAATTATAAAATTATTACTTCTATCACCTAATACATGTCGTATTTCAAAACTAATGTCTTTATGTTTGGTGAACGTAAAAGCTATTTTCATACTTATACTAAATCTAGAGTCGTGCATACTATGAGTTGTCCTATATTAATATTTTTTCTCATGTAGGATGTCAATTAATGTAAACAAGATACTTTCGGCAGCGTAAAACTATATTTTCAGTCGTGGACTAATTGATCCACTGAGCCGAGTGACACATCCATCCAAAACATAACTTAAAACATGCTTTCTTTGCATCAGAATTTGGTACTTTAATAAATTGTGTTAGGATTGGAGTTTACCTGAACGTCTGCAGTTATCCCCTGCACGGCGTGGAATCACGGCTCTTACTCTGATGTTCATTTAAATTCGGAGAAAATACGGGTTATGACAATTGTATCAGAGGAATAGGTTCTTTGACAATTGGTCTAATAACCATCTCGAGTTAGTGTTAGTTGTCTTGTTCCATTATATACACACACTAATGTTGTAACATCCCATTTCCGACTAGAACCCCAAGAGTGGTTTTGTCATGTCAAAACCCTTGGAAGCCTACGGGACCAAGTGAAGAAGGCCAAGGTGAAAATCACTTTGGTCTTCCTATAGCTCAGCCTTATATCAGCAAGGGGAGATCTGAACCGTCAGATCCTATAGTAAGAAATAAACAGCCACACAAATTCCCTGAAAACAACTCTTCCGGGTCTGACACGGCCATGTCGGACCAGACACGCCCGTGTCGCCAGGCATGTCATCAGCTCGACGATCGTCGAGCTCATTTCGTCGACCAGAGGGGATCACGCCCACCCGACACGCCCGTGTCAGATGATACATGCCGTGTCACCAGGCGTGTCCTCAGCTCGATGATCTTCGAGTTCATTTCGTAGAACAGGGGGAACATGCCCCCGACACGCCCGTGTCGCCAGGCATGTCGTCAACCCGACGATTGTCGAGCTCATTTCGTCGAGCTCAACTCATATCGTCGAGTTCATTTCGTAAAACAGGGGGGAACACGCCCCCGACATGCCCGTTTCGCCAGGCGTGTCGTCAGCCCGATGATCGTCGAGCTCATTTCATCGAGCTCAGCTTAAATCGTCGAGTTCATTCCGAAGAATAGGGGGGGACACGCCCCCG
Organism: Platanthera guangdongensis; assembly: GCA_039583875.1. Taxonomy (NCBI): domain Eukaryota; kingdom Viridiplantae; phylum Streptophyta; class Magnoliopsida; order Asparagales; family Orchidaceae; genus Platanthera; species Platanthera guangdongensis. The sequence goes on along the minus strand of CM077163.1, from coordinate 77,324,695 downwards.
ACACACCCGTGTCGCAAGGCCTGTCGTCAGCCCGATGATCATCGAGCGTATTTCATCGAGCTCAGCCCATTTTGTCGAACAGAAGGGAACACGCCCACCAAACACGCCCGTGTCAGATGATACATGCCCGTGTCATAGCCGTGTCACCAGGCATGATACGACGGTTCTAGGCAAAATCGCCGTGAGTAGGAGAGAGAAAGCTCCATTTTTCCCCCAATTTGCACGAGAGAGAAGTGGCAATTCATGGCCATTAAGGTGATACACCCCCTCAGTATCCCTCCATTATGCTCCCATTCATCTTCCCTGATGAATTAAAGGGGATTCCAGCAGTTTCCAGAGACATTTAATGAAGGGGGATGCATAGGGTCGGCCGTGGGAGGGGAGGTGAAGAGGTCAACCATGGCCAAGATAATTAAAGCCACCACACCATCCAACCGACCCCTCCATCATCTTTAGAGACCTCTGAGGAGTAGAATTTCACATTTTCCCGAACACTTAGAGCTCTTGGAGGAGGAAAAGCCATGGCACCGAAAGCTTTGAGGAGGAGCAATGGCGGCCAGCGAATGGTGCCAGGAAACGGTCCAAATGATGTCCAATCCTTCTCCTCTCTATGCGTGCTAGATCTAGACTTGTTTTGATTGAGAAGTCGGGCTCAAACGAGCCGGGTCGGAGAGAAAAGTTCCTTGAAATTCCATGAAAAATGATGGTGAGAGTTCACGGGAAACCGCCGCCTCCGGCGGCATGGTCGCCGCCAAACGCTAGCCACCACCTCAACAGAGGTGGTGGTGGTAATGGCCGACCAGGGAGGTGGTCTGGGTGGCCGGAAAGTCGGCTAGAAGAGGCTCCAGGTCGGGCCAATCTTGGCCCTTGGCTAGAGGTTGAGGCTGAAGGGATGCCATCCGTTTTGATCAAGGCGATTCAAATGATATTAATGTTATTGATTTTTCTGGATATTATTAGCAGTAGATATTTTTAATTATTAAAAATACTTAGATGCCTCTACTGTAAAAGTTGTCAACATAGAAAATGTAGCCCTTGATGTCTAGTATAATTAAAATTGATTTCACTTAGTTTAGAATCGTGGTGTGACAATGATCTTTTCTGAACCATATTAAGATTCTGTAATTTTTACATAATGTTCTGATGAGTAATGTTGGTACTTCCTTCTTTACATATGATTAAGGGAATTATTTTGGACAAATTAATTAGAGGTCAAATATTCTCTGAAAAATTATAGAAATTAATATTTAGTCATATATCTTTGTTATTTAGTGTTCAAAAGTTATGGGTGACCATTACTGGAGTAGATCATATAGTTCATGTTCAAAATTGCCCATGGCCAAACAGTTGGGAAAATTCAATAAATATCAAATTAATTAGAAAAATTATGATTTTCTAATTTTAGACTAAATTTGTTATGATATTCCTCTGGTAAAGTTTATAGGAGATTTGGAAGAAAATCAGGAGTACATCCTTTATACATCTCATATAGTATACGATGGTCTGCATATAGTAACTGCGGAAACTGAATTAGAGTGGGTAATGAATTTGAAGAGTTAAATCCTTAGTAGGTTGCTGGTTTGGGTAAATAAATGAGAGATCTGATCAAGGGTAGAAATCAATAATATTAAGTGCCTTGCGAAAGGGAGCTTTGGGCGTAATCCCATCATAGTTCATAGTGCCTTCGAGAGCCCTTCACGGGGAATACCTTGGGCAGTCCTGGGCTAACGTAAACCTTAGGAATAATTTGGGCAAGAGTAACCCTAATAATAGTTTCACCTTACACTCACACTTGTACACGTAGGGAGATGAATTAGTAGAGAAAGGATAGCATAGGCATGTGGCCTAAGGGCTTGCTGGTAGAGTTAAATGGACTCGGTATTGATTTGGAAGTCCGGGGAGCTGGATGTTCGGGGACTTAGAAAAAAAGGAGACTTGATTAGTACAGGGAGCTGTGGGATCGGGAAAATGGTGAACTAGTAGGCTCAGTAGTCTAAAGAGCTGGAGTCTCGGTACTATAATTAGATACAAACTATCATGGTTGCATGTACATAACAGTGGTGGGTCCTCGGTATTGGACGAACGATCACACCGTCGTCGGTATGTTGACACGGAAGACTAGCTGGTTTGCTAGGAATAGTACGAAAATATACGTGAGGGGATAGACGGTGTAATGTGATTACCAGTCTAGGAGTGGAGAGGCCAAACCCACTGTCTTCGTTGGCCACGATGAGAGGCTCCTGAGAGTTTAGCTAACTCCAAAAAGGGGAACTAAAGGTCTGTGTGCATAGAGTCGTTTGTGTGAGTGGCACTTGCATGTGCATACCATAGCATACTTGTATGTCATAGCATAAAAATTGCATTTAACCCCTGATAGCTATCGTATAAAATGGTATGGGACGTTTTATACGATAGGCCCTGCAAAACGACCCCTTGGTCTATAGGGGTAATCCCTATAAATCAACGGTTATATTTCTCGTTGCTCTTACTTACTCTTCTTACTGCTTTTACTTACTTGTTACTCCTTACTGTTTAGTTTTGTTACACACTTATTTACTCATGTTTAATTATTGTGATACCTCTGCCATACCTTATTATTTTATTCCTTAGGGTAGATGTCACCTGCTTGATTACGCCCTGCTTTTGGTCCTCCTTTTCACTCCTTTCCTCCCGGTGCCTAGGAGCCATGGGTAGATGGGTGGGGTATTGTTGACTGAGTCTAGTTTGGTTGACGGTCATTTGACCACCATATTTTAGGTGCTCCAGATGGGAGACAGGTAACAGCCGCAGGCGACGCAACACCAGCAGGGTACGGTTAAGTTAGAGATGGGACAGTGTAGCTCGGGTGGACAGGCATCCGGATCCGTGAGTGGAGCCGAGTATTAGTAGTTTTACTTTTATGAGTGGATTGTAGTGAGGTTATCATGTACCGGGCTTAATCCCGTATTCACTTTTTTGTGTGGACTATTTATTTTTCATGTGATTTCCTCCTTTATACTATTATGGACTTGGATGCTTACACCTTCATTCATTATACATTTTGTCGATGGTGATCGATTTGGCCGGCAGGATAGGTGATGCGCCCGCGAACAGACTCTTACTCTGGTTGGTTTGGTGAGTCGATCGCCGCGGGCGTGCTATAGGAGGCAAGTGCACCTATCGCAAGTAGTACTCAATATTCGTGGGAATATCGAGGTCGTATTGTTCTCGGGGTCGTGTTGACTATTCTTACTCCTCCGGGAGGACTATTATTTTACTGAAAGTAAGGTGGATGTTTTAATTAAGTAAAGACTGAAAAAGTAAAGGAGCGAAAAAATGATTTAGAAAATATTCGATGAAGGGTTAACGCTCGGCATTGAATCAGATTAAGACTAAAATAATTTTTAATAATTATAGGACTTAGTTTTCAAATTAATAAAAGGCAACTTGGCCGTGGAGGTTCCACAAATGTGAGCTCACCTAGCTATAGGGATATCGCTAACCTGAACGTTAAGATTATTCGACCAAACGTTAGTCCGACGAAGGATTCCTCTTAACGCAGACTTTACGCTAAGAACCCCGCTATTTGGTGGGGAACCCAATCCGGTAGAATTACGCTTGTCCTCTCTTGAGGGTATGCACGCAACTCTATTTACCCAGTGGTGATCTGTCCATACGCACGGCCTCTCGGCTAGCTAGTGTACGGATAACGAAAATAGGGCCCACATATCGATTTGTGGTCCTACACGTCGTTAACCCGAGGTAAACCTTAAGTCCTTAAATTAATGTGAAAATAAAGAGCTTCAATTATTACAAATCATTTTAAAAGTCCCAATGCTCTTCGATGCCGAGTAGGCGGGAAATGAAAACGATGCGTCATTTAACTCTTAACGAGTAGGCGGAAATAAATACAATTACAAACACACGCACTCTATATGAATTGAAAGAAAGCAATAAAACTATCTCCTACACACACGCACTCTACATAATTAAAGAAAACGATAAAATAGAGCATGAAAAATAAAGCATGAAAATCTAACACCTACACTCACACACTCTACATAATTTGAACAAAGCATCAAAACATTATTCTCATACACTCACACACACAAATTAAAAGCAAAATGAAAGTTACCTAAAAATTAAAACATCTACTTTTTTATGCTTAGGTTTTGCCAAAAACAAATAAAAAGAACGAATTAAAATTTTAAGAGAACAAAAGTTTTTCAAAACAAATCAAAAAAACTAAAGCCTTTCAAAAATTAAGATTTCAACATTTTCATTCTTAGGATTTCATAAAAGTGCCAAAAAATTTGAAATAAAAAGAGAAAAAACAAAAAGGTTTTTCATCCTAACATAAAGCTAAGTAAAAAAAAAAATCAAAAACACTTTAGTAACTCTTTTACAAATTCATAAGAATGAAGATGTTGAAAACATTAAAAGAGGACATGAAGAAAAATAGAAAAAGCTAATTCAACATTTCATAAATTTCTAACAAAACCTAATATGAGACAAATTCAAAGCATGTAAAGTAAATAAGTTACACTCATACACACACACACACTTTTCATAAAAGAGAGAACAAAGATGAAACCAAGGATAAAAAGGGAAAGAAGTAAGCCATCCAAATGAATTTTCATGCCATATAGAGAGAGAAAATCTAACATTTTTATTAACATTATCAAACTATTACAATGCTAAAAGATCAAGCAAAACAAAACATGAAAGGAAAGGGGGAGAAATCTCCTTACATAGCACTAGAATCCACGGATGTAGACCACAAAACACACTAAAGTGGCTCAAAAATGTGAACCCTTGGACCTTACAGAAATGGGCAATTTATAGGCAAAAAATTCTAAGTACACGCCCTCCGACACGGGCGTGTCGGGGGGCGTGTCACTACTATTAATGATGGCGCCCGACGATTCGACGGGAAAGTTGACTTCAGGCTGAATTCGAGGATGTCACGCCCCAGGTCACGGGCATGATGCTGGGCGTGTCGGGGAAGTAGAACCGTGCGCGGGTTGCGTCAAAAGTCTTCGGCAGCATCTTGTCGGGCCAGGTGGTGAAGTCACGCCCAAGGTCACGGGCGTGACTCTGGGCGTGTCGGTTGGTGTCGACACTCGACAAACGTCGAGCGGAAAATGTCGAGTTGAAAATTGTCGAGCGGGTGGACACGGGATTGGGTAACACCCCAGGTCACGGGCATGACTCTGGGCCTGTCGCGGGTTTGACGATCATTGAACTGAATTCGTCGAGTGGAGTGGACACGGGCTTGTGTCACGCCCGTGTCGGGTGACACGGGCGTGACGCCAGGCGTGTGAAGGTTTTTACTTCAGAAATTTGCAACTTCACGGGATTTTGAGCTGTCACGCCCTGGCCACGGGCGTGATCCAAATGACACGAGCGTGTACTGCCCAATTTTGGCAGATTTTGGAATTTTTCTGAAAAATAAAATAAAACAAGTTAGTAGTAAATTTACAAGAATAGGAGCATTTTATGGAACAAAAATAAGTAAAAACGACGAAAATAAATGAAAACGACTAAATTAATGTGCACAAAAATACGTATATTTACAATTCATCAAATACCCCCATACTTAAGCTTTTGCTATTCCAGAGCAAAAGTTTGAGGTGAATTTATAAGGAATAGAAAAAACTCTAAGTTTAGCTACCGCTTAATCAATTATAAGAGAGATCGAAATAAATATACAGGGTGTAAGAATTAAGTCCTAAGATTTTGAAGATGATTTAAATAGAGCAAAAGTTTTGGCCAAAAAACTTCTTGATATAATCAAATAGAAGGCAATATTTGTAATGGTTAGATTAACGAAAATAGTTTGGAATTACAAGAACTCTAGCTTATAGGAGTATTACTAGAAATAATACAATTTACTAATTATGCTCTCAAATCGATTTTTGAATTAATTCTAGAATCGTGTAGTTGGCTATAAGGGGGTAGTGGGTTTATGAAGAGGGTTTTGATTTTGAGGTGAGGTAATTTTTTCTCGAATCTCCATTTTTCTTCTTTTGGATTATTAGGAAAATGAAATCTTATTTTCCTAATATCATATTTGTTTTTCAACTTCATAAGAATAAAATTAACCCAATGTATATGTGTAGGAGTAATGAATTTTATCCTCTAACTCCATAACATATAATCTTTTTAAATTATTGGTTGCCTATGTTTACGGAATGAAATCTTATTCCCATTGACATAGGATCTTTTAAGGATAAAAATTTTTCAAGCCAAGTAGGTCATGAAAGATAAGGGGGGGAAAGGAAAACTAGATTTTTAATCCTAAAAATGTTTGAGAGCAACCTTAATAATTTGTACGTTCCAATTTTTCAGAAAGCTAAAAGTAAGTATAATTGAATTCTATAGTCGTTATTTCCTAACATAATACACGTGCTCCTATCAATGAAAAATTAGAAGTAGTGCCTAAAACGAGTTCGCTATTTTTAACAAAGCATAATGAATTCTTTAAAACTTAACCCCGACTATTTAAATTTTTCAATCAATAATTAATAAACGGGTAGTGAACAAAGAATTAATCAAATTCACATATAAATAAACTCAAAACAGAATTTTTGGATAGCAGGAAAGTTAAGAATAAAATATTTGATTTATTTGTTTCAAAACATTTTTTGATTTTTATTGTTCTTATCATCATTTTTTTGTTTTTCATTTATTATCTTCTTTTGTATTTTTGTTTTGTTTTACTTAATTTTTTTTTTTTGAATTAATTTTTTGAACTATTATTTTTTTGTATTTTTTAAGAAAATTTTCATTCTATGTACAAAAACATGGGAGAAAAAGAGAGGTTTTTACAAGAATGAGGAAGGGGGAGAGAGAAAAGAGTATTTACAAAAAGAATATGTACAAAAAAAATATTTACAAAGTGAAACTAAATATATTTTTTGTTTTTTTTGTTTTATAATTTTTTTGAGTTTTTGGAAAAAAGAAAGAAAAAGAAAATGAAAAAAAAAATTTGGATTTTTCATTTTAAAATTTTTTTCATTTTAAGATGTTTTTTTTTTGTTTTTGTTTTGTTGTTATATGTATTTCTTTGTATTTTTGAAATGCAGAAAAATTGAAGTGCAGAAAGTAAAGCACGAAAATACCCCCATACTTAAGTCCAACATTGTCCCCAATATTGTAACGTAGGTATGCAGAATAAGAGGAAAGACAATATATACAAAGAAAATAAAGAGAGGGGGTAGAAGTTTCCGTGAAACGCGTAGGGGGAGGCCGATCAGAAACCCTGAGGGTCGGTCCATTTTGGATCGACCACCTCCTTTCCGCTACGGAGGGTTATAGCGTTGGCATTCTCACGTGGATTAGGCTCCGTGTTTCCTGGCAGTGCCCCGAGCGGGCGCTCGGACATCATCCGCGCCAGCTGTCCAACCTATTGTTCGAGAGTTTTTAGCGATCTGGTGATGTTCCGGATATTTGACTCGTTGGACGCAATATATGTCGAAACATTTTCCTCCATCGGGGAGGGTTTTGGAAGAGGAGGAGAAGGCAGAAATCCGGGCGCATAAGAAATAGGGGGGCGCTGAGCATTATTCGGGTTGCTCCAAGAGAAATTGGGGTGATTCCTCCAACCCAGATTATAGTTATTACTATATGGGTTGTTGTTGGGGTTGAAGGAAGGATAACCCGAATTTCCCATGAAATCCATGAACTCTTCAGCCACGCAGACGTTAGGGGGAATAAAACAAGGCGGAGTGGAGGAGGCAGCAGACATCTCCTCCACCTGCTTTGTTAACCTTTCAACTTGAAGGGTTAAGAGAGCAGTGGCATCCACTTCAAAAAGACCAGCCGCCGGCTTTGGGCGTCCCCGCGGGACGTTCCATTGATAGACGTTCATAGCCATCTCTTCGAATAAAGCCTGGGCGGCCTCGGGGGTTTTGTTGTTTAGCGTACCCCCGGCAGCCGCGTCAATTATTTGACGCGTCTGAAAATTAAGCTCATTGTAAAAAATTTGAACTTGCAACCACGTTGGCAGCGCATGGTGCGGGCACCGGCGGAGGAATTCCTTAAACTGTTCTCAAGTCTCGTATAGAGACTCAGGATTGTTTTGCACAAACGAAGAAATATCCACCAGCAACTTTGTAGTTTTTGCGGGCAGAAAGTACATCGTTAGGAACCGTTCCGTCAACTCAGCCCACGTGGTGATACATCCCCGTGGGAGGGCATTCAACCACGCCTTGGATTTGGACTTAAGGGAAAAAGGAAATAAGCGCAAGTGAATGGCGTCATTAGGGACGCCATTAATCTTGAAGGTGTCGCATATCTCCAAGAAATTGGACAAGTGGACATTTGGGTCCTCATCCGGCATTCCATCAAACTGCACGGCGTTTTGGACCATTTGAATGACACTCGACTTTATTTCAAAATTATTATTCGCCACCGCAGGGCGAAAAGTAGTCGACCCAGTATAATCCAGGTTAGGTCGGGCGTAATAAGTCATAGTATGCTCGGTCGCCGGGGCAGGGTTATGGGCGGCCATAAGTACAACAGAGGGTTCTCCGTTAGATTCTTTGGGGTCTAAAGAAGGAATTCGACGTTGAGATCGAATACGCGCAAGGGAGCGTTCGATCTCAGGGTCGAAGTCAAAATATTCAGACTCGGAGGGTTGTCCATGGGTCTTACACACAAACAAAAATAAAACAAAATAAACTCTTTCTTTGTTGTTTTTGATTTTATTTAAAATAAAGTGTTTAGTTTTTTTTAGTTTATAGAAAATAAGTAAAAGTAATAGACTCCGGTGAAATAGCAACTCGAAGAAACTCCCCGGCAACGGCGCCAAAAACTTGATACGCCCGCGAACAGACTCTTACTGTGGTTGGTTTGGTGAGTCGATCGCCGCGGGCATTCTACAGGAGGCAAGAACACCTATCGCAAGTAGTACTCGATATTCGAGGGAATACCGAGGTCGTATTATTCTCGGGGTTGTGTTGACTATTCTTACTCCTCCGGGAAGACTATTATTTTACTGAAAGTAAGGTGGATGTTTTAATTAAGTAAAGACGGAAAAAGTAAAGGAGCGAAAAAATGATTTAGAAAATATTCGATGAAGGGTTAACGCTCGGTATTGAATCAGATTAAGACTAAAATAATTTTTAATAATTATAGTACTTAGTTTTCAAATTAATAAAAGGCAACTTGGCCGTGGAGGTTCCACAAATGTGAGCTCACCTAGCTATAGGGATATCGCTCACCTCAATGTTAAGACTATTCGACCAAACATTAGTCCGACGAAGGATTCCTCTTAACGCCCGCTATACGCTAAGAACCCCGCTATTGGGTGGGGAACCCAATCCGGTAGAATTACGCTTGTCCTCTCTCAAAGGTATGCACACAACTCTATTTACCCAGGGGTGATCTGTCCATACGCACGACCTCTCGGCTAGCTAGTGTATGGATAATGGAAATAGGGTCCACACATCAATTTGTGGTCCTACGCGTCGTTTACCCGGGGTAAACCTTAAGTCCTTAAATTAAAGTGAAAATAAAGAGCTTCAATTATTACAAATCATTTTAAAAGTCCCAATGCTCTTCGATGCCGAGGCTAATAGCGATTAGCCACACATCGGTATGGGGATGGCTTAGGTGTTTGGTTATGCGAGCGTTCTAAACTATTCGCTGAAAAGTTATAAAGAAGATAAGAAGAAAAATAAAATAACTTAACGTTATAAAAGTTATTACAAATAACCACGCCCGTATTCATCCAAACACATAACAAGAGGCAGAAATAAAACTAAGTTACATATAAAAGAAATTTGCATAATTGAAATTGCAAGTCCCACTCAAACGAGTGGGGGCGGGAAATAAAAGCTGAAAATTGCAAGTACTACTCAAACGAGTGGGTCTGAAATGAAGGCGAGTCCTACTCAAATGAGTAGGAGAAAATAAATGTGATTACAAGTTCTACTCAAACGAGTAGGCGGGAAATAAAGTCCGTCCATTTAACTCAAGTGAGTAGGCGGAAAAATAAAGAAAGAAAATTACAAGTCCTACTCAAACGAGTAGGCTGGAAATGAAAATGATGCGCCATTTAACTCTTAACGAGTAGGCGGAAATAAATACAATTACAAACACACGCACTCTATATGAATTGAAAGAAAGTAATAAAACTATCTCCTACACACACGCAATCTACATAATTAAAGAAAACGATAAAATAAAGCATGAAAAATAAAGCATGAAAAACTAACACCTACACTCGCACACTCTACATAATTTGAACAAAGCATTAAAACATTATTCTCATACACTCACACACACAAATTAAAAGCAAAATAAAAGTTACCTAAAAATTAAAACATCTACTTTTTATGCTTAGGTTTTGCCAAAAACAAATAAAAAGAACGAATTAAAATTTTAAGAGAACAAAAGTTTTTCAAAACAAATAAAAAAAACTAAAGTCTTTCAAAAATTAAGATTTCAACATTTTCATTCTTAGGATTTCATAAAAGTACCAAAAAAGTTGAAATTAAAAGAGAAAGAACAAAAACGGTTTTCATCCTAACATAAAGCTAAGTAAAAAAAATCAAAAACACTTTAGTAACTCTTTTACAAATTCATAAGAATGAAGATGTTGAAAACATTAAAAGGGGACATGAAGAAAAAGAGAAAAAACTAATTCAACATTTCATAAATTTCTAACAAAACCTAACATGAGACAAATTAAAAGCATGTAAAGTAAATAAGTTACACTCATACACACACACACACTTTTCATAAAAGAGAGAACAAAGATGAAACCAAGGATAAAAAGGGAAAGAAGTAAGCCATCCAAATGAATTTTCATGCCATATATAGAGAGAAAATCTAACATTTTTATTAACATTATCAAACTATTACAAAGCTAAAAGATAAAGCAAAACAAAACATGAAAGGAAGGGGGGAGAAATCTCCTTACATAGCACTAGAATCCACGGATGCAGCCCACAAAACACACTAAAGTGGCTCAAAAATGAGAACCCTTGGACCTTACAGAAATGGGCAATTTATAGGCAAAAAATTCTAAGTACACGCCCTCCGACACTGGCGTGTCGGGGGGGGGGGGGGGGGGGTGTCACTACTATTCAAGATGGCGGCCGACGATTTGACAGGAAAGTTGACTTCGGGCTGAGTTCGAGGATGTCACGCCCCAGGTCAGGGGCGTGACGTTGGGCGTGTCGAGGAGGTAGAACCGGGCGTAGGTTGCGTCAAAAGTCTTCGGCAGCATCTTGTCAGTCCAGGTGGTGAAGTCACGCACAAGGTCACGGGCGTGACTCTGGGCATGTCGGTTGGTGTCGACACTCGACAAACGTCGAGTGGAAAATGTCGAGTTGAAAATCGTCGAGCGGGCAGACACGGGATTGGGTCACGCCCCAGGTCACGGGTGTGACTCTGGGCGTGTCGCGGGTTCGACGATCGTTGAATTGAATTCGTCGAGTGGAGTGGACACGGGCTTGTGTCACGCCCCGTGTCGGGTGACACGGGCATGATGCCAGCTGTGTCAAGCTTTTTACTTCAGAAATTTGCAACTTCACGGGATTTTGAGCTGTCACGCCCTGGCCACGGGCGTGATCCAAATGACACGGGCGTGTACTGCCCAATTTTGGCAGAATTTGGAATTTTTCTGAAAAATAAAATAAAACAAGTTAGTAGTAAATTTACAAGAATATGAGCATTTTATTGAACAAAAATAAGTAAAAACGACGAAAATAAATGAAAACGACTAAATTAATGTGCACAAAAATACGTATATTTACAATTCATCAAATACCCCCATACTTAAGCTTTTGATATTGCTGAGCAAAAGTTTGAGGTGAATTTATAAGGAATAGAAAAAACTCTAAGTTTACCTACCGCTTAATTAATTATAAGAGAGATCAAAATAAATATACGGGGTGTAAGAATTAAGTCCTAAGATTATGAAGTTGATATAAATAGCACAAAAGTTTTGGCCAAAAGACTTCTTGATATAATCAAATAGAAGGCAATATTTGTAATGGTTAGTTTAACGAAAATAGTTTGGAATTATAAGAACTCTAGCTTATAGGAATGTTACTAGAAATAATACAATTTACTAATTATGCTCTCAAATCGATTTTTGAATTAATTCTAGAATCGTGTAATTGGCTATAAGGGGGTAGTGGGTTTATGAAGAGGGTTTTGATTTTGAGGTGAGGTAATTTTTTCTCGAACCTCCATTTTTCTTCTTTTGGATTATTAGGAAAATGAAATCTTATTTTCCTAATATCATATTTGTTTTTCAACTTCATAAGAATAAAATTAACTCAATGTATATATGTGTAGGAGTACTGAATTTTATCCTCTTACTCCGTAACATATAATCTTTTTAAATTATTGGGTGCCTATGTTTACGGAACGAAATCTTATTCCCATTGACATAGGATCTTTTAAGGATAAAAATTTTTCATGCAAAGTAGGTCATGAAAGATAAGGGGGGAAAGAAAAACTAGATTTTTAATCCTAAAAATATTTGAGAGCAACCTTAATAATTTGTACGTTCCAATTTTTCAGAAAGCTAAAAGTAAGTATAATTGAATTCTATAGTCGTTATTTTATAACATAATACACATGCTCCTATCAATGAAAAATTAGAAGTAGTGCCTAAAATGAGTTCGCTATTTTTAACAAAGCATAATGAATTCTTTAAAACTTAACCTCGGCTATTTAAATTTTTCAATCAATAATTAACAAACGGGTAGTGAACAAAAAATTAATCAAATTCACATATAAATAAACTCAAAATATAATTTTTGGATAGCAGGAAAGTTAAGAATAAAATATTTGATTTATTTGTTTCAAAAAAGTTTTTGATTTTTATAGTTCTTATCATCATTTTTTTTTGTTTTTCATTTATTATCTTTTTTGTATTTTTGTTTTGTTTTACTTAATTTTTTGTTTTTTTGAATTAATTTTTTGAACTATTATTTTTTTTGTATTTTTTAAGAGAATTTTCATTCTATGTACAAAAACATGGGAGAAAAAGAGAGGTTTTTACAAGAATGAGGAAGGGGGAGAGAGAAAAGAGTATTTAAAAAATGAATATGTACAAAAAAAATATTTACAAAGTGAAACTAAATATATATTTTTGTTTTTTTTGTTTTATAATTTTTTTGAGTTTTTGGAAAAAAGAAAGAAAAAGAAAATGAAAAAAAAAATTGGATTTTTCATTTTAAATTTTTTTTCATTTTAAGATGTTTTGTTTTGTTTTTGTTTTGTTGTTATATGTATATTTTTGTATTTTTGAAATGCAGAAAAATTGAAGTGCAGAAAGTAAAGCACCAAAATACCCTCATACTTAAGTCCAACATTGTCCCCAATGTTGTAACGTAGGTATGCGGAACAAGAGGAAAGACAATATATACAAAGAAAATATATAGGGGGGTAGAAGCTTCCCTGAAACGTGTAGGGGGAGGCCGATCAAAAACCCTGAGGGTCGGTCCATTTTGGATCGACCACCTCCTTTCCTCTACGGAGGTTATAGCATTGGCGTTCTCTCGCGGATTTGGCTCCGTGTTTCCCAGCAGTGCCCCGAGCGCACGCTCGGACATCATCCGCGCTAGTTGTCCAACCTGTTGTTCGAGAGTTTTTAGCGATCCGGTGATGTTCCGGATATTTGACTCGTTGGACGCAATATACGTCAAAAAATTTTCCTCCATCGGGGAGGGTTTTGGAAGAGGAGGAGGAGGCAGAAATCCGGGTGGATAAGAAATAGGGGGCGCTGAGCATTATTCGGGTTGCTCCAAGAGAAATTGGGGTGATTCCTCCAACCCGGATTATAGTTATTACTATAAGTGTTGTTGTTGGGGTTGAAGGAAGGACGGCCCGAATTTCCCATGAAATCCACGAACTCTTCAGCCACGCAGACATTAGGGGGAATAAAACAAGGCGGAGTGGAGGAGGCAGCAGACATCTCCGCCACTTGCTTTGTTAACCTTTCAACTTGAAGGGTTAAGAGAGCAGTGACATCCACTTCAAAAAGACAAGCCGCCAGCTTTGGGCTTCGCCGCGGGACGTTCCATTGATAGGCGTTCATAGCCATCTCTTTGAATAAAGCTTGGGCGGCCTCAGGGGTTTTGTTTTTTAGCATACCCCCGGCAGCCTCGTCAATCATTTGACGCGTCTGAAAATTAAGCCCATTGTAAAAAATTTGAACTTGCAACCACGTTGGCAGCGCGTGGTGCGGGCACTGGCGGAGGAATTCCTTAAACTGTTCCCAAGTATCGTATAGAGACTCAGGATCGTTCTACACAAACGAAGAAATGTCCGCCAGCAACTTTGCAATTTTTGCGGGCGGAAAGCACTTCGTTAGGAACCGTTCCATCAACTCAGCCCACGTGGTGATACATCCCCGTTGGAGGGCATTAAACCACGGCTTGGCTTTGGACTTAAGGGAAAAAGGAAATAAGCGCAAGCGAATGGCATCATCAAAGACGCCATTAATCTTGAAGGTGTCGCATATCTCCAAGAAATTGGACAAGTGGACATTCGGGTCCTCATCCGACATTTCATCGAACTGCACGGCGTTTTGGACCATTTGAATGACACTCGACTTTATTTCAAAATTATTATTCTCCACCGCAGGGCGAACAATACTCGACCCAGTATCATCCAGGTTAGGTCGGGCATAATAAGACATAGTACGCTCGGCCGCCGGGGCAGGGTTAGGGGCGGCCATAAGTACAACAGAGAGTTCTCTGATAGATTCTTCGGGGTCTAAAGAAGGAATTCGACGTTGAGATCGAATGCGCGCAAGGGAGCGTTCGATCTCAGGGTCGAAGTCAAAATCTTCAGACTCGGAGGGTTGTCCACGGGTCATACACCCAAACAAAAATAAAACAAAATAAACTCTTTTTTTGTTGTTTTTGATTTTATTTAAAATAAAGTTTTAAGTTTTTTTTTAATTTATAGAAAATAAGTAAAAGTAATAGACTCTGGAATTTGAAATAGCAACTCGAAGAAACTCCCCGGCAACGGCGCCAAAAACATGATACACCCGTGAACAGACTCTTACTGTAGTTGGTTCAGTGAGTCGATCGCCACGGGCGTGCTATAGGAGGCAAGTGCACCTATTGCAAGTAGTACTCGATATTCGGGGGATTACCGAGCTCGTATTGTTCTCGGGGTCGTGTTGACTATTCTTACTCCTCCGGGAGGACTATTATTTTACTAAAAGTAAGGTGGATGTTTTAATTAAGTAAAGACGGAAAAAGTAAAGTAGCGAGAAAATGATTTAGAAAATATTCGATGAAGGGTTAACGCTCGGCATCGAATCAGATTAAGACTAAAATAATTTTTAATAATTATAGGACTTAGTTTTCAAATTAATAAAAGGCAACTTGGTCGTGGAGGTTCCACAAATGTGAGCTCACCTGTCTATAGGGATATCGCTCACCTGAACGTTAAGACTATTCGACCGAACGTTAGTCCGACGAAGGATTCCTCTTAACGCCTGCTTTACGCTAAGAACCCCGCTATTGGGTGGGGAACCCAATCCGGTAGAATTACGCTTGTCCACTCTCGAGGGTATGCACGCAACTCTATTTACCCAGGGGTGATCTGTCCATACGCACGGCCTCTCGGCTAGCTAGTGTGTGGATAACAGAAATAGGGCCCACACATCGATTTGTGGTCCTACGCGTCGTTAACCCGGGGTAAACCTTAAGTCCTTAAATTAAAGTGAAAATAAAGAGCTTCAATTATTACAAATCATTTTAAAAGTCCCAATGCTCTTCGATGCCGAGGCTAATAGCGATTAGCCACACATCGGTATGGGGACGGCTTAGGTGTTTGGTTATGCGAGTGTTATAAACTATTCACTGAAAAGTTATAAAGAAGATAAGAAGAAAAATAAAATAACTTAACGTTAGAAAAGTTATTACAAATAACCACACCCGTATTCATCCAAACACATAACAAGAGGCAGAAATAAAACTAAGTTACATATAAAAGAAATTTGCATAATTGAAATTGCAAGCCCCACTCAAACAAGTGGGGGTGGGAAATAAAAGCTGAAAATTGCATGTCCTACTCAAACGAGTGGGACTGAAATGAAAGGGAGTCCTACTCAAATGAGTAGGAGAAAATAAATGTGATTACAAGTCCTACTCAAACGAGTAGGCGGGAAATAAAGTTCTTCCATTTAACTCAAGTGAGTAGGCGGAAAAATAAAGAAATAAAATTACAAGTCCTACTCAAACGAGTAGGCGGGAAATGAAAACGATGCACCATTTAACTCTTAACGAGTAGGCGGAAATAAATACAATTACAAACACACCCACTCTATATGAATTGAAAGAAAGCAATAAAACTATCTCCTACACACACGCACTCTACATAATTAAAGAAAACGATAAAGTAAAGCATGAAAAATAAAGCATGAAAAACTAACACCTACACTCACACACTCTACATAATTTGAACAAAGCATCAAAACATTATTCTCATACACTCACACACACAAATTAAAAGCAAAATGAAAGTTACCTAAAAATTAAAATATCTACTTTTTATGCTTAGGTTTTGCCAAAAACAAATAAAAAGAACGAATTAAAATTTTAAGAGAACAAAAGTTTTTCAAAACAAATCAAAAAAACTAAAGCCTTTCAAAAATTAAGATTTCAACATTTTCATTCTTAGGATTTCATAAAAGTGCCAAAAAAGTTGAAATAAAAAGAGAAAGAACAAAAAGGGTTTTCATCCTAACATAAAGCTAAGTAAAAAAAATCAAAAACACTTTAGTAACTCTTTTACAAATTCATAAGAATGAAGATGTTGAAAACATTAAAAGAGGACATGAAGAAAAAGAGAAAAAGCTAATTCAACATTTCATAAATTTCTAACAAAACCTAACAAGAGACAAATTAAAAGCATGTAAAGTAAATAAGTTACACTCATACACACACATACACACTTTTCATAAAAGAGAGAACAAAGATGAAACCAACGATAAAAAGGGAAAGAAGTAAGCCATCCAAATGATTTTTCATGCCATATTGAGAGAGAAAATCTAACATTTTTATTAACATTATCAAACTATTACAAAGCTAAAAGATAAAGCAAAACAAAACATGAAAGGAAGGGGGAGAAATCTCCTTACATAGCACTAGAATCCACGGATGCAGCCCACAAAACACACTAAAGTTGCTCAAAAATGTGAACCCTTGGACCTTACAGAAATGGGCAATTTATAGGCAAAAAATTCTAAGTACACGCCCTCCAACACGGGCGTGTCGGGGGAGGGGGGGCGTGTCACTACTATTCATGATGGAGGCCCGACGATTTGACAGGAGTGTTCTGCTGAGATCGAGGGATGTCACGCCCCGGGGTGACGCAGGGCGTGACGGGGAGGACGAAAGTCGGGGCGGGTAGAACGCGCGCTGGTTGCGTCAAAAGTCTTCGGCAGCATCTTGTCGGGCCAGGTGGTGAAGTCACGCCCAAGGTCACGGGGTGACTCTAGACGTGTCGGTTGGTGTCGACACTCGACAAACGTCGAGCGGAAAATGTCGAGTTGAAAATCGTCGAGCGGGTGGACACGGGATTGGGTCACGCCCCAGGTCACGGGCGTGACATTGGTCATGTCGCGGGTTCGACGATCGTTGAACTGAATTCGTCGAGTGGAGTGGACACGGGCTTGTGTCATGCCCCATGTCGGGTGACACGGGCATGACGCCAGGCGTGTCAAGCTTTTTACTTCAGAAATTTGCAACTTTACGGGATTTTGAGCTATCGCGCCCTGGCCACGGGCGTGATCCAAATGACACGGGCGTGTACTGCCCAATTTTGGCAGATTTTGGAATTTTTCTGAAAAATAAAAATAAAACAAGTTAGTAGTAATTTACAAGAATAGGAGCATTATTGAACAAAAAATAAGTAAAAACGACGAAAATAAATGAAAATGACTAAATTAATGTGCACAAAAATACGTATATTTACAATTCATCAATAGGCGTTTTGTAGTGATGACCTTCCTGGGTGTGAAGGTGTCACCGCAAAGCGACGGTTCTGGTCCTAAGACCCCGATGGTTGTTACAAAAAAATGTGGGGGGGGGGGGTCTTACAAGTGGTATCAAAGCGAAACTTCGATCCGACAGAGTGTAGTCCACAAAACATGGGACACCCCACGCGGGCTTAGTTTGAGGACAAACTAGCAGCGGAAGCAATGGTGTTCCCATGGAAGGAATCACGTGCAATGCTACCAGTAACAAAGAGTTTTTGGTCAATTTACTAAACTTAACACCATCTTTTGTATGGTGCGATGAATCCTTCCCTGCCGCAGTGGACAACTCCAGCACCGAATGTGATTCCACCCCCGCCGGCACCGATCCCGTTGCAGCAAAACGGAGTTGCGGACAAACTTTGGACGGCCATCTTGGAGGCCTTTAGGGCTAAGTAGGCTACGACTCCTACAGCAGAACGCCGGATAGCGAATGGTGAGTTGCCTTCAGGCCTTCCCCCCCATCCTACTTAGGGACAGAGACGACAGTGCGCACGGAGGAGTGGGTAGACATTATGTACGAGATGTTGGTGGGAATACAGTACCCGGTGGACCTGGCAGTATCTTTGGTGGTTTCTCGTCTGGAGTCGCATGCGAAGAGGTGGTGGAAGTCGGTGATAGACACCACTTATGCGGGAGTGGAGATTGCAGAAATTACTTGGGAGGAGTTTAGGGCGGAACTACTGCAGCATTTTGTGCCGCAATCCATAAGGGATGAATTGGAGGACATATTCTTGCCATTGAAGCAAGGGAACATGAAAGTTCTGGAATACCACCGATAGTTTTCTCATTTGGCCCGGTTTGCGGATTCTTACAAGCTGGATGACGTGGGTTACGCCAAGAGGTTCTACAAGGGCCTCCGTGATGACCTGAGTCAGGCCCTCTTGTTCGTGTCTGATGGTACCATGGCCAGGATCTTGGAGATGGCCAAGAAGCTGGAGGCGGACCAACTTGCAGTCCGGGGCAGGAAAAGACATGGGGATGATGCAGTTCTAGGAGGGAGAAGGGACCCACAGAGGGGCCGGTTCATGGGAGAGAGAAGGAACGGGGATCAACCCCACCAGGAGGAAAGGCATGAACCAAGGGAGTAGGCAGTGCTGGCCCCGCAGCCGCTACAGATGAGGGAGGTGCCCAGGATAGGGCAGGGACCACCCACACCACAGCGGTGCTATCTCTGCCATCCGTCAGGGCACATTCGGAGTAATTGCCCTATGAGGAATGGGGCCACACCTGCTACACTGGGTGGCCCACCGGCTCACCAGATGGGAGGTCGTGGACGTGGTCGCAGACGCAGATTTCAGGGCAGTGAACAAACGCAGGATAGGGTGCAGGTCTACGCTCTGGACTTAGCGCAGCCCCGGAACCCGAACACGGTTATTGTAGGTATGAGAGTAATTTTAGTATTGGTAGAATAATTACACAACCTAGGTTAGAAAACTTTAGAACTAAGCTGTTTTCCTTTAACTAATTTAGGAATAGTGATGGCATGCGACAAACCTGCCCGTACCTTATTCGACACGGGGGCATCACAGAACTTTGTGTCGGAGGATTTCATCAAGGATCTGGGCCGGATTCGATATTATACGGGAGATGCCAAGAGGGTGCGTCTCCCCAATGGGATGGAGATCTAGTCCATAGAGAAGTGCCTCCTGACGGTTACCATAGACGGGTTAACACTCGAGGCCCCGACGACGATCCTAAGAATGCCACACTTCGACCTTGTCTTGGGCATGATATGGCTTGTCTGGAACCATGCCCATATTGACTGCCCGATGAGTAGGGTCGTGCTGAGACATGACGACACTTATGTGACATTCGAAGGTACTACTCTGGTTTCCCGCCGCCTCCTTTCATCTATTCAGGCCGTCAAGGCCCACCTACAGGGAGACGAGGTATATCAGGTGTTGTTCGAGATGACTGAGGAGAAGGACCTGATTGTTAGCATTCCGGTGGTCTGTGACTACGCCGATGTATTTCCAAAGAAGCTGCCAGGACTGCCTCCATGGAGGGAGAAGGACTTTCAGATTCAGTTGGTTCCAGGGGCTAAGCCAGTATCCAAGGCCCCTTATCGGATGTCCCCAAGGGAGCTGGCATAATTTCGGACATAGTTTCAGGAGTTGGTGGAAGCAGGATTCGTCAGACCGAGTTCCTCTCCATTGGGAGCTCCGGTCCTATTCGTGAAGAAGAAGGATGGCACCCTTTGCCTGTGCATCGACTATCGAGCACTAAACAAGCTGACCGTCCGAAATACTTATCCGCTCCCAAGGATAGACGAGTTGTTCGATCAGCTGGAGGGAGCCCATTATTTCTCGAAGCTGGAATTGAGGTCAAGCTACTACCAACTGCAGATGCAGGAGGAGGATATTCCGAAGATGACCTTCAGTAGCAGATATGGACTGTATAAGTTCATCGTGATGCCCTTCGGGCTCACGAATGCTCCATCAGCATTTATGAGCCTCATGAACCGGGTCTTTGAGACTTATTTAGATGTGTTTGTCATAGTATTCATAGACGACATCCTTATCTACTTTAGGAAGGAGGATGACCATGCATGGCACCTGGCACTGACTTTGGAGAGATTGTGGGAACATCGCCTCTATGCAAAGTTTAGCAAGTGTTAGTTCTGGTTGAAGGAGGTGGCTTTCTTGGGCCACATTATTAGCGGAGCTGGGTTAGCAGTGGACCCTACAAAGGTACAGGCAGTCAGGGATTGGCCACAATTGAAGATGGCCACGGACGTGCGGAGTTTCCTGGGGCTTGCCGGTTATTACCAGAAATTTGTGGATGTGTTTTCTTGGATCGGCCTTCCACTCACTTCGTTGACGAAGAATGACATGCCCTTTGTATGGACGCCACAGTGTGAGGCAGCCTTCCAGGAGTTGAAGAACCGACTCATCTCAGCCCTTATTCTGGCCCTTCCATCTGAGAAGGAAGGATTCTAGGTGTGTAAAGACACATCATATCAGGGGACGGGAGCGGTGCTGATCCAGAACGGACACATCATACTATATGCCTCCCGAAAGCTGAAGACCCATGAGAAGAACTATCCAGTGCATGACCTGGAGATGGGAGCAGTTGTATTCACATTGAAGATATGCCGACACTACCTCTACGAAGTCCACTGTGATATATACTCAGATCATAAGAACCTTAAGTACGTGGACACGCAGAAGGAACTGAACATCAGGCAGAGGCGGTGGGTGGAGTTTCTATCTTACTATCAGTACGAGATGCACTACCACCCGGGGAAGGCGAACGTGGTAGTGGATGCACTGAGTAGGAGAGCTGCCACAGCGGGAGCAGAGCCTCAGCTGATATCTATGGAACTGTTGCAGAGACTAGAGGACATGCACATTACTCTTGTATCATCTGATGACCCTGAGCTCTACGAGGAGTACTTGGCCACGATGGGCGTCACCGACGACATTAGAGACTGAGTCAGAGAGGGACAGAGGCAGGATGCCAAGTTAGAGCCCATCTTCCAAGCCCTGGAGGCAGGCATTGTAGGAGATTACACACTGAGGGACGGCCTGGTGTGCTTCAGAGGACGTGTTTATATACCAAAGGGAGGCCAGATCCGGGAGGATATTATGACGGAGGCGCACTGCAGCCGGTACTCTGGGTACCCGGGGATCACAAAGATGAAAGCTGATTTGAAGAAGACTATGTTCTGGCCGGACATGAAGAAGGATGTCACTTACATCGTGACCCATTGTAAGACATGTCATCTAGTGAAGGCGGAGTGCAGGAACCCTGCAGGATTGTTGCAACCACTCCCGGTGCCAGAGTGGAAGTTTGATGATGTAGTCATGGACTTTATACATGTGCCTCCCCGGTTTCGGATAGGGAATGACTCGATCTGGGTGATCGTTGATCGGTTGACGAAGGTGGCTCGATTTATACCTATCAGGAAGGACGATTCAGTTGGAGTACTGGTGCGGAAGTTTATGGAGCAGTTCATTCGCTACCATGGCGTGCCCTGGTCAATAGTGTCAGATTGTGATGGGCGGTTTACATCCAGGCAGTGGCGTTCAATTCAGGCATACTTGGGCACCCGACTGAACTTTAGCACAGCCTTCGACCCTCAGACAGACGGGCAGACAGAGCGCATAAATTGGATATTGGAAGATCTGCTACGACTGTGCATTCTAGACCGACGAGAGCCATGGGAGAAGGTGCTTCCACTGGTAGATTTATCATACAACAACAGTCATCAGGCCAGTATAGGTATGGCCCCATACGAGGCTCTATATGGACGGAGGTACAAGACTCTGTTGGAAAACCCTATTACTAATTTGGGCAAGTATCACTATGTCCTTAGGAAAATTATTTTGACCTCCTTGTATAGTTTTTAAGGTCAATTAGATTGAGTCTAAGGGTTAGAATTTAGGCCTGAAAGCTGCCCCCAAGACCCTAAGATCAGATATTCAAATTCAGGAGACTAAGTCATTTTTGTCCAGCTCAGGTCGACGAATCGTCGAACTCAGTTCGACTATCTCTGAGCTCAGTTCAACGAGTCGTCGAACTCCGTTCAACGATCTTCAGGCTCAGATCGACGTTTCTGTCTCTAGCTGTTTTCCCAGTCTCTGAGCTCAGGTCGACGATAGTTGAGCTCAGATCGACGATTTCTATTTCCAGTATAGTTCCAGTCTCTGAGCTCAGGTCGATGATAGTTGTGCTCAGGTTGACGATTTTCTGGAGAGATCGACGATTCTCAAGATTCAAATTCAGACAGTTATGGAATTCTATCTTATTTATTCCAAACATTTATTTCAAGGATCTTGTAGCCGTTTCAATTAATCTGGAGCAAGTTTCAAGGGAGATTTAAAGGAATGTTTTCTATGACTTTCCTCCAGAGACAAAATTCATTTATGGAAGTCATTAATGAGTGGCTAATGGCTATCTTGGAGACAGAGAATCAATTCATTCTTTTCAGATCTAAGGAATAAAGGAGTATATTATTCTGCTACTCCTAATAGTTACACACACAGAAAGAGAACAGTCACAAGAGACACACAGACAGAATTCTTTCAGAACACACACCACTGAAGGAGATCAACATACAGAAAAGAAAATTTTTTATATCTCTTTTGACTCAAGTGTTCAGAGGCTTCATCCATCAAGACTCCAGACACTACACATTTCAGCAACTGCTGGAATAATCCTTTGCTGGAGATCTCATCTACTGAAGGCCTATCACCCTAGTGCAAAGCTTCTTTTCCTGAACACTTCCAGATCTCAGGGGGAGCTTTGACAACATCATCGACTAGTCTTCTCTCTGATTTTTGACAGAGAAGAACATCTCACCTCTTTATTTTTCTGCTGTAAAATGGTTTCTCAAAACTCCCTTCAAAAGTTCTGTGCTGGTTTCTGAGACCTTATCAAAACTCAGTGGTGGCAAGACACCTGATCAAAAAATCTAGTTTGGTTTTTGAGCACCTTATCAAAAGCTCATTGGTTCCCAGGACACCTGATCAACTCATCCTGCAGTGGATTCCTACCTAGGGTGGTAGAATAGTGGATGTACCCAGATTGATCGGGGAATCACTATAACTCCTTGTGTCTTCTGGTTGCTATATTTTGTTTGCTGTGTGCTGTGTTTTTTTATTTCTTGCTTTCAAAATTTTTATTTACTGCAAGCACCTTACACATATATTTAAATTAAGTCTTCCACTACAAAATAATTTTTAACTTGAAAATTATTTTAATATACTCTATTCACCCCCCCCCCTCTAGAGTTAAGGTAGATCTTAACCCCACTTTCAATTGGTATCAGAGCGAGGTTGGTTAAAACACCATACCAGGTTGGTTAAAAACTCCACACCTTTCTAGGTGGTTGTTATTTAACTAAATCTTCATCAGATTAGTTGTTCCTACAGGCTAACACCTGAACCAAAAGATCTCTGATAAGATCAATCTTTTATAGAGTGTTTTTATTTTTTATTATTTGTATTATATTTATCTTTATATAAAACCATGGCACAGAACAAAGATTATGCTAGCATCATACCTCCAGTGTGCAATCTATCTAAGTTTGCACTTTGGAAGGCAAGGATAAGATTGTACATGAATTCTATTGATGAAGATATCTTTAATTCTGTTTTGACAGTGTATCCAAGACCCCAAGCAAATACAAGTACAAGTGCTGTTCCACCTCATTCAGGAACAGTTGCAGAAATAAAAAAATGAAAAGTTGCAGATGCCAAAGCAATGAACATTTTGGAACAAACCATGTCTGATGAAATATTTCAAAAAGTAGCTGAATGTAACTCAGCAAAAGAGATATGGGACAAACTATCTGAAATAGTGTCAGGATCTGCAGATGAAAGGAAAGATAGAAGATCCCATCTCATAACTCAATATGAGAACTTCAAGAAAGGAGAAACTGAGTCAGTTGCTGATATGTATAACAGACTCAGTCTTATAGTCAATGAACTGAAAACCTTGAACAAGGAGATCTGATTGACTGAACTAAATGACAAAATCCTAATGTGCTTCCCCAGCACTTGTGACTCAAGGACCTGGCCAATCAAGGATGCCATAAGACTAAATGAGATCACCACTGAGGCTCTTCTGGGCAAGCTCAAGTCTTATGAGCTTCTCATCAAGAACAGAGAAGAAGAGCAGAAGGCTGCTTCAGCAGCAATCAGAAAATAGAAATCAATAGCATTCAAAGCTATTGAAGATCAGCCTGAAGATAGGGTCACAGGCAATGAAGAGCTGCTAAGATTACTGGCCAAAAGGTTTTATAAAATGGCCAGGAAGGACTTCAGGAAAAAGTCATTCAGAGGGCATGAAAAGCCAAGGTATGATAAGTCCAACAACAAAGAAATTATTTGTTTTGGATGCAGGAAACCAGGCCACATTGTGCCTGACTGTCCAGAAAATCAGAATAAGGACAAGAAGGACAGGAAAGAAAGAAGAAGAGACAAAGACTTCAAGAAAAACAGCAATGACAAACCCTCCTCCAGCAAGAACAAACATACAAGGAAGGGGTTAGTAGCTGAAACCTGGAGTGAAATAGAAGAAGAATCAGAAGCTTCATCCAGCTCAAGTGATGCTGAAGATGATGCTGAAGAAAAGGAAGTCTGCATGATGGATATCAATGCCTCTCAACACAATACTGATGCAGAACAAGAGTTAGAGTCTGAATCAGAAACACAATCTGAGGAGGATCAGGTAATAGTCTCATTTGATTTTAATTAAGAGGGCTTCAAATTTGAATTTAAGGCACTTTGTTTAGATCTATTAAAATCTGAGAAAGAAGTTATTTCTCTCAGAAATCAACTGTCTGAACAAAGCACCTTAAAATCAGATAACCCCAAACTTTTTGAGGAGTTGGAATGTTGTAGGGAGCAGATAGCCTCACTAAAAAGTGAACTATCAGAGGCCAAGAAGTTTGAAGAATCCCTCAATGAGAGAATTATCAAACTAATGGACATCACAAGCACAGTGAACTAAAGATTCAATTGTACACTGGGCTTGGGTTCTTCATCCAGCCAACCTATTGTATTAACAACCCCAATCAAGTTTATCTCAGATAAAGGTAAGGGAGTTGTAGAGGTGGCTAGGAAGAATTCTGATTTACCTAAGGAAACAAAAGTTCAACAGAAAACGTCGAACGGAGCTCGACGATCGCCGAATGGAGCTCAACAATCTCAGGCTAAATCGTCGAACTCAGGTCGACGATCTCTAAACCCTGAACTCTGGCATAGTCGATCTTCGAACGGAGCTCGAGGATCTGACCCAAGATCGTCGAACTCAGCTCAAATATCGTCGAACAGAGCTCAGAGTTTTGAAAAATCTTTCAAAGGTAAATCAAACTTCAATCCTACAGGTTCTACATCCCAGAGGTTTAACCCTTATACTGTATGGATAATACATCCTAGGAGATATCATCCTGAAGGCTATAAGAGTCAACCAGGGATGTCTTTTATTTCAGAATTTAAAGGTTATCAACCTAGGCCCAAGGTAAATTTGGTCAAAAACAAATAAATTTTTTTATGTGTAGGTGAAGACCTATCCAATATCAAACCAGCAATGATATCTGGATAGTGGGTGCTCAAAGCACATGACAAGAAACAAGGAGAATTTCACATCCTTCAAAGCCAAACTTGGACCCAAAGTAATATTTGGTGATTCAAATTTTGGACTAACAAAAGGATATGGTTGATGCGTGTAATATGGCAAGCGCACCGGTCGCACAAGTAATAAAGTTTTGGGAATAAATCCCCAAGTGTCGGTCTCTTGAGGAATGCAATTAGCATAGAACGGCAACAGTACCGAGAATATCGTTATGAGAGTTAAAAATAGAACAAAAAGGAAATAGCGGACTAGGGAGATTGTGGATGTGTGATCTACTGAACTAGTAAAAGCTATGCGGGTCGACGGCACCGCTTCGCAAGGTGAAGTGGGTTTGTCGGCCGCTATGCCGAACTTTAGTTGGTCGAGTGGAAGGGAAGCTAATGGATTGCAGCGTTCTTGTGTGGATTGCAATCGGACAAGGCACAGGAATGAAGTGGATGTGGGGTGAGCGAGGCGCATTCACAGACAGAACTCACAAGCATAAGAAGAAACTAACATTCCATTAACTAGAAAGTAAACTTGATGTTCAGGGATGGAAATGTTCGTTACACTGCTCAAAACATTCATAACACAGATGAAGGGGAAGAGGAGTAAACCAAAAGAGAATGAAGATCCACCGCGGGTCGTGGCCGGAGTAGCGAGTTGTCAATCCGCTTCCGGGCTCAGTCCAAGGAGGATTCCGGTACCAACGATCTGTCACCTCGAAGGCCTTTAAGTCCGTTCTCTAGGTTATCTACTTCACCAACTCTGCAGGAAAGCTTGGAGTTGAAGTCATCAATGGCCGAGGGCTTCACCAGAGTGTTGAAAAGCTTCGGAGTGGTTGGAAATGGCTTCCCGATGAAGGTGGAAGTGATGGAGCAGCTGGAGAAGTGAAAAGGCGATTCCCGCGCACTCTCCGATCGCAGCAAATGACAGGTGTTGACCTAAAACGCGGAGCAGGGCCTTATATACGGAGGCAGCAGAAGCAGTGCGCACGATCAGTGGCGCACGACCAGTGGTCGTGCGCACTGTAGGTCGATGATCGTGCGGCTTTTCCAAATAAACCTGCAACCTGGACAAGAAGCATCAGCATATAAGCACACGAGCAGTGGCGCACGACCAGTGGTCGTGCGCACTATGGCCAGTGCTCGTGCGATTACCGAGACATGGTTATGAAAACGGGGGTGTAATGCGCACGAACAGTCGTGCACGACCAGTGGTCGTGCACAGTAAGTCCAGTGGTCGTGCGCAGTATTCTTGCATCGTCAGAGTCTCCCGAGTAGTTCCGGAGCACGCACACGACCACTGTACCAGCAGAAGGGGCAGAAAGGCCACCAGAACGTGCACACCACATCCCCGAGAAAGGGCTAAAGAATAATAACAAAATGGAAAGACAGAAAGCACACAGAAGCGGGCCTACAGTGCACTTAATCGTGAAATAGGTACATAAGCACAAATAAGCAATAAAGGCTCTCAAGTGTAGTGCTAAGACGATAAAACTAGCCCAGATGAGTCCAAAAATCAGTGTAAAATGTGGACTCATCACACCCCCAGACTTAACCATTTGCACGTCCCGAGCAAATCATCACTTCATGGACTCGAAGATAGCTAACTGGCTCAGCAATTTCAAAAAGAAGTAAGACGAGAAATCAAATATATCATGAGTATAGAAGATATAATAGAAAAACTTTTTAATTATACAATATAGTTTAAACTATTCGACAGACGTAAATAAATATTGTAATTGCTCAAAATTAGAATTCTGGAGAATCATGCGATCATGTGCAGGAAGAAAGTAGGCAGGCCACTAAGGTGAGAATTGCCAAAGTTCGGGACTCAAGATCACCTCCAAAGTAATCCACCAATGTCGGGGACCATACGCTTGCACGTTCACACTCTCTCTATGGCGCGGGTTAGACTCAAGCGTGAATCAGTAGGACTTGTAGGAGGAAATAGGGCTTAGGCAACGGCTTGGTGGTCAAAGATAAACATGAAGGCTCTATGCAACCAAAGCGAGCGAAAATAACCCAAACCAAAACAGCCACTTAGAAAAGAATGGGGCACATGCCCCCAGACTTAGCTTGAAATCCGGGTGTGAACACGGCTGAACCCGACCAAATTCAATAAAGAGGATGGGGATCGAAATCTCAATGCAATTCTTTCATATCTAAATTTTTTTTTCTATTGCGCGAATCAGCTTTTTATTTTCGTAAACTATTGTTTTTGTTTCTGCGCTAGCAATCCCCAAACGAAGCAAGCAAAACGGGAATAAAATCAGCACCCCCAAAAACAATGTCCACTAATCACAACCTCGGCAAAACAGTAAATACATATCAGCTCAAGCATTTGATTGCGAAGGTGGGTTTAGCTTCAGGCCTTTGTGAAAGTGAGTGGAGCTGGATCAAAGGAAGGGTAGGCACAAATTTGGCATGCGATGGTTAACAGGTAGGAATGGCTAAACAAGGCTCAAACTAGCCAAAAAAGAAGGCCTACGTCATGCTCACGCTTAACTAACCGTGCACCAATGCTTCGAGAGTAGCTTAGGGCAAGTTCTTAGCCACCGAGAAAGATGATCCTTCCCCCCGACTCGAGCAATACGAGTCTAGTGGCGGCTACACACATTCCTACACTATCGTTTGATTATCACAGATTCAGATTTCTGAGCAGTACAAACAATATTTACGTGTGCAGAAAAGAATAAATCTACGAGCATAAAGAAAAATTAGTTCTATCCTAACTCTACACAAACCATGAGTATTCGATTAGGAGCACTGCATGAGTTTCGAACTACTCAATCCTGAAATCCTAAGCCAGTACCACTATTTTAAAGTTTACACAAAAGCAATAAATTTAACTCGGGTTGTGCGCGTGGGTTAGAGCGCATTTGTGTGGGTGATTCAGTGTGTGCGACAAAAAACAAGAAATAAGTAAATAAGAAACTGGAATGCAACAGAAAGTGCGGTGTAGTGACCACAGGCATACTTCCCCCCCAGACTTAAAGTTGACAACGAGAATAAGCATTCCAAATAGGAAAAATAGCTAGTGTAGGAAGTACCTATGCTCAAAATTGAGCATACCAGTCGGGGAACGAGATGTCTAAGTGCGGCCAAGTTGTCGCGCCTCAAATATTCCTGCACCTGCGATTAAAGGATGCAAGCCAAACAAAATCTGGACATATATATATATATATATATATATGAAGAAATAAACCAAACTCAAAATACAGCATAGGACCGAACAGTCCAACTTGGGTTGTCTCCCGAAAGCCCTTTTGTTTACCGTCCTAAAGGTGGACCAAATACCTGTATTAGCAGTTCAAATAGAGAGTTCGATACATATATATATAAAAAAGAAAAGACAACAGTCGGCTCCCAGATGGGCGCTCACAAAAAAATATAGTAGCTGTCTTGCTCAGAAAATCTAAACAATAGAAAAGAAATAGAAGGCGTGGTAGACTAGCTCTGTGGTGAGTTCCACTCACTCAAGGAGTGTCGCCATTGCTTTGCGTGGGGTCGGCGAGCTGCGGGCTTTGAGATTCTCCGGTGGTTGCGCCGCCATCATATAATTTTAACTGGTGCCCATTGACTTTGAAATTGTCTCCGCTTTTCCAGACTATTTCGATGGCGCCAAAAGGTGAGACTCCGATCACTGTGAAAGGGCCGCTCCACCGCGATTTGAGTTTGCCGGGAAATAAGCGGAGGCGGGAATTATACAGCAGGACTTGGTCGCCTGGTTGGAAGTCTTTTGGGATGATGTGACTGTCATGCCATTTTTTTGTTCTTTCTTTGTATATCCGCGCATTTTCGTATGCAAAATGCCGGAGCTCCTCTAATTCGTTCAGTTGAGTGCAGCGCTTATCGGCTGCGGCTTCGATGTCCATGTTTAGCAATTTGGTTGCCCATAGTGCTTTGTGTTCCAGCTCGACTGGTAAGTGGCAAGCTTTTCCGTAGACGAGTTGAAAAGGGGTCATACCGATAGGGGTTTTGAAGGCGGTTCTGTACGCCCATAAGGCGTCGTCGACCTTTTTGGCCCACTCTTTTCGGTTGGAATGGATGGATTTTTCGATGATTCTTTTGAGCTCGCGATTGGAGACCTCGACTTGCCCACAGGTTTGGGGATGGTAGGCAAGAGAGATTTTGTGGTGTACTCCAAATTTCTTCATGAGTTGCAAGAACGACTTGTTGCAAAAATGGCTCCCGCCATCGCTGATGATGGTGCGCGGGGCGCCGAATCGAGAGAAAATGTTCTTCTGTAGGAAATTCAAAACGGTGCGGGCATCATTTGCTGCGACAGCCTCGGCTTCGACCCATTTGGAAACATAGTCTACTGCGACAATAATATAGAGTTTGCCATGCGACATGGGGAAGGGTCCCGTGAAGTCAATTCCCCAAACGTCGAATGGTTCGCAGACGAGCATATTGTTGAGAGGCATTTCATCCCTCTTGGAGATATTCCCTGTCCTTTGGCATTCATTGCATTTTGCGACGTAAGCTTGTGTGTCTCGAAAAAGGGTTGGACAAAATAGGCCACATTGTAGTATGTTGTGTGCTGTTCGGGTGGCGCCGAAATGAACGCTGGCCTCCCGATCGTGGCAGTGTGTTAAGACGGATTGAAATTCGGTCTCGGGTACATAACACCGGATGATGCTGTCGTTGCAAGTACGGAATAGTAACGGGTCTTCCCAGAAATAATATTTGGCGTCGGACAATAGTTTTCGCTTTTGCTGCGATGACAGGTGAGGGGAGACAGATTTACAGGCGAGGTAGTTGGCCATATCTGCGTACCACGGGATTGTCGGAGTGAGCGAACAGATGGTGAATAATTTTTCGTCCGGGAAGCAGTCGGCAATCTCGTTGTGGTTCCAGATGGGGACAACTCCTGCGGTGTTGCTCTCCAATCTTGATAGGTGATCGGCGATGACATTTTCGACCCCTTTCTTATCTCGGATCTCGATGTCATATTCCTGTAGAAGAAGAATCCAACGGATTAGTTGGGGCTTGGCGTCTTTTTTTTGAATAAATACCTTAGTGCGGCGTGGTCAGTGTACACAATGACCTTAGATAACACTAGGTATGAATGGAATTTTTCGAAAGCGAAGATCACTGCCAATAGCTCCTTTTCTGTAGTGGTATAGTTCAGTTGAGCATCGTTGAGAGTCCGGCTGGCGTATGAAATAGTATGAAAGATTTTGTTTTTCCTTTGACCGAGCACCGCTCCGACTGCAACATCACTTGCATCGCACATGACTTCGAAAGGCAAAGTCCAATCTGGTGCCACCAAGATTGGAGCGGAGATGAGTCGATCTTTGAGAGTCTCGAAGGCCTGCATACATTTTTTTTCGAAGTCAAACGGGATGTCCTTGGCCAGCAAATTTGTGAGGGGCTTGGATATGGAGGAGAAATCACTGATGAATCTTCTGTAGAAATCGGCATGTCCCAAGAAGCTGCGGATCCCCTTGGCGGAAGATGGAGGAGGAAGATTTTTGATGATACTGACTTTTGCTTGGTCGACTTCGAGCCCCATGTGAGAGAGTTTGTGGCCTAATACAATGCCCTCGTGAACCATGAAATGGCATTTTTCCCAATTCAAGACAAGGTTTGTATCCTCACAACGCTTCAGAGCTTTGTCTAGATTCACAAGGCAGGAATCAAAGCTGTTACCAAAAAGGGAAAAATCGTCCATAAAGACTTCGAGAAAGTCTCCAATCATGTCACCGAAGATGGCAATCATGCATCGCTGGAAGGTTGCTGGGCCGTTGCACAATACGAATGGCATTCTCCTGAATGCGAAGGTGCCAGAAGGGTGTTGGGTATTGTATCCACAATGTACCTGATTTGAAGAAGCCCCTGGACAAGCTAAGGTCAATAGATAATGTATTTGATAAAATCTTTCAAGTTGTACTTGCAGTTATTCCACGCTAAGTGCACACCAATGTCAGGGTGCAGTAGGTCAATATACACGGGTCTGCACGACGTAATCCCTCGTTGAGCAGATTAGTGTGTTGGCCTACGTGTACTCTCTCTATTGGAGTGCACTTGCTTTCAAGTACAGGGCCGTGCTTTTGCAAGAGAAGACAAGGAGCAAGGATGTTGGGTACATTGGTCAAATGTACCTGATTTGAAGAAGCCTCACCTAACTCAATGATATACATCATAATGTATTTGATGTTTGTTTGAGTTACTTGTGCAGGTTAGGTATTCACTGGACTGAAGCTAAAAGTTTCTAAGTCCATGTGTCGACACCCAGAGGGAAAGTGTCGACACTTGAGAAAGCTTGTGTCGACACCCAGACAAGCAGTGTCGACACTTGGAGTCATTGTGTCGACACCTGCAATGAAGAGTCGACACCAGACACAAAGTGTCGACACAAGGAGCTGTGTCGACACTCAGTGAAGAAGAATGCAGAGAAGCAGTGTCGACACTTAGCAGAAGTGTCAACACCTAGAAGAGTTGTGTCTACATCAGAAAGTGTCGACACTTGGAGTTGTGTCGACACTCAGCAAAATTCTGCAGAGACTAAGGACAAGTGTCGACACTCAACATAATGTGTCGACACTCAATCAGCAGAGTCAACATATGAAGAACGTGTCGACACTCAGCATAATGTGTCGACACACACTCAAAGGAGTCAACACTTGAAGTATGTGTCGACACTCAGCACAATGTGTCGACACACAACCAGAAGAGTCAACACTTGAAGAAAGTGTCGACACCCAGCACAATGTGTCGACACTAAGTTGAAGACTCTACACTTGAAAAAAGTGTCGACACAAGGAGCTGTGTCGACACTTAGCAAAGAACAGAAAAGTTTACAAAATATTCTAAGTACAAGTGTCGACACTAAGGGAATGTGTCGACACTCAGCTGAAGAAACAAAATTGAAGACTTGTGTCGACACCAAGAAGCAGTGTCGACACTTGACAGTTTCAACACATGAAGATGTGTCGACACAAAGGAGATGTGTCGACACTTAGAAGAATTCAACAAGTTACAGAAGATCAAGTACTTGTGTCGACACTTAATTTCAGTGTCGACACTTGAAGAAGAATCTGTGTCGAGACATACAAGGAGTTGTGTCGACACCTTGTAGACTTGTGTCGACACTTACACAACATGTGTCGACACTTGGTCTATAAGTGTCGACACTTAAGAACAGAAAGTCTCGACACTATCTGACAGTTAGAGAATTTCAAGAATTGACTGGTTGATATGACAGCTGCCGATCCAGCCGGTCTACACAACTGTCAGGGAAGTCAGAAGTCAGTTATGAACCGGACCAGCCGGTTACCATGAAGAATGCCTATAAATAGGCACTCACAGTTTACAGAAACTGTTGTTGAAGCTATTTGAAGTAATAGATCAGATTATTCAAGTAATCAGAAAAGTGGTACACAGAGTATCAACACAAGAAGATCTGGCAGTCCAACTGCAGATCTAAGAAGTTGGAGAGAGAGAGCTCCAATCAAGAATTCAGTCTTTGGAACTAAGGCTGAGAAGAAGGATTCAGAATCATCTGGATCTCAAGAAGCAGAGGTCAAGGATCAACTGCAGAGGATTCAGACTAATTCAGTTCTACTCAAGAAGCTTTGAAGGAAGCTAAGTCAGTTTGGATCTAGCTGAGTTCTTCCAAGAACTCTTCAAGAAACTCTCAACTCCTCTCTTATTTTCTGAGTTGTAGAGTTAGTTATTGTAATTCAATTTTAACTTGTAGGATCCATTGGATCTGAGTGAATTGTAAGCCTATATTATAAAGGCTGAGGGTAGGGCTTGGTTGCCTGAGTGTAGGAGTTGAAGAACTCTGAGTGTAGGCCTTAATTGGCTGAGTGTAGGCCTGGGTGGCTGAGTGTAGGCCTTGGTGGCTGAGTGTAAGGCTTTGGGCCTGAGGTGTAGGAACCTAGTTGGGTTCTGAGATAGTGGAGAAGTTTGGCCGAATCTAGTACACTGCTAGATAGGCGAAGGGGGAAAGTGGATGTACCCAAAGATTGGGGAACCACTATAAATTTGTGTGTCTGCTGTGCTGTGCTGTGCTGTGGATTAGCAGTTTATATTTTGTTATTGCTGTTAGCTGTAGAAATCTGTGAGATAACTGTTTTGCTGCCAACAAAGTTTCAAAAAGGTTTAGGTCACCTATTCACCCCCCCCCTCTAGGTGTTTAGGTACCATATCTTTCAAGTGGTATCAGAGGGAGGTTCCTCAAAAAGGACTAACTGTCTGAGGAGATCCAGTTTGGCAGATTCAGTGTAAGTCAGAACACAGTTTCAAGAAAATCAAGAAACATGGGTTTTCAGAGAATCACAAGGAATTGGGTTCAATGAAACTGCCCATATGCAGAAAAGAGATCTTTGGGATCTGGAAAGAAAGGGTTAGGCTATTTATGGAGGCCTCTGACCCTAGAATCTACATCACAGTCAAAGAGGGGCCATATGTGCCCATGAAGGTTTCAGTTTTGGATGCTACACAGAGAACTCCAAAGGATTTCTCTGAGATGACTAAGGATGAAATTGTCCTAGCCACTATGGACAAGAGGGCACAAAACATTATAGTAAGTGTCATTGATGATGCCACTTTTCAGAACTTAATTCACTGTAAAACAGCAAAAGAGATGTGGGATACTCTCATTGTCTATATGGAAGGTTCTGAAGAAGTTAGGCAAGATAGGAAGTCCTTGCTTAATCAAGAGTATGAGAGCTTTAGGCAAGGAAGAGGAGATAGCATCACTGAATGCTACAAGAAGTTCTATAGAATTGTTAATGAACTCATGTCCTATGGAAGAGAGTTCACTAACTATGAATTGAATGATAAGTTCTTAAGGTCCCTAACCAAAGATTGGGACACCAAGATCTGTGCCATCAGAGAAATGGCAAAGTTGGGAGAAATTCCTCCTCCCACACTGTTTGGCAAGTTGTTGTCTTATGAGATGCAGCTGTCAGTGAGAAAAGAGGAGGAAAAATCAACAAGGACTGAGCACAGGGAAAGGACTGTTGCCTTCAAGTCAGAAGTACCTAGAAAGGGCAGGACTAAGTCATCAACTCCTCCTCCAGAGGTAGTTGAATCAGAATCTGATGAGTCTGTTAGCACAAAGTCTACAAGCAGTGAAAGTGATGAAGACTTTGCTGCATTCACCAGACATTTTCAGAAATTCCTGAAGAAGAAACAGTGGAGGTCCAGACCTTCATTTTCCAAAGGGAAAGAAGTCCAGTATCAGGAGAAGAAGCCTTCAAAGAAGGACAAGAAAAAGACAAAGACTAGCAAGGCAACTGGGTCTAAGATAGTGTGTTACTGCTGCAATAGACAGGGTCATGTTATTGCAGATTGTCCTGAGAGAAGAAAAGAATCCAGTGACAAAAAGAAGACTCACTTCAAAGGAAAGAAGGAGAAGTCCTTTGTTGCAAAGAATGAGAAGACTCTTTCAGACATTTCTTCTTCAGACACTGAGACAGATGCTGAAGCCTACATAGGGCTATTTGCTGAAGAAGAAGAAGAGTTTATGCAGATCATGGAATCAATCTATGAACAAGAAGAGTGTCAGTGCCAAGGACTGATGGCATTGACTGAAAGTACCAAAATCCTGGAGCAGCCAGGACCTAGTCAGGTACAAAGTCCAACTCAAAGTTCAGATTCCAGTTCTAGTTCAGAGTCAGATTCATCTTCATCAAGTGATGGAAGTGTTTCTGAATCTGAGGGAGATATTCATCAGCTCTTAGATGAATATAAAGTACTGTTGCAAGCCTATAAGAAAAGCAAGACCCTAGCCAAAAGTCAGGCAAAGGAGATTGCTGATCTCAAGGCAGCTGCAACAGATTTTGAGAAGAAATTTGATCAAAAGCTCAATGAGGTAGCCAGGCTGAAACACATTACTGTGATTCAGATGGGAACTATCACCTATAAAAATGATCAAATTAAGAGACTGGAGATCAATCTTCAGAAGGAAAGAGAGCTAGTTGCTAGGTTTTCAAAACCTAAATCAGTGCTACCCTTGATTGATGAATTTGTTCATCATAAAGGAAAGGCTGGATTGGGTTTTATTAAACCAGCTAGGACTGTTCAGGATCAGTCCAAGTCCAAGGGCAAAGCCCCAACATTCAATAAGCCTGCTGTAGTCAAGACAGCCAAGTCTGTACCTAAGCAAAGGTACAACAAGTTTGAATGCTGGTGCTGTGGCAAAGTTGGCCACTTTGCCTTGGACTGTTGGCACAATGCAAGTGCCAATGGGAGTAGCAAGCTACCTGGTGGAAAGCCAGTAGGTAGCTATGTCATGTTGCAAACTAACAATCACCAAGGACCCAAGTTTACTTTGGGTTCTAAGGTTCATTAATTTGTTTTGCAGGTGAATCCAAGTGGCCATACCCCAACATGGTACTTGGATAGTGGATGTTCCAGACATATGACTGGAACAAGGGGACTACTGAAGGACTACATTCCAATCAAAAATGGTCCTAAAGTGACCTTTGGTGGTTCTGAAAAAGGAATCATCAAAGGGTTTGGTAACATTTCTTCAAACCTTGTTACCATTACTCAAGTGGCTTATGTTAAAGGGTTGAAACACAACCTTATAAGTATAAGTCAGTTAAGTGATGTAGGGTATGACATCTCATTTGTTAAAAATGGTTGTCATATCAAGAGGTCAAGTGATCAAGAGATCATTTTGACAGGATATAAAAAGAGGAATGTCTACTGTCTAGACATCATGATTGAGAACAATGGTTCTCCTGTTTGTCTTGTAGCTGATGAGACAGTCTCTCATTGTGTCAAGTGGCACAAGAGGCTAGCTCATCTTAACTACAAGACTATTAGCAAACTCTTTAGCAAAGAGTTAGTGAGGAATGGTCCTCAAGTTAAGTGTGTTAAAGATGGCATTTGCTCAGCTTGTCAAAAGGGCAAGCAGACCAAATCCACCTTTAAAAGCATTGAGAACAAAGATGCTGTGAGGTGCTTATACCTCTTGCATATGGATCTCTTTGGTCCAATGCCAGTTCACAGCTTAGGTAGGAAGGTCTATACCTTTGTAGTTGTTGATGACTACTCAAGGTTTTCCTGGGTGTTCTTCTTAAGGCAGAAATCTGAAACACCTAGTGTCTTCTACAGCTTTGTCAAGCAAATTCAGAATGAACTAAATAGTACTGTGGTCAAAATTAGAAGTGACCATGGTACTGAGTTTCAATCTGAAAGCATGACAAAACTATGTGAAGACTTTGGGATATTTCAAGAATTCTCTTCACCTAGAACACCTCAGCAAAATGGCATTGCTGAGAGGAAGAATAGAACCTTGATAGAGGCTGGTAGAACCCTACTTAGTGATACATCACTGCCTGAGTATTTCTGGGCTGAAGCAGTTAACACTGCATGCCATGTGATAAATAGGGCTACCATCACTAAAAGGTTAAATAAGACCCCCTATGAAGTTGTGAAAGGCAGGAAACCAAACCTATCCTATTTCAGGATTTTTGGTTGCAAATGCTTCATACTTAACAATGGGAAGTCTTACTTAACTAAGTTTGCTGCCAAGTCCCAAGAGGGAGTGTTTGTTGGGTACAGCAATAATAGTAAGGCTTATAGAGTCTACAACTTGACTACACAAGTTGTAGAGGAGTCTGTGCATGTAGTTTTTGATGAGACAAAACTTATTAACAATGAGTTGTCTAGTAGTGTGTGCAGCCCCACAGGTCTTACTAAGAAGTTGGACAAGCTAACCATAGAAGATGTACCTGTTGCAAGACAGCAAGTAGAAGAAGATGGCTTATGTCCAGGGGGAGAACTACATGTACCAGGAGCTGAAAAGTACAAGGAACTCAGCATGATGAAGATGCTGTTGAAGTACAACCAGAAGTAAGGATGCCTCCAGCCAACATGCATCTAAGAGATCATCCAGTAGAGCTGATTATTGGAGATCCAAGACAAGGTGTTCAGACAAGGAGCAGAAATCAGAATGCTGTAGTATATTCAAGTTTTCTGTCTCAAATAGAACCAAAGAAATTTGAAGAAGCTATACAAGATCCACAGTGGACTGAAGCAATGCAGGAAGAGCTTAATCAGTTCAAAAGGTGCAAGGTTTGGGACCTGGTTCCTAAACCAAAAGACCACAATGTTATAGGAACTAAGTGGATCTACAGAAATAAGTTAGATGAACAAGGGATCATCATTAAGAATAAAGCAAGACTGGTTGCAAAAGGATATAGGCAAGAAGAAGGTATTGATTTTGATCAAACCTTTGCCCCAGTAGCCAGACTGGAGGCCATAAGGATGTTCTTGGCCTATGCAACCTATCAAGGATTCAAGGTTTACCAGATGGATGTCAAGTCAGCTTTCTTAAATGGTAATCTTAAGGAAGAAGTCTATGTGGAGCAGCCATCAGGTTTTGTTGATCCAACTCAACCTCATTATGTCTATAGACTTAGGAAAGCATTATATGGGTTAAAACAAGCTCCTAGAGCTTGGTATGAAACCCTATCTAGTTTCCTCATTGAGAACAAGTTCTCAAGGGGGAAAATAGATAAGACTCTATTCCTTAGGGAATCTAGAGGCAAAGTCATACTAGTCCAAATATATGTAGATGACATTATATTTGGGTCTACTGAAAGCAGCCTTTGCAAAAAGTTTGCAAAACTTATGCAAGGTCAATTTGAGATGAGTAGTATGGGAGAACTGAAGTTTTTCTTGGGTCTCCAAGTTAAACAGACTGAAAGTGGTCTATCCATATGTCAGTCCAAGTTCACCCTAGAACTCATAAGGAAGTATGGTATGGATTCATCCAGTACCATGAAGACTCCTATGGGGTCAAGTATGTCTCTTAGCAAGGATGATGCAGGGAAACCTGTAGATGAAACCTTGTATAGAGGGATAGTTGGCTCCCTTTTATACTTGACTGCTAGTAGACCTGACATCATGTATGCTACATGTGTTTGTGCCAGGTATCAAGCCTGCCCTAAAGAGTCTCATTTGACTGCAGTCAAAAGGATTTTGAGATATCTAAAGGGCACACCTTATCTAGGCCTCTGGTACCCTAGGAATGGAGATTTTGATCTAACAGGCTATTCAGATGCAGACTTTGCAGGATGCAAAGAAGATAGAAAGAGCACTACTGGATCCTGTCAATTCCTAGGTGGAAGACTCATTTCATGGAGTAGTAAGAAGCAAACCAGTGTGGCTATCTCCACAGCTGAGTCAGAATATGTAGCTGCAGGAAGTTGCTGTGCTCAACTTCTGTGGATTCAACATCAGCTAGAAGACTATGGATTTCAGGTAAGTAGAACTCCACTTTTCTGTGATTCTACAAGTGCTATTTCAATAGCTAATAATCCTGTATCACATAGTAGAACTAAACATATTGAGATTAAATATCACTTTCTTAGGGAGCATGTAGAAAGAAATGATATTGCACTTGAATATGTTAAAACTGATAATCAGATAGCTGATATGTTTACTAAGCCCTTAGAAGAAGCTAAGTTCAATAGGTTCAAAATTGAACTAGGTATGATAAACTTAGACTAAGTTTACAGAACTAAAAATTGGCTAAGTAAAAAGGTGTCGACACATAGACAAGTCTATGTCGACACAGAATAGTAAGTGTCGACACTTCAGGAAAATGGTGTCGACACATCTAGGAAGTTGGTGTCGACACTTCAGAATGTTAGTGTCGACACATGTCGAGTTGGTGTCGACACATCCAATGAGGTGTCGACACTTAAGTTTTACTCAGAATTTTCTAAGTAACGTCTCGACTACATGTCGAGTAGTGTGGTGTCGACACATAACCAAGTGTCGACACATAAAATCTGTTGACTAAACTTGTGTCGACACATGAGTGTCGAGACATTATAAGTCAGTGTCGACACTTATTGCCAGTGTCGACACATCTTTAGTAATCCATCCCGCCTGTTCGTCTTCAAACCAGAAAGGTATAAATAGGATTCTGTCTTTGTTTGTCGACACGCTTTCAGAGTT
This sequence comes from Platanthera guangdongensis, assembly GCA_039583875.1. NCBI lineage: Eukaryota > Viridiplantae > Streptophyta > Magnoliopsida > Asparagales > Orchidaceae > Platanthera > Platanthera guangdongensis. The sequence goes on along the minus strand of CM077163.1, from coordinate 77,284,687 downwards.
TCGAGACCAAACTACTGTGTCGACATTTCTCTTTCCTAAAGACTAATTCTACAAACCCTAATGGCTCCCAAGCTCGAGGAGAACGTCAATGAAGGCTATGAACTGGTTCGTGGCGCGTTCGACGATGGCGATCAAGAAATCAAATCGGTGGTAACCCTAGTCACCGATTCTGGATTGGAGTACTTGGTTTCAGAACCAACCAAAATATGGAAGAAGGAAGTTCTTGAATTCCTTACTAGAGCTTCTGTAGATGACTCAGGTTACAGAATCAAATCAAGAGTGCATGGAACCAAGGTCAAGATTTCACCCAAAACTCTGAGAAAGGTACTTCAGCTACCTAAAATTCAAGCAGAAGAGGAAGTGACTACATCTAAGACCAGGGAAGCACTTACCTGGTGTGGTCTAGATCCTAAGATGAAGATAGGATCTGTATTCAACAGGAAAGACATGAATAACCAAGGAAAATTCCTGTCTGAAATTGTGGGGAAAGTTATACTCAGCAAGACTGGACGGCATGACAGGGTGTCAGCCTCCATGTTCATTGTTATGACCAGAATTATCTTCAACCTAAAAACAGACTGGTCCATGGTTGTGTATGAGAAAATTAAGGAGAGTCTGAAGAAGCCCAATCTGGGCAGAATACTAAGGCTCTACCTGGCTGGTACAATACCAGAGGTAATGAGCAATGCTGCCGGTACTAAAATCAATCACATGAGAAGGATGGATATGAGGATATTTTCCAGGTGGGAAAGAGTACTATCTAAGGAAATACCTACCCCAGAGAAGCAAGTTTCTAAGAAAGATTCACCTCCAAAGAAGAAGAGGAAGATAGCTCCTGTGACACAGGAGTCCTCCAACAGTTCAGGTAGTGAAGAACAAGTTGTTTTCACTCCTGATAGACAAGAGGAAGTGGCTGCAGAGAAGTCTCCTGCTCCTCAAGAGACAGCTGAGATCCAGGGGGAGCTGCCTCCAGCTAGCCCCATCCATAGGGATCACAGCCAGGGGGAGCTTCCAGCAGTAGAAGAACCATCTACTCTGGACAGTGAGCAAGCCACCACCATTATTCAAGAGGTACTCACTAACTTAAAAACTTCAGAATATCTTATTAAAGAAGCTGATTTGTCTGATGTTCCTCAGCAAACTCAGCTACCTAGCCAAGCTCCAGATGTTGGTCTTGAAGACACATCTGCTGTTGTGCAAAATGTTCCAGATACTACTCAAGTAGTTGAAGAACCAAGTACTTCTCCTGCACAGTCACCTCCTGAATACACAATGGAAGACCTCTTTCTGAATTTAGATCAAGAGGATTTTGACATGGACAAGGTTGATGCTGCTGAAGAGAAGGGTGCTGCTGAAGAGAAGGGTGCTGAGGGGGAGCACATGACAGTTCTGGAAGAGCCTTTAAGGCTAGACACTGAGAAGGCACTAGATGTGCAAGCTGAAAAACCACAAAGCCCTAAGGATAGGGTTGAGATTGCCAGCACCTCTGCCTCTGAAGATGAGGAGAGTGCTAGGGCTAAGAAGAAGAAATTGTTTGTCTTCAAAAGAAGAAGTCAGAGCTACAAGAAAGCCCTCCAATCCATTGCCCCACAGCCCATAGTTCAGCAAGCTCCAACTGCTGACTATAGTGCTTTACTAATTGCACTACAGATCAAGCTGGATGAGCAAAGGAAGGCTATAGAGAGTTATGTTGATGAAGGGCACAAGACCCTACAATTTGATCTGGCACAGGAAATCAAGTCAATAAGGTTTGAAATGAACCTTAATAAAAAGGAGATGACTGACTGCTTCCACAAGGGTGGGAATGCAGTAGTCTATTTGGCTACTCACCAGGAGAAGATCAAGACTCAAGTAGATGATATAGCATTGAAACAAGGCTATGTGCTGGAAAATCAATTAAGGATGAATGATAATTTGACTGCATCCCACAATGCTATAGTCACTGAATTGAAGAGTAAGCCAGCTGAATCTTCAACATCTGCTGCTGCAAAGGCTGAATTTGATAAAGCTTTTCAAGATGAAATTGCTGCTGTCAAGACTGCAATCAAGGATTCACAGAAGGTCATTTCTGAACAGCTTACAAAGCTTAGACCTTATTTTAAGGATGACATCAGGTACTTGGACAGCCAAATCAGGTTCCAGAAAGATGATGTAAGAGATCATGTTGCATAAGAAGTCATAAAGGGGGAGAGGGTGTTAGTCAAAGCTAGCTTTGACCATGCCAAATGGATATCTAACTCCATCAGAGCTACACTGGGCTATCCTCCCCTGTGTGATGATGATAATGTTGCTGAATCAGGAATTCAAAGTGCATATCTTGGAGGTGAGCAACAGGAAGTAGCTCAGGTGATCTATCCACCTCCAGATTTTGACATGGTTCATGCAGAAGTCAGCACAATGTATAGTCCAACTACTGGAAAGTCTAATGTTGTTCTGGAAAAGGTTGTTCAACCTGTTACAGCAGCTATGCAAGAGGCATTGGCCAAAGAAGAAGAGACAAGGCTGTCAAAGAAGAAGTTTAGGGAACTAGCTGAGCAAAAACCAGATTTTGAACAGTGGAGCCCTACTTCTAGGAACATCATTCTCACAGCCTGGAAAGCAGCCAAGGACAATGCTCATGAAAGGAACAAATGTTTCTCAGAAGCAGAATGGAGGAAGCATGAGATTAGGCAGGAAGCCATTGTCCAGTATAGAAGGAAGGCTAAGTTAGGAAAGCTACCTCCTACTGCAGTGGAGCCTAGCAAGTACTTTCCTAAGCCCTATCATTATTTTGAGAGACAGAAAATCAAGGCTGAAGAACAAAAGAAGAAGGACTCAAAAGGCAAGAAGCCTGCTGATACTGAGCCTGCTGCTGCTGCTGCTGTAAAGGCCAAAGTACAAGCTGGGAAAGGAATAGTTATAAAAGAACCTGATCAGAACTAGACTAAGATTAGACTAAGAAACATTGTTGTAATCTTTTACATATGAAATATTTTTGTAAAACAATGAAAATGTATTAAAACAATGTTAGAACAATTTTTGATAAATATATCTCATGATTGTTCAGAAGCATGTGTCTATTTCTTGTTTGTTCTGCAATGTTTAATGAGTATACATGTGTGCTTTATTACATGTTTAAGTTTACCCTGTTGACATATACCTGCTTTACATCATTTTCTAATTTTTAATTATGAGTGGTGTATATCATTGACTAAGGGTTATGACTTCTCCAAATAGGGGGAGATTGTTGGGTACATTGGTCAAATGTACCTGATTTGAAGAAGCCTCACCTAACTCAATGATATACATCATAATGTATTTGATGTTTGTTTGAGTTACTTGTGCAGGTTAGGTATTCACTGGACTGAAGCTAAAAGTTTCTAAGTCCATGTGTCGACACCCAGAGGGAAAGTGTCGACACTTGAGAAAGCTTGTGTCGACACCCAGACAAGCAGTGTCGACACTTGGAGTCATTGTGTCGACACCTGGAATGAAGAGTCGACACCAGACACAAAGTGTCGACACAAGGAGCTGTGTCGACACTCATTGAAGAAGAATGCAGAGAAGCAGTGTCGACACTTAGCAGAAGTGTCGACACCTAGAAGAGCCGTGTCTACATCAGAAAGTGTCGACACTTGGAGTTGTGTCGACACTCAGCAAAATTCTGCAGAGACTAAGGACAAGTGTCGACACTCAACACAATGTGTCGACACTCAATCAGCAGAGTCAACATATGAAGAATGTGTCGACACTCAGCACAATGTGTCGACACACACTCAAAGGAGTCAACACTTGAAGTATGTGTCGACACTCAGCACAATGTGTCGACACACAACCAGAAGAGTCAACACTTGAAGAAAGTGTCGACACCCAGCACAATGTGTCGACACTAAGTTGAAGACTCTACACTTGAAGAAAGTGTCGACACAAGGAGCTGTGTCGACACTTAGCAAAGAACAGAAAAGTTTACAAAATATTCTAAGTACAAGTGTCGACACTAAGGGAATGTGTCGACACTCAGCTGAAGAAACAAAATTGAAGACTTGTGTCGACACCAAGAAGTATTGTCGACACTTGACAGTTTCAACACATGAAGATGTGTCGACACAAAGGAGATGTGTCGACACTTAGAAGAATTCAACAAGTTACAGAAGATCAAGTACTTGTGTCGACACTTAATTTCAGTGTCGACACTTGAAGAAGAATCTGTGTCGAGACATACAAGGAGTTGTGTCGACACCTTGTAGACTTGTGTCGACACTTACACAACATGTGTCGACACTTGGTCTATAAGTGTCGACACTTAAGAACAGAAAGTCTCGACACTATCTGACAGTTAGAGAATTTCAAGAATTGACTGGTTGATATGACAGCTGCCGATCCAGCCGGTCTACAGCAACTGTCAGGGAAGTCAGAAGTCAGTTATGAACCGGACCAGCCGGTTACCATGAAGAATGCCTATAAATAGGCACTCACAGTTTACAGAAACTGTTGTTGAAGCTATTTGAAGTAATAGATCAGATTATTCAAGTAATCAGAAAAGTGGTACACAGAGTATCAACACAAGAAGATCTGGCAGTCCAACTGCAGATCTAAGAAGTTGGAGAGAGAGATCTCCAATCAAGAATTCAGTCTTTGGAACTAAGGCTGAGAAGAAGGATTCAGAATCATCTGGATCTCAAGAAGCAGAGGTCAAGGATCAACTGCAGAGGATTCAGACTAATTCAGTTCTACTCAAGAAGCTTTGAAGGAAGCTAAGTCAGTTTGGATCTAGCTGAGTTCTTCCAAGAACTCTTCAAGAAACTCTCAACTCCTCTCTTATTTTCTGAGTTGTAGAGTTAGTTATTGTAATTCAATTTTAACTTGTAGGATCCATTGGATCTGAGGGAATTGTAAGCCTATATTATAAAGGCTGAGGGTAGGGCTTGGTTGCCTGAGTGTAGGAGTTGAAGAACTCTGAGTGTAGGCCTTAATTGGCTGAGTGTAGGCCTGGGTGGCTGAGTGTAGGCCTTGGTGGCTGAGTGTAAGGCTTTGGGCCTGAGGTGTAGGAACCTAGTTGGGTTCTGAGATAGTGAAGAAGTTTGGCCGAATCTAGTACACTGCTAGATAGGCGAAGGGGGAAAGTGGATGTACCCAAAGATTGGGGAACCGCTATAAATTTGTGTGTCTGCTGTGCTGTGCTGTGCTGTGGATTAGCAGTTTATATTTTGTTATTGCTGTTAGCTGTAGAAATCTGTGAGATAACTGTTTTGCTGCCAACAAAGTTTCAAAAAGGTTTAGGTCACCTATTCACCCCCCCCTCTAGGTGTTTAGGTACCATATCTTTCAAAGGATGGGTCAAGGAGCAACTCTTGGGTGGAAAGACGAAAATTCGTCTAAGTACAATTCGACGAGAATCACCAAGTGATTCTCGCCGATTCGGCGAGAATCACTAGTGATTCTCGCCGAATAATCGAGAATCATTAGTGATTCTCGCCGATTCTTTCCGGCTACCTCAAAACGGTGCCAAGTAAGATTCGGCGAGAATCATTAGTGATTCTCGCCGAACCCATCGCAGAACAGATCCTGAAGACCAAGTTATATTCGTTGAGAATCAAAAAGTGATTCGGCGAGAATCATTAGTGATTCTCGACGAATCGTCGAGAATCACTAACTGATTCTCGCCGATTCATCGAGAATCACCTGCGATTCTCGCCGATTTTTACTTAGCGTTTTCTCTGGAAGCTGCTGGACCGGATTCTGCCACTGGACTACTTTGAACCGGATTTCGGGATTCTTCTTGTGGGTCCCACAACGGTCAAATTAGTAGTATCTACAGTATATATATACGGGTATTTTGAACAGTAGACGCACACAGAAAAGAAGCCGAGCACGATCAAACCCTAAAATCGTGAAACTGCTCCGCCGCCGCCGTCGCCGCTCGTGCTAGTCGGTCACCGCTATTGATCGTGATTCTTCTCGATCTCCGGCGACAGAAGCTTAGCCAAGCTTTGTGTCTCACGTGTCTATCCAGAGATCTCTTATCTCTCGATTTGGTGATCGGGAAAAACTTCCCCGTCCGAATCGATCGAGACGACCGATCCTCGTGTGACCGTTGGAAGACCAAGATAGCTTCGCTACGAAGATTGGATCTCTAAGTTCAGTAGCCGCTCATCATCATAGCCGCCGATCCCGAAGCAAGCCGCCGCTCGTCTTGCCGCCGCCGGTTCCGGGGAGATCCTTTCCAAGAGAGACCAAGGTTGTAGACTCTTCGTTGACTTCATGAACACGTCATCGAACGAAGAGGAACACCGTAGTCTCCAAACGAAGTTTGTATCTCGTGTATTTTCTATTTTACTTTTGTTGTAAAGGAACGTTTGTTCCGTGTTGTAAGGGTTGGGTGCAACCCGGTTTGTGGGAGTGTTGACTCCTACGTGTGGAAGGGTTCCTTCTGATAGTGCAAGGATTGGATTTCAATCCTGTTGGAGAAGTGACCGAGTCCTCCCTTATTGGGAGATAGGTCGAAGGGGGGAAAGTGGATGTACCCAAGTCGGGGAACCACTATAAATTGCCTGTGTATTCTGTGTGCTGTGCTGTTTGTTTTTATTGTGCAGGTACTATTATAAATTCCGCAAAAGCGCTATACGTCACCTATTCCCCCCCGCCCATAGGTGCACATAGTTGACACTAGGTGGAATTTCAAGTGGTATCAGAGCCAGGTTACTCATCAAAAAGGTTAACACCTTGAGTTGAATCCTGCCACTAGTGTCAACAAGGAGGCAAACATCTACTATGGACGGGCTCAAGTTCTCCGGCAAGATCCCAGTGTGCACCAGGCTCAACTTTCCTATCTGGAAGGAAAGGATCAGGTTCTACATGGAAGCAGTGGATCCTCGACTTTTCATGATCGTGCAGGAGGGACCTTATGTCCCCACTAAGGCCTCCACCATTGATCCCACCAAGAAAGTGCCGAAGACACTTTCTGAAATGGACAAGGACGAGATGATGCTAGTGGGACTTGACATGAAGGCACGAAACATTCTGGTCAGCGCAGTTGATGACTCTATGATGCAAATCTTCAGCAACTGCAGGACAGCACAGGAGATCTGGCAGTGCGTGATCATCCTAATGGAGGGCACGGATGAAGTGAGGGATGATCGGAGATCCCTCCTGAACCAGAAATATGAGGCCTTCAGACAAGGGCCTAAGGAAGAGATTGGAGTCACATACGAGAACTTCCTCAAGATTGTCAACGCCCTCAAAGGCTACGGAAGAGTGTTCACTAATGGTGAACTCAATGATAAATTCCTTAGGTCCCTTACTAAGGAATGGGACACAAAGATCTGCGCCATCAGAGAATTTGGCAGACTAGCTGAAACTGATCCACAAATTCTGTTTGGAAAGCTGATGTCCTATGAGCTTCAGCTGAACACCAGAAAAGCAGAAGAAGAAGCTGAGAAGGCGGCAGCCAAAGAAAAGACTGTGGCTCTAAAAGCCAGTCACTCCAGAAAAGGCAAGGGTGTGGTTTTGTACCGTGCTAAGAAAAAGGATGAGGAGGAGGACTCCGAGCCATGCTCCTCCAGCTCAGAGCTGTCGGAGGAGGATTTCTCCCTCATCACTCGAGAGTTCAAGAAGTTCCTCAAGATGAGGAATCAAAGAAAGAGAGACGGCTCCTCCTCCAGGCATCAGAAGAAAAATTATTCTTCTGACAGGTATGCATCTAGACCGAACAAACATCGCTCCTCTGACATTATTTGCTTTGGATGAAATAAGCCAGGACACGTCGTGGCCGACTGCTATCAAGGCAAGAGAGAAAAAGGGAAAGAAGAGGAGCACAAATCCTCTAGACATAAGAAGAAGGAGCGGAGCTACATCGCCAAAAGGCCAAAGACACTGAGTGAGTCTGATTCCTCAGACTCCAGTGATGATGAGGAAGCCTACTTCGGGCTGGTGCGTCGCTCGGACTCAGAAGGAGAATGCCCCCCATTTACTGGGAAGGTAAAAGCTCACACCCCTCTCTCCGACTCCGACTTTGACCCTGAGTCTCAGGATGATGAACCTGAGGATAGCCCTTCGGCCCGTGAAGCGGAGCTCCTCGAGAAATATGAGCTTCTGCTCAACACTTTCGAGGAGTGCCGTAAGAGACTGAAGGCTGAGAAGAAGGAAGTTTAATTCCTTAAGGGTGAGTGTGTATCCCTAAGGGAAGAGGTCACTAGCTTGATTTCTCTCCGACAGGAGCACCTTGACCTGACTTCAAAGCATTCAGAGTCTTTGAAGCTCCTTGATCTTAAGCAGGAGGAAGTCGACAAGTTGGAAGAACTACTTGCGGAAGAAAGGAAGATCGTCAAGAGCTTCTCTATTCCAAAAACAGTTCTTCCAGTCGTTGATACCTTCTCTGCTCAGGCCAAAGGAGCTGGCTTGGGGCATGTAGGGGTATCTGGTTCCTCATCCAGGAGAAACAGGAACCAGAGGAAGAATAAGGCCGCCAAGAAGGCCTCTGCGGATGAAAAGGGAAAGGCTCCGCTTAGTCCTGTTGCGTTCAGAAAGCTTGGCTTTCCTTGCAACCAACATGACTTTGAGTCAACATTTGGCCATCATTTCCGGCCCTCGGTTGCAAAGCCAAAGAGCCGATATGACGGTTGGACCTTTCCCCGGAACTTCGGTGAGAGTGCCTTCAAGGCACCTTATGAGGAAATCCACATGGGAAATTATGGTCCGTTCTCTAGCGGCCATAATGGAAAGCAGGCACCAAAAGCCAAGCCTGTTATACAGAAGGTGACGAAGTCATGTGACTGCTGTCACCATGAGGCCTCCTCCTCCAGATCCAAGGCCCCAGCTGTACCCACCGTTCCCAGGGTAAGGCAGGAGCCTAGGAAGAGGTACAACAGATTCGACTGTTGGTGCTGTGGCAAAGTCGGTCACTTTGCCGTGGATTGTTGGTTTAATCCAAGGCATTACGAGACTCCCCATGTTAACAATGCGAGGCCGACCACTCGTAGGATTAACCAACCGAGGGGGAGTGTGCTAACCAGTAATCTAGGACCTAAGTTCGATTGGGTTCCTAAGGCAAATTAATTTTATTTTGCAGGTATGTCCAAAGGCCACCAAAACGCCGATCTGGTATTTGGACAGTGGATGCTCCCGGCATATGACTGGGACAAGAAGCCTGCTGCGTGATTACACTCCAGTCGAGAATGCACCCAAAGTCATCTTTGGAGGGTCAGATCGAGGAGTCACCAGAGGTTACGGTATGATTTCCAACGGTATAATCTCTATCACCGACGTGGCTTATGTTGAAGGGTTAAACCATAACCTGATCAGTGTAAGTCAGTTATGTGATAAAGGTTATGATGTTAAGTTCTGCAAGGATAAATGTCTGATAATTTCACGTACCTATTCTGAGACGGTATTATCAGGCATTAGGAGCAGAAATATCTTCTGCTTAGATTTTCTCAGTTTAGATTCCTCTACCCCCGTATGCCTTGTGGCAACAGGCAGTGCATCTCTGTGTGAACAATGGCACAAGAGATTGGCACATATTAATTTCAAGACAATTAGTATGCTGTTTTCTAAGAACTTAGTAAGGGATGCTCCCAGTATCAAGTGCATCAAAGATAGCCCCTGTCCTGCATGCCAGATGGGCAAACAGACTCGAGCTACCTTTAAGAGCATTGCAGACAAAGACTCTTCCCGATGTATTTACCTTTTACATATGGACTTGTTTGGTCTAATGCAAGTTCATAGCTTGGGAGGCAAGTCCTATACGCTAGTGATAGTTGATGATCATTCTCGGTTTACTTGGGTGTTCTTTTTGAAACGAAAGTCAGATACGTTTGACATCTTCACTAGTTTTGTCAAGCAGGTTCAGAACGAATTTAACTGCTCTGTCGTCAAAATCAGAAGTGACCATGGAACAGAATTCGAATCTGGTGCTATGATAGAGTTTTGTGAAGAACAAGGTATCTTTCATGAGTTTTCCTCCCCGCGCACTCCTCAACAAAATGGAGTTGCGGAGAGGAGAAATAGAACTCTCATTGAAGCATGCACGACAATGTTGAAAGATGCTTCTCTCCCGGAATACTTCTGGGCAGAGGCTGTTAATACAGCTTGTCATGTACAAAACCGAGCATTGATCAACAAGCATCATCGTAAGACGCCTTACGAGCTACTGAAAGGCAGGAAACCAACCATGTCCTACTTGAGGATTTTTGGTTGCAGATGCTATGTACTGAATAATGGGAAGTACCCGCGTACTAAATTTGGTGAAAAATGCTTCGAAGGCATATTCATGGGCTATAGTTCCCACAGTCGGGCATATAGGGTCTTCAACAAGAAAACCCTAGTGGTAGAAGAATCAATAAATGTTGTATTTGATGAAGGAAGTTTGCTTAACAGCAACTCTTCCAGTGGTATTCTTGAAGATGCAGGTGCACGACTGGAACAGCTGAGTCTGGATGAGACCACTAAAGATGACACTCCTAAGTACGTCAAAGTCTCCACCTCCACGTCATCTGAAAATGTTGAAGATCAAAATGGAACAAATCTCTTGGAGGAAAGAGAAGCCCAAGAAGTAGTTGAAGCTCCAGACGCCAGACTTCTAGAGCTCCGGCACGTGAGGGATCATCCTAGAGATCAGATCATCGGAGATCCTCGTGTCGGTGTCAGAACTCGAAGAGGTACTATTAACGAAGTATTGCATCTTAGCTTCCTGTCACAGGTTGAGCCAAAGAAGTTCGACGAGGCGAACAAGGATGCGACATGGATTCTGGCCATGCAAGATGAACTACATCAATTCGAACGTTGCAACGTTTGGACGCTAGTTCCCAGACCATACAAGCAGAATGTGATTGGCACCAAGTGGATCTTCAGAAACAAGCTGGATGAACATGGTGTCATCATAAAGAACAAGGCAAGGCTGGTGGCTCAAGGTTACAGATAGGAGGAGGGGATTGACTTCGACCAGACCTTCGCACCAGTAGCAAGGCTCGAGGCAATCAGATTGTTCCTGGCGTATGCTTCACACAAAGGATTCGCAGTCTATCAAATGGATGTGAAATCAGCATTCTTGAACGGAGACCTGAAAGAGGAAGAATACGCCGCTCAACCCCCAGGTTTTGTCGATCCTACTTATCCTAATCATGTTTATTTTCTTAATAAGGCCTTATATGGGTTGAAACAAGCTCCACGAGCTTGGTATGAGACTTTATCTAGTTTTGTTCTTGAGAACAAGTTCTCTAGAGGTAAAATAGATAAAACATTGTTTCTCAGGGAAGTCAAAGGCAAGATTTTGCTGGTGCAAATCTATGTCGATGACATAATATTCGGCTCAACGGACAACAATCTTTGCAAAACGTTTTCTAAACTTATGCAAGGAAAGTTTGAAATGAGCAGTATGGGAGAGCTCAAGTATTTCTTAGGACTTCAAGTGAAACAGTCTGAGGATGGAATCTTCATCTCTCAGACGAAGTTCACAAATGAACTCCTTAAGAAATTCGGTATGGAGAGTGCAACCTCTATGAGGACTCCAATGGGATCCACCATGTCTCTGGATAAGGATGAGAAAGGTAAACCTTTCGATGAAACCAAATACAGAAGCATCATTGGATCCCTGCTCAACCTTACTGCCAGTAGACCGGATATCATGTTCTCCACATGTGTCTGTGCCAGATATCAGGTGAACACTAAGGAATCTCACTATGTCGCTGCAAAGCGAATTCTAAGATACCTTAAAGGTACTCCCAATCTTGGCTTGTGGTACCCGAGAAACAATGATGTCGAGCTAATAGGTTTTTCAGATGCTGATTTTGCAGGAAGTAGGGATGACAGGAAAAGCACCTCCGGGACGTATCAATTCCTCAGCAGGAGGCTTATCTCTTGGAACAGCAAGAAACAGAATTGTGTTGCAACCTCCACAGCAGAGTCTGAGTACATCTCGGCAGGCAGCTGTTGCGCACAACTCCTATGGATCAGAAACCAGTTAGCCGACTACGACCTTCAGTTCAAAGACATACCAATGTACTGCGACTCCTCCAGTGCAATTGCCATTGCCAACAATCCGGTCTCGCACAGCAGAACGAAGCATATTGAAGTGCGCTACCACTTCATTCGGGAGCACGTGGAAAACAAGGACATCTCTCTCTGTTATGTCCCCACGGACAAGCAGATTGCTGATATATTCACAAAGCCCTTAGACGAGGCCAAGTTCAATCTTTTCTAGACTGAATTGGGGATGCTCAATTATGAGGAATGAAGAGTACAGAAGCTCCAGGCTCGTGCACGATCTGAGGGGGAGCAAGGAACTCAAGTGTGAGCACAGACGCAAGAACTGAGGGGGAGCAAGGGGTCAAATGCTTCGACCCCGATTTGCAGAAGCCGAAAAGGGGGAGATTACCCTCTCGGCTAAGGCTAAGGTGGCTCCTAGCTTGCTCCCAAGAAATTGGTATTGGTAATGGCACTCACTCAACTCAATTTTACGTTTATGGTTTTCATTCCCATATGCTCTATTCACCTTAGCTTGTAGGGTTTAGGCTTCTTCAAATAGGGGGAGATTGTTGGGTATTGTATCCACAATGTACCTGATTTGAAGAAGCCCCTGGACAAGCTAAGGTCAATAGACAATGTATTTGATAAAATCTTTCAAGTTGTACTTGCAGCTATTCCACGCTAAGTGCACACCAATGTCAGGGTGCAGTAGGTCAATATACACGGGTCTGCACGACGTAATCCCTCGTTGAGCAGATCAGTGTGTTGGCCTACGTGTACTCTCTCTATTGGAGTGCACTTGCTTTCAAGTACAGGGCCGTGCTTTTGCAAGAGAAGACAAGGAGCAAGGATGGGTCAAGGAGCAACTCTTGGGTGGAAAGACGAAAATTCGTCTAAGTACAATTCGACGAGAATCACTAGTGATTCTCGCCGAATCGTCGAGAATCATTAGTGATTCTCGCCGATTCTTTCCGGCTACCTCAAAATGGTGCCAAGTAAGATTCGGCGAGAATCACTAGTGATTCTCGCCGAACTCATCGCAGAGCAAATCCTGAAGACCAAGTTATATTCGTTGAGAATCAAAAAGTGATTCGGCGAGAATCATTAGTGATTCTCGACGAATCGTCGAGAATCACTAACTGATTCTCACCTATTCGTCGAGAATCACCTGCGATTCTCGCCGATTTTTACTTAGCGTTTTCTCTGGAAGCTGCTGGACCGGATTCTGCCGCTGGACTATTTTGAACCGGATTTCGGGATTCTTCTTGTGGGTCCCACAACGGTCAAATTAGTAGTATCTACAGTATATATATACGGGTATTTTGAACAGTAGACGCACACAGAAAAGAAGCCGAGCACGATCAAACCCTAAAATCGCGAAACTGCTCCGCCGCCGCCGCCGCCCTCGCGCTAGTCGGTCGCCGCTGTTGATCGTGATTCTTCCCGATCTCCGGCGACAGAAGCTTAGCCAAGCTTTGAGTCTCACGTGTCTATCTAGAGATCTCCTGTCTCTCGATTTGGTGATCGGGAAAAACTTCCCCGTCCGAATCGATCGAGACGACCGATCCTCGTGTGACCGTTGGAAGACCAAGCTAGCTTCACTATGAAGATTGGATCTCTAAGTTCAGCAGCCGCTCATCATCATAGCCGCCGATCCCGAAGCAAGCCGCCGCTCGTCTTGCCGCTGCCGGTTCCGGGGAGATCCTTTCCAAGAGAGACCAAGGTTGTAGACTCTTCGTTGACTTCACGAACACGTCGTCGAACGAAGAGGAACACCGTAGTCTCCAAACGAAGTTTGTATCTCGTGTACTTTCTATTTTACTTTTGTTGTAAAGGAACGTTTGTTCCGTGTTGTAAGGGTTGGGTGCAACCCGGTTTGTGGGAGTGTTGACTCCTACGTGTGGAAGGGTTCCTTCCGATAGTGCAAGGATTGGATTTCAATCCTGTTGGAGAAGTGACCGAGTCGTCCCTTGTTGGGAGATAGGTCGAAGGGGGAAAGTGGATGTACCCAAGTCGGGGAACCACTATAAATTGCATGTGTATTCTATGTGTTGTGCTGTTTGTTTTTATTGTGCAGGTACTATTATAAATTCCGCAAAAGCGCTATACGTCACCTATTCCCCCCCCCCCCATAGGTGCACATAGTTGACACTAGGTGGACTTTCAAAGGGCATGTAAATGTCGTTTTGTCTTAGTCATCAGGGTACTGTGATTTGATTGTATCCAGAGTACCCGTCAAGGAAACAATAGTATTCCTGATCGGCCAATTTTTCCAGCATTTGGTCGATGAAGGGTAGCGGGAAATGATCTTTGCGGGTGGCCTCATTCAGTTTCCGGTAGTCTATGCAGACTCTCCACCCGGTGACCACGCGGGTGGGTAATAATTCATTCTTTTCGTTGGCCACCACCGTAATCCCGCCCTTTTTGGGCACCACTTGCACTGGGATGACCCATTTGCTGTCGCTGATTGGGTAAATGATACCTGCATCAAGCAATTTTATTACTTCGGCCTGTACCACTTCATGCATCTTGGGGTTCAGTCGTCTTTGAGGTTGTGCCAACGGCTTGTATTGATCGTCAAGCAGAATCTTGTGCAGGCAAAATGCCGGGCTGATCCCTTTTATGCCAGTTAATGAACGTCCAAACACATTTTTGTATTTCTTTAATACATTGACCAAGGCGAGTTCGTTGTCGACGGAGAGAGATGCAGAGATAATGACTGGGCACGCTGTGCCTTCCTCTAAGAAAGCGTATTTCAGGGATTCAAGCAGTGTCTTCAGAGTTATGGCAGTGGTTGTGATGGTAGATGTGATGAACGGTTCTTTGGTTGGATGTGGGGTGCTCGGAACATTAGTGGTGGCATCCTCTTCCCACACTGGCTCGGATGGGTCAAGAATCATTTCGCTGTACAAGTCCGGTTCGTCGATCAAATCTGCTTCGTCCCAATTAGTGATTCTGAGATGTTGGGAAGGTTCGTGGATGTTGAAAGAAATCGTTTCGTCCCCAAGGCTTAGGGTGAGCTCTCCTTGGTCAACATTGATAATGGCACGGGCCGTGGCAAGGAAGGGCCGTCCTAGTATTATAGGCACTTTGGGATCGGCCATCATGTCAAGAATGACGAAATCTACTGTGAAGGCGAGGTTGTTAACCATGACAGTAAGATCTTCGACTATTCCGGCCGGTTGTTTTACCGATCTGTCAGCTAATTGCAATCTCAGGTGGGTTGGCTGTAGAATCCCAACTCCTAGCTCGCGGAAGACGGAGAGCGGCATTAGATTTATTGAAGCTCCCAAATCACATAATGCGCGTCCGAATCGGTGGAGGCCAATTCTGCAGGGAATGGAAAAACTGCCCGGGTCTCTTCGTTTGGTTGGGGAATAGTTGGCGAGGAGAGTTGAGCATTCTTCAGTGAGATTGATCGTTTTCAGTCCTTGTAAAGATTTACACTGTGTGATGAGTTTCTTTAGGAACTTGGAATATCCTGGGATCTGAGTGATAGCTTCTGTCAGAGGTATACTTATTTGCACTCCTTTCATGATCTCAAGGAATTTATGAAATTGTTTTTCAGCCTTTTCGTTTTGCAGTCGGTGGGGAAATGGCGGCTTCACGGCGTTCTTCACAGGTTGTAGTACTGCCATGGGTTCTTGTGTAGGTAAGTGAGGACGGGGGTTTCTTTCTCAAATCGACGATGGGCTCGCGGAGTGATTGTGTGGGAGGGTCAGGAGGCGAGGCCCTCTATAGGCTTTTTCCGCTTCTCAATCTCATAGTATGTACCGTTTCCTGTTTCTGATTGACTGAACATAGTAACGTTTCCGTGAGAATCCCTATGGCGGTTTGTAGGCGCTGAATGGTGGTGGCTTGGTCATTGAACATCTCCATCATTTTGCACGCGTAAGAAAAAAATTGCTCTGTCTTTGACGAGAGATTGTGGTCGGTGGCTTCATCAGAGACTACTGAATTTATCTCTGCCGGAAAGTCGGAAGAAGGCGGGTAGTTCCAATGCCTACTAGTTTGGGCAATGTTGTCTATAACTTCCCATGCATCCTCACTGGATTTGTTAAACAGGGTTCCACCAGCTGCGATGTCAAGTAATGGCCAGAATCTGTCTGCAATGCCGAAGTAGAAAGTTTGGATTAGGAGGATGTCTGACATTTCCACTCTGCAGCATTCCCTTCGCAGGGAATGGAAACGCTCCCATGTATCGAACAAGGTCTCTTCATTTCTTTTGGGTGAAGGTGATTAGCTCCTTGTAATTGTCTATTGCTAGCATCGATTGTCGGAATTT
Source organism: Platanthera guangdongensis (assembly GCA_039583875.1). Classification (NCBI taxonomy): domain Eukaryota; kingdom Viridiplantae; phylum Streptophyta; class Magnoliopsida; order Asparagales; family Orchidaceae; genus Platanthera; species Platanthera guangdongensis. Next base: position 77,268,462 of record CM077163.1, on the reverse strand, counting down.
GGCCAAAAATTTTCTTTCGAGTTGTTTCCAGGATGAGGATATTCCCTTCCGAATATCTTGATACCATCGCTTTGCTTCGTCTTTCAGGGAGAAGGAGAAGAGTCGGATCCTCTGCTGCTCGTTGTTGGTAGCATTTGGCGTACAAGTGTTGTAAATTTCTAAGAACCGCTGCACGTGGCATAGTGCATCAATTTTTCCGTCTCCGCTGAATTGACAGTTTTCGATGATGTATTCGATGAGGTCAGGCGAGATCTCGAAACTGTTATTTCCAGTTTTTGCTCGGTATGTGAGGTTGATAAGGCTTGCTTTATAAGTCTGCTGCTGAATTGTAGTCATTAAAAGAGGCTTGAATGAAAAAGGGGTAGTACGCTACTAGATCTCCTGTGCCTCGACCCTGCATTCACTGCGGCAAACACTACACACTAGAAGAAACAGCAGTCAAAACCAAACAATACTAACTCTTATAACAATATTGGAAGTCATCCGAAGTCGCTCTACAATTGCATTCCCCGGCAACGGCGCCAAAAACTTGATGCGTGTAATACAGCAAGCGCACCAGTCGCATAAGTAATAAAGTTTTGGGAATAAATCCCCAAGTGTCGGTCTCTTGAGGAATGCAATTAGCGTAGAACGACAACAGTACCGAGAATATCATTATGAGAGTTAAAAATAGAACAAAAAGGAAATAGCGGACTAGGGAGATTGTGGATGTTTGATCTACTGAACTAGTAAAAGCTACGCGGGTCGACGGCACCGCTTCGCAAGGTGAAGTGGGTTTGTCGGCCGCTATGCCGAACTTCAGTTGGGCGAGTGGAAGGGAAGCTAATGGATTGCAGCGTTCTTGTGTGGATTGCAATCAGACAAGGCACAGGAATGAAGTGGATGTGGGGTGAGCGAGGCGCATTCACAGACAGAACTCACAAGCATAAGAAGAAACTAACATTCAATTAACTAGAAAGTCAACTTGATGTTCAGGGATGGAAACGTTCGTTACACTGCTCAAAACATTCATAACACAGATGAAGGGGAAGAGGAGTAAACCAAAAGAGAATGAAGATCCACTGCGGGTCGTGGCTGGAGTAGCGAGTTGTCAATCCGCTTCCGGGCTCAGTCCAAGGAGGCTTCCGGTACCAACGATCTGTCACCTCGAAGGCCTTTAAGTCTGTTCTCTAGGTTATCTACTTCACCAACTCTACAGGAAATCTTGGAGTTGAAGTCATCAATGGTCGAGGGCTTCACCGGAGTGTTGAAAAGCTTCGTAGTGGTTGGAAATCGCTTCCCGACGAAGGTGGAAGTGATGGAGCAGCTGGAGAAGTGAAAAGACGATTCCCGCACACTCTCCGATCGCAGCAAATGACAGGCGTTGACCTAAAACGCGGAGCAGGGCCTTATATACGGAGGCAGCAGAAGCAGTGCGCACGATCAGTGGTGCATGACCTGTGGTCGTGCGCACTGTAGGTCGATGATCGTGCGGCTTTTCCAAATAAACCTACAACCTGGACAAGAAGCATCAGCATATAAGCGCACGAGCAGTGGCGCACGACCAGTGGTCGTGCCCACTATGGCCAGTGCTCGTGCGATTACCGAGACAGGGTTATGAAAACGGGGGTGTAATGCGCACGAACAGTGGCGCACGATCAGTGGTCGTGCGCAGTAAGTCCAGTGGTCGTGTGCAGTATTCCTGCATCGTCGGAGTCTCCCGAGCAGTTCCGGAGCATGCACACGACCACTGTACCAGCAGAAGGGGCAGAAAGGCCACCAGAACGTGCACACCACATCCCCGAGATAGGGCTAAAGAATAACAACAAAATGGAAAGACAGAAAGCACACAGAAGCGGGCCTACAGTGCACTTAATCGTGAAATAGGTACATAAGCACAAATAAGCAATAAGGGCTCTCAAGTGTAGTGCTAAGACGATAAAACTAGCCCAGATGAGTCCAAAAATTAGTGTAAAATGTGGACTCATCAATGGTGCAGTCCAGATTAGCTCAGTCACATTCAAGAAAGTAGCTTATGTGGAAGGACTGAAGCACAACTTAATCAGCATCAGTCAACTTTGTGATGAAGGCTACCAAGTGACTTTCAACAAATCCTCATGCAAAATCAAATTAGAGGACAACACAACTGTGTTGACAGGTAAAAGGAAAGGTAACATTTATCTTGTAGATTTTCTTTCAACTAAGGTAGATATATGCTTGACGGAGCCGACCCTCTCTAACCCGCGGCCGTTGATGTTGAAGAGCTAACGGATGACACGCCACCATTACAAAGCAAAGATCTACGATGAAATAAAGATGTGGGAGTGCGGCGCCGCACCTCTTCCCGCTACCATCTTCGCTCGCGAAATAACGCCATCAAATGACGTTGTTGTCATAAAAACTGCCGGGCTGTGGATAACAATTTTATGCTATGTTTTGTTTAATTGGTGGCCTGCATTTAGCCTCCAAATGCCTTTAATTTCTGAAATATTTTATGTATAACTTTTATTTAGAGTTGGCCATATATAATGCATCCACTCCCTTGGTTTTAGATGAAGAAAGTAACCCTAAAAAAAGATTTCAGCTTTTGAGAATCTCTTCGCATTTCCGCCGCCCCCTCCCTTGTCCGCCTCCTTGAGGGTTTTGGCCAAGTGTAGGCCCTCCTCTTCGGCGTGGGAACTTCGCGGTGTGACTCCGTTGAAGGTGGATGTGCAAGCTTCTTCCGGTGTGACTTCGGCGGATCCGTGGTTGAGCGATTCTCCACGTGCAACTATCTACGAGTTGGGGTAACGATTCCTCTTCTCTATCTTGTGTGCTTCTTCTACATCCTCTGCATATTTCTTGTGCGAAAGTTTTCGTGTGAAATCTGAAATTTTAATCATCGAAGTATTTCCATTTGGTTTTCGTATTTGATTCTCCGAGTTTCTCGCATTCGAAGAAGGGTGGTGACCTTTGTTTTTTCTTAGTCGGGGGAGATCAACCACTTTTCCGAATCATTTCTTTGGTGGATCTCCTTGGTGCGACTTCACTCGACCGAACCGTGTGGGTTCATTTCGCCGGAAAGGATAGTGTCCTCTAGTCACTATTTGATCCTAAGAGGGTTCGTGATCCTCAAGTCGTTGTGTGACGATAAACGTTAATCTAAATCGTGGCTACGCTCGCATGTGGTGTTTCCAAATTAGATCGTGTGGGGTAGATTTAGTCGCTAGAACGTGCCGGACATTTCGCCCCCGGTAGCCTACATCAATTTGGTATCAAAGCGAGGTTCGTGCCGGTTCCTAAATCGGCACAATCCTTCTCTGTTTGGTAGGCTTAGTTCTCGTAAATTCACATTTCAGCAAAGTCACTATTTGTGGTGTGCCAACAACGGGTTAAAATCTGAATTTTTCTTCAAAATAAAAAAAAAAATTTCTGGTAGACACTCTTCACCTTAGGAAGAATTAAATTTAAAAAATATTCAGTTTAGTCCATCGGTTAGGTGGAAAAGAAATTATTTCTCATAAAATTTTAGGGTGTTTAGGACTAATTTAGAGTCAAAAAAACAAAAACAAAAATCTGCATGCGCACAAGGCACGGCACCGGGTACGCTCCCTCTTCTTCCAATATGGAGGAGGAGCGGCATGGGGGTCAAGACCCGACTCCCGTCGAGGCTCTTCGACAAGAGTTTAATGCTCACATCGTGAATCAAGAGCGTCGCATGAATGAGTTAAGGGACATGATCGCTCAACTTACGACTGCTAGAGCGGCTTCACCCGCCCCTCCTAATCCTCTACCAATTAACCCTCACCCCCCGAACCACCACCAGCCCTGTTATCCTCCTCGATTTGACGAGGACTATGATGACCTTGCACCACATGGTCCACCCTATTATAATCGAGCTCCACAAGAGTTCAACATCACGAAAGCCATCCGTATAGAAGCCCCTACTTACGACGGCATGGGGCAGCCCCAAATCTTTCTGAATTGGATAATGGATATCGATTGCTACTTCGAGTGGCATAACTTAACCGATAGGCAAAAGGTCCAAGTCGCTAGGCTGAAACTACTAGACCGGGCCAAGGTATATTGGCTCAACGAGGAGAGACGCATGGGAGCGCTTGATGGTATGCCACCAATTGGTTGGCAGGTTATGAAGCTATGTTGTCGATCAATACGTCCCCACGTATTACCGCACACAACTGTTTGACGACTTAGCCTCTCTTAAGCAAGGGAGCCAGTCGGTGTCTATTACATGGGTACGCTTAAGGATCTGTTAGTACGTTGTGATGTTAAGGAGATGCCCGAAGTGACCCTCTCGAGATTTCGGAAGGGGCTGGATCCGGATATTCAGCGCAAGCTTTTGCGTTATGGGCATACGGATATCAACACCACGTACAACGCGACCTTGGACATTGAGAAAAATATCTCTCTCAAGTCTACAACAAAGTATTTCCAAAGGGGATGTCCACGTATAAGAACAAAGGCAAGTTTAAGGTTACCGACACAAGTTCGATTGTCATCACCGCTAGGAATTCTAAGAATCCAACCAGGGAGCGAGTGCCAATTGGGAGAGTTAATAAAACGAATGCCACATGCTACGCTTGTGGAGTACAAGGGCATTATGTGAGCGAATGCCCCACCAAGCCTAAGGCCTTAGCTTTCTGGGAGGCTCCGAACGACCCGGCCGAAATAATTTATGAAGCCGACGAGGGGTCCGATGTTGACGGAGTCCCGAGCGATTTGGAGGATGAACATAACCTCATGGTTATGCGTTGTATCCTGACGGTTCCCCGAACGCCAAACGATTGGAATAGGACAACCCTCTTTTCGATGATATTTAAGAGCGGAGAGAAGTTTTGTAAGCTTATCATCGATAGTGGGAGTTGTATGAACGTCGTTTCGGAGAGCGTGGTTGCTAGGATGTCTTTAGTTGCCGAACCCCACCCCCAACCTTATCATGTAGCTTGGGTAAATAAGACCTCTCTTCCTGTCACGAAGCGTTGTCTAGTTCCCCTTAACGTCAAATCTTATTCCGAGCAAGTGTGGTGTGATGTCATCCCCATGGACGCATGTCACGTCCTTCTTGGCCGGCCTTGCCTATATGACCACGACGTGACTCACTTCGGTAGGGCTAATACTTATGAGTTTAAGTTTAAGGGAAGATTATTACCTTTAAACCAACTCCACCTAAGGACCCGACTATTCCGTCCAAGGATACCAACGTACCAGTGGAGAAGAAAACCTTGAACTTAATAGGAAGAAAAGAGTTCACCCGCATCCCATTTCTAGATGGCGTGATCTATGCGCTAGTGCTCTTGAGTAGTAAGGAAGATGGTGATAAATTAGAATAGCTTCCAAAGATTTAAAACAATTGTTGGATGAATATAAAGATGTGTATCCGGCTGAGTTACCCGCCATCTTACCGCCACTACGCGACATCCAACACGCCATAGATCTCGTCCCGGGTTCCTCACTCCCGAATCAGCCCCATTATAGGCTCCACCCGCCGGCACATCAAGAGCTTAAAACTCAAATATCAGAACTCTTATCTAAAGGGTTCATCCGCCATAGTTTGAGCCCATGTGCCGTGCCGGCCCTATTAGCCCCCAAAAAAAGACGGTACTTGTAGGATGTGTGTCGATAGTAGGGCGATTAATAAGATCACTATTAAATATAGGTTCCCTATTCCCCGATTGGATGATCTCTTGGATATGCTTGCTGGAGCCACGATCTTTTCCAAGCTGGATCTTAAAAGTGGCTACCATCAAATTAGAATTCGAGAGGGGGATGAATGGAAGACGGCGTTCAAGACTAAGGATGGTTTATATGAGTGGCTTGTCATGCCCTTCCGGCTTTCTAATGCCCCAAGCACATTTTCTCGGATGATGACTCAAATATTCCATCCCTTCATGGGAAAATTCATCGTAGTGTATTTTGACGACATCTTGGTGTTTAGCTTGACGCCCACTGAACATACAAATCACTTGAGGGCAGTCTTAACTACTTTAAGGAAAGAAAAACTATTCTTAAATCTGAAGAAATGTACTTTCCTTCTCCGTGAGGTTGAGTTCTAAGGATATCTTGTGGGAGCGGACGGCATTAGAGTAGACCCAAAAAAGGTGCAAGTTATTAACGAGTGGCCGGAGCCCAAGTCCATCCGTGACGTTAGAAGTTTCCATGGTCTCGCTACTTTTTATCGGTGTTTTATTAAAAATTTTAGTAGCATCATGGCTCCTTTGACGGAGTGCATGAAGAAAGGGGATTTCAAATGGACTAAGTCCGCCACTCATGCCTTCCAAACGATCAAAACCCTCATGATGGAAGCACCCCTCCTACACTTACCGGATTTCTCTAAGGTGTTTGAATTAGCGTGCGATGCGTCTAGGGTTGGGATTGGAGGAGTATTATGTCAAGAGGGTCACCGCATTTATTAATTTAGTGAGAAGTTGTCCGGGGCTAAATTAAACTACTCCAATTACGATCGGGAATTTTAAGCGGTGGTCCGAAGTTTGCACTATTGGAGGCACTATCTCCTTTCCAAAGAATTTGTGCTTCTTTCGGATCATGAAGCCTTACGTTTTATTAACTCCCAACATAAAATCAGCCCCCGGCACGCTAAGTTTGTGTAGTTCCTCCAAGAGTACACGTTCACTCTTAAGCATCTTAGGGGTCCAACAACCGTGTGGCCGATGCCCTTAGCCGACTCTCGTTACTATTGTCCACCATGCAAGTTAAGGTGATTGGTTTTGAGCACATTAAGGACGAGTACGCGACATGTCCGGACTTTAAGGACATCTACTTTGCCACCCAAGAGGAGTCCCCCTCCACTATTTCGGCATTCTACATCCGGGATGGTTACTTATTTAAGCACACGAAGTTGTGAATCCCACAAACTTCCCTCCGCCATCATATCATTTGGGAACTTCATGGTGGGGGCCTTGGTGGCTATTTTGGTCGGGATAAGACGCTAGCTTTAGTAGAGGAAAACTTTTATTGGCCGGTTTGAAATCTCTCGTTGGTAAAATCGTTAGTAGTTGTCGTACTTGTCAACTAGCTAAGGGTAGTAAAACAAACGCCGGTCTCTACACCTCTCTACCCATCCCTTCTATCCCTTGGGAGGATGTGAGTATGGACTTCATTTTAGGCCTCCCGCCTACCTTCCGATGGCATGACTCTATATTGGTAGTTGTAGACCGGTTTCGAAGATGGCGTACTTTATTCCGTGTAGCAAACCTAGTGACGCCTCGCACATGGCAAAAATTTATTTTAAGGAAGTTGTCGGGCACCGCGGCGTTCCAAAAACTATCGTTAGTGATCGGGACGTCAAATTTACTAATTACTTTTGGAAGACGCTTTGGAAACTTATGGGAACCAAACTTTTATTTTTGTCCGCCTATCATCCGCAATCGGATGGCCAAACTGAAGTCGTAAATAGAAGCGTGGGCAATCTTTTACGTTGTCTTGTTGGAGAGCACAAAGGCACTTATGATCTCATTCTCCCACACGCACAACTCGCTTATAATAATTCTAAGAATAGGTCTACCGGGTTGTCGCCGAATGAGATTGTGCACGGTTATAAGGCGCCCGTGCCACTTGACTTGCTCCCCCTACCGCCCACTTATAAATCAAGTAACTTCGCACAAGAATTTGCCCAACACATTCAAAATTTACATAAACACATACAAGAAGTGTTAGCCACGCAATATACATCCGATTAGTTACACGCGAATTTGCACCGTCGAGCCGTCCATTTTAATGTTGGTGATTTGGTCTTGGTTCGTCTCATTCCCGAGCGGATGCCTTCGGGTACCGTCAAAAAGTTGGCCAATCGGAGAGCCAGCCCCTTTCGAGTTGCTAAGAGGCCTAGACAATGCGTATCTTTGGATTCCGTCTGATTGTGAATCCCTTAATAATGACCTAATTTCCTAAGCCGCCGATTTATTCCATCCTCCGGAAAAATATGCAACTCTCCCCTTCCTCTCGCTCTTCCTCTCGCATCTTTTTCATGTTGGGGGGGAACTCCTTGATGTCCGCCGCCGTCAACGCCAGGGGTACGCTGTCGACCCAAGTTTTACCTTTCCGACAGCACCTGCCCGGCCCTTTCATCC